>CM070551.1:39511281-40234951 GCA_036346405.1 Phyllostachys edulis | reverse complement strand
TCAAGAGATGCATCATAAAAATTTTGGGGAAATTTGTTGCAGAAGCTAAACAATCAACATTCTTTTATTTGAGCAGAAAATCTTGGATAAAGAATCAATCAGATCTTGTCAGTGACAATTTTGTTCAAATGGTGATGAAACACAAGAATCAATTGGATCAACCTTTCTTTCAACTGTAATAAAAAGAGGAAACGTTGAATTGCATGTAACAACTAAGTTTACCTTTTTGTCCTTTCAGCAGCAGGCTAGCAGCATGAAAGGCCAAAATGCAGTTTTACTGCAAAGAGCCTTTTCAGAGAATTTATTATTATTAATAACCATTTTTACTTTTTATTTTAAAGTTAACCCGATTTAACTTTATTTTCAATTATGACCCATTTGATCACACCACCACTCGAAGCGTAACAAAATAACACCTGCCACATCATAGAATAAGTCTCGCTAACTAGCACTTTTGGTCACACCACTAGTCGTGGCGTAACTAAACAAACACCGCCACGCCACGGTGGTAGCGCGACAAGAGTTTTCCTTGATACTGACCGACGTGATAGTGTTGTTTTGTTACGCCACGGGTGGTGACATGACCAAAGAAGTCGAATTAGAAATAAAGTTCGTCGGAGGTTAACTTTAAAATAAAATTAAAAATGATTCATTAATAAAAAATTCCTTTTCAGAAGCAGCATGAAAGGGCAAATTCAGTTTCACTGCAAAAAGGACGATGTTTAGCAGAATGGACACCTGGCTAAGCCAATTGAAAAGTTGTAGTGGGCGTACAGAATAGTCTTCACGTGTATCGAATGGTTCTTAACGTGGAATTTTTTTATTTGGTCATGTAGCCACGTAATTACAAAAATAGCTTTTTTCTATCGATTTGTAAAATTAGCTCCATATGAGCGCCAAATCGCTGAGGAGCCGACGGTATCCTCTTCGTGGACACGGAGCGCGAACCTAGAGGGCAGCGAGCAAGCAAGACGAACGCGAACTAACGGGCCCGGCGCTATCACGCCACCGAGCGCTGAACCGGTCATGCATTAAAAAATGCTACTACGCATGCATTAAAAAATTAGTAACGCATCATTCATGCATTGAATGCATTAAAAATGGTTAACACATCGTTCAGCATTATTGTTTGATGACCGTATGCATACACGTAGCATTTTTTATATCATGTAACGGAAGATGGTGAAATCGAAAGGTGGAGTGTTTGCCGCTCGGTGTGAACGTGTATGAAGCGTCCGAAGGCTGCGGCTTGCATCGGACGTCTGAATCAAATCATTACCCAATTTGGAATTGTTTCTATAGCAACTAACTCTTGTTATAACATCACCAGGTGGTTCGACTGTTTGAGACTCCATTTGTAAATCTCATCAATGATGCCTCTTGTTATAACATCATCAGGTGGTTCGGCTGCGCCGTCGCTGGAGGTGAGTAAGACGACCAGATCCAGACGTCCCGCGACCACGCACCACTGGATCCGACCTCCAACTGCTGTGCCACCGACGGATCTGGACCCTGGACGCGCCGCCTCCGGATCTGGCCTCCGCCGCTTGTCCCGGCCAGCGTTGCCTGCCTGCTGCGCCACCGTTGCCCGCCCCTACTCCATCATTGCGGCAGGAGCCTGCGTCGCCTTCCCGGTCATCTCCTCTCAGGAGGACGTGATACCCTTTGCCCTCCTCACAACAGCCCCACTCGGCGGCGCTGCTCCAAGCCTTCACGGACCATGCCCTCGACCAAAGCGAGGGGCCCGTTGTGACACCTCGGAGGAAGCAGAACAGCGTCGCCCGGGAAGAACGTGAGGCGGGCGCGACGGTGGCTGCGGAGCGATGGCGGTAGGGAGGAGACAGGGAAGGAAGCAGAGGAGTTGGCGGCGGCCTTGACGCGGGCGACGGCGGGCTCTGGGAAGGAGAAGATGCGGGCGACTTATTAGGGCGGTTGGGGTCGGCTTACTAGACTAAGCCGGTCGGCCTACCTCTATTTTCCACGTAGAACTTGGAGTCCAACTCTCCTCTCTCCACAGCTCGCTATCACCAAACATCTCCTCCTATATGATGCACAGGGTCACACACGGCCAGGTACATGCAGCAAACAAAACACTTAATCGCTGCTGCTTGATTCAAAATCACAACACACAGACGTGCAGCAAGGTCGATGCATGCAAGCACTCAACCAGCTGTCTCTTGGTTCAGATACATAGCAAACACTCTCATGAGTCACATCGCGCAGCCATGTAGATGCACGCAGGCACACATTGCTGCTGCTTAATTGTTTCAAAACACACACACATACACTGATACACATGCAGCCATGTAGATGCACGCAGGCACGCATTGCTGCTGCATAATTGTTTCAAACACAGACACACACATGCAACCAGGCTGATAACAAACAAAGCACTGAATCGCAAGCCACACTCACAAATCGGCCAGACCAGGCCTGTGCAGACAGACACAAACCAGTCTACTTATCGTTTCAAACACGTAGCCAACTCGGCCGCGTAGGTAAGAGCCACCATTAGCCCGTACCTTTTCCTGCAACAACTCAACAAACAATGAGAAGGCAATCGATGTTCAAGCAGCTAGCCAGCAAGCACACAAACCAACAAAATGCATGCAGCAGGAGCATCCATCACTCTCATGTTACGATGGAAGAAACAGTGCAGTGCAGTGCAGAATTCACCTAGGTAATGTGAGAGTCAGAGAAATGAAGAGTCAATAATTAAGCTAACTTATTAGAGGATGCGATCATTAGTACAACCAACAAAGATGAATCCATTAATATGCAGAGTACCTGAGGACAGAGACCTGGGCAATTTCTTCTTGTAGTAGCGAGTGTATCGGCCTTGAAGAGGTCGGTGGTGGTGGCGCCCACCCCATCCCACTCCAGGGCATCCCACACGCCCTTCTCGATCTCGATGGTCGGCTTCTTCTCGACGGACGGCAGCCGCCAGAGCCAAAGATCCCCGATCTCGATGGTCTCGAAAGGGTGCCACCATCTTGACTTCGCATATCGCCGCAGTTGTCGGAGGTCGTGCAAGTGGATGGTGGTCAACTTCGAATGCTACACCGTGGATGACTATTTCTCCAGGGCCATCCTTCGCTCAAGACGAAGACGTGCTCGAGGTCGCCCAGATGGATGATGTGGAGGGTCTTCAAGCTGGGAAGGAGGAGACCCACACCGAGCACAACCGGAGCTCTGGGCAGAGCGCAGTGTAGGTGCCGCAGATTCGAAGGAGCGATTATACGAGCTACGGTAACCTTTGCTCCAAATGCAACGGGCCACCAGAGATCTCGACGCCTGAAGTTCTCCAATGGAACGAAATCATACGAACCCCACGAAAAGACGGTATCCAACTTGGGGCACCTCTCCACGTGGCACCACCGAGGTACTTGAAACCACCAAGGTACTCACATTGGTGGAGACATCGTGCACATGTAGGTATTCGCCCATTGTATCAAATAACCTACATATGGGCCCATTTCGCCTCCAGTGCGGCTCCCTTGAGCGATCTCGACACGGCGATCCGATCAGGAGTCGAGGTCAGGGAAAGCTCGATCGGACATCAAGAACCTTGGTAAATACCTCAAGATATCGCCCATAGGAACAAGCTGTTGTCGCTTGATCACAGGCCAATCTTCTCCTTGCAAGTTGCTTCAAGTTGTACAACCCCACTATACATAGGAGAAGAGGTGATGCGGATATTAAAATAAACATCCTTAATGCTGTTCTTATTTCTATGATATTCTATGAGAGACCACAAGGACAGAGCAAGCCTTGCATCCACAATAATAGCATGCACCTGCAATCGGAAGGGTTTATTCTGATTAGAGGATGGCCGAGGACGCCCAATTTCAGGTCGCGGTCTATGCACAACAACTCTAGGTCGGGTCAGATCTCGAGAACCACTTGACCCATCAGATAGTACGAAGGTGCTCACAACCCAACAGAATAGTCTCTTGAGCCTTGGGACCTCCACCACCATAATTTTGAAGTCAAGTATCTTGATTGCAGTTCCAGAGAGGTCCAGCTCCACGAGGTTGGGTAGCCCACGAAGAACACATTCTCCAACTGTGTGCAGCCTCTAGGAGATCTTGGAGATCTTGACATCCTTGTCATCTGCAGTAGATGGACGGAATTTTTCTCTAGGTAACTCAATGGTAGGTGTCCAATGGGATGCTGGTCCATATCCGTCCAAGCTGAAGGACTCGAGGAGGGAGGAAGCCCACCAGGGGCGACAACATTTTCTAACTCATCACAGCCATCCAAAATAAGCGCCTCGAGGCTACCTACAGTTGATAGGCTACTTGGTAGAATTTCCATGTCTTTATTGCCTGAGAGGTCAAGAAGTTGCAGCTTTGTCTTGTCCATGAAGGAGTTGTTCGTGTCTATTGACGTCTCTTGCCAACACGTAGGTTTGATTATTCGAAGCTTGTGAAGGCAAGGTAGCTGTCCATGTAATTTACTTGCGTATTGCCAGCACCCGACTCCTCTATATTTAGCTCCCTGAGGTTAGTCAAGTGATCCATCTTTTCTTCAGATAAGATCTCATCCCAGTCCGTGTAACGTAGATCAAACACCCACAGGCTCTGCAAATGTGCCCACATTGTAAGGCGCTCTCCTCCTCTTGTTTTGCTGTCTGTGCAGTGGTCCAATCCAAGGAATCTTAGACTGGCACAAAAGGAAAGGAGGTGATGCAAAACTGAAGGCACACCAGGACAGAACGAGCACGCCGAGGTTGATGGAATGTTCAAATAAGCCATTTGGTAATGCTGCTCGGTCATCTGGACTTTCAGATGTCAGGAAGAAAGATGATGTTGCTGCAGGTATAGTTTGCATACCATGAACCTCTGCATTCCTCGACGTGATTGAAATCCAACGGTATGGCCCTTCTTCATAGACATCACCATCTTTAACCACCAGAAAAGGAGGCTCCATATGTTTCATGAGCTTTTTAAGCACATCATCAAGCAAAGAAGCATCGCACTCCCAACTTATCTCTCGATGCAATGCGTTACCAATCTCCATTGCTCTGTCCTCTTGTATGATTCCGTCGCAAATCCAATAGTTGGGAGCATGAGCAGCCCAAACAGATTTGGTGGTGCTGTGGAAATTATAATGCAGGAATAATTCGTAGAGACAACAATCTGCGACCATTGTCGGATCGATGCCTCGCATATATGTGTGGCGAGCAACTATGGTAGCAGCCTCTTGATGCAGTAGTGCACGAAACTGTGAACTTGTTAAGTCCTCGTAAGTATAGAGGAAAAGGTGGGTGTATCTTAGCTTGTCTGCAATCTCAGAACGGCGGCGATGCATGGTCAGGAAGCTTCTTTTGAATGTCCATATCATCATGTTGTTGCCCAATCTTCTAAATGGAGGAACACCAAAGGTTTCTACGTCAACCTCGTCATCACTTCCGTTAAGAAAATGATCATAAATCTGCGACTCATCAGGGTTTGATCAATCACAGCCGCAACGCTTCGTATCACGTCCCTAGAGCCCTGGTCCTCTCCATCGAAGTCATCCTCCTCATCCTGCTCGTCAAACATGGCCATTGTTGTATCGCCAAGTTTCAGCTCCTCTGCAATCACTCTCTGCATTGCCCTTCTACTTTTCCAGGCTGAGCAATCTATGTAAATTGTTCTGTCAAAGCATAATTCCGGAGGAGTTTTCGTTGATGGAAGCACTTGTGCTATGGATCTAAGGACGGCGGACGCTCCGAATCCATCCCAACCATCAAAATAGATGACTTTTCTGTCGCTCTCGTACCCGGACCGAACATAGCTCCGAATCCCCTCTCTGGCGCCATCGACGTCTCTCGCGCCGAAACCCTGAAGTGGAGTGAGCAGTAAGCAAAGTGAGGTCACCTTAATTTGTTGCAGCTTCAAATTATCAATCAATTCATTGAAAGGAATGCATGCCCTGATCGAGTGTATGGCTCAACAAATATTATATAGTATATAACCTCATCCTGCTTCAAATCATTAATTACTGGTAGTTGCCGTAATTAATTAGATGGTTACCCAGCTTGTGCCTACTATATAGTATATAACCTGTAACCTGTTTCGAGATCATCCGTACGCTATTCAGAGCGTACGTGTGAGCTACTTGAATTTGCTGGACTCAAATAAAAATCGGCAAACATCCCTAGCTTTATCTAACCTAACTTTTGGTACATTGCACGAGAACTCTCGAACCAACATGTATCACCGATTCCTTTTTTCCTGTAGACATCCATTGAATGAAACTGGAAACAACAAAACCAACAGAAGAATTCGAAATTTCCAATGAATTAAATTTGGTCCATGATCCTTTTGGCATATACTTCCTTTGTTCTCTTTTACTCGTCATTTTATAATTTGTACATTAAACCTTTTAAAATTTCTTTAAAATTATAGGCAATTGAATGGACAAACATCGCATGCATCAGCGGTTTCTTTTCTTAGGCAATTGCCAATTGAATGGAACTGAAAACATCAGAGGACATGCATGTTTTCAAAGCTAAGTAAGTCCATTTCACACCCTCCAGTCCATAAGATCGAACTATACCGTGCATGAACGAGTGATGTTGACGTACGGACATGCATGAAAGTGTCAACAGAGTTGCCTAAAAGAAAAAAAACACAACAACTACTACTGCTTAAAATGCAGAGAAGAGTAGTAGTGGTACCCAGAGTGGCAGCATGATGAATTCCTGTGTCGGAGACCAAGAAAGAAAAGCATCAACAAATCTAACCCATCACCAGCTGAAGATCTCCCGCCACCACCTACACAATAACGACGACATGTTACGACGTTTGTGCTTCACCATTGTCATAATCAATTTTTGGCTGCATTGGCACTAGTACGTACCGAGATACACAGCAGTCGGGTGAGTCGTGTCGGTGACGGCTGATGACGAACAAGTACAGAAATTGCGATGTGCAGGAGTAACTTGTAATTAACTTTTTATGAATTTTATTTTAAAGTTAATTTCAAGACTTTATTTCACTCGACTTTTTGGTCAAGCCACCACCCGTGGCGCGGACAAAATAACACCGCCACGCTTAGCCCATTTCGTCAATTCTTGTCACGCCATCGGGCGTGATGTTTGGTCACGCCACAACCAGCATGTGACAAAAGTGCTATTTTGGGAACTTATTCGCAAGCGATAAGAAGAGTTTTGTCACGCCACCACTCGGCGTGACCAAAAGGGTTTAATTGGAAATAAAGTGCTACCAAGGTTAACTTTAAAATAAAATTAAAAAAAGGTTAATTAATAAAAAAGTTCGCGTGATTTATGTTTGGCTAAGTAAAGCGCTTATAATAGTAAAGATATACTAAGACACCGCTTACTATAATCAATAAAATTTCAGCAATTTTGGCCTTCAACTCGACAAAAGACACCTCGATTAAAATGTCGAACATATGTGCTAACGTTGTATATGTTTAAGGGCATCCTAGTGTTTGTTGTAAAATTGGCCTTAAGGTGTGATCCACTTGTAGTAATGTGGTTTATTGTAAACTAGCAGGTGGCTCATGATTTATACCGCTAGATTTCTTTCGAGTTTGTATAAATGTTTGATAATATATTTTCAGTATCTTGTAGACTATTTAGACATTTAAGATGTTCTAAACATTGAAATGACAATAGAAACTTGAAGAAAATTACAACCTAGGGAACATAATTGAGTAATTGAAGTATGTGCTTTGATGGAAGAAAATCATTAAGCATAATAAGTCGTTAAGATTCTTAGAAATTAACCACCCTCCATCATGCAAAGATCATGTAGTTGCATGTCGCTATTCTTACTCGTTAGTTATTTTTTCCCAAATTGTATGTATGCACATGTACCTCTATTTAATCTCAAGCAATACATTGATTATATATGCATAAATTATCTTATTAGTTTACACACGATACACCGGTTTACCATGGGCATACACCGATACATAATGGGTAATCTACCTTGAACTTATCTTTCCTCACACGCCGTCGTCCAACCATACCGTAGCTTCTATCTCTTCGCCGTTACATAACTTTTTTTTCTTCAACCTCCAACGGTAAGCTCAAATCTTGATCGACTTCTCTCAACTGCTACCCTTCCAATGCAATATTTTACCACATAGTTATCTTCTACTTCTCTAATTATTACTTAATGCTAATCATAGTGACATCAACACGCATACGCATGCAAATATCGCCAATCCTAGCCGGGACACATGTCACGCCTCTCCTAAGGGCCCCAAGCATATTCTCTATGGCTATGTCATCTCAGATACTCTAAGTTTTTGTTCATCCGCCTCTATATGCCTCGCGCTTTTATTCAGACGGATATATGCATGTACATACGCATGCATTATGTTATACATGCTTGACGCCCCTCTCTTGTGCTCTGCCGCCTCTTCTTCGACGCTGGTCAACTCAACGCTGTGCCTTCCTCACTAACCATGGTGACCTCTCATCTTCACTAATATTGGCATGTCTCTTTTAGTTGTCTAACGACATGAGAATTTTTTCTACATTGCCGATTTACGACATGTCCTCACTAGTGATGGCGTAGTCCTAGCTACCCAATAGCCCCATATCATCCATAGCTCGTCAAATCTTCATTTCTCTCGCCACGGCTTCCCACATCGAAGTTTCTTTGGCTACTAACTTCTTCAACGACACCGACACTCTCCACTTGTCATCACGATCCTTGACTCCTTCAACACCGAACTTTCTCTTATATGGCTCCCATGAAGCAAAGACAGTATTGTCCTCATCTTCGCTGCCGCCACATTGAGGTCTTTGCTTCCCCCGTGGGTCAATATCTTCTTGTAGGACGGATTGATGCCATTGCACTCTTCGTGGTCTCCTCCGATACTATTCGTATATACTCGTTATAACTTGTATTTCATAATCAAAATTTTATTTATTTTTTATTTTTATTCCATAGGAAGCAACTATAGAAACACGTGACCTTGAGAGAGAATGTGGCAACTTCTTTTGTGTCTCCTCTAACACCATTCATGCCATCCTCGTTATAACTTTTATTTTTATTCAATATTTCAGTTATTTTTATTAGTAGTCAGATACAAATAAAATTGTTAACTTTATTTAATTTATTTTGAATTTGAGTTATTTAGGATTTTACTTTGGAATTCATATAGAAATCAAATTGCAGATTTTATTTTATTTTTATTGTGATTTTTAGTTTTTTTCTAGAATACGATCCGAATGAAATTGCTAATTTTTCTTTAATATTTATTCCAATTACAATTATTTAGGATTTTACTTTGGAATTAGAGTAAATCAAATTGCTAGTTTTATTTTATTTTTGTTGGATCGGCGACGATTAGAGGGGGTGAATAGGAGCACTATCTCTTTTTCACTTTGATCGGGTTCAACACGATTTTCACTCCAATAGCTATGAGAGCTATGAAGATCAATATACAAGCATAGTGAAAGACTTGTATTGAATTCAATCTAAACACCCAAGCACAACAACCAAAACGCAAAACGTGTAAACCTCTCATGAGATCAATGTCGCTAACTCGCGCCAAATGATCAAAACCAATGTGCCCTAAACGACGGTGCCAAAGCCGAACTCAAGAAGATGCAATCAAACACTTGAGAAATCCAAGAAGAGATTCAGAAAAGTCACCCAAAGATCCCGCCAACCCTAGAAATCACAAAACAAGCTCAAGAAATTTAATCAAGCACACGACAAGTATTTTTCTTAAATCTAGTCTCATAGCCACCATCAAGAAGTCATGAGACGTAAAGCAAGTTGTACTTTAGCTTGTCCACAAGGGCTATGTCCTTAAGGATAAACTTGTCGCTCACCCCGATCGATCTCGCTCCTTCAATCCGCCCTTGTGTATCATCTCCAAAGGTGATGAAGTCATCACCCGTCGATCACGTGAAGGAGGTGAACCATCTTGAGTCTCCGGTCATGTGGTGTGAACAATGGAAGTCGATGAACCACTTGTTCTTCCCCTTGCGGAGACCCTCATCGATGTCATCGACGCCAACTGAGTCGGCCATGAAGCACATACCAATGAAGTTCTTTGCCTTCCCTTTCTTCTTCTCGGGGAAGCTCCTCCTCCTTGTCCTCATCGCTCCCAGAGTCCACATCGCTTATGGATTGCTCTCCAAAAGCGGTAAGAACCCGGTGAGCGGCCTTCATGAGTTTGGCAAGATCAAACTTGGTCTTGTTCCCTTGAGGCTTCCTCCAAGTTGGCTTCTCCTCCTTGTGGTTGCTCTTCCTTTCACTTTGGGGCGCGCTTGGATGTGGTAGAGCTCTCCACACTCATAGCATATCACGAGCCACCTCTCTTCTTGTTTCTCACATTGTTATAGGCCGTGTGAACTTTTTGGCTAGGAGGGCTAACTCAGCTCGTGAATAGTCTCAAGTTCCTCTCCATGGATTGCGATAAGCGTGCAAGTGAAAATCCAGATGAAGATTCGTAAGAGCCATCAAGTTCTCTTAAGAGGGTCTACTACCAAAGCCATGTTCTCCTTCTTAGGATGATCAACCTGTTGATCTCATGAATCTTGAGCTTGCTATAGAGCAGCTCCAAAATGAGCTTGAGAGATTGACATTCTCCTCAATGGCGAGAGCATTCATCTCCCACTCCTTGGTGTTGATTGCAGCTAAGAGGTGAGTGGCATTTTCAAACTGAGAATACTCGATGTTGACCTCTATCAACTGATTAAGCACCTTATTAAAGCGAGTGAATACATCATCGATGCTCTCTCTAAGACGCATCTCGAACTTGTTGTATTCTTGCTTGAAGACCGTCTGGCATACTTGCTTGATTTGGGACGAACCCTCATGGTAGGTTTTGAGGGTGTGCCAAATCTCGTGCGCGGTCTCAAGATGACAGATCATGTCATACTCCTGTTTACCAAGTCCGGCATATAGGAGGTTTGTAATGTCCCAAAATTTAGTTTTTCAAAAAAATTTTTTGAGTAGTTTAGGTCCCTAAAAAATTTCACCAATTTTATTTGAATTAATAAAGCTTAATTGGGAATTTCTTAAATTCAAAATATTTAATTTGACTAATCTAAACATCAATTAAATAAAAATCTGTGTTATTTGGCTTCCTTGTGTTCCAAGGAATTTTCTGAGATTTTTCTAGATTTGTTTGCTATTTATTTGGTCTCCTTGATTTTTGAGATTTTCTCTAATTCCAAAAAATCTTTCTTTTTCTCTCTCCGCCACGCATATAGTACTCGCATGCATCGTTTCATCTACGATTGACGGCCAAACCGATCGTAACTCCTTTGACCGCACGATCACAACCAAAACTTCCAAAACCATATCTTCCTCCTCGGTGCATATAAAATCAAACCGCTTACGCCAAGCCGCTCTGTCTTGATCTCCTCTTCCAATCCTCAATTGGTTTTTCCAAATCGATCTATTTTCGCCGCCATCCAGAGAATACTAAGCTCTACCCAAAGGTCTTCTCCGACGAGTTGTGCCTTCATCCGACGCCCCTACGAACCGCTCGTGGCGTTGGTTTTCGCCGTCGCGCTCTACATCATGGTTCCATCCCATTCACCAAGATCGCCATAGCCATGTAAGCCGTAAAGTCGAACGCTGCTCGCCGCGTTGCTCGCTTCCTCGCGAGTTTCTCCAAAATCCAATCGCACCATCGCGTCCTTCTCGTCGCTTCTTTCCGCTTTTGCCTTCGTTGCCGCCGCTGCCGCTTCCGCCGCCCGCCATCCTGCGCGATGAATCACCATGCAATCGTTCATGCATGTGTCCAAGACGCGGCGCTTTCATCTCTCGTTGTTTCTTCCTGCTCGCTTGGTTAACCCTTCTCGTTAATTATCTTGCCGCCATCTCCGCCATGTCATCTGCACATCTCATGCCATCAAGCCAAAGCCTCAAGCGCCATGAATCGCCGGTCAACGAATCCTCGCTTCTATGTTGCTTCCTATTCTTTGTTGAAGCCATCTTGTTCTCTCGTTTCTTTTCTCAGGCTTCCTTGAATCATACAAGCATTAAGCACATGTTAATGCAAGATGCATGTGCGCCAGATCACAAAGACTTCTTCGATGTGTGGCCTTTTGCCACCCAATCAATTCAAGCTATATATTCTTTCTTGTTCGTTTTCTCTCCTGATGAATGGTCCCATATGTCAATTACCATCTCCTGCTATCTTGCGCCATGAGCCAGCAGTGAAGCTTCATATTTTCTTGGCCTGGTTGTTGCTTCGTTCCTGTGATTCATTTCTCGTTAGTCCTCTGTCTCTCTAACATGCATGCATATCCTATTTGCTCATGTACCAAATCAATGTCTCGCCGATGCCACTCCATGCCACCATGGACCATTAACAGTCAGAGGGTCATTCTATAGCTTCTGAAGCACTTCTTCGCTCTCTGCTGTGTTGATGCTTTGTTGCTTCCCTAATTGGGTTGCTCCTTCTATCTCCGATGAGGTATAGTTTCCATATGTCAAGACAATACATCTTATACTTTCCTTCCATGTAGACCCCACTTGTCATTCAAATACCAAGTTATATATATCTTCTTCTCTTACGTGTTGACCACACATGTCATCCACCTAGTTAAAAACCCTAATTATTTTTTCTTACTTACATGCGGTCCCGCATGTTAGTCAACTCTTGGTCAACCCTTATTCCCGAGTTTGGTCCACTGTGGACTAGCATATCTCTCAGGACTGTTCTATAGACCAAAGGCCCACATGTCACCCTAATCTTATTTTCGGAATTAATTTAATTCTTGAAAAATCATTTTATCTTATTGGTCCCACATGTCTCTCTATACCTTATTTCTCGAATTATTTTAATTCTAGAAATCTATAAATACCAATCGGTCCCACATATCATACACTCGGCCTTTTTCTAATATCTTCGAAATAGAATATTCTCGAGAATATTCCGTAGACCCATGTGTCTATTTCTCTCCTTTTCCATTTTCATCATTTCGTAAATTTCAATCTTCGAGAGCCATATCTTCTTCATCCAATTCGATTGAACCCATTCAAGTTTCTAAATTCATCTAAATTCATTATATACCTTCAAGCACCATTCAATTTCAATTTGGAGTTTATTTGAATTGTCCTTTTGAATTTAGTTTGTTTTGCACTTTTTTTCTCGTTAAACGTTGAAGTCCTAATCGTCCAAGGAGCGAAAGGTCAAGGAGATAGAAGATCAAAGATAAAATAAGATCATCACTGATATAGCAAGGAAAGTTATACCTTTGATCATGTTGAATCCCGTTTTTCTAAAATTACTTTGATTCAAATTATTGCATTTACTTTAAGTATTTATTTAAATGCTTTTGGATGTAATTATTATCCAATTTGTTATATCCACACTTGTCTATTTGTTATGTCATAATCTTTTGTCACCCTAGATTGGTTCCTTATGTAGTTGGTATTATCATAGCACCAACGTGGGTTGGTTAGATACGATTAGTCTGGTCAGCCATGCCACGAGTCATCATTTCATGTAAGTTGCAATTATAAACTTGACTAAGTAATTATGAAACTATGTGATAAAACCTGTGTATTATGTGCTATTACTGTTGATGGCGTGTGTTGTACTTAACCAATAGGGTGGGAAAGGATTTAGACGGAGGCAAGTGGTACTGTGTGCTTTGGTGGAGCTGTGTGCACAGGATTAATACACTGTGTGCATAGGGTTTTGTAGTTATAAATTGGAAGTCTTGCCTTGGTCAATTAAGGACTTAACTTTGTGCGCCATTGAACTGAAGTTTCACTGCACGCACCACATGCCCGATGGGATGGGTCTAACTTAGTAGGTTATGGATTCTTGACATTGATTACTCGTAGTAGGTTAGGTTGTGTTGCATGGGTGGAGGTGTGCTACCAAGTAGTCACATCGCGGGACGGATCGCCGCTTCCCTGTCCAACGGTGTGTGTTATGCCAAAGCACTGTTAGGTTGGTATGATGACAAAGCACATCGGGAGTATCAATATTTGAGATGAAGTTTCTGAAATGTTTTGTTGTGATCATCTCCATACAAGTTGATTGCATCTTGTGAGTAAAGTGTACAACCTCTGCAGAGTGTTAAATTAATCTATTCGAATAGCCGTGTCCGCGGTCATGGACATGCTTGAGGATTTCACACGAGGGGTAGATTTTCATAAAAAACAATTGGGAAGGAACAGCTGTGTGATTTAAGTCATATGACTATGTGAATAACTTGATTAGGCTTTGTGTCTTTGTGAAAACAACTGATAAAATTAATATTGTCTATTTGTTTTGAATTATTCTTTCAATCTATTATTTGTATTCAATTGCAAATGTTGCATTTCTGCAAAAGAATCACAGAAGCCATTCCTTTGGAATAAGCCATCATGTATAATTGTATTCTGTGGTATGACTTGCGAGTACAGTTGTGTACTCATGCTTGCTATAGTCAATCAACAGAAGTGAAGGAATCGTCAATCAACAAGATCTACTTCAAGGATCGTGGAGAACTAGGTCACGCTACCCCAGCCGATTGCCTGTGGGCATATGGATGGGCTTCACTACTGAAGTTATTCCATTACGTTCCGCTGCAACTTCATTGAGCTATTCGCCTTCTGAGGCATTAATTGAAAGCTTTGACCTTAAGGTCTTTACTCTGATATTTATTGTTATTTGCATATTTATTAGTCATCTTTGCATATGAAAATGATATTTCATCGATGTTGCCACTGTGTGCACTAGCGTGATCCTAGACTAGCGCAGTATACACAACGGGTCCAGAATTGCATTTTTGCGTCCCGACAAGGTTCTTTGCTTTATAGTTGTTAGCCAAGAGGGCAAACTGGGCCGCCAGAGCAACCTCAGCAAAACGAGCGGGCTCGAACAACCTCCCATATGGCTTGACCTTCACTCTGGTTAGCACCGATAAAGACCGATAAAGGATGAACATACCTTCCCTCGCTTGTTATACTCTGCCCAAGGTCGAGAGAATTGAACTGCGCTAATGCTTGCATGGTGTGAAAGTTCCGTCCGATTACTCGCCAACATGAAGAAACTTGTTTCGATGGAAGATTTGAAGTTAATTGGCATGAAGTCTCATGATTGTCATGTGCTGATGACACAGATGCTCCCTGTTGCAATTAGAAGTATTTTATCGATCAAGGTCCGAGAGACAATTATGAGGTTGTGTTATTTCTTTAACACAACTGCTCAGAAGGTCATCGATCCCGAAGGACTAGATGCTTTGCAGGATGAGGTGGTGACGACTCTATGTCATCTTGAGATGTATTTTCCTCCGTTGTTTTTCGATATCATGGTCCATCTCATTGTTCACATTGTGAGGGAGATAAATATGTGCAGGCCCGTATTCCTACGTAGCATGTACCCTGTCGAGAGGTTCATAGGAATTCTCAAGTCCTATGTACAGAATCGATCTCGGCCGGAGGGTAGCATCGTCGAAGGTTATGCATCCGAAGAGGTTATTGAGTTTAGCATCAATTACATGGCTCAGGTCGAACCAATAGGTGTGCCTCGATCTCACCATGAGGGGAGGCTCTTGGGTATCGGGACCATCGGAAGGAAAGAAATCACTCCAGAGATGAGAGAGTATGCTCAAGCCCATTTCACAGTCTTGCAACACATGAGTGAAGTGTCCCCAGATATCAACCAAGATAAGGACGTGCTTCGCAACAACCGAGCTACCGGATGTTTGGATCACGAGACAAAGACAATATCGGTTCAACCAATGGTTGAAGGAGCGACTCGCTAGGAAATCATCAAGTGATATGTTGACATGGTTGGCAAAAAGGCCAACCTTACAGCTTGTGATATGGCAAGGATACGACATAAATAGGTACACATTTTATACGTAGGTCTCGGATATAAAGAGCACTAACCATAACAATGGTGTCCGTGATAGATGTGTTTAGTACCGATGGGTTGAGGAGCTCCTACTATGGGTTCATAGAGGAGATTTAGGAGCTCGACTCACGGCTTTTCAAGATCCCCTGCTTTGGTGTCATGGGTCCATCTCCCATAGGTGAAGGTCGACAGTACACGCATCACTACCGTGTACCTCGAACGTGTTGGATACAAAGATGAACCATTCGTATTCGCTAACCAAGTTGTTCAAGTCTTCTATGTAATCGACCGGGCAAATAAGAAATGCCACGTAGTTTTTCATGGAAAAAAGAAGATTGTCGGAGTTGAGAATGTAGTGGACAAGGAAGAATACAATCAATTTGATGAGTTGTGACCTTTCGGAAAAGATATAAGGGTCGAGAAAGAACAACGTGATGAAACTAGCTACATACGTGTCGATCATCATGAAGGGCTAATTTTTAAAGGAGATAAGCAAGTGGAATGATGAATAAAATGTTTATGTGTCATATGTTCTGAATTTGCATTTATGTATATGAGAATGTGTCATATGTGAATTTGCATTTATGTATATGAGAATGTGCCATATCCGAATTTGTGAAATGGATGTGCTTGTTTCAAATGAATGTGAATTGATGTATACATGTACTTGGTGTGTTTCTGCTTGTTTCAGAGGGCATGGCTAGCATTTCCAAAGGCTAGCCAATAAATAGAAATAGATGTAGCAATACAGAAGAATATCACAGCAGTTCCTTAGGACAAACTGTCAGGATCATATATCATGCATTTATTTTATCTAAAGAACCGCTTGTGATATATGATATATCATGCATAGCTTGCATCTAAAACCGCTCAGGATACATACATATCACGACGGTTATTTATTGGAACCGCCTATGATATCCAACCCTATTTATATTCGGACTCTAGGGTTTGCCGCCCCCACTCAAACGATTAAGTTTCTAACATCCTCCTCCCCGAGCCCGTCCGCCTCCTCCTCGCTTCCATCGCCGTTGTTCTCGACGCCGCTTCCTCGAGCTCGGCGCGCTTCTTCCATCGAGCCCACCACCTCCTCCCCGAGCACGAGCCGCCACTTCCTCGAACCCGGTGTGCCTCCTCCCCAAGCCCGCCTCCTCCCTCCTCCGAGAGCACCTGCTGCCGCCTCCTCCCCGAGCCCGGCGCCTCCCCCTTCGACGCCTCCTGCTCCAAAGGTTCTCGCTCGTCCTTCCTCGATGCCCAAAGGTAACAGATGCCGAAGTTATCAACCCGACATCCCTTCCTCACACATTGCTCGATTGCTCTGGCTTTGATTGCCATCTGTGATGATAATAGTCACGCATCAAATTGTTTTGAGCTCTAATTGGAATGGAATGCTTATTATCGTTGATTGATCTTTAGCATTTGGTATGTTACTTTGGGTTGGTTAATTGGTTGAACCTCCAGGTTTTGTGATCCAATTCATAATACATGCTATTCTGTCAGTAGATCAAGTATTGTTGACTGACTTGGAGAATTTACATGTTTATATGTCAATTATGTCATTTAATTGGTGTGTATACCCATACACATAGAGAATCTTATGATAATATATCCATGTGTGTCGAACTTCTATTTCTCGTGAAGATGTCCGCCATTCTTCGCTCACTCATTCTTCATCATCATCGCCTCATGAGTCCGATGTGTTGTCCTCTCGAAAATACAATCGCAAGGAAAGAGGAATATCAAAAGGCCAAATGGCCGACTTACCATCATGAGAGTCAATGCGTCTGGGACCCGTCCGAGTCCTCATCGAGTAGCGTCCGCATTTCAGACAACGGTCGGAATAGTTGCACGCGAACGGGTCAAGATCACCTACGATTCATGGAAGGAGTTGACCAAAGATCATAAAGATGCGCTAGTGACGGAAATTTTACAATCGTTCCTAATCCCGGAACAACACCAGGTCTTCGTGCAACGATACACGCTTGTTAGCGGCGGCAAAGCGTGGAGGAACTTCAAGAGCACACTTGTCAAGAATTATGTAGAGAAGAATCGACGCCCTTCCGTAAGTATCCGTCGTGGAGGAGTACGGGAAGACCTTGTAGCTAAGAAGATGACAAATGATTTTAGGAGGAAAGTGAGGCGACAGGCCCTCCAGAAAAAACATGCACCCCACGCACTCAAGACCACTGGTATGCGGCTAAACTCCGCAATAGAGGATCAGACGAGCATGCAAGACGGTTGGACACCTCCTCGCTATTTGCCCAGATCTCTGATGAGCGTGTCAAACAATGGCTAAGAGCGAGGTTATCTCACCGCCTTCGGGCCATCTCCTTTCCAAACCCCTTAGACTTGGAAGTGTCCCGACGCTAGTAAGATATCGAACTACCTAGTTTGTAATTACTCAATAACTTTATAGGAAGTGAAATAACATGTCGGGCTCTTGTAGGAAGAGTTGAGTACCGCACAATCTTTCCAAGGCTCATTCCAAGCAGATAGAGAGAGAGATATGCTCTCCAAAGCCCTGAGAAACAAGGAGCATCCGGGTCACACGAGAGGCATTAGTCTTTATGTTCCATGAAAAGATGGATTCGCAACGGACTTCGGGGCGTACCGAAGTAGGAAGAGAGCCAAAGCCGAAGCCGGCTACGCCTATTTAGAGGAGATTCAGACATACCTCAAAGAAGAGATACGGGATGCAACACGAGAGAAGATTCATGCATCCCTCACAAATCAGTTGGAAGCCCCCACCACTACTATGCTAGCCAGCCCCCCCAGACGTCCGAGTAGTTGCGCGTCCAACCATAACTTAGAAATCGATAACAGATTTTCTATTGATGACATCCTGGTAATAATTATTATCCCTCGAATGCTCGATCCATTGATAGGCCTGTTGGAGTAGCAAATTTTGTATCGTTGTGTAGGTGGCTACGGCGCAAGCTCCAAGTGAGATGTACCGCTGTTCTCGATGTCGCCAGCTGCGTATCCATCCGTGTCGGGCCTTGCCGCACGGTAAATATAGTGTTGGGTTTCGCAAAAGTGAATGTGGATGGTGTTTATGCCAATTTCGAGGTCATCCAGCTGGAGATGCCCCCAAACGACGAGGTCGTGATTTTAGGGCAAGCCATTGGAGCATTCATCCAAAGGCCCAAGAGAGACATCTTCTTGAGCTACTCGCATCGGTGTCAACTTCATGAGAAGTATCTGCACGGAGCTACCTGCACCGTGTCAACTTCACGGGAAGTATCTCAGACCGAGCTACCTATAACATCCCAAATATGGGTGTGTGTTTCAAATGTAACCAAACCAGGGTTTGTGTTTCAAATGTAACCTAATATGGGTGTGTGTTTCAAATGTAAGAAAATGAGTAGAAATTAAAACTTTTCTTACATCTTGTAGTCTTTGAGCTTTTCTATAATTCTTGCAAAAGAATTGTGGGATTCAAAAATTTAAACCTCATGTTGACTAAAGTCAAACCCTTATTCATCTTTGTCAAGAATCTTGTGCCAATCTTTGAAAATATTTTTTCTTGGTTCTAGGGAGGATTTGTGACCCTCTGAAAAAATTTATAATTTTTAGAAATTATTTGATAATTTTTGAGGTAAGTCAAACCAATTTGTCAATTGGTCAAACCCTAGAACAAACCTTGAGGAATTTCTTGAGAAAAATGCAGTGCATAAAAATCTCTGAAAATTTTATGTAAGGTTAATCCTGGAGTGACGAACCTCCAGTCAAAATTTCAGAATTTTTGGAGTTAGTTTGCTACCTCTAAAAATTCTTCCAAACTCACCTTTCAAATTCAAACTCAAACTTGGTTTGCACTGTTCTTCGGGCGTGGACCCGAGCTTGGCTCGAGCCACTTGACTCGGTCGAACCGCCTAGCTGCACCCGGTGCGGCCGAGTGGGCGCGTACGCTATGGGCCATCGGATCGTCATCGAACGGGCCACGCTTATGCTGAGTCAGTGCCACCTCGATCGTGTGTGAGCCGTTGATGCAAATCGACATGGGTGCGCTATCGCCTTCCTCACGCCAAGCGTGAGCGCTGCACCATGGCGCAGTGCGAGAGGTGTGGGCAACATTGCGCCCCTCCGCAGAGGCCAACGGGTCCTTCGCGACGATTTAATACGCGCTGCAAGGCCCGCCTCAAAGTCCTCTTCTCACCGCTTCCCATCGCGCCGCCTCCATGGTAGGCTTGACCATGGAGAGAGTTGTCGTTGCCCTCCTTGCGCCCCGGCTACTTAAGCTCCCAGCTCCCTTCCTTGGCTTCCTTTCACCACCCCGCAGCTCTAGCTTGCACCCACTGTGCTTGTTGAGTTCAAAACACCCGAAGCCCCTCGGCCGCCATTGTTGAGCTTCGAGCTTGTCAGTGAAGGCAAGGCTTCTCTCTCTCTCTCTCTCTCTGGCTCTCTCTTCTTGCGCCATCTTGAGTCTCTCATCTCGTGATCATTTCCTAACTTAATTTTGGGTTGTTTCTACAGAGCGGCTTGAATTTGAAGTTTGGAGCTCACGACCAAATCGCCTCTTTCGCCTTCATCGCCGATGAGTGCTCTATTTTCTAATTGCTCGCTCCGGGACCATCCTTGAGCCATGTTGAGCTATCTCGATGACGAGGTCCTCTCTCGATGCTCAGTTGTCTTCCTCGCATTGTCGCTGCTGCCGCCGTCGCGGTGCTTCATCGCCGCACACTCCAGCCTCCGGTGCCTCCGCGTCCTTCGTAGCTCCTCGGTAGTCCATAGTTGCTCGTGCACCGCTTCTCAGATCGCCGGAGCTCCCTTGCATTTTCGCCAACCGGTTTGCCACGCCGCTTCGCTCGCTAGCCGCCATTCTAGGCCATCACCGGCACGTGTGAGTGGTACCAATGGGTGCGCTGCCGCTATTGCGCACCCGTAGCTGGCCTTAGCTCGCGCCGCCGCGTTCTAGGTCGATGGCGACAGCCGTGGAAGCCATCGGGCTGCGTTGTCGACGCTACCGCACGAAGCGCGCAGGCTGCAGGCGACGTGGTTCGCCGTGAGCCGCCCATCGCTTGATCTACGGCTCGATCGCGGAGTGTTCCGCTTCGATCGCTTGCACCGCCCATTTCTTGATCTACGCGCGAGATTCGAGTAGGTTATGCGTGTGTGCTATGTGGCGTTCATCGTGAGCCGCCCATCTCGCGATCAACGATCCACGCCGCCGCTTCGCTGCGTGAGTTCAAACGCGCCGCGATTTAACTCCGGGCCGTTGATTCAAGATCACGGTCCACATTCGTTGATTCACGCGGCGACGCCAAGATTGCTCCGCTCATCTTGGGCCGTGCGATGCAAAATCAACGCCTGTGTTTTTCCACGCCGATATGGATTTAGGATTTTCCGATGATTTATTTACTTAACCTAAAAAGGTAATAAACTTCAAAATTGCATAACTATTTTATTTTAGCTCCATTTGAGTTGATTCAAATTTTGTTAGCTCTAGTTTGAACTCAGCTTTAATCTAAAAATGGTTGTAAGCTTAGTTCGCTCCAGAAAATGGAATGGTAAATTTGGTTTAGAAATAGGCTTTAATTGTTGCTCTAAAAATGGCATTTAACTTGTAAAATGCATAAGTATTTTTCCCTAGAGATCCTTTTTGAGTGAATCCAATTTTGTTGGCTTCCTCTGTTAGGGTACTAAATGGTAGGATAGAATTTAGGCATGCCACTGTTTTTAAAATCTTTGTGGTTGCAATTGTTTTGTGATCTTGTGCATGTCTTTGAAAAATCATAGAAAATGCATCCTAGCTCCAAATGAGGTGAATCCAATTGTGTTATTCATCTCATGAGGTGCTATATTTACTATAAAAATCCCAAGTGCAACACCTCTTTGGAAATTTGTGCTAAAGAACTTAATTCGAATGAACAGTAACCGATTTGAATTTTTCAGCATTTTCCAGGCTGAGTAGAATTGTTTTGGCCATAACTTTTGCATCGAGAATCCAAATCAATTGGTTCTTATTGCTAAATTCCTTAAAAATCATGATCTATCTTCTGTAAAAATTTCAGTGCATGTGGAAAAAGTTGGCTGTTGAGTCTTTTCGGTTTTCTTCGTTTTATCGGTTCTTTTTCGCTCGTTAGGGTGCCCACGAGTGCGTTGATCCCGAGAGTGTTCCTCTGCAGCTTAGTGAGCAAATTCAGCAAGGCAAGCATTTTGATCATGTTTAATCCCATTACTTTCAAAGTCTAATATATTGTTTGCAAAGTGTATGTATGCATGCTCTATTTTGTTGTTAAATTATTGTCGATTAATTGATCCTATAGATGCATGCTCAGAGGTAAATATTCAATCTCTACTACTAAGCCTAGGAATATCTTGATGTGATTTAGAGTTCGTTGGATGAGCTCTTGTCACTTAGTAGATTACGTGTTGATATTGCTTAGAAATGCTTAGCTTACGGTAGATTGGCGGTTATCGACTTAGTCGATAACTTTGATCACACTAATCTAATTATTATTCCATTATGTCCAGCATTTGTGCTTTGTTAATTTGTAAAGTCAAAAACTGAAAAATGAAAACTGTTTGGACTTGGGCACAATAGATGATGGTGTGATCTGTTGGTGTGTGGAATGTGCCTAAGTCAACAAGGACCTAACATCTTGTTACACTAAACCAAGCAATTTTATGTGCTAACCACACGAGGGTATTGGGAACCCTCTTGACTAAGTACTTTGGGGGTATTAATTATGAGTCGATGGTGGTTAAAATGTTTTTATAGGGATTAGAGCACCTGCAATTGCTTAGGCCGGGCGGTGCATCCTACCCTTCAAGTTGTCGCGATTTAATTAGCATCATCCATTGGAAATGTCTTGTAGGACTTAGCTGCGTGTAAGCATACCAAAGGAAGTGTGCTTAATCATGTGGCTAAAAGGCGGTCCAGGCGGTGGGTACATTGGTACACCCTCGTAGGGTTCAAACTATTTGAATAGCCTCATCCTAGGTTATGGACACGCTTGGGGAGGTCTTTCGAGAGTTGGACTACAACCTTTAATTAAAACTTGATGTGGGTGGTATGAATGGGTAATTCATGCTATTGTTGTATGACTATTGGTTTAGTCACTTCCGTGATTGTTGTTGTCATCTATCTATTGTTATTATGTTGTTGTCTCGCTGTTATTTGCAAATTAAAAAAAAATGAATTGTAAAACTGCTTTGAATCTATTTAATTATTGCAAATGAAAACTTGCTTTATGCTAAAAACAACCTACAAATTTCACTTAAATAAGCTTGCATGTATCATATGTATAGGTCTGTTACCCTACACGTAAGTCTTGCGAGTACATTTTTGTACTCATTTGCTTTGCTTAATTAATTTGTTGCAAAGGAGGTTGATCCCCTAGGGATCCACTTTTGTGAGATGTGCGGTGAATTCGATGACTAGGTTGGCGGCCCGGTTGGTTGCCTTGTGGGTTAAAGGCACACTAATTGGCTCTTGTTTATCGCCATCTTATGGCCTTTTGCTTCCGCTGTTTATTTAACTCTCTTAGTTGTTATTTGGCCGGTCGGCCCCTTTTGTAATAACTCTATTATGTATTACTTTTGTTTAATCTAGTTCGTGTTTTGGTTCTATGTCTTGAATGGAGTTGATGCATGATTTTGTACAAGGGTGTGTATACTGCATTTCTGGGAAGTATACATATCTCGAAGACACGGGTTATTTTGTTTGTAATGCTAGGGTCAATGGATGACTAAGCATTACAAGCCAAATAAGCCGGGGTCCTCACACTACCTGCACCAGAGTTACCTGTACCGATGCGGCAAGGACCCGGTACATCCGATGCATCTACACCATGTGCCCAGTCGACCTCTAAAAAGCGAGGTGGCAAGGGCAAATCAAAGCAGCACGATGATATCCCCTTCTTGCCGTTGGCCCAGAAATTCGTGAATGGCGAGCCGTTGGTCGTCCCGGCAGAGGACATCAAAACCCTAGGATTGGCTTTCCAGGAATTGCATGAATGGTACATGGAACAAGCCAAAAAGACAGTATACAACGGTTTCGGTGTCACCGCAAGTTCAAGAAAATTCATTTTAACCACGATTTTCAAGATCGTGTCTTCACGGTGACCTTCGATGATTTGTTCTACTCTTCAACCTCGACTCCTCGATGTCTCACTCATGCGATGTCGATAATCGTAAGTGTGTACAATCACGGCTCACGCTCGTAATACCGATAAATGCCATATATAACTTCTAGCTTTTGTACATATATATAGATACATGATCGAGAAACCACATCAAGTAAGTTATCGTTAGGTTTCTCGACCCACACTTGGTCTCGAAAGCAATGCATCAACGCCAATGCAACCTTCGCCGAGGAGTACATAGCGATGTTTTTGCTGGATCACCGCGAGAAGGATTTCATACTTTTGCCCTACAACCAAGGGTAAGTGCTGCACTAGTGGCTATACTTGTTGATTTGTACTTTATAAGCAACACTTAACTTAGGTTTAATGACCATGGCGACATACCCGTAGATACCATCGATTCTAATTGTAATTATACCAAAATAGAACCGTAAGATACCTTGATTCCCTAAAGAGGTCTAATAACAACTTCACAATTGTCAAAAACTTAATCGACAGGTAAACACATTTCCTCCACAGATAACTCTATTGTAGTCTTTCCTTCCTTTGCAATGGCTAAGGCTAAATTTTTGGAATCACGTAGGTCGTTCATCATGTACTATGCAAAGGGAGGGAAATGCAAGGGAGTGAACCTCCGACACGATTTTAAATTCCTGGTATTCGCTAGTACACATTAATCTTATATAACACTTCATAGTAATGCCTCTCGAACTAACCAATTCTATTTTTGCAGTGCCACCAGCCGTCGGGCAACACTTGTGGATACTATGTTTGCCACAACATGGAACTACTCCTCGGTTCCCCAATGACCAAAGATCCTCAGGTTTGCCAATCTTGTAACAATTATTTTATATATGCACAACTTTAATGTTCCTAGCGACAAGTTGCAACCATCGCTGAAACTCCGTTGGAACAGGCCCAGCTTGAACGCATTCGAAGACACTTTGCGGCCTTCTTGATGCGTGAGGTTATAAGCCCAAATGGGAAGTTCCACAATGTAGATTGAACTTGATTGGGATAAGATTGAACTTTATGAAACATGTGTGTATATTTGTTCATAAATGGTTAATTTTAGTTCACTTGAGTTAATTGATTTATGAAATGGATGTGCTTGTTTCTGAAATGAATGTGAATTGAATGTGCTTGTTTCTGAAATGAATGTGAATTGGATATGTACTTGTTGTGTTTCTGCTTGTTTTAGATGGCGTGGCTAGCATTTCCTAAGGCTAGCCAATAAACAGAAATAGATTTAGCAATACAAAAAGAATATCACAGACGGTTCCTTAGAACAAACCGTCTGTGATGCATAAGATATCACAGACGGTTCCATCTATAAACCGTCTATGGTGCATAAGATATCATGGATGGTTCCATCTAAAAACCATCTGTGATAGTCGAATATCACAAATGGTTCTCGAAGTTAATAACCGCTCGTGATAGAGGCATCACGCACGGTTCAAAAACCGCTCAGGAAGACCTTTTTCAGTAGTGTGTGGTCGACTCTTCGACCACTAGTGGCATGACCATGCACTTTTTTTATCCGACTACATCGAGGGGCTCAAAGATATCTCTCCTGTTATGTTAGGAGGGGCAAATCTCATATCCAACTAGTCACATCCCTCCGTATGTTTTATAGCATACCCGAAAGCTACTTTTATAGCTACCCAGTTATGGAGTAGCGTTTGGCAACCCCTAAGTGTATTATTACATATGTAGAAACCCATGCTAATCTCAGGTCTAAGGATTATACATCATCATTGCTTGAGACCAACAGATGACACAAAAAATCATAACAATCTCAATAGTGTCTCAACAAAGGCCAATCCAACACCATGTTCTCTAACATGTGTTCACACTATTAATTCGACATTCCATATCCATAACTCGTGAAACATGGTCATCAATCAATACATGTATTGGTCGATAAGTCACTAGTGTTCCACCAAAGGACATCCCATCGTAAATACATTTAGAATACATCATATAAGTTAAAGAGCTTCACCAACAAGTCACATACTTGTTAATCTTTATAAATGATAATTTATACAAGGAACATAATAATATTTATTCTATAACTCATAAACATAGACGTGATACAATTATTTCTATAACTGCCTCTAGGGCATATCACCAACAGTAGGGACATGAAGACACTTGTAGCCCTTATATGAATTACTATATCCGACAAACACACATTGATGTGAGCGAAATTGTAATTTGTGAGCGTTGTATGGGCGAAGGTTTGGCCAACATGCACAACCAAAGGTGCAGAGAAAAGTGTAGTCTGGTTTTGAACCTAGAAGTTTTTCTAGAGGAGTGGCATTTGAGATAACTTTTCTAGGAAGGCGGTTAATCAAATAACACGTCGTAGAATTTAATTGGCGTGGAGGCTTGATAAAGAAGAGATAAACTCATTTCAATGATATGTCGATGTTTCCTCTCAGCTAAACCATTTTGTTGGTGAGTGTAGGGATATGAGAAGTGGTGTTCAATGCCTACTTGCAGAAAGAATTTATTTAATTTTTGAAATTCACCACCTAGTCAGATTGCATGCAAAGGATTTTGTGATTCAATAGTCGTTCAACAAGAGATTGGAAATCAAGAAACACTCGAAAAACATCTGATTTATTCTTGAGTAGGTACAACCAAGTAAACTTGCTGAAGTCATCGACAAAGCTTACATAGTATATGTACCCTCCTGTGGACCGATGAGCCGGTCCCCAAACGTCTAAAAATATAAGTTCTAGTGGTGTCGAGGAAACACTAGATGATCTAGGAAATGGCAGTTGATGACTCTTGCCTCGAAGACAAGCATTACAAACTGGTTTATTCTCTGAACGACTAAGGGAAAGCAGTTGATTTGAATGTAAAACATGTTGAACAACTGGTGGAGAAGCATGTCCAAGCCGGAAATGCCAATCTTCAAAAGAAAGCTTGACTACGGAAAGGTCTAGTTTATTTTGTGGTGAAATAGGATAGAGTCCCCCTTCACATCTGCCGTGCAGAAGAACTTTCTTTGTGGCCAGATCCATCAATGAAAATGATTCAGATAGAATTCAAAGAAAGCATTATTATCAGTGGCAAGTCAGTGAACAGAAAGAATATTTCTAGTGGCTTGAGGAACATGAAGAATGTTTCTGAGTTGAAGTGTAACGACCATTTTTGGGGACTTACCACCCAGGTCCGCCTCCTTCCTCTTCTCTCCCTTCCCTTTTTTTCCTCAGGCGCTCGCCTGGTCATCTTCTTTCTACTTTTTCCCATGGCTAACGCCACCGCTTATGCCAAGACGCCTCACCAGCTCCCCGCCGCCACCTACTGCATGGTCGCACAAGACCAACCCCGTCCTTCCATAGCAACAGCCACGCCTCGTCGCCAGCGCTTTGAGCCGCACGCACC
The DNA here is from genome assembly GCA_036346405.1 of Phyllostachys edulis. Lineage (NCBI taxonomy): Eukaryota > Viridiplantae > Streptophyta > Magnoliopsida > Poales > Poaceae > Phyllostachys > Phyllostachys edulis. The sequence continues at coordinate 40,207,673 of CM070551.1, read as the reverse complement.
ACACCAGATCGAACCCCCTCTCGGCCCTCTTCCTCCAGGCAGTGGCCTCCCTATAAAGGCCCCTCCACCCTGCTTGAGCTCCCACGCCGCCCCGAGCTCCGGTAAGTCCCAGAGCAGAGCCCGAAGCCGTGCCCCTCCTGGTCAAGGCCTCCACGCCTCGCCCGCCCGTGAGCCCCGCCTCGACAACCACATCACCCAGATCCCCGCTGACGCCAGAACCCAACCCCACCTCCTTCGCTTTCCCCATTGCCGAAAGCCCTGGCCGCGCCTCTCCTTCTCCGCCCCGAGGCCGCCGCCGGACAACCCGGCGCGCCGAGCCGCCCGACCTCCATCCGGCTCCTCAAGACCGCGCCACACGCCGGTGGCTGCGCCTCGCCATGGGTGCCGCTTCCACCGCCGGTGTCTGCAGTGGCCGAGAGGCTGCTGCTTAGTCAGACTTCGCCACCGCTTCGCCCGCCTCCGAGCCGCCACCTCCCGCCGTGGTCGCCACCTCCGCGAACCCCACTCCGCCACCCGCCGGCCTCAAGCGCCTCCCTAGCCGGTGCCGCCCTCGCCACAGCCGCCAAGACCTCAGGCCTCCCTCCTGAGCCAAAGAAAACAGAGAGCAGTAGAATGGGGAAAGAACCAAATTGGGGATTAAATTGGGATTTTGGGCCCACCTGCCATTGGCTTTACCACTCCTCCCCTTGGCTGCCATGTGGGCCCCGCAGCCCACCATTTCCATGGACCCGAGCCCCCTGTTCACATGGACTCGGTTCAACACTGTTCTGTGCACCCAACCCTCTCTCTCCCTTTTTAATTCCAGTTTAATCTTCAAAAATTCATATCTCCTCCATTTTAACTCCAAAAATTATGAAATAAATTTCTAAAAATTTGTTAAATCAAGATCTTGCTAATAGCATAGGACTTGATTAATTTGGAGTTTATTTATTGTTCCTTATTTATTTATTTGCTCTCTTTGCCGTTGTGTCTTTTTCCGGTATTGACGCCCGATTAGGATTTGAAGACGCCGGTGACCCTCAAGTTGATCAAGACCAAGAGTACCAAGATTCCCTAGCCTTTAACCAAGGCGAGTCAATACTTTGACCATATTGACCCTACATTTTATGCAAATTATATTTGTTTAAATTAGCAAAATTGCATGCTTTATTTCTTTATCAAATGTATGTTAAAGCTTAAGGTAGTTAAATTCCCACTTGTTGATTAATTAAATTAACATGCCATCCTTGATGACTTGAATCCATTAATCCTTGTCACCTTAGTAACTATATGGTAATACTAGTTATAGGTTGTACTTAAGCGACATGCTAGTCCCACTCCACCACCCTCCACGCCAACCTGAGCAGGAGTGATGAAGCCCTCTATGCTGTCATGTGGGAGAGAGACACCGTCACTGCGGAGAGAGACGCCACACTTGCAGAGGTGGCATGTCTCACTGCCGCCCTTGCGAGTGCTACTTCAGCTCCAGCTCCAGCCCCGGCTCCAGCTCCAGTTCCTCCTCCGGCCTTTTCCTCCAGCCACAAGACGAGCGACCGACCTCTTCGCCCCCGAGGAGCCCGACCAGATGATCACAAGAAGAGCTGCGGCGCCCCATGCCGCCCTTCGACGACCTTCCGGTGTCTGTGCATGGACGCGGTCCCACTGTTCACGATGTCATTCAGAGTCGCTACCGCTCGCCGAGCCAGCCAGAGCCGCCCCGCCTCCCGAGTCCCCGATGGAGTAGCTAGGATGGTCTAGGTTAGCTGTGAGTGCTTGCTAGGCAGTATTTTGGGTTGCAAGCACTTTTGCTCTTTCTTTTGTAGACGGTGCATGTATCTGTGGTCATGACTTAGCTTAGCGATAAGCTTTGTATGAGAGTCATGTAACACTTAAACCCCCCTTAATATAATGCAGCCATTCTAGGCTTTATATTGTATTTATTTGATCTTCTCGCTTGGTTTTTGTTCTTCTGTGTGTGACTTAGAGGGCTAGTGAACCCTCATATACCCCTCCTCGTTCTCTCTAGTTCTAAACCTCACTTTTCTTCGAATGCCGCCAAGAAGAGTCACGCCCACCATGGAGCTTTTGTTATTGGCCGAGGTCAGGTCAGGCCGTGGTCGTGGACAAGGACAAGAACTACCTCCCCACCACCACTCACCCGACCATGGCACAAGTGATGCTTCAACAGACTCAGATTCTCCAAGCTTTGCTCAACAACCAAGTCGGGGACTGGCTGGCCGCCACTCCAAACTCACGACTTCCTAAGAACAAGACCTCTCACCTTGAAGCGGCTAATGAACCTCTTGAAGTCAAGATTGGCTCAGGATACCGAAAAGAAGCTTAGACTCGCCCGCTGCTCCGACGCGGATAAGGTGGACTTTGCTACCCACCAGCTGAAAGGTGCCGCCGCTGCATGGTGGGAGAATTACCTTGCTGCTAGAAGAAGTGAAGGACCAGAGGATGAAGAAGAAGAGGCAGCAACAGAACCAGAAGTAGTGGCATCTACAAATGGAGGACCAGCAGCCTCCGCCGCTGAAGCCGTGGAAGAAGAAATTGCTGAAACACCTCTTGTTGAAGACAAACCAGCTTGGCAGCCAATTCCTTGGACATAATTCAAGACCGCCTTCAGAACCAATTTTGTACCAAAGAAAATTATGAGATCAAGAAGAACGAGTTCAGAGCTCTTAAACAAGGTCATATGTCAGCCAATGAGTATTTGACCAAGTATAACCAACTTGCCCGCTACGCCCCCAATGACGTAGCCGATGAAGAGGAAAAGATAGATCGTTTTGTGGAAGGCATGTGTGACGATATGCAAGGGCAGCTAATCCTCCATGACTTTTCCAGCTTCCATCAATTGGTCAATAAAGCCCTAGTGCTAGAAAATGAGAAAAAGACAGCAGAGGCCAGTCGCAAACGGAAGATGTCTTTCCAGAAGCCGCAAGGCAACTTTGCCCAGAAGTCAACCTTCCAGGGCAGTTCTTCCTTTAGATCTTCTGCCACCACGCCTCAGAAAAGCTCAACTCCAAGGCCCCAAGGAAGTGGTTTCCGACTCTCCGCCTCACTGACACCCCGCCACACCAACCCAAAGAGCCTAATCTCCACTACTTTGTTTATGGACAAAAGGACACTTTGCTAATCAAGGTTCTCATCGCAAAGAACCCCGCCCCAAAGAACAACCCAGAGCCGCTGCAATTCAAGGTCGGACCTCGGCTCCAAGTAAGAGCCACCAGACTTCTCAAGCTTCTGTGTCTACCCCGACGCAAAGTCAGGGCGTGTGAATCATGTCATCCGAGGAGGCACAAGATGCCGCAGAGTGCTAATGGGCACGTTCTTCCGTTAATTCAAGACAGACAAGTTTTGTTTGATTCGAGCTGTGACTCTTTTGTTTCAAGAAAGTTTGTTGAAAGGCTTGTTGTTTAACCTATAAGTTAAAGAAACCCGTGGTACTTAGTTCACCCGGGACCCCTATATGCTACCTCGCTTAGTCCCGAGTAGAGATTGCTTTGAAGACTCGATTCCTAGCCTCCTTCTTGTGCTAGAATCTCAAACACTAGATATCATCCTAGGATGGATTGGTTGGTCACAGATCACGGACTAATAGATTACGCCAACGGGAAGGTGGTACTTGCCAAAGATCCTGAAACCACCATAAGGATTAGTGTGGATCGTTCCTCTCCTTTGGTTCGAACAATCCACCATCTTGAAGAGATGTCCCTAGCGACAACGCCTGTAGTCCAAGCTTACCCCGAAGTTTTTCCAGAAGAATTGCCAGACATGCCCCCTAACAGAGATATCGAGTTTGTAATCAACTTGAAGCCAGGGACGGCCCCAATTGCCAAGAGACCGTACAGGATGGCCGCTGATGAACTTGCAGAGTTGAAGACACAACTTGAAGACTTGCAAGAAAAAGGATTCATTAGACCTAGTTCTTCTCCCTAGGGTTCACCAGTTCTCTTTGTAAAGAAGAAAGATGGTTCCGCCAGATTGTGTGTGGATTACAGAGTCCTCAACGAAGTAACCATCAAGAACAAGTATCCCTTGCCCCGCATTGATGACCTGTTCGATCAGTTAACCGGAGCCTCAGTTTTCTCCAAGATAGACCTACGGTCAGGATACCACCAGCTCAAGATCAGGAATGAGGATATTCCTAAGATAGCCTTTACCACCCTAAGATGGCTTGTTTGAGTTCACAACATGTCGCTTGGCTTGACCAATGCACCAGCCTACTTCATGAATCTGATGAACAAGGTGTTTATGGAATACCTAGACAAGTTTGTGGTCGTGTTCATAGACGACATCTTGATCTATTCCAAGACCAAGAAAGAGCATGTCAACACCGCAATTGGTTCTCGAAAGCTTAAAGAGCATGAGCTCTATGCCAAGTACAAGAATGTGAGTTTTGGCTTCAGAAATCAGCTTCTTCTGACATATTGTATCCGCAGGAGGAATAGCATTGATCCGCCAAGGTAGAAGCCGTGATGGATTGGAAATAGCCTACGTCTGTAACAGAAGTTCGTAGCTTTCTCGGTTTAGCCGGGTATTACAGACGCTTCATAGAAGGATTCTCAAAGCTCTCCAAACCAATGACCCACCTGCTTAAAAAGGAAAAGAAGTATGAGTGGACCGAGGCTTGTGAGAAAAGTTTCCAGGAATTGAAGAAGAAATTAACTTCTGCACCAGTTTTGACCCTACCAGACATTCATCAAGACTTTGAAGTCTACTGTGATGCATCACGCCAAGGTCTTGGATGCGTGCTTATGCAAGGAGGAAAAGTTGTAGCTTATGCATCCGCATAACTTCGCCTCATGAAGACAACTATCCAACTCATGACTTGGAGTTAGCAGCAGTAGTGCATGCCCTCAAGATTTGGCGGCATTATTTGATTGGAAATCATTGTAACATCTACACGGACCACAAGAGTCTCAAGTACATTTTCACCCAATCTGATCTCAACCTTCGGCAAAGAAGATGGTTAGAGTTAATAAAGGATTACAACTTGGATGTTCATTATCATCCCGGAAAGGCTAATGTAGTTGCCGATGCATTAAGCCGCAAGTCATATTGCAATAATGTTATGATTCAAGAGCACCAACCTGAGCTCTATAAGGAATTCGAAGCCCTCAACCTTTGTTTGATAGAGCAAGGTAACCCAGATGCTATGGAAGCACATCCAACTTTAGAAGAGCAGATCAAGACCGCTCAAAAAGAACATCCGGGAGTCCAAAGATTCAAGCGTCTCATGTCTAAAGGAAAAGCCTCCAAGATGATCGAAGACCAGCAAGGAATTCTATGGTATGGGACACGTCTCTTTGTTCCCCACCAGAAGGAACTCAAGGATTTAATTATGAAAGAGGCCCACAGCTCAGCATATACCCTACATCCAGGCAGTACGAAGATGTATCAAGATATGAGGATTTTGTACTGGTGGCCACGCATGAAAAGAGATATCGCCGAGTATGTAGCCTATTGTGATGTATGTCGTGAATCAAAGCCGAACATCGGCTGCCAGGATTGCTTCAACCCCGCAAATTCCCAAAGGAAATGGGAAGAAATTGAATGGATTTTATCACGGCCTACCCCGAACCAAGTCCTGATGCGACTCAAGATGGGTTATAGTCGATAGGTGACCAAAGTAGCCCATTTTATTCTCAGAAGACAACCTACAAGGAGACAAGTTAGCCGAGCTATACATGGCTCAGATCGCAGTGTCTACATGGAGTACCCAAGAGGATAGTCTCCGATCGAGGATCTCAATTCACCTCGCATTTCTAGGCTAGTTTGCATGATGCCCTTGGGACACACCTTGATTTCAGCACAGCATACCATCCGCAGACCGATGGTCAGACAGAAAGGACAAATAGATTCTAGAAGACATGCTTCAAGCCTGTGCTTTGGAATTTACCGTAGATTGGGAAAAGTGTCTACCGTATGCCGAGTTTGCATACAACAACAGTTATCAGCCAAGTTTGAAAATATCCCCATTTGAAGCACTTTATGGGAGAAAATGCGAACCCTCTCGCATTGGTCGAATCGTGAAGGATATATATTCGGACCGGATACCCTCAAGCAAGCTGAAGAGAAAGTTCGACTAATCAGAGATCGCCTTCAAGCTACTCAATCAAGACAAAAGAGTTATGCCGACAACCGTCGAAGGAAATTAACTTTTGAAGTTGGAGACGTTGTATACCTCAAGGTATCCCCACTTCGTGGAACACGAAGATTCAAGGTAAAAGGCAAGCTCGCCCCAAGATATATAGGACCGTTTCCGATTACCGCCAAGCGTGGAGAACTGGCCTATCAGCTAGAGCTACCGGAACATTTGTTAGAAGTTCACAACGTGTTTCACGTCTCCCAGCTCAAGAAGTGTCTCAGAGTACCTGAAGAGCAGACACCCATAGAAGCCATCGCCCTTCAGCAAGATTTGACCTATCCAGAGCATCCGATCAAGATCCTCGACGTCATCGAGAAGCGAATGAGACGCCAAGTCTTCCACCTTTGCAAGGTCCAGTGGAGTCACCACTCAGCCAAGGAAGCCACCTGGGAACGCGAAGATCAACTGAAGCAAGACTACCCATCCCTATTCTCGGAGCAGCTCGAATCTTGGGGTCGAGATTCCGTTTAAGGTGGGTAGGATTTGTAACGACCATTTTTGGGGACTTACCTCCCAGGTCCGCCCCCCCTTCCTCTTTCTCTCCTTCCCTTTTTTTCCTCAGGCGACGCGCGTCATCTTCTTCTTCTCTGCTTTTTCCTGGCCGCCCTTGCTTGCACGCACACCACCAGCCTCCCCCCGCCACCTACTCAAAGATGGTCGCCAAGACCAACCCCGTCCTCTCAAGAAGCCGCCATCGCCTCGGTTGTCGTCGCCGAGTCAAGACGGCTGCAGCCAGACCGGACCCCCCCTCTCGGCCCTCTTCCTCCCACGCCATGGCCTCCCTATAAAGGCCCCTCCACCCTGCTTGAGCTCCCACGCCGCCCTAAGCTCCAAGAAGTCCCAGAGCAGAGCCCGGCCACGAACCTCCTTGGGCGCCGCCGCCCACGCCTCGCCGCTCGGTGAGCCCCCTCGCCGACAACACACACGGCATCCTCGCGACGCCAGAACCCAATCCCACCTCCTTCACCTTCCCTCACACCGAGCCCCTGCCAAGGCCTCTCCTTCTCCGCCTCGAGGCAGTTCTGCTGGCCAACCCGGCCGCCCGAGCCGGCCTGACCTCCATCCGGCTCTCGCCACACACGCAGCGCCAGCCCCTGGCCACAAGGCTGCCCACCGCCGGCGCCAGGCTGGCCAGAGAGGCCTGCAGCCAAGACTTCGGCTGCGCTGCTGCTTTCGCCTCCTGAGCCGCCACCTCCCGCCAGGTCGCCACCTCCGGCGAACCCGCTCACACTCACGGGCGTGGCCTCGCCAATGCCGCGCCACAAGACCCCGTGCCCTCCTCCTGTTTCTCAAAGAAAACAGAGAGCAGTAGAATGGGGAAAGAACCAAATTGGCGATTAAATTGGGATTTTGGGCCCACCTGCCATTGGCTTTACCACTCCTCCCCTTGGCTGCCATGTGGGCCCCACAGCCCACCATTTCCATGGACCCGAGCCCCCTGTTCACATGGACTCGGTTCAACACTGTTCTGTGCACCCAACCCTCTCTCTCCCTTTTTAATTCCAGTTTAATCTTCAAAAATTCATATCTCCTCCATTTTAACTCCAAAAATTATGAAATAAATTTCTAAAAATTTGTTAAATCAAGATCTTGCTAATAGCATAGGACTTGATTAATTTGGAGTTTATTTATTGTTCTTTATTTATTTATTTGCTCTCTTTGCCGTTATGTCTTTTTCCTAGATTGACGCTTCGATTAGGATTTGAAGATGCTTGGCGACCCTCAAGTTGATCAAGACCAAGAGTACCAAGATTCCTAGCCTTTAACCAAGGCGAGTCAATACTTTGACCATATTGACCCTACATTTTATGCAAATTATATTTGTTTAAATTAGCAAAATTGCATGCTTTATTTCTTTATCAAATGTATGTTAAAGCTTAAGGTAGTTAAATTCCACTTGTTGATTAATTAAATTAACATTCCATCCTTGATGACTTGAATCCATTAATCCTTGTCACCTTAGTAACTATATGGTAATACTAGTTATAGGTTATACTTGCTTACATGCTAGTCTTGCTTAAGTACCGGTATTAAATACCCCTAATCATCATTTCTCAACATAAAATGTTTTTGTAGTCATTGGTGGTCCATTGGCTAAAAGGTGTGGAAAATAAATTGGTTTACTCCTCAAAACCCCAATTGCTAGCTCTATCTGGGCGGATGGTGAGGTGGTGGGTGCTCAGGGAGCACATGGTTGGTTGGCTTGTGGAATGAACCGCCCGGATAACCCTAAGGACTTAATCTTGTCACGACCTCCCGTGTTAAACAAGTACAACCACAAGTCTGCAAAGTGCAACTTGGCTTAGTAAAGTTATTGAACCTTAGATGTCATCTCACTGGAGGGGAACGAAGAACGTACAAGTGCGGAGATACTCCGGCTTGGAAGGGACACCAAAATGGTGAAGTTACCAGCTACGCTAGTCGTTGTGGCCGGGGCCAGCTGCGCTAGTCGTTGTGGTGAACATCCCGCACAACGTATGGGCGTAACCCCGTATGGGTGGAATGACTAAGAGGCGAGATAGCTAGAACGGTTATCGTGATTTGCCGCCCAACTACATGACTACTAATCATGTGGGGTAACGGTAGACTATCTCTTGTGGGTAAAGTGTGCAACCTCTCGCAGAGTCTAAAATCTGTTTAAGCAATGCGTGCCCACGGTCAAAGGCGGACATGGGAATCATAACTTGAGTTAGTTCTATTTTAAAAACCTTGTGGGTGGTACGGAAAATGGTAAAATGGCTCACCTAGCCCTGTTTTGGATTTTTGCCTGAGTCGTCGAGCTCAGTGGGTGTGGTTATTGGAGGCCGCTCCAATTAAAAGGATGCATTGGTAGAGTTTCCGCCGGATGGATTCTCTACTAAAATAATTATTGCACATGCTCTCTTTAAAATACAATTTGTTAAAATGCTAAGTGATAAGACTTTATAATTATGATATTTGAAAAGTTGTTTTCGCAAATAAAAGAACCCGAGCCATCCTTGTTAAGCCTTGCATATATATAATTGCATTGTGTGTTGGCTCGCGAGCATGGTAGTAGTGCTCATTCTCGTTTCTCCCCCAACCCTTCAGATAATGAAGACGACGGAGACTACTCTTCTATGACGGCCCAGGAGATGATGGACAAGACTATGACGAGGAGTAGTGTAGTTCTGTAGTTTAGGTCTCGCCCAGTCTAAGTAGACTCGTTATACTCACAGACAACCGATATTATCCAACTCTTGGTTAATATTCAGTAGTACATGAGTTACCCGCCGCTTGCCTATGTGAGATGAGCCCTATCTCGCCTTTCGCTCATTGTAGTTCACGTTGCTTTTATGTGATGTAATCCATTTGGCCCGCCGCCCTTTTGTAAACTCGACCCGACGTGGTCTATGTCACTCGATTGGTTGTAATATTTAATATTTCAGTTCAAGCTTGTATGAATGATTCAAAGAATGTGTACTTTGTGAAGTGCTAGCTACTGATCCAGGGAATAGCACAGTGATTTCACAGAGGATTTGGATTCTCGAAATCCGGGTCCGACATGAAGTGTTTTAACAGGAGTTTGAATAATGGAATGACCACGATGGAGCATACACAAACCTGTACCATTGGCGGTATGCACATGATCCTTGCCGTTGTAGCGTTCATGAATCGTTAGCCTGTTAAGCTCGCCGATTATATGGTCAGTTGCCCCAGTATCAATGTACCAATTGGGATCAACTCCATATGGTGATGATGATGCAGCTGCAAGTCCTGCAATTTTTGCTTCTTTTGCTTGATAAGAATGATTGAATCGATGGTAGCATTTGAGTGCTACATGGCCTGCCTTGCCGTATACTTGTCAAGTTGGCCTCTCCTTGCCATTGCCACGATCTCCCTAACTGCCACGGGCCACGGCCATTGAATCTTCCACGACCACGACCACCTCTATTTCCATTGCGACCACCCTTGTCATGTGAGATGTAATTGGTAGAGGACCTAGATAGTTGCATGATCGATTCATTGTGTTCTCTGCGCACCTCATAGCAGACTAGATGTGCATCACTACCAGAATCGTCGAATTTCCCGAGTGCTCAGAAGTTTCCCGAGTGTTTTGGGTAATACACTCGGGAACTTCCCGAGTGCCTTACTTAAACACTCGGAATAGAATAAAACACTCGAAATATCGTTTCCGAGTGTCCAATCGACACTCGGGAAAATTTGACGGAGAATAATGTCCCGAGTGTCGACACTCGGGAGCTAAAACATCCGGTCGCGCCATTTTTTTCCCCACATGCGCGCTCGCTCGCTTCCCTACGCCGTTCCCCAAAACCATGGGCGCCGCCTCCCTCTCCCAATCCCCTGCCACTGCTCCTCCCAATCCCCATGGCGCCGCCTCCTCCCGTCCTCCGCTGCCTCACTTGCTTGCCACAGACCGCCCGCCAGCGCCTCCCCTCGTCTCCTCCCCTCCTCCTCGACGCCACCTGACCTCCTCCAGACGCCGCCCGACCTCCTCCCAGTGGCGACTCCGCCTCCCGGCTCCCTCCTCACTTGGCCGCCGCCCGCCTCCCGGCTCCTCCTCCGCCGTCACCCGCCGCCTTGACTCGCCTCCCCATTGCCTCCTCATGGCTCCTCCTCATTGGCGCCGCCTCCCCGCTCCCTCCTCCGGCGTCGACGCAGACGCAGCGCCGCCTTCAGTATCACCGTGGTGCTTCAAGATGTGTGTGTATATCATCGATGGCCAACCATCGGTAGTCTAAAAGAGACAATGTTTTAATTTGCGCTTTGCATTATAGTCTATAGGCTTAACATCTACTATGGCAAACAATCAAGAAATGGCCCATGCATCGATTGCATAGTTTCCTAAAAATATCGATTGCATAGAAACACTAGTGCTATTGGGAGGACTTCTATGCCCTAATAACAGAGAGGAAAGCTCCTCCTAGTCTCAATGGTAAACACAAATTTTGATTTGACTAGTACTCAACTAACTAAGGTTATACCTTAAAAAAACTAAATAAGGTTAATGTAAGATGCATGCATAAAAGGACAATTTTAGAAGTCACTCAAATTATCTTGTTTGGAAGAGCTTAAGCTTAATCCTTGTGTTTCATGCGGTTGGAACTATGCTTTGAGACACATACATACAAGGGTGCCATGTCAAAGTCTTCCTCCTGTTTTGGCCCACAAAACGTGTAGATCTATATATCTACTCTCCTAACGCGCTTCTCACAAACAATTGTGAACGCTGCATGGATTCCCTAATGCATGTGTTTAATTCTCTTAGATATATAATATATGTTCCGTGATGATCATCTCCATGCATGTAAGTAAGTCTTTGTATGATAGGAAGTTCAAACATGCACTTGAAGTGTAGTGTGGCTAATATATTCTCCTATCTATCTCAGAACATGCATATCATGTATGAAAAAGTTTACGTAAACAAAGACGCAAGTGGGCCTTAAAATATGCAAGACACACAACAGCTTGGATGCAGAGTACCTAAAACCTAATCATTGATAATTGTGGTTGCTTTATGAGTCACTAATTGTTCATTCATATTTAAGCATATACCATATACCCTACCGATTTTGGAATGCCTAATCATTTTGAGGTTGCCCTACCTACATCTCCAAAGTAGCTCGTGCTCTTCTTACAACATTTTCCCAACCGCTTATCTTGACACCACAACATTCTAGATTTCCTTCTTTTCAAGACAAACCTTTTACAGCTTAATTGGAGTTTCTCCGCATGAAAAACAGATTTGATTGACTTAAATATGACTTTTGTTTGAAAATAGATGTCGCTTCATATAAATACGTCGTGTAGTAATTAACACTTTTTATACTTTGGTCGCTAACATACACACAAAATATTAAAGAGATTGCCATTGAGTTGGTGTGAAAGATGAAAATCATGTTCATTTAGTTTTTGTTCAATAGCATTGCATGTAAGATAAGCTTCATGTATCTCCATGCATGCAAGATATGTAAATTGGTCCCTATTTTCCCTTTTGCGCTTTGTTAAAAAAATATTTAAGACTTGTTTCTTAAAGTTCTTTGTCTTTGAAATAGCACTTATCTTTTAGTTAGTGCGTAAGCGTCATAATGAGTATCTCAAACTGAAAGCACGGGTGGATAATTTACAGAGAACTCAAAGGTAAGTGTCGACTTTTATTTTTGAGTTACTTTTATCAAGATGAAGTGACCCACAGTTCAAACCTAATTTGCGCAGCTTTCTAAAGAAAAATGATATAACTAGAGGACAAACTAGTTAGGTATTTTCATTTCCAGGGTTTTTTTTGGGGGGGGGTGTGAAGAAAATTTTATGTATGCATGTACCTTACTACATTTTGGCCTATTTAATTCGGTGATTACCAATGAGCGAGTGTGAAAGAAATTTAGATAGCATAACTAGTGCATGCATGCATTGGGTCTTAGTCAAATGATATGAGCATCCGCACAGAGTATCCGAAAACGAAGTTTAACAAATCACAACCCCTTGAGGATAGATATCAATTTATGGAGGCTAAATGAAGCCGTAAGTCACATCTATATATCATGCATTTCACTAAATTTAATTAGGTGCAAATTTTAATTTGTGATTATAAGTTTTAAATGTACGTAACTACTTATAGCAAACTTTTTAATTTGTTGACAATTGCAGGAATTTGCTTGGTGAAGATCTTGGGTCACTCGGAATCATCCTTTAAAGAGCTTGAGTAGCTTGAAAAGCAACTTGATTCATCCTTGATGCACATAAGATCCACAAGGGTAATTGATTGTTTGTCATCCGACCACCGCTTCTCATGCAAAGAAAATATAGTTCTTGATTTTGATGATCGTGGAGAGGGCAAGGGCAAATTTTAGGATTGATATTTTCTCTCAATGTTTTAAATGGCACGGCAATTGATTAACTCATTAGTCATTATCCATTCTAGTTTCCTTTGAGACTATCATGTTAATTGAAACTAGCATCGTGTGAGCTTCGATATTATTAATTTTATCATTTTGATCAAATGATGATTTAGATAGTTTTAATGTTAGGTAGACCTTTTCTAGCACTTGTAGCAAGATAGTGTACCAAGTAAATAAGTACAAGATTGTACATGATCTTCTTCTAGGGAAAAGATCACTTGAGTAGGAATTGGAATATAGATAGAAAGTTAAGTACTCATGAGCTGATATTTTCCCTTTCAAGTTATTAATGGGTATAGTACTAGAAAATGATATTGCCGCATAATTTGTTGAGCTATATCAATATGGACAAACATGAAACAACGATTGGTTGTGTAGCACTTTCAACGCACACATTCCCGTGCAAACTTAATTAGTTTGTGTGTAGCGATTTTTTTGTTTTGTCTAAATTTCAATGCTTAAGTGCCGATTCAGTCCTAATATAGCTCATGGTTTTCAATACAAGGTCGCCGCCGCCGCCGAACGCTTCCACCGACACACAATTTGCAGACCATCTTCCCCACCGCAGCCTCCTCGGCTCCCTCACCCAAGAAGTAATCAGAAGGTAATGGATAAGTGCAAAAAGAAATAAAGTTTGCTTATTTTCTTTTGTGTTGTCCATTTATGGTGGATTGATATGTGTCATTACAATGCTACATTAACGTGTTAATAAATAAAGGTATTCATATATATTGAAAGAAAGTGTTTTTATGCTTCGCTGATCATGTATATTGTCTTCATGTCAACTGCTTTTAGTGTACATATATAGGGCATGCATCATAGGGTAGCTTCTAGCTAGCTCAGAGTTGTAATTTTTGACATAAATAAAAGTTGGATTAAAATATGCTATGTTTTGCACACTAGGATGGCCGAGGATCGTAGTTGGATGTACACCGGGCGAGAGCGATGAGTGATCGTACTCCAAGAATGGATGGAAAAGTCGATGATTTTGTGGATCGAGCATTTGCTAGGCGTAATGGACGGGTGTGTTGTGCCCTTGTTCTCGTTGTTCAACACACGGCCACAAACGAGGGCAACAATGATCGCACACTGTGCAAGTACGGATTTAGGGCAAGCTATACCGTGTGGGTGTATCACGGCGAGTCACAACATAGCGATCGATGTGCTAAGGAGGAAACGGACGATGGCGGCCACAATGAGAGTAGGATAGAAGACATGCTAGATGATGTGCGTCATGCATATGGGCCACCGCCGAGGAAGAACCGAGCTCGCAACAAGGGCTTTTTTGATATGTTGTCCGCAATGAAGTCAACCACTTCACGGGCACACACAGTGTCCCAACTAGATGCCATCACACGACTACTTGTTGTCAAGTCTCGATTCAAAGACAAGCATTGCTTGCTTTGATGCATTCTTGCGTGTTTAGCACTCTTCTCCCGTGATGGTCACAAACTGCCCGCTAACTTGTATGAGGCCAAGAAATTGATAAGCGCACTAAATATGCCATATGAGAAGATAGATGTTTGTCCAAATCATTGCATGCTATTTAGGAATGAGAATGTGGACAAAGATCACCGTGATAAGTGTGGTGAGTCTAGGTTTGTTGAGGTTGACTCGGTGATGGTCAAGAGGCGACTTCCTATTGGCGTAAAAATACTTCGCTATCTACCATTTGTGCCACTTAATCCAACGGTTATACATGTTCGAGGTTTCAGCCAAACAAATGGTATGGCACAAGTATGGTCGCTTGCACCATAATGACAAGATGGTCCACCCATCGATGGTGAAGCATGGAAGCAATTTGATCGAGACTATGTAGAGTTTGTCATGAGCCTCTAATGTTCGAATTGCAATTGCAATCGATGGGTTTAACCCATTTGGTATGGGGTTGCGCCATACAAATTGCTATTCTGTGTTTGTCATTCCTTAACCTTCCACTCGCATTTGCATGCGTAAAGACATATTCCTTTCGTTGATAATCCTCGGTCCCAATACCTGTGGAAGAATATGAGTGTATTCATGGAGCCGTGGTGGATGAATTGTTACATGCTTGGGAACAAGGCATAGTGACATATGATCGGGCATTGAAACAGAACTTCACTATGCGGGTCGCGCATCACACATCCATGCATGACTTCCCGCAGACGGGATATTCTCGTGGGTGGTCTGTACATGGGAAGATGCCATGCCCAATCTATAGGGAGACGCTGCGTGGTCATGGCTAAAGCATGGTCGCAAGCACTCCTTCTTCGATTGTCATCGTCAATTCCTTCCAATTGACCACGAATTGAAGTGACACAACCGGATTTAGGGCCAATATTGCTGTCCATGATGGACCACCACGTCGTCTGGCGGTGAGGAGGTTCAGGCGTGCGGCTAGATGCTTTGAAGCCTCTTGATGATGGTGATGGGTTCGAGAAATATGGTGAGGAGCACACTTGACTCACATTCCAAGTTTGTGGTACGCCATACTTTCATAAGCTCATTCTTCCCCATAACATAGATGTCATGCATAATGAGAAGAATGTTGCAGAGGCCATATTTAGCACATTCTTTGACATTCCGCATAAGACGAAGGACAATGTGAAGGCTCGCCTTGATCAGAGGAGCTTTGCAACAGCCCTCACGAATATGATCCATAAGCCGACCATCGCAAGTGGGAGAAGCCAAGAGCTAGTTATTGCCTAACTAGGGTTCAGAGGAAGGAGATTTTGGAATGGTTTTGCACCCTAAAGTTTCTGATGGGTATGCAAAGAATCTGAGAAGAGGAGTGAATTTAGCTACCATGCGCATCAATGGCCTAAAGAGCCATGACTACCACATATTCATGGAACGCCTTTTGCTCGTGATGATCCGTGGCTACGCCCCCGAGTGTGTTTGGCAAGTGATGGCGGAGTTGAGCTTCTTTTATCGATGACTATGTGCGAAAGAGATAGATCCCATGGTAATATCAACTATGGAGCGTGAAGTGCTGTGTTGCTTTGCAAGTTGGAAAAGATCTTTCCACCGCTTCTTCAATCCAATGCAACATCCGATTCTCCATCTTCCCTATGAAGCTAGGATGGGGGACCGAAGGCAAAACCGTGGATGTATCCAATTGAGAGGAGCAAAAGGAACTATGGGGCAAAGCAAAAAATCGATCACGTGTTGAAGCATCCATAGCGAGGCGCATATAATTGAGGAAATTTCCCATTTCACATCAATATACTTTGTCGATAATGTTCATACGGTGCACAATCAAACCTCACGATACAATATTGGCATCCTCAAAATAATTGCTAACTTAGCCTCTTCACGGAAGAGGTGACACTTCAAGCGTGGTACTCCCAAAGTTTTATCGCGGGATGAGTGGTTGATCGTGATGTTGTATGTCTTTACCAACCTCTCCAAGTGGATGATTACATTAGGTATGCAACAATTATTTTTTCCCAATAATTGATGTGTGAGTGTTTTAATCTACTTGTCTTGTTGCCTCTAGGAATTTGTTAGAGCGAGTGGAAGCAACGCCGAGACCCATCCGAAAAACAAGTTGCGACCCTTCTTAGGAAGGGTGCCGAATTGTAAACCTAATTTCCGACTTGGTTCTATCGAAGTAACTTCTCTATTAGCTACTCCCCTTGCACATAATATTTACTAAGTAAAGAGGAACTAATACATGAAACCCATTCTATTTATGTCAGAGAGTTTGAAGGACAAGTCTATGAGCAAAGTGAATTGAAGCAAGTTGCTCAAGGATGCCACACTCGGTGTCTTTGTCCTATAGTACCTACGATGTGAATGGGTACCGCTCCAACATCGACACATGAGAGGAACGCCTAATGCAACAACAATTAACAAAGGATTGGTGACTATAGGACAAGATGAGAGCGATACACCTGTTGAATACTATGGAGTAATTGAAGAAATAATTGAACTATATTTCCATGGTAGCAAACCTCTCAAACTTATGTTATTCAAATGTCATTGGTTCCATCCGTTTAGGGGAGTCAGACGGGATACATCACTTGGGTGGTTGAAGTTGCACATCAATCAATCCTACCAGCAATGACCCATTTATTGTGGCTCAAACAAGCCACCCAAGTATACTACATCCCGCACTCCATGCAAAACTATGAGTAGTCTCTATCGATTGGTGGGTAGTACATAAGGTGCAACCATATGGTAAACTACCTACCCCTAGTGAGCAGGACTACAACATGGAGACCAACAATGGTGTTGACCTATTCTTTCAAGAAGATGGGCTACCAGGGACTTTTCAAATAATAATTGGGGAAGAGGACGATCACATGGATGATATTCAAATCGATGCCGATGAGGTTGTAAACCAAGAGGACTTGGAACTACTTAATCGCTAGACATTGATGGCAACAAGAAGGATGACGCCGAGTCAACACCTCATGATAGTGACGATGACTTTTAGAGGGCCCATCTCATGAGGATCCCATTGTAGACGACTACTTCTAAGCATGATCTTGTATGTCTTCCATTTATTTGCTACATGTTTTTAATTTTTGTATGAGCTTACTTGATTACGTTATATTACATTTTTCTATGAGCTTACTTGATTACGCTTATATTAATTGATTTATTTTATTTTATTTCATTTC
This sequence comes from Phyllostachys edulis, assembly GCA_036346405.1. Classification (NCBI taxonomy): domain Eukaryota; kingdom Viridiplantae; phylum Streptophyta; class Magnoliopsida; order Poales; family Poaceae; genus Phyllostachys; species Phyllostachys edulis. The sequence goes on along the minus strand of CM070551.1, from coordinate 40,190,055 downwards.
AGACACCAAAAATGAGTGGCGTCGACGAGGCAAAGATACTCTAGTCGAGGCAGACGCTTGTTTTCCACTCGAGGAGGCAGAGGGCACCATGCCACTCGGACGAGGCAGAGGGCAGCCACGGCCCCTCCAGAGGCAGAGGGCAGCCACGGCCCCTTCAGGAGGCAGTGGGGCAGCCACGGCCCTCCAGGAGGCAGTGGGGCAGCCGTGGCCACTAGACGAGGTAGAGGGGCAGCCACGGCCCCTCCAGGAGGCATGGGGCAGCCTGCCCCTCGAGGGGCAGGGGGTCTACCTCTAGTAGATCAGGCTCAGTGCCCCGCAGCCTCACGTGGCCGATGATGTGGAGCGTGAGGCGGAGGGTGAGGAGGAAGAGCAAGACCTTGAGGCGAGGGTGAGGAGGATGAGCACCATGAGGTACAAGAATATTGGATGCGAGGACTGCAGAACCTACCACGACGACCAACCCGAGAGGAGGAGAAGGCATCATCGCCTCTGTTGGCGACACGTAAAGTAATTTACACTTTCACTAATTTAGCCCACTTACTTGCATACCTAAAAAACTAATATGCAGCAATGGCGAGAAGAAGGCGGGGTGACAAACGAGACTTCGAACGGCATAATTGGCGTGTTGCTTCGATGGCACTTCGGCTTGGTCACATACTGAGGAGGGCGGGAACTGCATGGACATGGTGCCACCACAGGTCAGCTGCAGATACCATGCCAACAAGGAGAGGTTCCATTTGACAATTTGCTTGCGGTGGGTGGAGGAAAGTTTTTGGGTAAGTGACTAAATATTCAAATCTGCTTTTATGTGTTCCTATGCATGTTAGGGTTGATTTTGCCCCAATGTTCAATCACCTAACGACAACCACTATTTAACTCAAAGATTAATTTTTTTCAAAGGTATTAATACAAACTAGATCACTAAACAACCATACTTAACTTACGGTAGATTAGGCTAGTTTTGCTCAATCTATTCATGTTAGGATAGTTATCTTAATTGTGATGCATAACCAAATCATCATCAACTATTTATTATTTGGTACATGGCTAAAAATGGTAGTTTTCGCCCAAAGACCTATCTAAATTGCACAAGGAGTACTAACATTTTGAAGAACACCAGAAGCCATTTGAGGACAAAGTCGATATTTTGTGTTTTTATGCAAACCTAACCTAGCTAATCTCACTTGTTTGGTACTAAAACTTCAAGTAGTCGACATGTTTAATTTACCTCTTTTGGATGTTTAGTAGCCAAGTAATAAATGTCAACTAACTTAATCATCTTATTCTTTATCAATTCCTTTTCGCTTTCATCAACTAACTTAATCATCTTATTCTTTATCAATTCTTTATTCTTTGATTGTAGTGGTGGTTTCGATGGGTCGATTTGGACAGAAGTCGATTCCGGCGTAGTGCTTCAGAATTGTGTTAAGAAGCTCATCCCACGATGTTCTACGGCACGATCCAAGCGGTGATCTGTTACCACACACAAGTGCTTCGACAACAGATTCATAGGGCCGACGCCGCCAAACGATATCACTTTCGGCGAGTACATGCAGGTAACCAACTGAACAAACGATGTCCTTGATTACAATCAATTCTAGTTTATTCATATTTAACACTTGGTTAATTTAGGCAATACCTTGGTGGGCCACGAAGTGTGAAGATGCATGGCGCAGATTCTCCGAGGCAGTGGTGCAATGAACGATGGTTGCGTGCTCTCGTCGTCGCTAGGGAGCGGCGATTGTTGATGGACGGACAAAGACATCGTCAAGGCAGCTCCTCCATGGCTCGTTACAAGAAGAACTGGTAGGTCAACATGTTCATATTGATTGTATGTTGCGATACATATTTATTGACCGCCGTGGTTTTTTGGGTGCGAGAAAAAAAAAGCAGAGGCCCTGCTCCGATATGGAGGCATATGTAGAAGCTAGGAGGGTGATCGGGAGGGCACCTTGTATGCAAATACGTGTGACGAGAGCACTTGGTACGATTTCGATCATTTTGTCCTCGATGATTTTCGCTCCCCGATGATTTTGTCCAACAGTCGCATATATCGATGTCGCTAAGGAGATTCATGGCCCGGAGTACGACGCCATGAATTCGCCACTAGACGCGAAAGTGTTGTGGTACAAGGTGGCAAGGGAAGAAACATGGTCGTTTCTTCATGGGTGCCGCTACATTAGCACACCGACCACCCTCTCCGAGGTCCGATCCACGAGTCTTTGATCAAGCGATGAGGTACACCTTCAATGTCGACAAAGAACCACCATCACATGTTTCCGAAGTCTCGGTTTTTCGATTTTGAGACGAGGTCATAAGAGGAAATTGAGGCTAGGCAATGAGTTAGAGCAAATGCTCATGCAAAGTTAGTTGGGCGTGGTAGTACAATAACAAAGTAATATATATATATATATATATATATATATATATATATATATATATATATATATATATATATATATATATATATATATATATTCATACTTGGCTAATGTATGACAATGTGCAAACAAATATGCAGTACTGGGACCGGACTCGACCTAATGCCTCTCCGTCGGGAACCATCGCCTCACTTATCTCGCTCCTGCTAGTAATCGCGATAATCGATTATTATATTGTTAGTCTCTTATGAGTGCTTGATTCGAATACATTGAAATGACATGCAATGTACTTATTGGTCGCCATCGCAAATTTCTTATAATGCGATTTCTTATGAAAATGCAGGAACGGCGGATCGCTTGTTTCGATCGCTAATCCTCAAGATCGGTGCACATGTTGAAGATCATGTGAATGCATCCATCGCCGAGAGGTCACCACCAGTGCTTGCTATTTTATGATCTACTAAAAGGATACCAATATTAGAAAACATTCACAATCGGTGATTGCTAAAAATGAAAAAATGGCTTCATATATAACTAATTTTCTATATCTATATCATAAATTCTTTTGAAATGTGTCAACATATAATAATTTGTATGTACACTCCTTTGTATGAATTTGATGATAAGTGCTTGAGACATAAATGTTGATCAAGAGTTCACAATGACAAAATTTTGAGAGTTGCAAGAATGATCAATTAGGCCACAAGCTAGTGGCCCACACCCTGTGCATGCCCTTAACTCGATTTGCTATGTTATTAGGTTGCTCATCATGATTTAAAGGAATTTTTTGCTTTGTCAATAGTTTGGTTAATTATCTTTTCATGTATCAATTCCTAACTTTTGTTGTAACATAGCACTAATATTAAGTTTTGCTCTATCTGCAGAACTTTGAAAATGATGCTCTTATGCACTAAGATTGAAGCAGAAATGCATGCATGCAAATGGTTGTAGTGATACTTGTTATTTGGAACTGCATATGTATAATAATGCCTTATGCTTACATTTTCTAACTTGATCTTGAATGTTGTGAGCTCGAACTGTTATGATGTCTTTTGTTCGATCTATACATTTATATATACATATATTGTGGAATGGATGGATGGATGGATTATTTGATTGTGGAATGGATGGATGGATGGATTGATTATTTGACATTGTGGAATGGATGGATTGATTATTTGTTGTTGTGGAATGGATGGATTGATTATTTGATTGTGGAATGGATTTTAAATGAATTTGTGAAAATTCGGTGCAAGAAGTTTGTCGATTTCGAGTGCCTCATTGCTTTACCGAGTGTTTGGCACTCGAAATAGACAAAGTTTCAGTGTTGACACTGAAAGACACTAAAACTTTCCCAAGTGTCGACACTCGAAATTGAAACTCGAAAACGACAAAAAGTTTCCGAGTGTAGACACTCAGAAAACTTGACCTGTGGCAATTTCTGCGGATCCGTCGGAAGATTTCCGAGTGTTTTTCCGCCATGCACTCGGGAAAAATGCCACGTGTCAATTTTCCTGGTTCGCTCGGCCAAACGGTGGGAACATTCCCGAGTGTTTTTGACCGTATTCTCGAGTCTTAACACTCGGTAATAGTTCCGCTCATTACCGGAGAAGCCGCTCACGGGTTTTTCCCGAGTGTCGACATTTCCGAGTGTCTACGGATACACTCGGTAAATATATATTTCGAGTGCAACACTCGGAAACCGCTTTCTCCGAGCACGCTTATCCCGAGTGCTTTTTTCGAGGTGACACTCGGAAATATGTTTCGAGTGTTTAGCCCACTTTCCCGAAAGTGTTTTTGGCACTCGGAAAAATCTGCTCTGGTAGTGCATACAGACGCTAAGGAAATAGGATCTCGTCCGTAGTCACTGATGTGACGAGAGAATCATAATCAGCATCAAGGCCGGTGAGGATGTATGTAGCAACTTCTTCCTACATGGGATGACCGATGGAGGTTAGTGTATCAGAAAGCATCTTCATCTTGTTGAAGTATTCCACCATGGGCATGTCCTTGCGGAACGCAGACATCTCCATCCGAATCTACATGATTCGGGCCCTCGGGTGTGTTGAGAACATCTTCTCAAGTGTGGTCCAAACCTCACGTGATGTGCTGAGGAAGAGGACCTGTCCAAGCACATCTTCCGTGAGCGAGGACAGAAGGAAACTCAGGACCATTTGATCATGTTGCAACCATGTCTGGTATGCAGGATTCGGCGCTTGCGCCACTTCGCCATCGATAGTCACATTGATCATCATCGCTGGCATCTGGATGGAGCCATCGATGTAGCCAAGAAGTTGATGGCTTCGAAGGTATGGCAGAACTTGCGCCTTCCACAGAAGGTCATTCTTGCCGGTTAGCTTGATCAGGTGACTGGCTGTTGGAGTAGGAAGAAGACCAGCAACGGTGAATGACGAAGCTTGAGAACTCGTCATGGCAGAGTCAGAGACGATGGCTAAGGCCGAGCTTGAGGATGTCATCATTGTGGATCTTAAGGCTCTGATACCATGTCAAAAACAGAGAAGGAAGGAAAGGGTTTTTTTGTATGAAGCAATCTCTACCAGAGATGCGATCTGTTTTCGTATATATAGACTATTGTTGGATGGGGAATAGACCCAATACAAGAAATATCAGAGAGAGATTACAGGGATTTGTTACAACAATCAAATCCAGACTTTCTATACAAGCTCTATCTTTCTATAATGCATAATGTTTTCAACATACCGCCCAAGAACTTGTGGTCACCGGGGCGAACTCGCCCGACAAGTATCTGAAGGGGCCCTCACTCCGACGCCTTACCTCTTGAGAAGGGCACCCACAACTGGCGAACTCGGGCGGCCTCGCGTGCATACAGAGCACGCCCCCGGTGAGCGTACCGCCGTCGGAGACGAGCACGCCAAATTTTGTCGACGGCGGGTAGTCTACGGCGAAAGCAGAGAGCACCATGATCACCGGAGGGTCCAGGCTCTAGCCTCGGGTCCGCCGTCGTCACGAACGTGTCCACCGCCGGAAGCTCGTCGATCTGCTGTGGTAATTAACACATCAAAAGCAAGAACAGAAAGAGAGAGAACATATACCTACATATATATGCACTGAGAAACATGTCATTTCGGGATATACCACTCAGTATGTTGAAATTAGAAATATACCACTCTAGTTTCTTCCTCCTTTGAAATTTACCATTACCTCTACTTTTCTCTAATTTTCTTTCCTTTTCTCTTATTTTCTATTTATTCACTAATGAACTACCTATTTTACCCTTCATCTATCAACTCCATCCCTTCTGCCCCTTTTCCTCCTCTTTACATGCATCGAACCATGGCGCTGAGCTCAGCAAGACCGCCCAAGAGCGCCTCCTTGCTCCAACTCATCGATGGATGTACCAAGTCAGTTCTCAAGATGGCACCGAGCCGATGGGACGCTCCGCGACGGCAAATGACCTCATGACGGTGTCGATGTAGCTTGCGTCGCCACGGCCCGTCATCGGCTGTCGTCTGACACACTGCTGCAGAAGGTGGGCATGCACCGGCCGAACTCGACCGGTCGGGTGGTATAACTGCACCGCTTGAGCCTCAGGCTACGGGCACGCCGAAGAGGAGCTTGATGAGGCGAGGCCCGCGAGGCGAAAGCACGAGGCGGTGTCGGCTCGGCGGAGCGCCCGAGGAGGTTGACGCCATGCATTCACCGCATGAGTCGAGTGGGACTGGGAGTATGTCGGTCAACAGCACGACATGGCACCGTGGCCGTGTCGTTGTCGGCCCACACGGTAGGGCGATCTAGTATAGGATATGGGTGTATAGATGTACACCCATTATTTTGAAAAAAACCTAGTATTTATTATGTATATTAGGCATATACACTAATAAATACTTAAAATCAGATTTAGATCGACATAAACTCTTCCAATCGAAAGCAAAGACAACAAGACCGACTCATGAAACCACCCCACGCCCCCACAGGGCCACCAAGCAAAGGCCAAAGCCCACCAAGGCACCACGCCACCACGGCCCAACCCAAGCGGCGGCTAAGCGCCTCAGGCTCTCACCCAACCCATCCCCAGATCCCCTTGACCCCTCTGTGACTGAAATCCCCAAGTGGCAAGCGGCCAAGCGCCTCTCACCTCTCGCCCCTCTCTTCTCCCTCTGTGGCGGCAGCGGCGGGGCAGGGTTGAGCCCATGAGCGCCGAGCCGCCGATGCTGGAGTCGGGGATGGAGGGTGCCTCATGCGGCACAAGGGCAGCCGAGGCCGAGCAGACCACCACCACCCAAGACCAACAAGAAGGAGCGGCGACGACACGCGGCGAGGTCAAGGTGAGCTCCTATAACGACCCAACCCTAGGGCACCCGAGAGGTCCTCCAAGAACTCCTAGAAAATCCATCAGGATCTCCCAGGAGGTCCAAAAAGGACCTCTCGGACAGTCCACCAAGACCTCCCAGAGGTCCAAAGAGACCACCAGAGGTCCAGGGATGCACCCGAGGAGGTCTAGGAACCGAGGAGCACCCCAAAGACGTCCGCGACCAGATCTGAGGGTGGTCGGGGAGGACTGGGAGCTCTCCAAGGTCCTCTGTGTGAACTGAGCTAGTCCCAAGGATCATGGCTAGCTCTTCACAGTAACAACAGTGGTAACATAGCAACAGCACAAGCTTTATTAATAATCAAGGAGTTGTTTACAAGAGAGCTTACAAGCCAGCAGGCAAAACATAATAAAAGATAAACACATGGGCCACCCGATACACCACAGTAATTGGTCGGAGGGCTTAATCCTAGTCGAACAGACCACTAGGTCCACCGCACAGATCACCTGTGAAGCTCTCATTCTCGCTAAAGACAAAGATCAAGCAAGAGTGAGTACAACAACCGTGTTTCGCAAGTTACACTGTTAGATAATGTAAATGACATGCATAAATGGATATCACAAAGGAAGGCTTAATATGGTTGATTTGCATAAAGCCATGTTTATTTCTAATTACCAAGATAAGTTCCAAAGCATCATATAATAAATAAAATTCATTTAGTAAACTGTTTTTCGCTGATATTCATTCATCACAAGTGGTGAAGGATACCTCTGCTGCAAGGCTCCCCGCCCAACCATGGGATATCAATCCCAAAAATAGTTCAATAAATATTTCTGAAAAACCCAAAACCAACATCTAACTCTGAGTAGCCTTTGCCAGCACGTCCATGACCGCGGACACGGCTATTCGAATAGATTTAACTCTGCAGAGGTTGTGCACTTTACCCACATGACATGAGTCCTCTAGTTTGTTTGGCATGCGCGAGTGCCACCTCTCACTGCCGAAGGTAAGAGGTCTAGAGTTCATGACAAGGCTTTTACAATGCATTGTTCCACCACAGCCTTTCCTGGCTAAGGTTTCACCTTCCTATGGATCGCAATCCATGAAAGCCCCTCTTGCACCAAAGGGGAACAAAGAGGTTATAATAGACCATTGGCCATATAAGACCTCCCACACCTCCAATGGAGCAGCTTGTGGTAGAACTTTGCAAATTACTCAGCCAAGTCCCACGCCCCACTCTGGAGACATGTGGTTGCACGATTGTGGCATAGCCCATTATAGGCGTGGCATTAGTCGCTCAAAGACCGGTCCTCAAATGACTAGGGCGACTTCCACAAACCCCTGGACCTCCACCTTAGCCAGGATAGAGTCCATGCACAAACATTGCACCAGCCTAGCCAACCAATTCGCCCCAGTCCAAGTCCATTTTCATTTTCCTTTGCTTCCCTAGCAGTATTTTCATCCTTCCATGACAACCCAATGTCATGGTGAAAACATTTAAAAACAGTGTTTGGTCATGATGGTAAAGATTTCCCCAAATCAATACTTTCGGTCTAAGCATGACTAAGCTTCTGTTTTTCAAATGGTCTTGGCTCACACTACTGCATGACCCAAGTTTGATCTAAAGGTGACAACAAGTTCAGTCCAAAGTCAACCGTGGCTATACAAAGGAAGTAGGTATAACTACAGATTTAAAACGGGTATTGAAATAACTTGATAGAAATAGGCATGCAGTAGACATTAAAACAGGACATAATTAATTTGAATTACTGGGTGCAATATGATCAAAAGTGTAACTTGCCTCTTGCTTGATAGCTTAGGGCCTACTCTGCCCCCACAACTCTGCTCTCTGGGAACGCCAAGATCTACACGGTCAAAAGAACAGATTCAAACAACGCTCAAATAAAGAACCAATAGAGATCCGAATAAAGAACCAGAAGAACTCCAGAGGAACCCCAAAACTCAATTAACAGAAGAGTACTGTACTTAGAATAGGTTCTTTTGGAGGAGGTCTAAGCTTACTAGGAGGAGGTGGTCTTTAGCAAAAGACCCCAGAGGAGTGATCACGGCAATGAAACAGGGAGGTCCTGAGGAATAGTCCTTGCGAAAAGCTGTGGAGGAGGTCCTTATACAAAGGCCACAGAGATCCAAAGAGAAGTCCACGAGAGGAGGTCCTATAAAGGACACGCACCAGCCTCAATGCAAATGGTAAGAACAAGAGTGGAGGAGATCGCCAAGTGACTTACCAGGGACAAGAAGGAACCAATTGAGAGAGGGGAGGTCGTGAGCAGCAAGGTCTTCCCTGGAAAGCCACCGAGCGAGAGCCAAGATGGTGAATGTGGAAAAGGTAATGTGGTAGGGTTCCCTGGACTAATTACAGCCAAAGTGGGTGAAGAAAACTAGGAGCATACGTGCAAGGATAAGTATAGAAATGAGTCAAAGGTAGGTGAATGGCAGGGCAGGTGTCACCACCACCCTGGGTAAAAGGTACGAGGAAGGACAACGTATGTTGCTATGGGAAGGAACAAGGAAGTATGTCAGAGTACAGCTAAGTGACCCAATTCAGAGTAAACGCCACGTATATGGATGTATTTAATGTGACATGACATGCATTAAATGTCCAAGATATTAACATGGCGGAGGAAATGAGAATGACTAAGTCTGGCAAGTGGGGCCAGTCAACTTAGAAACAGTCGGGTCAAGAGGGGAGGTCTTACCCCGCAGAGGAGGTCTTTGAGGAGGTCCGAGAGGCTTAAGAGGTCCTAGGCCCAAAGGACAGGGAGGTCTAAAGGTTGGGGAGGTCCAGATATACAGAGGAGGTCTGGATATGGGGAGGTCCTGACGGTCAGGATCTCTTCAAGGGAGGTCTGGCAAGGAGGTCCAGAGCCAGGTTTAAAAGGCCACGGAGAGGTCTTGGACAGGAGATCCAAAGAACTACAAGAAGGTTCCGTGGTTGGGATTAAGGGCAAGTTGAGGTCCGGGCGGTTGGTTCTCCAAAAGGGAGGTCCAACAGCCAAGATCAAACGTGAAGGTGAGGTCCTCAGAGGGATAGTGCACGGGGAGGTCTGGACCTTTGGATTCACAATGGGGAGAGGTCCAAACTGTTGGATTCAAACAAAAGGAGAAGGTCCAGATGGTGGGGTTCCAAGAAAGAGGGATTCCACGGAGGAGATCCACAAAAGGTGGTCCAACAGAAGTTCGCAAGGGTCAGGGCAACTCAAAAGAGATTTCCAGCCGCTAAGGTGAGATCAAAAGCCCTGGGTGATTAGGATGAAAGAGAAGATTATTCTGTCCAAATGTCCAATTATTTTGTAGCTTGTGTAGTTTTAGTTGTTAGATAAAAGAGATTTAAGAGAAGATTATTCTATATAGTTCAATAGCTTGTGTAGCTTCAATTGTTAGATAAAAGAGAAGATTATTTTGTCTTAAATTAATGTCCAATTATTTATGTGAAGTTTTTGCTTTCATGTAGACCGCAGAGCATTCAAAAATGAAGAGGAAGCATGTAGATTTGAAATCTTTGTGGGATAGAGTTGGAAAGAGCCTGATATCTATTGAAAACAAAGTTTAAAGTGCTTCTCCTTCCATTCAGTTGCAAGCACAAAATGAGAGTGATATCCGAGACGAAGTCCTAAGTCCAGAATTTTTTGTGCAAGTTAAGGATGATAACATCATATCTCGCTTCCAAGCTATGAAGGAACGTCGAGTTAGATTGTAATTTTTTTAATTATTTTGTAATTTCTCTAAATTATTTGACATGTTGTCTCCAGTAAGAACAATTTGAACCTTGTTATTTTTTATGTTATGATTAAGAACATTTATATTTTATATTCTACAACATGTTTATAACTTCAAACACTCATTTTAAAAATTCTGGATCCGCCACTAACACGAAAGCCGGTTTGGCGCCGAACGCCGGCAGTTTGGCCCATACGGGGAGGTATAAGGTATTGGTCCACAGCCGGCTGGTCGGGGTAGCACGGGTCATAGTTCTCGGTGGACATGACCGTGTGACTGACCACTTCTGCTTGTCTAACTCGCTAGCTAGCAATTGAATCTTTCTGTAGTCACTCAGTTACAACTTACAACTCATGCAATGCTATTTATAGAGGTGGTCGACGACAACTAAATCCGTGTAAATCTCCTTCTCTACTGCAGAACGTCGGATACTGCCAAGTGCACTTAGCGTTTTGATCACTTGTTTGCAATATTGGACAAGCTGATGTGCTAACCGGTGCAATCTTCTTCAAACAATACGTTGTTGACGTGGATGAAAGCAAACTAGCTAAGTACTGATTGGCACCGCGGATAATTAGGCAAAATGTGCCTGTTTTTGTTTCTTGGGTCTAACCAAGTAATGGTGAATATTTGAGAGCATATCCCTTGCTACTTGTTTTTTGCCACATCACATTTGACATTTCATGATTGAGACTTCTCCAGATCATCAGAGTGAAGAGGGATATCAATCTCTGTTCATGCCAAAACAAATTCGCAGATTGCAGCCATTAGGTGCCGCATGAATCCGTTGATGCCGAGGGAACCGGAGAATACTGCAGGGAAGGATCAAACTGTAAGACAAACATGGCCCATGGGATTTGGTATCTGTTCGAGTATATTCACACCCTCGCATTCACAGATATATTTTGTGGGCGAAGAAGTAATGATGCGGCATATCCTGGCCTGTTGATGTTTATCTCTAGCTGGCGGAGCCGGTAGGCTCCGGTCGGTCCAGGGTCACCTGATGACGACGGCGCATTGCTGTTTGGTCTGTAAGAACATACAGAAGACAGCAATGGTGGATAAGGAGTCACTCACGGGGCGGGGGCCGGCGATGGCAACCAATATAAATGTATATAATGCAGCAAGGAGAAGAACAAAGCTACCAAGACTCAGAGGTGAACTGCAAATACAGGAATTCTGCCCCTCAACGAGCACCAGCAGCTTACATCAAGCGGCACGAGAAGGGTAGCAGAAAATGTACTAGCTGAGTGTTTCTCAAAATGCACTAGCTAAGTGGGAACGTTGAAGACATTGATTTTGCAATAACTGAAGGCTCTTTCTTTACATCATACACCAAGTTAACAGCTGCTTTTACAGTATGCCTGAATCGCCTGTTTTGTATATGAAAATCACAGAACAACTGGAGAGACAAAGATACTCTCATTTTAGCCATGTAGTACACTGCACTGACATACTCCCAGTCCCAGCTCGACTCCGCGGTCGAATGCATGGCGTGCAACCTCCTCGGAACGCTCTGCCGAGCCGACACCGTCCTCGTGCTCGCCTCGCCGGGCCTCCACCTCGTCAAGCTCCTCTTCGCGTGCCAGCGCGCGGGGCTCAAGAGCGGTGTCCGTTATACCACCCGACCGGTCCAGGTTCGGCCCGGCGCACGGCCGCACGCCCACCTTCTGCGCACCGTGTCGCAAACGACGCCGAGGGCGGCCGTGGCCGACGCATGCTACATCGACGCTGTCGCCGGAGCGTCCCACCGGCTCGCTGCCATGCTGAGGAGACTGCACTGGCTGTCCGTCGACGAGCTGGAGCAAGGAGGCGCTTTTGGGCCGGTCTTGCCTAAGCTCAGCGCCCTGGTTCAGCGCGTGTTAAGGGAAGGGGCACAAGGGATGGAGTTGACTGATGAGGGGCAAAATAGGTAGTTCATTAATGAATAGATAGAAAATAAGAGAAAAAAAGAAAATGAGAGAAAAATAGAGATAATGATAAATTTCAAAGAAGGAAAAAACTGAAGTGGCATATTTCTAATTTTAACATACTGAGTAGCATATTCTAAAGTAACATGTTTCTCGATGGCATATATCAAATGTTACCATATTTAGACACAAGTTAAGTTGCGCGAACTTCAAGGACATGTGATAGTTGTTGAGCACCTTTCTGAGAGGTTTGCAGGGTACGTCTCGGACAGGGCAGGGCTCCACTTGCTGTTCATGCTGAGGATCCACGCAAACGAAAGTTTCAAATAAAACATAATATAAAAGTTATAAACTTAGAAAACAAATATACATAAAGTAATTACCCTTACAAATAAAAGTTTCATACATAATTTGTATCCAATCAACAAACTATATTGAATCTTGTCATAAACCATAAACATAGATAATCTAATTATCCACAGAAGATTATTTGAGTATATTATACATATGTACACATATTTATTTATAAAAAATCTCACTAACTCAAAAAGTGTAGATGATAGACTCACCACCATAAATCATTCGTTGATTCTGTCTCTTCCCGAGAACAAGGGACAAATGCAGCTTGTGATCTACAACGCTCGCGACTTGCACATTGACACGGACACGAGATCCCAGATGTTTCGTAAGAACACAGAAAAAACAGAGAGAGAGAGAGATGGAAAGTAATCTCCAGATAAGCACACATTTGTCCAGTAGTCTATGTGAATGTGAGCAAAGCACCTCCAAATAGTTCCTATCCAGTGATGACGAAACATGTACATGACTACATACCCCAAGTAGTAGCGGTAGCAGACTAGCAGTTGTAGCGAAAGGCTGGCTAGCCACAACAAATGAGGTGTTCAAGCATTTATCTTCTTTTTTTGAGACAGAGAAAGTGTGTCCAAGCATTTATCTAGTATGACTGGTCCAGCATAAATTACTAATAATTTAATTTATGCCATTTTGAGAACCCATGTGAGCTCGAATCTGGTGCTCACTCCTTCTAATACTGAATGCTACAGCTTCTAGCTAATTTTTGCAAAAGAAATATATGCCATTTTTTTCGATTGCTCCTTCGAGAATTTCTAATTTAATATACAACCGGGTCGTCGTCTTGGCAAAATATTGATTTTTGGGGAAAGGGAGGAGAAGGAAAGAAGGGTAGTGGGGAGACCATGAAAGGTACACCTGATGTTGTGGTTGGAATTTGAGGGTTTTGCTTTTGACCGTGACATGGGTTCATGCCATGATGGTGCATTTATTTTCTACCGTATAAAGCATGCTGGTGGGGATATTTTCATCCAATGTGAAACATTAACCTGGACCAGTCCTTGCCAAGCTCCCGATAATCCTATATATTGAGCTGAATGTCCGACTACGATCCTTTCCGACTACGATCCTTTTTTCTTCTTCTGCAACCTGACACGACATTGCAATATGTCCATTATACAATTAGCTAGAGATATCTGGAGGATCCATGTGGCGCTATGGTTGGAAAGCAAAAAAATAGGACCATGTGTGGAAGAACGAGTTTTTTTCTTTCTCATTTGGTTTTTTTAAACGATTTAGCAAATGGAGCCCACGTATCCAAAATAACAAAAATAACATCGCAGTGAGTTAGACAGGTCCCTACCGTGCTCCCGGACCAAAATAATAGTTAAAGTAGTCTCTACTTATACGAATTTATAAAAATAGCATCGCGACAGGCCATCTACCACGCTCCCAATCTGCGGCATGAACATGTCTGCCCGCGGTGCCCACGTGCGCATGTCATCCTATCGTTCACTAGGAGCGCGACAGGTAACTTGTCTCAGGCTGGGAGTGCGGCAGGTGGCTTCCATGGACTAGAGCACGATAAGGAATACGTGTCGCCTGACTAGCCTACTGCGGTACTAATTTTGTCATTTCGAACACGTAAGACAACATTTGCTGAAAATTCCATGCCAGCCCTCTCTGCGCATGTACTTCTTCAGGTATAATCTTCTTTTGATTAGCAATAATGCAATTGAATGTATTTCGCCGTTGCCATAAATTATGCCCAATTTCTATTTGATCAAAAGTGGCAAAATCCACATGATTTTACCATCGTAGTTTTTTTCTTAGACACAAGTACACAACTGATTACAAACCACGTCCACGACGACGGGATCCACGAAGATTCCCACAGCCCTCCAAATGTCATGCATGCTCTCCCACGCTTCCATCGCAAATAAAATGGAAGAAAAGAAAAGAGAAAATAGAGCCGCCACTCACCACCCGCCGAATTTTTTTATTAATTAATTCTTTTTAAAATTTTATTTTAAAGTTAACCCTCGCGTACTTTATTTGTAATTCTGACATCTTTGATTACGCCACCATCCATAGCGTTTGGTCACGCCACCACCAGTGGTATGACCAAAAGTGCTATTTAGCGGACTTATTCTATGACGTGACAGCGTTGTTTTGTCACTTTAGGGTGGTGGCATGATCAAATGGGTCAGAATTGAAAATAAAGTACGCCGATGGTTAACTTTAAAATTAAAATTAAAAAAGGGTTAATTGATAAAAAAAAAAAGTTCCCACCGCCTGATGTCATGCATGCTCTCCCACGACACAGCAAGCCAGTTCTCACTGTCAGTGAGGCCAAGGGATTCATGGGCCACTGTCATGTGAGAGTAATATTTATGTGGATGTATTTTGCACGAGTAGAGAACAGCTGGAAATGAAAAAGGGCAAAAGCTGCCCCAGATTGCGTCCAAAAAGGGAAACAAATTTATTATTTAACCTATTTTTTAATTTATTTTTATTACTAATCCATGACACTTTTATTTCTAAATCTAACTCTTGTGGCCACGCCATCACCCGTGACATGACAAGATAACACTGTCACGCGTGGGGTAAGTCTAGCTAAATAACACTTTGTCACCCTACGTGTGGTGGTGTGATCAAACAACATTGTCACGTTGTTGGTGGTAAAGTAGCAGGATTTGATCACGCTATAGTGACTGACGTGACAATGTTGTCGTGATGGCAGCCAAAATGGTCAGAATTAGAAATAAAGTTGGTGAGAGGTTAGTAATAAAAACAAATTAAAAAATAGGTTAAATAATACAAATTGCTCAAAAAGGCCGGAGAAAGCTGTTCAGAAACAGGAAATCAGCGGAGGCAGGATTTGCCATTTGGTACTCGACTATCGAACAAATACATTTTAATCCAACACATTCCAGATTTCCGGCCTGCGTTTTTGGATGAGATTTCTCATGAACAGAAGCATTTCTTGTAGATGCAAACTCATGCTAAAACGGAAGCAGCATGGAAGTCTTCAGGGTTCATCTAGTGGCATAAGTTGGTATGAAACAGTCATTTGTAGTTATCAATGAAGTAAATTGCTTGAGATGTCCTTAAACTTGTACAATTGTATAGCAAAAGCCCTTAAGCCTTGGGTTTCATCTTGTATTACCTTCGACTTGTTTTCACGTGTGCCACTTATATACGATGTATAAATTATAAAGATATCATGTAGATAGCTATTTGTAACACACAAATAAATGCTCTCATACTTCTGTAAAGTTAAAGCTCGGTATTTTAAATATATCCTGCTCAAAAACATCCATGCCATTATTAATTCATTGTTAATAGGTTGGGTCATTCCATCACAAGTATTATATATGCTATGAATTTAAACTTTATTAAAAAGGTTATCGACTGACCGTTACACATAGATTGTCACCATGCATACTCTTTTCTGGCTACTAACAGACCACCATATCTTGTTATGTCCAACTGCCATGCTACCAACTACCCTAACCCTCCTTATGCACCTCACCACATTTTTCCGATTTTTTCGGACTTGAGCCTTGATTTTCGGCACAAAGGCCCCGCTCGAAGCTCGTAAAAGCCCGATAATGACAATAAAAAAATAATTAAAGGCCGACCTTGATTTATTCCAAAAAAAAGAATTAGCATTAGAATACCTTAAGGGAAAACACAGGTTTCGGGCCGGGCTCGAGCCTGCCCATTCAAGGCTGGGTTTTGCCAGGCCCGACCCAAGGTTTGAACAAGTCTAGTCATTACTAATTCATTGTTAATAGGATTGGTCATTCCATCACTTATATGCTATGAATTTAATTTGATTTGATCAAAAAGGTTATCAACTAACCGTTACACATAGATTGTCGCCGTGCATACTCTTTCCTGGCTACTAACGGACCACCATGTCTCATTGTATCTGACCGCCATGCTCCCAACTACCTTAACTTTCGTTACGCACCTCACCACATTTTTATGGCACTTTGCCCATTATTGCACCTACTATTACCATGGTAGGCCCACGTCGTGCCATGCAACATCAAATAATGGCACCTTCAGCGGTAGCTAAATGTTTTGGCGCCAAATTTGGGTACTCTCCCATGATACAATTAAACACAACATACTAACCTGAATAAGAAAACATACACAAAATTACAATAACAAAGTACAATGACAAGTGAAACAACACCGAGCACTAAGTAAAAAACGGCAAATGCTTAACAGATGCCAAGGGATACATGCCATTTTTCGCTTTGAAGTTCCAACTGCAAATGATCAGCATCAAATCAACCCTGGAGGGGCATACGTGTCATTGTACGTCTGCTGTGGTGCACGCCTGCAATTCTCCCAGTCCTGCTCCCAGCCAAGCTTCCAAATTCCAAATCGGACCCCTGGCATCTCCTCCTCCTTCCCCTCCCGGCCTCCAATTAATTGTCTCCTCCCGCCTCCCCCTCCCCCTCCCCTTCCCTCCCCTCCGCTCCCCTCGAAGCTTCCCATGCCTCAGCCCAGCGAACACAAGGGGAGCCTTCTAGAAGATTCCCGGAGTCCAGGATGGCGTCGACGGCGCCCGCAGCCAGCGCCGATGCCAACGGTTCCCAGACGGCAACGAAGGCGTAGGTGGGGGCGCCCACAAACCCCATGGCGACGGCGCTGCTCACCGATCAGTACCAATTCTCCATGGCCTATGTGTAGCATCCCGTTTTTGGTTGTTGAGTAGTATCTTTCTGTTTGTCTTCTTGGTTTTCAAAACCTATTTCAAATTATTGTGTATTTGCAAAATTCTCTAGTTTCTACCTCATTTCAAAATTTGGGTTCGAGTTTCAGTTTGAATCTTGGTTTCAATTGAAATCCTCTCTTGTTGGGCTCAGCCCATTTCTTTTCCTGGGGTCAGTGCTGAGCCGCCCTGGCACGCTCATGCCCGCTCTGCTGCACCCACGTGTGCCCACCTGCTCCCTTGCCTGCTCTGTCCCGTAGCTCACCCGCCACCCGCCTTGGGATCGCGCGCCTCTGAGTCTCTCAGCGGCTCTCTCCTCCTCTCCTCCGGGCTATAAAGAGCCAGAGCAGCCCCCTTCATCTCCTTCCCCCACCCGACTTTCTTTCTCTCTCTCGCTCTTGTTGTTGTGGTTTGCCCGAAGCCCTAAGCTCTGAGTTCAAGCCACCGCGCACCTCCTCTCGGTCCTCGCCGCCCCAGTGTAGCCCCTCTTCTACCCTCGTCAATTCGTGTTCCAAAGCTCCTTGAAGCAATCTCCTCACTCAATTTCAGTTTTGTTTCGCAGGAGCTGTCGCATTTCCTCTTCTCCTTCAGTCCCGGCTGACCCCTTCATCGCCGTCCTCTTTCGCCTTCGACCACGTGCTTCCCCGCCACTGTTTGCCATCTGCCGACCTCCTCCAGCCTCTCTCTCAGTCTTGGTGAGTTCCCCGTGCCCTGTTCTCTTTCTTGTCCTTTCGACCATCCTCTCAGTTGCGACCACCCTCTCGATGTTCGACCAGACCCTCCAACCAGAATTCTTCTTTTTCTTTGACCACGTTGAGTAGTCGAATCCTTCTTTCTTCGACCACGTTGAGTAGTCAAATCTTTCTTTTTCTTCGATCACGTTGAGTAGTCGAATCCTTCTTTTTCTTCGACCACGTTGAGTAGTCAAATCCTTCTTTCTTCGACCACATTGAGTAGTCGAATCCTTCTTTTTCTTCGACTACGTTGAGTAGTCAAATCCTTCTTTCTTCGACTACGTTGAGTAGTCGAATCCTTCTTTCGACCACATCGTGTAGTCAAACCTCCTTCTAACTGTGAAGTCGGATGAGCGGTGCTCGAAACCAAAACTTCAGAAGCCCCGTTCTCCTCTGTTGTAGCTACGACTTCAGTGAAATTTGTTTCTAAAATTTGTCTAAATTCAAGATCTTGCCTTTTGCTCTAGTCTTATTTAATTTTGAGTTCATTTGCTATTTCTTGTGTATTTATTTGTCCTCCTTGCTTGTTTTTCTCTTTTTCGGTGCGCTCGTCCGAGTAGAGTTCGAAGAAGCAGGAGACCTCCAGTTTGATCAAGCACAAGACTACCATGACTCTCTTGCCTTTAGCCCAGATGAGTCAATACTTTGATCATTCTGAACCTACCTTTTATGCAAATTACATTCCTTTATATTACCAGAGTTGCATGCTTTAATTCTTTAGGCAAATGTATGTTAAATCTTAAGGTAGTTAAATACCCACTTGATGATTAATTATTTGTTATCCTATCCTTTGGTAATTGAATCCATTATTCCGGGTCACCCTAGTTGTCGACGATCGAGTCGCCGATCTTACGATATAAAATAGAGGAAAATGACACAGATCTCCTGGGAGAGATTGGGACCTCTTTATTGATACAAACTGGATTTACAGGGGTGTCTACGACCCGGCTAGGGACTAATCCTAATTACACTGAGTATGATCCTTGCTATGCTATTCAATCAGACTTAAAGCACGAATCCAAGGTTGATTGCGATGCTTTAATCTGATGCTTGATGATCTCTGATGCTTCAGATCCTGCTTGTTCTTTTCGTCTTCGCTCCATCCTTAAATAACTTCCGAAGAGGTAGCAGTTACTCCTTAAGAAGACGTCCCTTGTGAAGCATTGCGACTGGTCAGAGTGAGACGATGGTTGATAAAGTATCAACCGCTCGACGGTTGAATGTCTATGAGACACCCAACCGTATGGTGGTTGTTGTCAGTGTCTTAGGATTATGTAACGTCGTGTGGTATGGAGTATACAGCACGTGTTCCATTCATCACACGGTAAAAAATATACCTGGAATCAGATCTAGATACCAGCTCATAGCTTTTCCGAGCAGTTACCTAGTCGGAGACTAGGCACAGGACCTTGTTCGACCAAGGTACCCATTATGTAACCTCTAGAATCCTTACGACCAGTGAGGTCGTTAGCCTTAGGGGTTAAGACCATTCATAGGTCGTTAGCCTATGGCTGAGCATAGAGGCACTTCTTGTTAAGTTATTTGGAAGCATGTTTAATGGAATGTCCTAGCTCCTTGGAATATCTGTAAACCTTTTATGTCCTCTAGGCACTGATTGACGAATAGCAATTTGTACAGCCATCAAATGTGGTCAATGTTGGTGCATTATTAGTGTACCTAAAATCAGGGGAACACTTTTATGTCCACTTCCTCTTGGAAGTGCTACTTCCCTGTGAATTTGTTCGGTAAATCTACTTTCATATATCTATTGAATCAATTTTAGTAAATGCAGACCTATGAATGGAAAGAACTTATTACAGCTAACAACTCAGACATGGTCAACCTCATGTTGATTTAGTTGGTTTTTCTTTTACAGGTTTGACCTGTACTTCAGGAAAAATCCATTTGGTGGAGAATTCACAGTTTTTGCTGGTCTTGAAGAATGTATTTTCATTCCGAACTTTAAGTTCACGGAACAGGACATTTCTTTCCTGCAGTTAGTCATGCCAATGTGTGAGGTATCATCTCAGCCCTTCATGCATATATACAATTGTCTTTCTTCAAATGGTAAATGGTTCTTAGATAAGCTGCTAGCTTAGCTCCGAATTAGGCCTTTTAGTTTGTCATGTGTATAGATAGGCTGATTAGCATAGGCTACAAAAGAAAAAATGGCATCTTCAAATGTTAGAAGGAAGGAGTAACTATGTACTGTATGCGTTGCTCCGTGTATACTTTTTCTTCACCCAACTTCTAATATACTTTCCTGTATCACTCCTTCGGTATTTTCCCTGATAAATGTTTATTTACTGATGTACTCTACAATTACTAGGATGCGTTCTTTGATTATCTCAGGGAAATTGTAACACCCTAAAATTGGAGATATTTCAAGATTGTTAAAAATGTGAAAATTTTAAAACTTTTTATTACGTTATGGTGGTATTCGAGTTTTCTGGATTTTATTTGAAGATAATTGTGGAGCAATGAATTTTAAGGAATCAAATTAGGAAATCCAAACCTAACTTAAATCGATGAAACCTGAAAACGAATAAAAACTAAGATCTAAATCTAAATCGCCAAACCCGAATTTGAATTGAGACCGGAAATTATGAATTGGAAAAATAGAAAGGGAAATAAATCAGTGTTGGCTGAAAACTAGCCGACCCGACCCCACCTTCCTTTTTCTTCCCTTTGTTCTTTCTTTTCCTTTCTTTTTCTCCCTCCTCGGACCACCTGCCAGCCTCTCCCTCTTTCTTCCTTCTTCCTCTGTTTTTCCCTCGCCACCCAACAACACCCCCCTAGCGCCATGCCGTAGCTAGCGTCACGCTACCCCGCGCCACGCCCTCGCCAACTACTACCGTCGCCTTACCACACGACTGCCACACCGTGCCCACGCCCACCTGCTAGCCTCCCAGTCACGCCCTTATCCCCATGGCTGTAGCCATGCCACCGAGGCTGTCATCCTCTCCGCTTGTGCGTCCATGCCAACACCCATTGCCGTGTCATCCACAGCGACCTCCCGCGCCTACTTAAGTCGCACATCACGTTCGCCTCGCTTCCAGCATCCTCCTCCTCTTTTTCTTCTCTCTCACGCACCGAAGAGCCGAGAGGGAGTTCGAATTCTATTTTCGGACGTCGCACGCCGCCCAGCTCGTGCCTCCACTCGGATGTGCTTCGTTCCCCGCCGCCATGGCCCTCAAGTCTGCCCCAACACCCTCTACCCCCCCTAGCTCATGCGCTTCTCCTTCTGCGCCCCAGCCCGCTCGAAATGACTGTGCCGACATTGTTTGCCCCAAGACCAACCGCTGCCTCACTTGCCGTTCCCGCTGCCTTGGTAAGCCCCTCCCATTCTCGTCGGCGTCAAAACATGTTCCCAAGCACCCTCTTCGAATCCCCTCACCTAATTTATGCTTTCATGCACCGGAGCATGGCACCACCGTCGTCTCCCTCCGTTTCGGTCGAAAGTGCCACCACGGCCGCCACTCCCCGCTCGGTGAGTCCTAGCCCGATTCCTTCCTCCTAGAGCATCGCATCACCTCTCTCTTCCACCCCCATTATTGGTTGGAGCTTCCCCTCTCCATGGCGCCGCCCCTACTACAAGCCACCCGCGCCGCCACGGGTTCATGCCGCCAGCACGCCTCGACACCGCCCCGCCTCCACAATCTGGCCAGGTGAATTCCCCATGCTTCCCTCATGCCCATGCTCACCTCATTTTGCCCTGTCTCCTCCTCTGGCGCCGCCACCACTTCTCCCTAGCGCCAGCCATCGCTTGGCTGTGTGCCCCGCCACCTTGGGTCATCCCCTGCAGCACCGCCGCCACCCTCAGGACCGCCTCGCCCTGCTCATCCCATTTTGTCCATCATCCCCAGCCGCTGTCGACCCCATCGCCGGCGCCGCGCTTGCCGCCAAGCTCCGGCCACCTCCCCTGTCTTTCCTTCGCTCCTTGCTCTCTAGATCTCTGTGCTTTCTCTCAGTGAATGTGTGTGAGTAGGGATGACAATTGTGCCTGATTACCCGTGTGCCCACGGGCAATTGCCCTAATGGAGCCAGGCATTGGGGGCTTTCTTTGCCCATGGGCATAGAAATTGAGGCAATCCTCTGCCCATCGGGTAAATGGGCGCAAGCATGGGGGGCTTTCTTTGCCCATGGGCATGGAAATGGAGGCAAGCCGCTGCCCCCAGGAGCACCGATCTTTGCTCCGGGGGGTGGCCTTCTTCTAGTTGTGCTTCCTCGGCGCAGCAGCATTGTCATCTTCTTCGGCATCAGGGAGTCACCGTGTGGTGTAGATGTGGATTGGCTTGAGTGGGCTTCTTATTCGTCCGTCCTCGACGGATCCAGCGCTCATGGTCGATGGCGGCGTTGCTCGGTCCTCCCCGTTGCGCCTCCTCCTTCGTCTTCGCCACGCTGCTCATGTCTTCAAGCTTCTCTGCCCGAGCTCGTCCTGAAGGATCTGGCGCCCCGATTTGCCTCTGCTCCGGCTCTCTGTTGTGCCACCATTGCCTCGGGCTCGAGCTTCTCCACCCGAGATCGTCCCGCCTGGATCCGACGCCCCAGGCCTCCTCTTCTCCGACTCATACTGCCGTCGCCGCCATCCTCCCTCCACGCGAGCCGCCTCATCTTCATCGCCTCGAGGAAGATGAATCCGGCAACAGCCGCCGCTCATTGGCATCGGCGAACGCACCTGGAGGGCGTTGTAGTCCTCGAGCTACTTCGTCTCCGGCCGGCCTACCGCCGCGATGGATCCGGATCCGTGCCACCTCTGCTTTTCTTCGCGCGAAGCTTCACCACCGTGTGCCTTCTCCGCTCCGACCGGACCACCACACCGTCGCCCGAGCTCGCCCCGAAGGATCAGGCTCTCCGGGCCGCCTCTACTCCGGTAGTCTGATCCTTCGTGCATAAGGCAATTCCTATCTCTATCTCTAACAAGCCCCACTCGGCGGCGCCGCTCCAAGCCTCCGCAGACCATGCTCATCGACTAAAGCGAGGGGCCCATCGTGATGCCTTGGAGGAAGCAGAGCGACGTCGCGCAGGAAGAACGTGAGGCAGGCGCGACGACGGCTGCAGAGTGATGGCAGTAGTGAGGAAACGGGGAAGGAAGCAGAGGACTTGACGACGGCCTTGACGCGGGCGATGACAAGCTCCGGGAAGGAGAAGACGCGGGCAACTTATTGGGGCTGTTGGGGTCGGCCTTCTCGTGGGCGGAGGGTGGCAGGGAGAGGTGGACGGGGACGTAGCGCGGTTGTGGACGGGGAGGAGGAAGGGAGAGAAATTTTTGGAAGAAGAGAGATTGAGGAAGAAGACATAGGCGGGGACACCTCAGCAGACACCTTACCTTAGCCACACCTCAGCAGCCACGTTAGTCGTCATGGTGGCAAAACCGCTTCCGAAACAGCTCAGCCACACCAGACAGCGATACTTCAGGGGGTCAAATGGACATTTTCCTTGTTTTAATGCTGGCGTGAATGGTGGAAGGAGGTATTTAAGAACTTTTGTATTTTTGGCTGCATGATCTTTGATGGCAGTAGATGATCTATTGTTTCCTCTTTGATGGCAGTAGGAATTATAGGCCGCTATGTTCTAACAAGAAGGGGATTTTAGATCTTTGACGAGAAGTCTTTGTACAATTTTTCCTCTCCCTTTTAGCTTTCTTTTCTTTTTAGTCATTTGTACAATGACTAGAATTCTGGTTTAAATACGTGAATGATCAATTTTTTCTGTCTCTCAATTTTCTGTCTTGAAGCCATACCGAAGAAGATTGTACAGAGAAGGCTAACAAGAATGACTACTGTATAATATGGCTCGGTGTACAAGATGTGCAAGAAGGTATAGTTGTGGCATGCTCTTGAAGTTCTGTGGGTTTTACTGAATTGTATTATAGCTCGATAAGTATGTGCTCTGCTGTTATATGTTCTGGATCCGATATCTGGCAAACACCCTCTCCATGGTAATTAGTAATAGTACGTATTGCTGTGAAATTAGCACTCGTTCTCCATAATAGATCACCGTAATAACACAAACAAAATCAAGCCGCGCCCCAGCCATGGTAAACATCCTCTCCATGGTAACTAGTAATAGTACGTATTGCTGTGAAATTAGCACTCAATCTCCATTTAGTACTTGAACGAGGATTCTGGTAGGAAAACAATCTGCCACGCAGATCGCACGAGAAAGACAATCACAATGAACAAGAAGAGCATAGAGATTTGTTTACGAGGTTTGGTAAGGTTCCTACGTCCCTAGGTGCTGAATTTGAGCCGAATTACGGTGGCTTTGTCCATACGAGGATTTTCTTACAACCTCCAGTTGTGTTACAGCCAAATTTTGTCTTATTATTTCTGGCTAGCAATGGTAGAGTAGTTCTTTTTCTCTCCCTTTTTTTTAGACTGAGTAGTTCTTTCCCCTTGGTGTGACGCCTGCAATAATAATCTGCACTTATTGTTGATGATGATGATGATGATGATGTGACATAACGTTATTATCTCTTTTGGAATCCTATTGCATAGTATAGTGTTTGATAATGTTGGTTACTTTACATTTTTTATAGTAACTTTCCAAGTGAGATTTCTAAAATTGGTTCAGAACATATTACAACGTATATAATTTCTAAATTCGGATGAGATTATGTTTTTGCAACATATATTAAGAAAAACGTGCATTACATGTGCACGATTACTAGTGTATGCATCTTTGCTCCGCAAAACTCATAAATCTTTCATTCAGTCTAACAGCGGGCACTGCATTATGTAATTAGCAGCACGATTAACAGAGAAGGCCATAATATGCATTCCTATACACCTCAGTGAATATCCTTTAATTTTCAGTTAAAACTCCTGGGTGCTCATATTCTATCTTCTCTACTTTAGATTTAAACTTCCCCATGTTAGTGTAAAGATGAAATAAAATGGTTACTTTATAAAAAATTTCTTGAAACAATAGACGAAAGAACCCCCCACAAATTTGAGTTTTTGGCTGATTTGACATGTTTTTTTGTTTGTAAGTAAAAGTAGCATCCGCTCGTACGCAATTGCAAAAATTGCACCGCGAAAGACTAGGTAGGACTTGCAGCGCTCCAGGACAACGGCAGAAATATGCTGCAGGTTCCTACCGCACATTCGGTCCACGGAGATAGTGATCTGTTACAGTGATAAACAGTGCTAAATAGTGATGCACTACGGTGCTAAAATAGTGCACGTGATGCGCTCAGGCACCGCGGCATGTCTTCTGCTGCTGTTCGGGAGCGCGGTATGTGTCTTGCCGCTGTCCAGGAGCACAGCAGGTAATACACTGTAATGTTATTTTTGCAATTATGTGTGAGTGGAGGCTACTTTTGCTATTACGAATAAAAAAAACATGCCAAATCAGCCAAAGTCTCCACAGATTTTCCAACAACTTGCCAACGATGACTCGACAACAAACAGAGTTTCCGGCCAGGGATATCATCAGTCTTTGAAATTTGTACGGCACCAGCTTCTCAGAAAAACACCATATCCCTGCTCGGTAAAATTCAGGATTTCCTTGTACATATATGCTAAATGCATTGGTACTTGCTTCCAGTATAGTAATTAAATTCAACCACTATTTTCCAGGTAGAACTTGGAGTCCAACCTCTATCAGCAAACATCTCCTATATGATGCACACAGTCACATAGGGCCAGGTACATGCAGCAAACAAAACACTAAATCGCTGCTCATGAGTCACATTCATGAGTCACATTCGCGCAGCCATGTAGATGCACGCAGGCACACATTGCTGCTGCATAATTGTTTCAAACACAGACACACATGCAACCAGGCGGATAACAAACAAAACACTGAATCGCAAGCCACACTGACATATCGGCTTGTGCAGACAGACACAAATCAGTCTGCTTATTGTTTCAAACACGTAACCAACTCGGCCACGAAGGTAAGAGCCACCATAAGCTCGTACCTTTTACTGCAACAACTCAACAAACAGTGAGAAGGCAATCGATGTTCAAGCAGCTAGCCAGCAAGCACACAAACCAACAAAACGCATGCAGCAGGAGCATCCATCACTCTCATGTTACGATGGAAGAAACAGTAGTGAAGTGCAGTGCAGAATTCACCTAGGTAATGTGAGAGTCAGAGAAATGAAGAGTTAATTAAGCTAACTTATTAGAGGATGCGATCAGTAGTACAACCAACAAAGATGAGACCCTGGGCAATTTCTTCTTGTAGTAGCATGAGTGTATCGGCGCCTCGAAGAGGTCAGGGTCGTGGCCGGCCTCCACCCCGTCCCACTCCAGTGCGTCCCACACGTCCTTCTCGATCTCGACAGTCGGCTTCTTCTTGACGGACGGCAGCTGCTGCAGGCCCCAGCATCCCCTGATCCTGATGGTCTCTAGTGCGGGCGCCACAATCTTGACCTCGCATATCTGCTGCAGCGTCGGGAGGTCGTGCAGGTGGATGGTGGTCAACTTCGGGAATGCTACACCGTGGACGACTATTTCCTCCGGGGACCATCCTTCGTCTAGTACGAAGACGTGCCTAAGGTCGCCGCAGTGGATGATGTGGAGGGTCTCCAAGCTGGGGAAGGAGGAGACCCACACCGGGAGCACGAACTGGAGCCTAGGACAGGAGCGCAGGTGTAGATGCTACAGATTTCCGAAGGAGTTACGGTTGCCACGGGAACCTTTGCTCCAAATGCAACGGGCCATCAGGAGATCTGACGCCCAGAAGGTCTCCAATGGAACGAAATCATACCACGTCAGCGAAAAGACGGTAACCAACTTGGGGCACCTCTCCACGTGGCATCGCCTGAACCAACCACCTCCAGGCATACTAGCACTGGTGGAGACATCGTGCACATGCAGGGATTCAGCCCAAGATCTTATCAGATGACCTAAATCTGTGTCCAGTTCGCTCTCCACACTGCGGCTCCCTTGAGCAATCTCGATATGGCGATCTGACTGTGGAGTCGGAGGCTGTGAGAAAGCTAGCATCGGGGCATCGAGAACCTTGGTAAATACCTCAGTATACCGGCCCGCGGGAACAATCTGTTGCAGGCTGGCTTGATCACTGGGGCCAATCTTCTCCTTGCAAGTTGCTTCATGTTTTACAACCCCACTACACACAGGAGAAGAGGTGATACGGATATTAAAATAAACATCCCCAATCCTGTTCTCATCTATATGATATTGTATTAGATACCACCCTCTACCCCCCTCGGCTCATGCGCTTCTCCTTCTGCGCCCCAGCCCGCTCGGAACGACCGTGCCGCCATCGTCTGCCCCAAGATCGACCGCTGCCTCGCTTGCCGTTCCCGCTGCCCTGGTGAGCCCCTCCCATTCTCGTCCACGTCAAAACATGTTCCCAAGCACCCTCTTTGAATCCCCTCACCTAATTTCTACTTTCATGCATCGGAGCATGGCACCACCGTCATCTCCCTCCTTTCCGGTCAAAAGCGCCGTCACGACCGCCACTCCTCGCTCGGTGAGTCCTAGCCCGATTCCTTCCTCCTAGAGCGTCGCATCGCCTCTCTCTTCCACCCCCATAATTGGTTGGAGACTTGGAGCTTCCCCTCTCCTTGGCGCCGCCCATACTGCGAGCCACCCGCGCCGCCACGGGTTCACGCCGCTAATGCACTACGGCACCGCCCTGCCTCCACAATCTGGCCAGGTGAGTTCAACGCACTTCCCTCATGCCCATGCTCACCTCATTTTGCCCCCTCTCCTCCTCTGGCGCTGCCGCCACTTCTCCTCCCTAGCGCTGGCCACCGCTCGGCCGTGTGCCCCGCCGCCTTGGGTCATCCCATTTTTGCCATCATCCCCATCCGCCGTCGACCCCATCGTCGGCGCTGCGCTTGCCGCCAAGCTCTGGCCACCTCGCCTATCTTTTCCTCAGCTCCTTGCTCTCTCTGTGCTTTCTCTCAGTGAATGTGTGATTACCCGTGTGCCCACGAGCAATTACCCTAATGGAGCCAGACATGGAGGGCTTTCTTTGTCCACAGGCATAGAAATGAGGGCAATCCTCTATCCATCAGGTAAATGGGTGTGGGCATGGGTGAGCTTTACCCATGCCCGTCACGCCCGTTTACCTGTCAATCCACACTGATAGGTGGGCCCATCCATCTCATCTCTCCATCACTCCATCAGTCGCTACTCGCTAGCATCCCTGAGACCCAGAATCGTATGAAGGAGCAGTATGATACTACACATCGCAATGTTTCATTTTCGGTGGGACAGTGGGTCTGGCTATGATTGCAACATCGTCCAATTTCTTCGGTTTCCTCTCAGCATCGGTCTAAACTGGCTCCAGGTATTATGGTCGTTTTCGTATTTTGGAACAGATTGGTTCTGTTGCTTACCGCTTGGACTTGCCAGCTCGAGCTCGTATCCATAATGTCTTTCATGTGGCACTGTTAAAACCACATCGTGGTGATCCTCCTGAACATCCAGTAGCTTATCGAATATATTGCATGGTCGAGTTATTCCTACTCCAGAAAATATTGTCAAATCCAGGCTACGTCGTGGTGTTTGCGAGTTATTGGTTCACTGGCAGGGACTCTCATCTGTGGACGCCACTTCCGGAATTTCGTTGTTGCTACCTGGATTTCCAGCTCAAGGACAAGCTGATTCTCCAGGAGGGAGGAAATGTTATGGACTCATATTGGGGTCAGGTGTACAGCTGTCGTAACAAGACGCAAGGCTCAGCAGCAGTAACCGGATCGAGTTCAGCAGAAGCAAAAGGCAACGTAGACTACGGCAGCCGAACGACTCATGCAAAGTCCAAGTAGGAAGCCAGCAGAAGCATTGTCGGTTACAATGAATAGTTACCTTATATTGCATAGTTTCCTTTGTCTTTGGTTCCGAGTTAGTTACAGCTTTGTTAGGAGATCTCTCTATATATAAGAGACATCGTATTTGAGAGTAATCAATAAAGTATATTCAAAAGATAGTTGCGCAGTTCAGAGCTTCCTTCACGACGGCCGAACCGTCCGATCGTGTTACAGAGGGCGACTGCTCTTCCTTACCGAAACCTCGATACCTGCTTCGTTCTCATCCGAGAGCCCACGAACATCTACTTCCTCCTCTTGCGCACCACTGAAGTCCGAAGGTCTAGCCATACCAGTGTATACATATGTATGCATCTTTGCTCCGCAAAACTCAGAAATCTTCCATTCAGTCTAACAGCGGGCACTGCGTTATGTAATTAGCAGCACGACTAACAGAGAAGGCCATAATATGCATTCCTATACACTTGAGTGAATATCCTTTAATTTTCAGTTTAAACTCCTGAGTGATCATATTCTATCTTCTCTACTTTAGATTTAAACTTCCCCATGTTAGTGTACAGATGAAATAAAATGGTTACTTTTTAAATTTTTCTTGAAACAATAGAGGAAAGAACCCCAACAAATTTGAGTTTTTGGCTGATTTGGCACCTTTTTTGTTTGTAAGCAAAAGTAGTCCCCGCTCGCACGCAATTGCAAAAATTGCACCACGAAAGACTAGGTAGGTCTTGCAACGCTCCAGGACAACGGCAGGAATGCACTGCAGGTTCCTACCACGCATCCGGTCCACGGAGTAGAAAGAAATCGGTGATGCGCTGCTAAATAGTGATGTGTTACAGTGATAAACAGTGCTAATAGTGATGCACTAGGGTGTTAAAATAGTGCAAATAGTACACCCATCCGATGTGATGCGCTCGGGCACCGTGGTATGTCTCATGCCGCAGTTCGGGAGTGCGTAGGTGTCCTACCGCTGTCCGGGAGCGCGGAAGGTGATGCACTACAATATTATTTTTACAATTGTATTACGAATAAAAAATATGGCAAATCAGCCAAAGCCTCCACAGATTTCCCAACAACTTGCCAGCGATGACTCGACAACAAACAGAGTTTCCGGCCAGGGATACCATCAGTCTTTGAAATTTGTATGGCACCAGGTTCACAGACATGCAAAACACCATATCCCTGCTCGGTAAAATTCAGGATTTCCTTGTACATATATGCTAAATGCATTGGTACTTGCTTCCAGTATAGTAATTAAATTCAACCTCTATTTTCCAGGTAGAACTTGGAGTCCAACCTCCATCAGCAAACTGCAAACATCTCCTCCTATATGATGCACAGTCACACACGGCCAGGTACATGCAGCAAACAAAACACTTAATCGCTGCTGCTTGATTCCAAATCACAACACACAGACATGCAGCAAGGTCGATGCATGCAAGCACACAATTTTCAGTTTAAGCAAACACTCTCATGAGTCACATTCGCGCAGCCATGTAGCTGCACGCAGGCACACATTGCTGCTGCATAATTGTTTCAAAAACACACACACACACATGCAGCCAGGCGGATGCACGCAGGCACACCCAGCCGCTTCTTAGTTTCAGATTGATAACAAACAAAACACTGAATCACAAGCCACACTCACAGATCGGACAGACACAAACCAGTCTGCTTATTGTTTCAAACACGTAGCCAACTCGGCCACGAAGGTAAGAGCCACCATAAGCCCGTACCTTTTACAGCAACAACTCAACAAACAGTGAGAAGGCAACCGATCGATGCTCGACACACAAAAGTGTGCTTCCATGTAAGCACAAACCAACCAAACGCATGCAGCAGCAGGAGCATCCATCACTCTCATGTTACGATGGAAGAAACCGTAGTGAAGTGCAGTGCAGAATTCACCTAGGTAATGTGAGAGTCAGAGAAATGAAGAGTCAATAATTAAGCTAACTTATTAGAGGATGCGATCAGTAGTCCATTAATATGCAGAGTACCTGAGGACGGAGACCCTGGGCAACTTCTTCTTGTAGTAGCGCGAGTGTATCGGCGCCTCAAAGAGGCAAGGGTCGTGGCCGGCCTCCACCCTGTCCCACTCCAGCGCGTCCCACACGTCCTTCTCGATCTCAACGGCTGGCTTCTTCTCGTCTTGGCCACGAACCGCCAAGGCCGGCAGCCGCCGCAGGCCCCAGCATCCCCTGATCCTGATGGTCTCGAGCGCGGGTGCCACCATCTTGATCTCGCATATCTGCTGCAGCGTCGGGAGGTCGTGCAGGTGGATGGTGGTCAGCTTCGGGAATGTTATTTCCTCCGGGGACCATCCTTCGTCCAGTACAAAGACGTGCCTGAGATCGCCGCAGTGGATGATGTGAAGGGTCTCCAAGCTGGGGAAGGAGGGTAGACACACCGGGAGCACGAACTGGAGCCTGGGGCAGGAGCGCAGATGTAGGTGCTGCAGATTTTTGAAGGAGTTGTCTCTATCGTCACCTTTGCTCCAAATGCAACGGACCATCAGGAGATCTGACGCCCAGAAGTTCTCCAATGGAACGAAATCATACGACGTCAACGGAAAGATAGTATCCAACTTGGGGCACCTCTCCACGTGGCACCGCGTAGTACTCCCAATCATCTCCAGGCATACTAGCACTGGTGGAGACATCGTGCATATGCAGGGATTCGGCACGCGATCTTATCAGATCACCTAAATTACAACGATTTGCGTCCATTTCGCTCTCCACGCTGCGGCTCCCTTGAGCAATCTCGATATGACGATCTGACTATGGAGTTGGAGGCCGTGGGAAAGCCAGCATCGGGGCATCGAAAACCTTGGTAAATACCTCAGTATACCGGCCCGCAGGAACAAGCTGTTGTAGGCTGGCTTGATCACTGGGCCCAATCCTCACCTTGCAGGTTGCTTCAAGTTGTACAACCCCACTATACACAGGAGAAGAGGTGATGCGGACATTAAAATAAACATCCTCAATGTTGTTCTTATTTATACTATATCGAGACCGTAACGACCGAGCGAGCCTTGCATCCACAATAATAGCATGCACCTGCAATCGGAAGGATTTATTCTGGTTAGAGGGTGGCCGAGGACGTCCAATTCCAGGTCGCGTGTCTACGCACAGCAACTCTAGGTCAGGCTGTATCTGAGAACCACTCTCGACCCATCGTATTGCACGAAGGCGCTCACAACCCAACCGGAATAGTCTCTTGAGCCTTGGGACCTCCACCACCATAGTTCTAAAGTCAAGTATCTTGATGGTGGTTCCAAAGAGGTCCAGCTCCGCGAGATTTGGTAGTCCACGCAAGAACACATTCTCCAACTGTGTGCAGCCCTCTAGGGAGATCTCGGAGATCTTGACATCCTTGTTATCTGCAGTAGATGGGCGGAAATTTTCTCGAGGTAACTCAGCGGTAGGTGTCAATGGGATCTTTGGTCCATATCCGTCAAGTGAAGGACTTGAGGGAGGCCAGAAGCCTACCGAGGGCAACAACATTTTCTAACTCATCACAGCCATCCAAAATAAGCACCTCCAGGCTACCTACAGTTGATAGGCTACTTGGTAGAATTTTCATGTCTTTATTGCCTGAGAGGTCAAGAAGTTGCAGCTTTGTCGGGTGCACTGGCGGTGGGGGAGATAGGTCCCGACCATGACAACGGCCACGACCACAGCCACAGCCTCTTCCTGGGCCTACTGCAAAAGCACCACGGCTTGGGGCGGCGGCTCTCCTAGGTGCCATCTGAGGAAGTAACTCGGCTAAAAATGAGGTGAGTTATATGAGGGTTTACAGGCCCTCTATAGAACACACAGAAGAACTTCAAACCAGCGAGGAAAAACAATACAATACAAAGCCGAGAGTGGCTGCATTATATTAAGGGGGTTAGGTGTTACATGACTTTCGAACAAAGCTTATATGCTGAGCTAAGTCATGACACAGGATACAAACACATCGTCTACAAAAGTAGGAAACGAAAGTGCTTGCAACCAAAAGACTGCTAAAGCAAGCACTGCTAGCTAACCTAGACTAACATGACGACAAAGATCTCGGGCTTGAATTCTCCCTCCTAGAGAGGCTGAACGTAGTGGGAAGGCGTCTCTACCATGAAATCCTCGTGCATCTCGACCAGGCGGTTGCAGGCGAAGCGTGCTGCGTCTTGGACTGCCTCAAAACAGCTGCTCTGGGATGTCGCGGGTCAGAAGATGTGAGCGTTGAACTCGCCCCTTGCATAGAGGAAAACTTCCATGGTCCATGACTCTTGATCCATGGTCTAGGTCTTTCAGCCTCTGGAGATAGGATGGCGGTTGTAAACCAGGTGCACCATGAGTTGGCGAAGAATGTCCACACGCTCATCTCCGTCTACTTCATGAGAGCAGAAATCCTAGGGGCCATCGGACGACGGGGTAGCCATCTACAATTTTGAAACAGGAGAAAAGGGTTGGAACTGAGTGAGAACTTAAGTGAAGTCGAGGTAAGTGAAGAACTAAGAGTGATGAGTAGAAGCAATAAGTACGCTATGTTTTTGTCAAAGCTTTTCTTAATTTTTGAAAATAAGATCCAAGTCCTTAAGGCAACGACCAATCTAACTAAGACTCTACAGTCGTATGCTCTGATACCAGCTCTATTGGACCCGGATTCTGAGAATCCAAATCCTCTGTGAAAACACTGTGCTATTCGCTGGATCAGTAGATAGCACTCACAGGTACATTGCTGAATCAACCATACAAGTCATGAAACAAAACAAATATATTACAACACATGGTAACATAGACCTCGTCGGGTCGAGAGTTTTTACAAAAGGGCCGCACAAGGCCAACTAGAATACATTACAAAGGGCGACAATAACTTCTGCTGAAGCAAAAGGGAGGTAGGGCTCATCTCACACGAACAAGCGATCGGGTGACTTGTGTCTGACGGATATTAACCAAGGAATTTGGATAATATCGGTTGTATGTGGTACCAATGAGTCTACTTAGACTGGGCGAGACCTAAACTACAGAACTAATCTACTCCTCGTCATATCCTTGTCCATCATCTTCTGGTCCATCGTAGTAGGCGTAGTCTCCTTCATCTTCATTATTTGGAGGGTTGGGGAGAGACGCGAGAATGAGCACTACTACCGTGCTCGCGAGCCAATACACAATGCAATAGTATACATGCAAGGTTTAGCAAGGATGGCTTGGTTCTTTCATTTGTGAAAGCAAGTTTTGCAATATTATAATTACAAAGCCTAAGACTTAGCATTTTTAACAAATTTGCAATTTTGATAAAGAGAGTAAAGTGCAATAATTATTTTAGTAGAGGTTCCATCCGGCGGAAACTCTACCAATGCATCCTTTCAATTGGAGCTGCCTCCAATGACCACACCCACTGAGCTCGACGACTCAGGCAAAAACCAAAACAGGGCTAGGTAAGCCCTTCCACCATTTTCCATACCACCCACAAAGTTTTTGAAATAGAACTAACTCAAGTTATGATCCCCATATCTGCCTTTGACCGTAGGCGCGGCTGTTTAAATAGTTTTAGACTCTGCAGAGGTTGCACACTTTACCCACAAGAGATAGTCATACCCGTTACCCCACATGATTCCGTAGTCATGTAGTTGGGCGACTGTCACAGTAACTTTTCTAGATATCTCGCCCCTTCTGTCATTTCAACCATACGGGGTTACGCCCATATGTTGTGCGGGATGTTCACCACAACGACTAGCGCAGCTAGCCCCTGCCACAACGACTAGCGCAGCTGGTAACTTCACCTTGTTTGTGTCCCTTCCAAGCTGGAGTATCTCCGCCACTTGTACGTTCTTCGACCCCCTCTAGTGAGATGACTTTCAAGGTTCAATAACTTTACTAAGCCAAGTTGCACTTTGCAGACTTATGGTTGTACTTGTTTAACACGAGAGGTCGTGACAAGATTAAGTCCTTAGGGTTATCCGGGCGGTTCATTCCACAAGCCAACCATCCACGTGCTCCCCGAGCACCCACCGCCTCACCATCCGCCCAGATAGAACTTAGCAATTGGGGTTTTTGGGGAGTAAAACCAATTTAAACCATTCCTTTCAGTCAATGGACCACCAATGACTGCCCAAATCATTTTATGTTTTGAGGAAATGATGATTGGGGTATTTAATACCCCGGTACTTAAGCAAGACTAGCATGTCGCTTAAGTACAACCTATAACTAGTATTACCATATAATTACTAGGGTGACAAGGATTAATGGATTCAAATTATCAAGGTGGCATATTAATTAATTAATCAACAAGTGGGTATTTAACTACCTTAAGCTTTAACATACAGTTGATAAAGAAATAAAGCATGCAATTTTTGCTAATTTAAACGAATATAATTTGCATGAAAATGTAGGATCAATATGGTCAAAGTATCGACTCGCCTGGAGTATAGGTAAGATAGGCTTGATAATCTTGGGCTTGATCAACTTGGAGATCTCCCGCGTCTCCAAATCCTAATCGGACAAATGTACCGGAAAAAGGACACAATGGCAAAGAGAGCAAATAAATACACAAGAATACACAAATGAACTTCAAATTGAACAAGACCTATGCCATTGGCAAGATCTTGATTTAACAAATTTTTAGAAACTAATTTCACTTGAAACGGATTTACGACGAGGGAGAACGGACCTTGCGAAGATTGGAATGGAATTAAATCAAAAAGAAAAGAGAGGAGAGAGAGTTCGGTGCATCCAACAGTGCATGGACTCAGCTCATGCGCCAAAGTCCACGGGCTCACGATGAACAGTGCCGAGGCGGGTCCACTTGGAAGGGAGAGGGAGGGGATTCAGGCCAAATGACAGGTGGCCCCCCCCAAAGCTCTTCCCCATCCAAATGCTTCGGTTTTCAGAGAAAGAAGGGGGAGCAGAGGCAGCTGCGACGGCTTGGGGAGGGGATGGCGGCGCCGGCGAGTGGAGGCAAGGGCGGCGGCGAGCGGGTGGGATGGAGTCGCCGGAGGGCAGGGAGGCCACAAGAGGCGGGGGTGAAAGCATCTAGGCCCCTAAAAATTGTTTTGGTAATTAATGACAATATGTGAATATGGGATTAACATGTTTATTGAGTATTTACAAGGTTAAATCCCATCGGTGAACGTGTTGATGCAAAGTGGCATGCAAATGGACTACACGAGGATCTTTTGGCTCAAAGACAAGGTACAAGTAGTCTAGGATCTCTTTTTCTATTTTACCGGTCTAGGAGTTTTGGATGGAAGACCGGATTATAGGATAAACGTCGTACTATTAAGAGGGATCATGGCTAGTAGCTTGATAGCATGTTCTTGTGCCATATGGATCAATTTAGGATCATGCATGCATTTGAATTTAAACTTGAAATTAAATTGAAAAGTTCTAAGTGCTTCTATCCAAAATCGGTAGTCTGCTTGATTATACTAGCGGTCGTATCAGCTTAGTCTTGTATGATGGGACTTTACTTGGCGGTAGTACCGCATTTTGAAGGGAACAGCCAATTAAGTGTTCAAGCGGAACGACCGGGTCCTTGAACGGTCGTACCACATAGCGGTCATTCCGCATTTTAGTTGGCGGTTCAATAAAACCAGAAGCGTTGCAAATTGCCTCAGAATCTCTCGTGGAAATCGGTCGAACCGCTCATGACTATCGGTCGTACCGATGTGCGGTCGTTCCGATTTTTGTGAGGCGGTTCAATAAAAACAGAACAAGTGCAAATCTGCTCAAAATCTCAATCTGGAAATCGGACGTTCCGCGCTTAGGGAACGGTCGTACCGGCCTGCGGTCATTCCGATTCTTATACGGTGGTACAAAATTTCCAGAACCATTGCAAATCTTCAGCAAATCGCGAAACCCTACAAACGGTCGATCGCTCGAGAAACAGTGCGGCAAGAACCATCGGACGTCTGCAGCGTTTACTGCGGTCGTTCCGACTGGGTATTCAACGGCTAGCTTTTTCCTTTTTTAGTATCTGTTCTAGCCGTTGGTCGTGCTCGGTCGAGTCTTGATCGTCTGCACTTTGTCTTCTTGATCGTTCGATTTTGCCTGAGAACTTGGGTTTCGTCTCCAACGGTCATAATTATTGGTGGGGGCTTTAAATACCCCCCCCCCAACTGCTCAAGTCAAGGCTGCTAGTGCCCATTTGACATTCATAGAGCCTTGAGAGCCCTTGCATTCACTCAACACTCAAAAACACTCTTGTGCATTCATTGTGAGCTTGTTGAGATACATTCAAGTGCATTCATTCTCCTAGTTGATCCATTTGCACTTGAGTACCGTCAAGTGAAGACCTTGGTCTATTACTCTTGGAGTGTTGCCGCACTCCTAGATGGTTAGTGGTGGAGCACGGTGATCTCTTCAAAGAAGATTGTGAAGAGGCCCGGTGCAAGCTTGTGAGTGGTTCGGTGTTCACCATCTCCGGAGCGGAGGAAGAACAACCATAGTGATTTGAGGGAAGGCTTAATTCGTGGAGCCGGCTTGAGACGTCAAGCATCCTCAACGTGGACTAGTGAAGACCGGCAAGTCTTCGATACCACGGAAAAAACATCGTCGTGTCTTTGTGGTTATCTCTAGTCTTTACTTTCCGCATTTATATTTCTAGCTTGTTTATTGTGATTAATTTGCCTAGCTAGAAGTATAACTTATTTAGACTAAGTTACTAAATTGTTAAATTGTTAAAAAGTTTAAAAACCTTCTATTCACCCCCCCTCTAGTCGGTTATCCTTGATCCTCTGGCGGTGCGAGAGAGCGGGCTCCACGGGGTTCTGGCCGTGGCGGCCTTGAGGAGGAGGGAGGCGGCGTGCAGTGCTGGCAATGAGGGGAGGCCAATGGGATGACCGGGTGACACAGGAGTGGCCCAATTGGTCTTGGCGGCGGCCATGGGCGGAGGAGAAGGAGACATGGTGGCGGCACGTCTCGGCGGCGGGGAGGTCGAATGGAGGAGGGGGATAGCTTCCTTGCCCATGGGGGCACGGTGACGTGATCGCCCGGAGGCGCTAAGATCGGAGCAGGGGAAGCGAAGTTCTTGCTATGCAGAGCGGTGGCAACCTTCTTTGCGGTTTGACCAGGGAGAAGCAGGAGGAGAAGGTGACCTCCAGTCTTTGGTGAAAGGAGAGAGCCAGGAGGGTGGGGGAAAGAAAGGAGAAGGAAATTTGGAGATGGGCAAGGGGTGACAGGAAGAAATGGCCGGCCCAACAAGATCATGGGCTGAGTCCAAGAAAGGAGGCGAGGTCCAACTCAAATTGGCCCGAGCATTCAAAAGGGAGGAGAAGAACTCTAAACCGCGAATTTGAATTTCAAATGTTACGGACATTACATTTGAAACACAAACCGAGGAGGAAGGAAAGTTTTCGCAAATACTTGATAGTTGAATTACGGCGAAGAACGAAACAGAATTATAGTTACTATTTACTCGTCCGAAAACGGACGTTACAAAAGTGTCAACAGAGTTGCCTAAAAGGAAAAAACAACAACTACTACTTAAAATGCAGAGAAGAGTGGTAGTAGTACATCCTTCGCAGCCATGATGAATTCCTCTGTCGAAGACCAAGAAAGAAAAGCATCAAGAAATGAATCAATCTAACCCATCATCAGCTGAAGATCTCCCGCCACCACCTACACAATAACAACGACATGTTACGACGTTTGTGCTTCACCATTGTCATAATCAATTTTTGGCTGCATTGGCACTAGTACGTACCGAGATACACTGCAGTCGGGTGAGTCGTGTCGGTGACGGCTGATGACGAACAAGGCCCTCCAGATACGAGCAAGTTTTCAAGTACAGAAATTGCGATGTGCAGGAGTAACTTGTTTGCCTCGGCAGTTTGGCCTACCTAAAGCTTCTTGTCTCCGTGCATGTCCTTTTGTTGGATGGGTTCTTTGCTTCTCGTCTCCTTTTCTCTTTTCCAAGGGATATGACGAAGTTGACGTGCCTGCTTTTCATATTCTATCCTGAGTGTTCATATTCTATCTTCTGTACTTTAGATTTAAACTTCCCCATGTTAGTGTAAAGATGAAATAAAAGGGGGAATTCATTATTTGCCCTCTACTTAGATCCGTTTTCAGAGTTTACCTCTATTCCCGACGTAATACATTTTTTGCCCCTCACTTAGTCTGTTTCTTCGCTTTTTGCCCTCTTTACATTATTTTAATAATATCTGTCTGTTTTTCCGTTACCAGACATGTGAAAAGATATTTTTACCCCTTCTTTCTTATCTCCTCACGGTTACACACATGCGGGGCTTCTTCCGACCCGACGCCGCCTCTGGCCTTGGTCCACCGCTGCGGCTTCTCCCCGCCTCCCTCTGGCGCACCTCACTTCACTGGCTCTCGTGGCGGCCTAGTGGCTGCGCCGCTGGGTCTCCTCCGGCTCACCTCTCCTATGGTGCTTCTTCCGACCCGGCGCCGCCTCTGGCCTTGGTCCATCGCTGCGGCTCCTCCCCGCCGATTCAGTGCTATCTGCACGGGAGAGCGGCGCAAAGCGGCCTTGAGAGTAAACATGGAGTCGATCTTGCTGTGAGCGAGCACAAGCCGGGAGGCGCGTGGGAGAGCGGGAGGCGGGGCTTGATGGGCGGTGCACTGCAGCAGAGGAGGAACAGCCGGAGGCACGATGGGTGGTGGCGGCGGCGCCATGGAGGGCCGAGGAGGCGCGAGGCAGGGAGGAGCCGGGCGCGGCGCGCGAGGGCGGCGGCGGTGGCGCGGCAGTGCTCAACGACGTCGTCGGCGCATCTCGGCGGCGTCTCGAGGCCGCCGCCTACTCGATTAGCGGCGTTGACAACGGCACGAGCCATCGCTGCGAGCATCGGCTGCTTTCGGCGGCCCGCGCGGCGCGGTGAGCTCAACAACAAGCTCATGGCCTCCCGAGGAGCACCGCACGGCGGCGCGTGCATTACGATTATTTATATGCATTACGATGATTAGTTTGATCTTCGATGGTGTGTAGATGGATCATAAGTACAACCAATGCTTGGATGAGATCGAGCACGACGACTAAATTCAACGACTGATGCGATCGAGCAAACAACGGCAAACATCGCTTCATTGCTTTTGCGACCGCGCCGTGTCGATGATATCTTTGCGGCATGGTGGCGGATCACCAATGAGATCATAGTGGCGGCAAGAGCGTGCCTAGCACTGGGGAGTCGTTGGTGGTGGTGAGAGGAGGAGCGTGAGGAGTCGGCATTCATCTGAAGCAGGCGGTCTGGCGGACTTTGGCGTGGCGAGCAAAGAACGGCGATCTTTGGTACAAGACGCTGACCGCCAGAGAAGTCGTCGCCGTGCTCAAGGAGAAGAACCAGGAAGAGGATGGGGAAAAGAATGAGCCAAGGGCAAGGGCAAACTTGTATTTTTGCATGGTCAAAAAGGAAAACGACTAAATATTATTAAAATAATATGAAGAGGACAAAAAGCGAAGAAACAGACTAAGTGAGAGGCAAAAAATGTATTACGTCGGGAAGAGAGGTAAATTCTGAAAACGGATCTAAGTAGAGGGCAAATAATGAATTCCCCCGAAATAAAATGGTTACTTTTTAAAAAATTTCTTGAAACAATAGACGAAAGAACCCCCACAAATTTGAGTTTTTGGCTGATTTGGCACATTTTTTTTGTTTGTAAGCAAAAGTAGCCTCTGCTCGCACACAATTGCAAAAATTACACCACGAAAGACTAGGCAAGACTTGTAGCGCTCCAGGACAACGGCAGGAATACGCTACAGGTTCCTACCACGCATCCGGTTTGCGGAGATAGTGATATGTTACAGTGATAAACACTGTGTTGGAAGAATAGTTCATCCCACCTGCATGCGGGGCCCACCGTGCAAGAGACGCGTGTTCAGACCCACGAAATATTGCTATACTCATGAAAGACTGTAATGCCCCTCGCTTGTATCCATAGAGTAGTCAACCCCTAAGGGTATTTTGGTCATTTGTACAGGCTGAGGAGCCTATAAATACCCCATGTATCTCTCCCTTCAAGGGAGAGGACTCTTGAGCAATACATACAAGCAAGCCACCAGGTGAGCCTTCGGGAGGGATCCTCGAACCCCCGTAGGCCGCCAACAGGAGTAGGGCGGTCCTCTCGGACCCCCGAACCTGTATAAATCCTCGTCTCATTTTTTACCCTCGTGGACGAAGGCCCGTAGCACGGCCATCGTCCGCCCTCTTACTTGTGTTCGGTTTTACACAATCAACATTGGCGCCGACTGTGGGGACGTAGCTAATCAACAGAAGGCTGTGGCTCCTACCAAGAAGTACTCCAAGTCCGCAAGGCCTCCTCTCACTTCAGAGCATAGGGAGCCCGCAGACGACCGGTCCGTTCCCCGAAGAAGCCCAAGGCATGGGTTATCTTCGGAGATCGGAGCTATTCATCCCGGGACAGACAACGTCCTGCGCATTCCCGGGCTGCCAGGCGTCCCCACCTCCATTGCACTAGCCGTCGATTATCGGCCCAAGGCAAGAGGCGAAAATTCTTTGAAGCTCGGGGCCATCCACCGCTCCTTGGGGGCTCGACGCCGCTAATTGCAAAGCAATGGTGGAGGCAACCGCAAGGCAGGTGGTGGACTACATGATGGCCACGTATCGTACTCCCAGTGGCCCTCAACATGTCTCCCCGCTCCCAGTACCGCCTTCAGTTCAAGTAGCCACTGACCCAGCCGCGCGGGGATTTTTCCTCGGAGGAGGGCCAGGGGGGCATCCTTACAACCTCCCTCCACTTGCCCACGCGGCGGTGATGAGCGGGGCTCCTTACTGGCCAATGCACCCACCAAACTCTGGATGGGGAGGAGCTCAGCCTTTTCCATTGCAATTCATCCGTCGCCCGACCTCAGGGCTGAGTTCATACCCCTGGGCAGGCGCTCGCGACCTCCCTCCAAGCTCCTCACTTTGGGCAAATCTTTGCAGGAGATGGTGAGTCAACTCCCCGATGAAGTCTTTGGGCTCCATCCTCAAGGTGCTACATGGCCGGGCGACTAGGGAGCCCGTGAGGCCAAAGTTGCTCCCCTAGTGCCCCTCCGGCACCTTGGTGGAAGGACCATTCCACCCATCATGGCCCAAGTGCACTCATCAAGCGTGAGATTCACATCAAGGAGGCCGTGGCCGAGGCGGTCGAAGAGCATGTACTCTGCGGGCACTAGGCGTGTCCCGTGCCTGTCGGATCGGCTGGGGGCGCGGTCACCACCGCCACGAAGAAGAGGATCTTTGAATCACTAATCTCGGCGGATCAAGTTGCAAGTCGGCGCGGGCACTCCAACTTCGCCAATGCGCTCGCACCATCGCCACCACCGCGGGCATCTAGCTCTTCGGCTCAAGAGAGCCCCGCCACGCCGATAAATCGCACCGCATGCACAAAGGGACGAGGCGTCGAGAGGAGGAATCCTCTCACAAGAGACATCTGCAAAACTCCTTTTCGGCCGAAGTTCCATGACCTAACCTCGGGCCTTACGATGGGGACTCGACCCCATACAATTCTTGAAGTATACTCCACGGCGATTCAGGCGGGGAGGTGGAGAAGTAGAGATGTGCAAGCGCCTCCATTGTTCCTTTCTAGAACGGCACGTTCTGGTTCTTCAACCAAAAGAAAGGCTCCATCTATTCTTGGGACCGGTGAGGAAGAGTTGGTATAAATTTCCAAGGAAGCTATAAGCGCCCTATGCTCTAACCGACTTTTCTTGTCAAGCAACAAAAGGGTGAATCCACAAGAGAATTTCTTAAGCGCTTTTCCAAAGTGAGAAGCCAAGTCGCGAATGCCCAGAATCAGCGGTCATAAATGCTTGCAAGGAAGGGTCGCTCAGGAGAACTCAATCGCTTGGGAGAGATCCCCAAGGGCGACCCATGAGCTCTTCGAGGTCGTGGAAAAATCGCCGAGGAGAAGAAGACGACACAGCTAAGAAGGATTTCTCCCGCAGATTTAAAGCATCTCCTCGGGAAGAAGTCAAAAAGCTCCCGGGAGGAAGGGCAATGACCGGAGGGATCACTCTGACAGGAAGCGTGACTCCAAGATTCTTGTAAGAATCGACACTCCTTCAGCAGAGGCGCAGGAGCAACTCCACGAGAGGACCCAAGAAGGAATCGAGACCAAAAGCCCCTTTGGAAGGGCGTCTGACGAAGGCCGCAATGAAAGGAGGGCAACCCAAATCAAGGAGGCAGTATTTGGTGTGCCTACCATAAGATGAGCGGGCATAATCTGAATGAATGCCGTCGAAGCGCGCTGAAATAAGCGAAGCTCCTCGAACGGACCTGGGCGCGTCGAAGCGTCGCCGCCCGTCCCGCGGCTCTGAGGCGATGCCCTTGAGCAATTCCACCACCCCAAGCACAGCCCTGGTGATCTACCCCTCGGGCGCGCTTGCGATGTTGAGCATGAACTCCCCTTCAAGCGCCGCAAAGGCGAGTAAATATCATAATAGGGGCTCGGCCTCGGTCATGCATCAAAAGCATATGAAGAATGCAGAAATCAGCGTCGTGGGGTGGCTCCTCAAAGCGCCCCTCCCAAATGGGCAAGCATTTCTCTTAGCTTCACGCTGATGATGCACAAGGCTTAAGGTTCCCTCATGATGACGCCCTCTTAGTAACTGCCACAATATCCAATTGCGAGATCTCCTGCATCCTTGTCAACGGAGGAAGCTCTGCAGATATACTCTACCTGCGTGCGCTCAATGAACTATGGGAGTCACGGGGGGGGCTATCATCCTGGCATCCTACTGCCATCCGATCGCCCTCTCGCCGGCTTCGTACCAGGAAAATCCATCCAACCCCTTGGGAGGATCGAACTCCTCATGACGTTCGGATCACAGGAGAATCACCGCATGGAAGCCGTCAGGTTCGATGTTGTTGACATCGAGTCCCCATTCAATGCCATCATGGGAAGGGCAACTCTCAACCGCTTTTGTGCAGCGGTACATCAAAACTACCTATGCTTAAAGATACCAGGCCCTCGGGGTCATCTCCATGAGGGTGATCAAGACTTAGCTCGCCGTCTGCACCTACAGCGGCGGACTAACTCGGCGACATCAACTTTCTCGAACCCAAGGAGTCAAGGAGGACATGCCTCGCCTCTCTCACCAAGGCACACCAAGGTTGTACCCCCTCGGTGAGGTGCTCCCTTAAGCCTCGTTAGGAGGGACTGCGCAGAAGTACAACTCTTTGACGGGGTGACCCGCGGTCTCTTAGAATCGAGTCGTTATCCCGGGAAGGATGGAGAAGGAGCTAATGGTGTTCTTAAAGTCCAACACGGCATATTAAGCAGGACTTTGTCAAACATGACACTCCTTTTGGGCGTTCATGGGGCCTCTGCACCTCTCATATCGCGCCAAGGGAAATCACAGCAAAAACACTTCACCAAGGCTTCTATCGGCTCACAATGGTGCAGGATGCCCTCGACATGCTCAGGAAGCGCGAGGGATACCAAAGATGGCAGCCAATCGCATCGATCATACTAATCCCCTCGCACCATACCAATCACGGCCTTTTGCAGATGGGGAATGGACTTTCGGGCCATCCCCACGGGCAGGGGCTTCTAAGCGTGTGGTAGCATCGATGAATTACATCACCGAATGGGTAGAGGTGGAGCCCTTAGCCTCCATCACGCCTCGCACCATGATGAAATTCCTTTGGAAGAATATCGTCGTAAACCCGGTGTTCCTAAGGAACTCACGGTGGATAGCGATACCAAATTCGACGCTCCAGCCTTCAGAGATT
Organism: Phyllostachys edulis; assembly: GCA_036346405.1. Classification (NCBI taxonomy): domain Eukaryota; kingdom Viridiplantae; phylum Streptophyta; class Magnoliopsida; order Poales; family Poaceae; genus Phyllostachys; species Phyllostachys edulis. The sequence goes on along the minus strand of CM070551.1, from coordinate 40,145,530 downwards.
TCTGTAACTCCATCGGGACCACCCTTCGCTTTGATACGGTGGCTCGTCCAAAAACCAACGGGGCCGTGGGAAGAACCAATGGGCTAGTCCTGCAAGGAATACGTCACCACCTTGAAACAAGTGCACTCAGCGGGGAACCCGTGTAGGAACTCCCGACATCCTATGGGACTGCAAGACGACCCTAAATTGCTCCTTTGGAGCGACCCGTTCTCACTCGTGTATGGGTGAAGCTATCCTCCCTGCCCAGATCCGTCACCGCTCTCTCCAATCGAAAATGCTCTCAGCACCACTACCTGCCCAATTCGCTCAAAACGAGGACAACCGCAAGTGAGAGGGCGGACTTTGCGAAGGAAATCCGCAAGTTTTATGCTTAAGACTCTACTGTATGCCCCGTGGCACCTATCGAGATGTAAACACCATCTTACTTAATGCAATGAAGGCGTGAAGTTCCTACATGATCGCACCATTTATGCAATTATAGCGTGGATCGAGGTAGTCCTTAACAGCGCTTTGTTAAGGGGTTGACTGTTTTGTGAATGTCTTCTCAATTTTGTGCTCATTGACGATTGAGAGTTTGCTTTTCGACCTGTGGCGATAAGATAGGTTTGCTCCTAACACTTATGCTTTGTTAGGAAGCAGACACTATCCTAAGTCTCGCTTGCCTCACACAAGCTCTCGCTAACCCTTCCCCTGTGAAGGATGTCACCTCCGTGGTGCATAGGGCGTACGACCTCCGCGGTCTCCCCTAACAAAAATGCATGGTGGCTTGGGCGTCCGTCGCCTCCACCATGGCGGCTCGTGTCCTACTGGCCCTAGGGCATGAGCGACCACCCTCATGGTGAGTAGGGCGTACGACCTCCGTGGTCTCCCCTAACAAAAGTCCATGGTGGCTTGGGCGTCCGTCGCCTCCACCATGGCGGTTCGTGTCCTACTGGCCCTAGGGCATGAGCGACCACCCTCGGGGTGCATAGGGTGTACGACCTCCACAGTCTCCCCTGGCAAAAGTCCATAGTGGCTTGGGCGTCCGTCGCCTCCACCATGGCGACTCGTGTCCTACTAGACCTAAGGCATAGCGACAACTTTGGTCAGTACCAAGTTGATGGATGTCTTGAGGACTCGTCCCCTTAGACTCGAGCCACTGTGTTGAGCGACCTCCGGGTCCTCGCATGCCAAGCTCCATTGCCCATGAGGGTTAACCATTCTCATGCATTCTGATCACCACAAAGAACCACTGCGGGGTAAAAGGGCTCCATCGCCCTCATAGTTCAATGCCCACGACTTAGCCTCGTGGGTGCAACCGGTGTGCCTGTGACTTACTGTCGAGGGCACACATCCAAGGTGCCCATGAGTTAGCCTCATGGACACCTCCAAGCCCACTGAGGGCTACCACCCCTAGTGCCCATTCGGTGCCACATGACTTAGCCTCGTGGACGCCCCTCCAGTGTGCCTGTGACTTAGTGTTGTGGGCACACCTTCAAGACACACATGAGTTAGCCTCATGGGTGCCTCTAAGTTCACTGGAGGGCTACCACCCCTATGGGCCATTCGGTGCCCCACAACTTAGCCATATGGCCACCCCTCTGATATGTCCATGACTCAGTCTCATAGCTCGAATCATCTACCGTCAACCTGGCTCGAATATTGATCAAGGACTATCATGCTCGCATAAGGCTATCACCTCGGAGATCTTAGTATCTAAAATGATGGGACTCTACTTGTCCCACGGCAACGACTTTGATAATCCGTCGTGTCGAGCGAATGTTACCTTGCTTTAAGAAATAAGTGTTGATCATTCTCTCTTTCCCGCAGAGACGCTCGTGTTATCTACCTATCCCTGCAACGTTTCTAGGTCGAACTGCGACGATTCTGAGGAGTTCTACTTCGACAACTTTCATCAAATCGCGGAGCAAGAAGAGCACGACTTCAACCACAGGCTTCACTTCGACGCGCCGTCGGCCTCGAAGGCTATGCCTCGGCTCGGCGGCCTCGCACCCAAGACTTCGCCTGCATAGGCTTCACTCCGACGTACCGCCCGCCTCGAAGGCTATGCCTCGGCTCGGCGGCCTCGCGTCCAAGATTTCGCCTACATAGGCTTCGCTCCAACATGCCTTCCACCTCGAAGGCTATCCCTCAACAGGGCGGCTTTGCGTCCATGACTTAGAATGTTGAGGAATCCTACCAGCTCACCTCCGCACAAGCCCCGGCCCTGGGGCACCTTCGCGACGACTTCGTGTGGCCGCTGAGGGCCGCCGCAGCGCCTTTCGTCGACATCGGGCCACCTTGCCTCCTCGCGTGCCTTCGCGTGCCCTCGCACCGGCACCCTCGTGCGCCTTCGCGTACCCTCGCGTGCGCCTTCGCGTGCCTTCGAGGTGGGCCCTCATGCCCGAAGCCCTCGCGTGCCTTCGCGCGTGCCCTCACGTCCGAGGCCCTGACGCACCCTCTCGTGCCTTCGAGTGTGCCTTCATGTGTGTCCTCACGCCCGAAGCCCTCGCGTTCCCTCACACGTACCCTCACACCCGAGCATTCTTATTTACCCCTTGGGCGCCCTTACAAGTGCCCAAGGGACAGGGGGGCTACACTGTTAAGGAATCCAACCACCTCCCGTTGAAAATGATCTATACTTGACGAGTGCGCACAAAGGCGCGTGAGCCCCTTGCCCGGGCGCTGGGCCACCAACCCACTAGAAGTGGTTTGAGGCCTATTGGATACTCGCACGCTACACGCACGTGTTACGCAGACATCCTTGACTATACCCTGTGCCCCGTGCCCTCGGGGCCTCGGGACCCTCGCACCCTCGAAGCCTCGCACCCTCGAAGCCTCGTGCCTTCGTGCCCTCGAGACCCTCGAAGCCTTGTGCGCCCTCGTGCCCTCGAGGCCTCGGGGCCTCAGGACCCTCGAAGCCTCATGCCCTCGAGGCCTCGAAGCCTCGCACCCTCGAAGCCTCGTGCCTTCGTGCCCTCAGAGCCTCGGGGCCTCGGGACCCTCGAAGCCTCGTGCCCTCGGGGCCTCGGGACCCTCGAAGCCTCGTGCGCCCTCGTACCCTCGGGGCCTCGGGACCCTCGAAGCCTCGCACCCTCATGCACCCTCGTGCCCCCTCGTGCCCTCGGGACCTCAGGGCCTCGGGACCCTCGCACCCTCGTGCGCCCTCGTGCCCTCGTGGCCTCGCACCCTTCATGCCCTCGAGGCCTCGCACCCTCGTGTGCCCTCGGGGCCGCGGGGCTTCGTGCCCTCGGGGCCTCGGGACCCTCGAGCTCTCGCGCCCTCGCGGCTTCGTACCCTCGCAACATCAAGCCCGTTCTACTTATAGACATACCGATGCTTGCTGAAGCAGCCAAGTCATACACAAGAACAGTCTATGCGGATTATGAGCATGAGTACAAAAGCGGCTTACTGTGTGTTTGCGAGCAGGTTTCAACCAATGATGGTACACACAGGTTCAAAGTCTCTAATCCTCAAAAGCGATTACTACGGCATTGTGGAGTTCAACCCAGCAAGTGCCACGGTGAGTTGCGGTTGCAAGCTCGAATCCATGGGCATCTTGTGCATGCATGCGAGGTCCTCAACAACATCCTTTACCTCCCATCACGGTACATACTGAGGAGGTGGGCCGAAGTCGCGACAACCGCCCGTTAGACATGGACTACCGGCGCCAGGCGCTGCGCTCAGCGCCTGCGCCCGCATGAGCCCGCGCTTCTTGCCTGCACCTGCGGCCGCCAATGCCGAAGGACCTCGCGCCCCATCGCCTACACGCGACCATCGCCTGCGGCGCGCCCTCGGCACCTGCGGCCGCCCTCATCGCTGCGCCTGCGGCCGCTTCGCTTGCGCGCCTGCGGCTAACTCCCAACGCCTGTGACAAGACGGCGATGCGGTGGCGGGATTGCGGGCCAGCCCGCAGCAGCGATGCAGCGGTCATGCCAAGGCTTTTGGTCGGCGACGGCTCGGTGGGGCCATCTCGGCTCGGCCAGAGAAGAACCAGATGAAGCAGCGGGGAAGAATCAAGAAGGAAATGAGTGGTGGCCTAGGTGCATTCGGTTGGAGAAGGAGAGCCACCAGAGAAAGAAGAAAAGCATCGAGAGAAAAGAAAAAAAATAATGGATAATATTTCATGCGGTAGCCGTCGATAATCTTTGTCTGAGGCCCTTTGGACTTTGGGGTGTCTTTATTCTGCAACCACGCCTGCAGGATTTTTGGTGCCATGGTTATACTAGAGCTTTGGGCAGTCAAAAATTATGCTTTGAAAAGCAAGCGGTTAAAGTGTAAAGAGATGAAAGCAAAGGATAAAGATCACTTGCCTGCCTCGGGTTCCCTCGATGGATGGCACTTAGTCGTAGGTTCACATGGAGAAAAGCAAAAGTACACTGCAAAAAGGAAAAGATGATAGTTCAGTTGATATGGTGTGTCTGTGCATATCTGTATCCGAGTACAAGAACAGCTATACAGGGAAAGAAATGGTCACATACACCAAGTGTTTCCTTGCGACCCGTTGGAGCCCTGTTGCAGTGGTCTACGCACACGCTCTATCAAATCCATCAGAGCTCTTCCGAAGAGTCGACCTTCTCCTAAAAGTCACATTTAAAGACTGCCCCTTTCGGCGTTCCTTCCGAAACGCCAAGGGACAGGGGGGTTACTGTTGGAAGAATAGTTCATCCCACCTGCATGCGGGGCCCGTCGTGCAAGAGACGCGTGTTCAGACCCACGAAATATTGCTATACTCATGAAAGACTGTAATGCCCCTCGCTTGTATCCATAGAGTAGTCAACCCCTAAGGGTATTTTGGTTATTTATGCAGCCGAGGAGCCTATAAATACCCATGTATCTCTCCTTCAAGGAGAGGACTCTTAAACAAAACATACAAGCAAGCCACGGTGAGCCTTGGGAGGATCCTCGAACCCCGTAGGCCGCCCGACAGAGTAGGGCGGTCCTCTCGGACCCCCGAACACAGATAAATCCTCGTGTCATTTTTTACCCTCGTGGACGAAGGCCCGTAGCACGGCCATCGTCCGCCCTCTTACTTGTGTTCGGTTTTACACAATCAACACACTGCTAAACAGTGATGCACTACGGTGCTAAAATAGTGCAAATAGTGCACGTGATGTGCTCGGGCACCGCGGCATGTCTCCTGCCGCAGTTCGGGAGCACGGTATGTGTCCTACCGCCGTTCGGGAGCGCAGAAGGTAATACACTACAATGTTATTTTTGCGATTGTGTACGAGTGGAGGCTACTTTTGCTATTACGAATAAAAAAAGCATACCAAATCAGCCAAAGTCTCCACAGATTTTCCAACAACTTGCCAACGATGACTCGACAAGAAACAGAGTTTCCGGCCAGGGATGTCATCAGCCTTTGAAATTTGTATGCCACCAGCTTCGCAGACATGCAAAACACCATATCCCTGCTCGGTAAAATTCAGGATTTCGTTGTACTTATATGCTAAATGCATTGGTACTTGTTTCCAGTATAGTAATTAAATTCAACCACTGGAACTATTTTCCAGGTAGAACTTGGAGTCCAAACTCTATCAGCAAACATCTCCTCCTATATGATGCACAGTCACACACGGCCAGGTACATGTAGCAAACAAAACACTTAATCGCTGCTGCTTGATTCAAAATGACAACACACAGACATGCAGCAAGGTCGATGCATGCAAGCACACAATTTTCAGTTTAAGCAAACACTCTCATGTCTCATGCATAATTGTTTCGAACACAGACAGACATGCATAACAAACAAAACACTGAATCGCAAGCCACACTCACAAATCGGCCAGGCCAGGCCTGTGCAGACAGACACAAACCAGTCTGCTTATTGTTTCAAACACGTAGCCAACTCGGCCACGAAGGTAAGAGCCACCATTAGGCCGTACCTTTTACTGCAACAACTCAACAAACAGTGAGAAGGCAATCGATGTTCAAGCAGCTAGCCAGCAAGCACACAAACCAACAAAACGCATGCAGCAGGAGCATCCATCACTCTCATGTTACGATGGAAGAAACAGTAGTGCAGTGCAGTGCAGAATTCACCTAGGTAATGTGAGAGAGAAATGAAGAGTCAATAATTAAGCTAACTTATTAGAGGATGCGATCAGTAATACAACCAACAAATATGAATCCATTAATATGCAGAGTACCTGAGGACGGAGACCCTGGGCAATTTCTTCTTGTAGTAGTGCGAGTGTATCGGCGCCACGAAGAGGTCAGGGTGGTGACCGGCGTCCACCCCGTCCCACTCCAGCGCGTCCCACACGTCCTTCTCGATCTCGACAGTCGGCTTCTTCTCGACGGACGGCAGCCGCTGCAGGCCCCAGCATCCCCTGATCCTGATGGTCTCGAGTGCGAGTGCCACCATCTTGACCTCGCATATCTGCTGTAGCGTCGGGAGGTCGTGCAGGTGGATGGTGGTCAGCTTTGGGAATGCTACGCTGTGGACGGCTATTTCCTCTCGGTAGCTTCTGTCCAGTACGAAGACGTGCTTAAGGTTGCCGCAGTGGATGACGTGGAGGGTCTCCAATCTGGGGAAGGAGGGGACGCACACCGGGAGCACGAACTGGAGCCTAGGGCAGGAGCGCAGGTGTAGGTGCTGTAGATTTCCGAAATAGTTGCGGTTGCGATGGGAACCTTTGCTCCAAATGCAACGGACCATCAGGAGATCTGATGCCCAGAAGGTCTCCAATGCATCGAAATCATACGAGTTCGACGGAAAAATGGCATCCAACTTGGGGCACCTCTCCACGTGGCACCGCCTGAGGTGCCCCCAACCATATTCAGGCATACTACCACTGGTGGAGACATCGTGCACATGCAGGGATTCAGCATACCATCTTATCAGTCGACCTAAATGTGCGCCCAGTTCGCTCTCCACGCTGCGGCTCCCTTGAGCAATCTCGGTATGGCGATCTGACCATGGAGTCGGAGGCTGTGGGAAAGCCTGCATCGGGGCATCGAGAACCTCGGTAAATACATCAGTATACCGGCTCGTGGGAACAAGCTGTTGCAGGATGGCTTCATCACTGGGGCCAATCCTCTCCTTGCAGGTTGCTTCAAGTTGTACAACCCCACTATACACAGGAGAAGAGGTGATGCGGATATTAAAATGAACATGCTTAATAGCATAATATTCTATTAGAGACCGCAACGACCGAGCAAGCCTTGCATCCACAATAATAGCATGCACATGCAATCGGAAGGATTTATTCTGGTTAGAGGGTGGCCGAGGACGCCAAATTCCAGGTCGTGTGTCTATGCACAACAACTCTAGGTCGGGATGTATTGGAGAATCACTCTCGCCCCATCGTATTGCACGAAGGCGCTCACAACCCAACAGGAATAGTCTCTTGAGCCTTGAGACCTCCACCACCATGGTTCCAAAGTCAAGTATCTTGATTGCAGTTCCAGAGAGATCCAGCTCCACGAGATTTGGTAGCCCACGCAAGAACACATTCTCCAACTGTGTGCAGCCCTCTAGGGAGATCTTGGAGATCTTGACATCCTTGTTATCTGCAGTCGATGGACGGAATTTTTCTCGAGGTAACTCACTGGTAGGTGCCCAACGGGATGCTGGTCCATATCCGTCCAAGCTGAAGGACTTGAGGGAGTGATGAAGCCTACCACGGGCGACAACATTTTCTAACTCATCACAGCCATCCAAAATAAGCACCTCCAGGCTACCTACAGTTGATAGGCTACTTGGTAGAATTTTCATGTCTTTATTGCCTGAGAGGTCAAGAAGTTGCAGCTTTGTCTTGTCCACGAAGGAGTTGTTCGTGTCTATTGACGTCTCTTGCCAACACGTAGGTTTGATTATTCGAAGCTTGTGAAGGCAAGGTAGCCGTCCATGTAATTTACTTGCGTATTGCCAGCACCCGACTCCCTCTATATTTAGCTCCCTGAGGTTAGTCAAGTGATCCATCTTTTCTTCAGATAAGATCTCATCCCAGTCCGTGTAACGTAGATCAAACACCCACAGGCTCTGCAAATGTGCCCACATTGTAAGGCGCTCTCCTCCTCTTGTTTTGCTGTCTGTGCAGTGGTCCAATCCAAGGAATCTTAGACTGGCACAAAAGGAAAGGAGGTGATGCAAAACTGAAGGCACACCAGGACAGAACGAGCACGCCGAGGTTGATGGAATGTTCAAATAAGCCATTTGGTAATGCTGCTCGGTCATCTGGACTTTCAGATGTCAGGAAGAAAGATGATGTTGCTGCAGGTATAGTTTGCATACCATGAACCTCTGCATTCCTCGACGTGATTGAAATCCAACGGTATGGCCCTTCTTCATAGACATCACCATCTTTAACCACCAGAAAAGGAGGCTCCATATGTTTCATGAGCTTTTTAAGCACATCATCAAGCAAAGAAGCATCGCACTCCCAACTTATCTCTCGATGCAATGCGTTACCAATCTCCATTGCTCTGTCCTCTTGTATGATTCCGTCGCAAATCCAATAGTTGGGAGCATGAGCAGCCCAAACAGATTTGGTGGTGCTGTGGAAATTATAATGCAGGAATAATTCGTAGAGACAACAATCTGCGACCATTGTCGGATCGATGCCTCGCATATATGTGTGGCGAGCAACTATGGTAGCAGCCTCTTGATGCAGTAGTGCACGAAACTGTGAACTTGTTAAGTCCTCGTAAGTATAGAGGAAAAGGTGGGTGTATCTTAGCTTGTCTGCAATCTCAGAACGGCGGCGATGCATGGTCAGGAAGCTTCTTTTGAATGTCCATATCATCATGTTGTTGCCCAATCTTCTAAATGGAGGAACACCAAAGGTTTCTACGTCAACCTCGTCATCACTTCCGTTAAGAAAAATGATCATAAATCTGCGACTCATCAGGGTTTGATCAATCACAGCCGCAACGCTTCGTATCACGTCCCTAGAGCCCTGGTCCTCTCCATCGAAGTCATCCTCCTCATCCTGCTCGTCAAACATGGCCATTGTTGTATCGCCAAGTTTCAGCTCCTCTGCAATCACTCTCTGCATTGCCCTTCTACTTTTCCAGGCTGAGCAATCTATGTAAATTGTTCTGTCAAAGCATAATTCCGGAGGAGTTTTCGTTGATGGAAGCACTTGTGCTATGGATCTAAGGACGGCGGACGCTCCGAATCCATCCCAACCATCAAAATAGATGACTTTTCTGTCGCGCTCGTACGGAACATACTCAAGTATCCGCTCTCCGGCGCCATCCACGTCTTCCGCGTGGAAACCCTGAAGTGGAGTGAGCAGTAAGCAAAGTGAGGTCACCTTAATTTGTTGCAGCTTCAAATTATCAATCAATTCATTGAAAGGAATGCATGCCCTGATCGAGTTTATGGCTCAACAAATATTATATAGTATATAACCTCATCCTGCTTCAAATCATTAATTACTGGTAGTTGCCGTAATTAATTAGATGGTTACCCAGCTTGTGCCTATTATATAGTATATAACCTGTAACCCGTTTCGAGATCAATTAATTTGCTCGACTCAAATAAAAAGCGGCAAACATAGCATCCTCGTCCCTAGCTTTAACTAACCTAACATTTGGTACGTTGCACGAGAACTCGCGACATGAAAACCAACTGGCAAGCAATGCATCACCGATTCTTTTTTTTTTCTGTAGACATCCATTGAATGAAACTGGAAACAGCAAAACCAACATGTGGAAGGTAACATCAGTCGTGGAAGCATTCGAAATTTCCAATGCATGCTTAGTAATGAGGGATTATGTGGTAATGGACCAATTCATCCGATCTCTCGAGACCAAACAAGTAGGTTAGGTTCGGAATTAGGATCGTGGAAGGTCCATCCACCGTCCGATTACTCGAACCAAACAAGCGGCATACAACAAATTTTGAGCATGTGAGATTAATAAGCTGCAGAAAGGCTCTAGTCTAGACGTATGAACTATTTGGATTTATTCAACTAGAGGTAAAAATCGACAAACATCGCATGCGTCATGCATGTTTTCAAAGCGAACTAAGTCCATTTCGCACCCTCCAGTCCACAAGATCGAACTATACCGTGCATGAACGAGTGATGTTGACGTACGGACATGCATGAAAGTGTCAACAGAGTTGCCTAAAAGAAAAGAAAAAACTACTACTACTACTTAAAATGCAGAGAAGAGTAGTAGTAGTAGTACCAGGGTAATCATGATGAATTCCTCTGTCGAAGACCAAGAAAGAAAAGCATCAACAAATGAATCAATCTAACCCATCACCAGCTGTAGATCTCCCGCCACCACCTACACAATAACGACGACATGTTATGACGTTTGTGCTTCACCATTGTCATAATCAATTTTTGGCTGCATTGGCACTAGCACGTAACGTACCGAGATACACAGCAGTCGGGTGAGTCGAGTCGGTGACGGCTGATGACGAACAAGGCACTCCAGATACGAGCAAGTTTTCAAGTACAGAAATTGCGATGTGCAGGAGTAACTTGTTTGCCTCCAGATAGCTAAAGCATGAATGATTCCTTGCTTCTTGTCTCCGTGCATGTCTTTTTGTTGGATGGGTTCTTTGCTTCTCGCCTCCCTTTCTCTTTTCCGAGGGATACGATGAAGTTGACGTGCCTGCTTTTCTTTTTTCTAAAAATATTGTGTTTCTTGGTATTTCCTTGTGTTCTGTGTTAAAAGACAGAAACCATTATCCAGGCAGTAGACATTACTACAGAAAAGGTCTTCACATACGGTTTAAAAACGTCACCACAAACAGTTTCGTGAGCCGTCTGATTTTATGGGTCAGTAATGACATGAGATCATCACAGACGGTTATTAACTCAAAACCATCTGTGATAGTCGACTATCACAGACGGTTTGTAGATGAAACCATCTATGATAGTCGACTATCACAGACGGTTTGTACATAAAACTGTCTGTGATAGATGATGCATCACAGACGGTATGTCCTAAGGAACCGTCTGTGATATTCTTTTGTATTGCTAAATCTATTTATGTTTATTGGCTAGCCTTAGGAAATGCTAGCCATACCATCTGAAACAAGCTGAAACACAACAAGTTATATACATCCAATTCACATTCATTTCAGAAACAAGCACATCCAATTCACATTCATTTCAGAAACAAACACATCCAATTCACAAATCAATTAACTAAAATTAACTATTCATGTACATTTACACACATGTACCATTAAGTTCAATTTTATCCCAATCAAGTTCAATCTACATTGTGGAACTTTCCATCTGGATTTATGACCTGACTGTTCAAGAATGACGTAAACTGTCCTCGAATTTTTATGAGCTAGCCCTGTTCCAACGCAGTTTCGGCGATGCTCGCAACCTGTCGCTAGAAAGATTAAATTCATTCTTATATAAATTGGTAAGTATGAAATAATTGTTGCAAGATTGACAAACCTGAGGATCATTAGTTATCGCGGAATCGACGAGTAGTTCCATGTTGTGGCAAACATAGTATCCACAGAGGTTGCAGGCCGGCGGCTGCTGGTGGCATTACAAAAATAGAATTTGTTAGTTCGAGAGGCATTACTACGAAGTGTTATATAAGATTAATGTGTACTAGCTAGCGAGTACCGAAAATTTTAGATCGTGTCGCAGCATCCTTCCCTTGGATTTCCCTCCTTTAGCAAAGAACACGGTGAACGACCTACGTGATTCCAAGAAGTTAGCCTTAGCCATTGCAAAGGAAGGAAAGACTACAATAGAGTTTCTATGGAGGAAATGTGTTTACCTGTTGATTAAATGCCGGACAACTATGGAGTCGTGTTTGGCCCTCTGTAGGGAATCTAGGTATATTACCATGTTCTGTTTTGTTATAATTACAATTAGAATCCAGTGGAACCTACATAGGTAAGTCACCATTGTCATTAAACCTAAGTTTGTGTTGCTTATAAAGTACAAATCAACATGTATAGCCGGTAGTGCAACACTTACTCCTGGTTGTAGGGCAAAAGTATGGATTCCTTGTTACGGTGAGCAAGATCGACTCTATCATGTAATCCTCGATTTAATTTTGCATTCTCCTTGATGGTTTGCTCGGAGACCACGTGTGGGTCGAGAAACCTACCGTGAATTCCTTAATTCGCTTCGAAATCATGTATCTATATACAAAAGCAAGGAGTTATACATAACATTTATCGGTATTACGAACATTGGTCGTGATTGTACACACTTACGATTGTCGATCGCATGAGTGAGGCGTCGAGGAGTCGAGGTTGAAGAGACAAAACAAGTCCTCGAAGATCACCGTGAAGACACAGTCTTGAGCCTCGTGGTTAAAATGATCCTTCTTGAACTTGACGGTGACACTCGAGCGTCGTTGTTCATCCGTCTTATTGGCATGTTCCATATACCATGTATGCAATCTCGTGCAAGCCAATCCTAGGGTAGGGTTGTCTAACCTCTCGACCAACGGCTCACCTAGCACGAATTTCTGAGCCAACGACAAGAAGGGGATATTAGAACAAGAGTCGATCGTCTTCGATTTGCCCTTGCTGCCTCGCTTTGTAGAGGTCAACTTCACAAGAGTCGACTGAGCACGAGGTGTAGATGCATCTGATGCACCAGGCCCTTGCCACTTCGGTATAGGTAGCTCCGGTGTAGTCAGCTCATGTGGACTTGACACCGTTGCAGGACATTCTCGTGAAATTGCGATGTGCAGGAGTAACTTGTTTGCCTCGACAGTTTGGCCTAGCTAAAGCATGAATGATTCCTTGCTTCTTGTCTTCGTGCATGTCTTTTTGTTGGATGGGTTCTTTGCTTCTCGCCTCCCTTTCTCTTTTCCAAGGGATATGATGAAGTTGACGTGCCTACTTTTCTTTTTTCTAAAGATATTGTGTTTCTTGGTATTTCCTTGTGTTCTGTGTTAAATATACATCTCTAAATACATAATAATCCAAACAAATTGACTTGCCTTCCTCTGAGGAGAAAAGAGGTGCGGGAGCCTCATCTTCGGTGGAGCTCCATCCTTCGTCAGACTCCACTTCACGAGTTGTTCCATCGCGAAACAACTCCTCCTCAAGCTCGTTGTTCATTACAGCGCTGTTGAAATCAGACACAAGGTCAATAACACATTGCGGGGAAAATACAAGCAGATCCATCGACAGGGGGCCATGGTTGGTACAACTCACGCTAACGAACTCTTTGGAAGGTCGCTCTTCTATTGGGGGGCTCGCGAATGATGGGCAGCGAGGTCTTGTTCCTCCGTGTTGCCATTCACCACATCCAAATTGTCTGGCAAATCCTCAACAACGATTGTCCTTTCCACCGCCACCTCCAACACCCGGACCTGAGATGCGAGCACAATATCCTTGTATATGTCCCAATCATCGGCGGACAGGATTGGCACCAAAAAAACGTGCACCTTAGAACCCGGTCCTTGCATTCCGACAACGACCCTGGGCTCATCCCATCCAAATGTCGACTTAATTCTAGTCACAAGAGTTTTAAAGTCCGGTGATTCGCGAAACAAAAGGACGGTCGCTTCCATGCCGCCGAAGTCGACAGAACTTTCAGTTTGGCTAATGGCCCCATCAGTAAATACACGTACAACTTTGTCCATCTGCATGCCATATGAACGAAATACCTCACGTACGAAATATCACAATCAACATTGGACATAACAAAAGCTCAGTTTCCTGAGACATGCTAGTAGTTTGACGGTACAAACATATGCATAATTGACGGGTCGTTTCACAATGACTTGAGGTGTGCTAGGCCATACACAGTGGACGAATAACACCAAGAAATAAGGAGATGCAAAAAGATCCAAAACCTACACTACCTGAGTCTCTCGTGCTCAGTCACGCTCGAGATCCCATTCTTGAGACCGCCCAAACCACGTGTCTGGGACCGCTCAGAGCTTGCCTCTGAGTGCGACCTACACTACCCTAGATCCACGTGTCCAGGTATGCTCGAGATCCTGTTCTCGAGACCGCTCAAACCACGTGTTTGGGACCACTCAGGGCTCATTCCTGAGTACGCCCAGGACTTCGCTCCTGGGTACGCCAGAGCCACACGCTTAGAGTGCCACGAACCACTCGTTCGGGAAATCTTATATGCAGAAAGGAGATAAATCACATTTTTTCGCCTTCAGCCTATATTTCATTTCTTTAATTGACTCAATTGTTTCTAACCGACACGAGCTAACAACTTAATTTAAACTATTACAATCATACAACCATAAGCAGTCCACATAAATAAATTATCTTAGATGCTACTGCTATTTGTATCTTGCTAACATAAAGGAGATGGCTCAAAATATAATAGGCATCATTAACAAGCTTTGTATTGTTATCCCACGAATAGCATTCCATACATACCATATTTGTTCATGCTAGACAAAATGATAACAAGTTCAAACAGCATGCTTCAAACATATGGCTATTGGCTAGGATGCAAGAAATACATAGTTTTCATCAACGTAATCTCATTGCCCCAATCTCTCGTAGCCGCTTTACATTTTTCTAATTTTTAAATACATATATACTCGCCGTATCCTTCTTTTTACGAACAGACAACAAAAGGGGTTCACCGATTGACAAAAAAATGCAACACAATGACACCGCATTGCTTCCTAACAACATGATTTCTCCATGAAAACAATCGATTGAATATCGAGGGGCCTTGAAGCCTTAAAACATTCATAAAGGAATATAAAACAACCTATATAAGTAGCATGCCTTAAAAATACCAAAATATTATCAAACTTCCCAAGTATCAGCAGTGTCAGTCCTGGGATGGAAGCAGAAAGGCGCCTATAATTCCATATGGTAGCAACCATTCAATTAAAGCTACTACAATTAAACTACATGACAAACAAAATAAATCTGGTCCAGCAATCAGTTTGCAAAGATCCCCATAACACCATTACATCTACTGCATCCTCAAATGAGCATAATCAAGCAACTAAACACAGAAGATATTTCAGGCCGTTGACACCAATAATGAAATGCTAGGCCTACTGAGTACTGAGTATTAGAACTGACTTCTTATCATGTTTAATGCTCACTTCCGTGGCATAGATCACGAACAAAGAGTAAGAGCATTGACTGCTATACACCTTACAATCACAAAGCCACATGATACACATTGATAACAGTTTTAACACAAATCTAAAACTTCATACTCATCACCTGTGATAAGAATAAAAAAACATCAAGCTGTACAAATAGGTAATAACAGAACAAATGCTACAGCTTGGCTACACAAAAACTTTACCATGATTTACACAGTATTAATCAAAGTGTTATCTCATAACAACATGTAATTATCTTACAAGGCAAACTATAGCTACAAATTTGTTACGGCAAGGCACCTACAAATTGTCCTTAATGATTTCTAAGGAGCATCCTGCTGAAATAATCACACCCTGGAACTGTTACAAAGATCATCTTATGTGCACCGGTTAACCTACTTTTCACCAGGAGCAAAAGCAAGTAATTCCCTAATATAAATGTCGAGTAAGACATCACATTGGAAGTACCTCGATTGAGGCCGGCGGTGGAGGTCGCGGGAAGCAGGCAGTCGGTGGAGGACGTGGGGAGGAGGCCGGCCGTGGTCGCCGGGAGTCGTCACGGGGCGAGGTCGGGGAGGATGTGATGCCACGGGGAGGGCGGCCGGTGGGGGAGGGCAGCCGGCGGCGGGAGGAGCTGGCGTCGGGGACAAGCTGTGAAGACCCACCCCGTGATGTACCGCAAGAGGTCCGGGAAGACCATTTTTTTTTGCGCTGCGAAGTCACCACGGAAAGATGTGGTAGCACCGTATGGAGCTTTACCGAGGAGGTCTGCCAGGACCTCCCAGGAGGTCTTGCGGACCTCCTGGAGGTCTTGGTCCGCCACTGACCTCCCAGGAGGTCTTGAGGACCTCCTGGAGGTCGTGGCCGCCACCCGCTCGGTAGCACCTCCAGGCACATCACTAAGAGAGGTCCGGCAGGACCTCCCAGGCTAAGTCCCGAAGGACCTCCTGGTGGTCCTGCCCCTGTGCATCTGAGCTAGTCCCAGGACAACAGAGCTAGCCCGCACAAGAACACAAGCCAATACCACAACCACGAGGTCAAACAAAGATGAAGCAGACAAATTAAACTTTATATAATAGGACCTTATGGCCAAGCTTGTTAACAAGAGGTCTGCCACTGAGGGCTTACAACACCAACGGGGACTTACAACTGGCAACAAGGAGCTTCTAGGGCTCAAACACGGAACACATAAAAGCCATCCAACAAGCACCACAGGCTGTCGGGTGGAGGATGTCCTAGGCAGCTTAGTCGTCGAAGAACTCCTCCTCGAAGAGGTCTGCACTGCCCTGCATTTGGTCATCTTCATAATCTGCTTTGACACAGGGCTTAAGCCATGAGTACTTGGAATGTACTCAGCAAGTCACAGAGAGCAAAGATGCAATAATATTCATGCAAGGACTTACCAATGGAGAGTCAGTATGGTTAGTTTGCGCAAAGCCGATTTGAACAATAAAAATAGTAATAGATTGAAAGCAAACAAGGTAAAACCATAGTACATAATACTTTTGATGTTTAAAAGGTGGGGTGAGCACCAACTCACGACCACAACCAAAATGAAGGAGTTAGGTCACACCGTGACTGTGTCCTTACCAAAACCCACTCCAGAGCACCCACTCCAGAGGTCCGACCAACCTGGACCACTACCCAAGCCAACCTTGACCCCTCTAGAGCCGGCCAAGGTCTCTTGAGGCAAGCCAAGGCATCTCGCGGAAGTGTCCAGTGGCACAAGCTTTTGAAACAGCTACCCCTTGCACCATTTTAACTGAGCATGTCCATGACTAAGGACTTGGCTATTCGAATAGATCTTTACACTCTGCAGAGGTGTACAACTTTACCCACAATCCATGATCTCTCTAGCGGGGACGGTTACGGTCACCCTTGCTCACTTCCTAAGGTGAGCGATCTAAAAAGCAGCAAGGCCTTTACAAAGCTTTGAACCGACTCAGGCTGCCCGCTAAGGTTTCGCAATCCCCTCCGGTGGTCTAGAAACCACAGGTTATGGGGTGCCCCTCTTGCGCCAACGAATCACACGCCAACCACAACAGCCCCAAGCCAACCCATTGCTAATTATTCAGCCTGCACCATTCCCATAAAATGATCTTGTGGTTGCCTTTGTTTGGCCCATTCAATGAACACAAAGTGAAGTCCTTAATCGTGCTAAGGCAAGACTTCCACAAACCCAGTGTGCATAGCACCCACTACTCACTCCTGCCTTCTTGCCTCAAAAAACAATTTGTATTAACCCATGCCAAAAGACCACCCGGTCTTGGCACAACAGCTTTTAACCAAGTGATCTCACACCACACCAACACAGACTTAGGCGCCCCGCCATAGTCGCTCAACAATGCTTTTGACCACACATTTCATATTTATTAGTCAAGATTATTAAAGATGAAGCATGATACGTTCGAACCACGTATTCTAAGCAAGGTGTATAAGACCCACGGCCCCATGTTGGCAAATAACAAAGAACACCAACTAAATTATCCACCCTAAGGCTCACAAGGTGAACATGACAACATGATGGAGACAAGGTATGAAGGAGGCATAACGACAAGTAGGCAAGTAACTACTGCCCAAACCATTTTCATATAAACATAGCCATGCATGATAAAGTAAAACCGAAATACATTTACTGAAACTTGGTTCAAGATGATCAAAAGGGGTATGTGGCTTGCCTTGGTCAAGCGGCGGAGAGCCTTGAGAGAGAAAGTCGGGTCCAAGATCTCCTCAATCTCGTGATCTACACGTTCGCAAGAAAACCAATTAAGCAAAACCACACTAAGCCAAGGAACTTCAAAAGAACCGAAAGGAACTCAAACCAACTCACCAAAAAGGAAACCAAGAGGCTTAACACGACCTCAAAGAGCTCTGAGGAAAGGTCTTGCACAAGGACGAATCGAGCAGATGAGGCGGGGAAGGAAGAAATGAGCAACAAAGTTACAAAGGTGGCCCGCTTGAAGCTTTATATAGCCGGAGTTGGTAGTGTGCACCACAAGGAAAACCCAGTGACGGGTAGGCAATCGGGACAACTAGGGCAGGGCTTGCCCTAAAAGAATTGAAATAAAGTACCTCAGATGTGACTGCATTTAATGTGACCCGACACCTATTAAATGCGCACAGAGTTCTGAGGCAAGAGCAATAATTGCAAGGTGGAGAGGGGCTGGTAAGTGGGGCCAGTCAAAAGGGTGTACAGTTGGTCAAGGGTATGGTCCCACCGCAAGGGTCACCCCCGCCAAAGGCCACTGTGAGGTCCTGGGCAAGAGGTCCAAGACACTCAGAGGGGGAGGTCCTGGACAAGAGGTCCTCAAAGCTCAAAACGAAGAGGTCCTGACGCTCAGACCTGCACAAGGGAGGTCTAAGGGTAAAGATTTCAAGGGGAGGACCTCAACGGTCCAGATCAAAGGGTGCAGGGGAGGTCCTGACGAGTAGATCTCCAAAAAGGGGAGATCTACGGTCAAGATCTCAAAGGGGAGGACCTCGGCGGTCGAGATCAAAGGGTGTAGGGAGGTCGACCAACAGAATATCTGATTTAGGAGGTGGTCCTTACAAAAGACCAAAGAAGGACCGGGAGGTGGTCTTTGCAAAACAACCAGGAGGAGGTCCTGAAACAAAGGCAACGCCAAGATCAAAGCGGAACCGTTCGATTGGAATCAGGCGGTCGAGAGAAGGAAAGGAACGTTAGGACCAAGCGAGCAGACCAACGAGACTAGGCCGTCTAATTAAAATCGGACGGCAAGAAGGGAAAGGGGACGTTCGGACCAAGCTAACGTGCCCTTAGGATCGGGCCATCCAAACCACATCGGATGGTTCTAAGGTTAAGAAGGCAAGGCCTCAAGCGTCTGACCGAGAGTCAAAGATGGGTCCAAGCGCTAAGGAGGTCTTGGACCTAAGTAGGTCGGAACCTTTGGATCCAACTAAGGGAGGACACAGACGGCTAAGATCTCCCGAGAGGAGGTCCTAATGGCGAGATCCTAACAAGGGAGGTCCGAGCGGCTAGATCTCAACAAGGGAGGTCTCGAGCGGCTAGGTCTCAACAAGGGAGGTCTGAGCGGCTAGATCTCAACAAGGGGAGGTCGAGCGGCTAGATCTCAACAAGGGGGTCTGAGCGGCTAGATCTCAACAAGGGAGGTCTTAGAGGACGCGAAGAAGGTCCAAGGACACGGAAAAGTCCGAGGGACAGAGGGAGGTCTATTTGGACACAAGGAGGTCCAAATAGCCACGAGGAGGTCTAGGAGGGTCCCAAAGGGTATTTGGGAGGTCCAGAGAGACTCTGAGCGCCCAAGAGAACTCGGGGTTCCGAGAGAGCGTGGAGAGGTCCACGGAGGTCCAAAGAAACAAAACCAAGCGTGGCTTGGAGGGACCAAAGAGGTTTTGAAACACAAACTGAGCTGGGTCTTTAACAGAAAACCCAAGCACCGGGGAGGTCCGAACAGAGGGAGATAAGAGAGAGGTCGGATCTCAAAGAGGTTCAACCCAACAAAGGAAGTTAAGAGAGAAGAGACAAACCGAGTGGGACACAGAGAGGCTCAAACGAGAAGGAACACCAACAAAGAACTTAATTAAGGCTTAATTAATTCCAATTGAACTCTCCGGATTTCAAGACGTCAGGTTAAGCTTTGGACTCTCAATAAAGCCAAATGGTTACTTTTATTTGAAAACTAGGCAAGAAACTTTAAAGAAAACGGACGTTACAAGCGCAAAGCGGGAGGAACAATGGGGAGGAAGAGAGGCGGGGGAGGAGCGCGGGCGGCGGGAGGAACCGGCGGCGGGGAGGAGCGCAGGCGGCGAGGCGGCGAGAGGTGGAGAGGCGCAGGATGAAGAGAGGCGGCGGGATGAAGATGACAAAATGGGCTGTGCCGCTAGTTTTAAGTGGCCATTGTCACGCCAGATATCGTGGCGTGACAGGGGAGGGTTGTCATGCCGTGGATCCCGGCGTGACAGATGCCACGTGGGCCCTCCACGCTGGCACGGCGCGCGGTCGAGGGCTTACGTGGCATCTCTTGCCACACTATGGAATTTGGCGTGACAACACGTTTTTGCCACGCCACAGGTAGTGGCGTGACCAAAGGGGTTAGAATTGGAAATAAAGTTTGCGAGGGATTAACTTTAAAATATTAATAAAAAAGGATCAAATAAAAAAAAATCGCAACTTTGCTTTACCTTTGTATAGTTACAGTACATCATTCCGTTGCTCTTCTTTTTAAAACTTAAAGGACAAAGTAAGTTTTGATGCTTCTTTCCTCTTTTCTCAGAAATGATCCTTGGCGTGTACAACGTATTCAGTTGCATCTTTGTCTCTGTTACGTTTCCTTTTTCTAGTCTGTAGCAACGATGGTTACTCTTCTTCCCTCCATCTTTGTTGGTGGCTTGGTGCTAAAGAAAAGATTATGGTTGTCCTGTGCCACAAAGATCAAAGAGCATGCATGGCATCTTTCCTTTGTCCAAGGAGATTAACGGAGAAAATCCAACGTCCAGGTATGTTAATCTTACTTCTCCCTGCATAAAGAATCTATTACCTTTTCTCTTACTTTTTTTCTGTTTATCATACAGATTCATCCGGTACCGGGAGCATCAATTTCATACTTCTTTAGACAAAACAAAGAGGTTTTATCCTCATGTCAACAACATCGATGGGTTTTTCGTTGCTAAGGTACACTTCTGACATTTAATTATTTTCTAAGACAAGTGATAATGATTTTGTGATGCATAAGGTCGCATGTTCTAAGACAAGTGATAATAATAGCTCTATTGCAGCCTGCTTGGGCCGCCAGCATCAAAACATTGCTAGTCTAGAATAAAGCAGTCATGACATAACACTGGAAAGCATTTACCACAACCAGCAGAATTCCATTGTTATCTCAACTTGAAAACTCCAAGGCCGAAGCAGCCTAGCCCAGCACATCCAAACTAGGAAAAATATCGATTGAGCCCAACTTACCATGCATGGCAAGCCGGTTTAGTTTGTCCCCCCGGCCTCCAAATTTGGCAGCACACAGCGTATGGGTTGGTCCTTGGATGGATGCTTCCCTATCTACCCCAAGTCCTTTTGCATGCAGTAGACGCTAGTATGTTATTAAGTTAATCGAGGTTTACATATGTATGTACCTTTGCTCCGCTGCATTCAGAAATCTTCAGTTCAGTCTAATAGCGGCCATTGCGTTCTGTAATTAGCAGCAGCACGATTAACAGACAAGGCCATACTACTATGCATTCGTTTACACCTGACCAGGGTTTTTTTTCATCGGCTCAAAAAAAATAACGGGGGTGGCCGGTATGGCCGATAATCGGAAAATTTCGGCCGATTTTAACCGAAATTTTCCAAAAAAAAATTAAAATTTTCGGATTTTATATTTTAAAAAATCAAATTTGAGCACAATTCAATCAAATTCGGCCCAAATTCAACTAAACCCGAAATTTCGGTGCCGGTTTGTGGTTCTACCGGAGGGGTCCGGTAGAACCGGTAAAACTGGTTTTTGGCCGGTTTTCGGCCGATATAAAAATCCCTGCACCTGACTGAATATGCTTTCCTTTTTTTTTTCCGAGGGGCAGGCGAAGGATTACCTGCCAATTTCATTAAGATTTGGGAAAAGAAAAACATTACAACTGGCCAGCGGCCAGTGAACAACCAAGAAAGGCCCACATCAAACAGCGTCGCGCTTCGGAACCCATCTTACAACTCAACTCAAAGCTCGGTAAATTGCAATTCGCATCTTCCTATTCCCTCACGATTGAACATTGCTAGTAACGAGTGTACTAATATTTTCGAGGTAGCAAATGCAAATTGCAAGGGGACGAGTACTACCCATTCCCTCACGATTGATTGCTCTGCCCAAGACCAAGAAGAAAGAAAGACACGAGTACAACAAATCAATTAATCTAACCCATCAGTTGAGGATTTCTCACCACCGTCTCAATGCACGGCAACAACGACGGCATGTCACGTTTGCAATTGAATTCATTATTCGTTACTGAAAGTTGACCGGATCCCTAATATACCATCGCATCTCTTCATTACCATCGGATCTCAACTTTCATTCTTTTTTTTTGCCACTCCCATCAGCCCAGCCCCATTAGACACAATTCCTTACCCATCGGGTAAACGGGTGTGGGCATGGGTAAACTCTACCCGTGCCCGCTTCGTCCGATTATCTGCAACCTACACTGACAGGTGGCACTGTTGGACACCCCACTGTCTAAACTCTAAAACCCTAGCCACTTCTGGTCTTCCCAGCTCCCAGCCTCCCCTTCCCAGTCGCCAGAGCCTAGACTCCTCACACGCCCCCCATGACCCCGTCCCCCGATCTTCTCCCCCAGTCCCCTGACTCCCCCGATCTTCCTCCCCCAGTCGCCCGACTCCCCCGTTCTCCTCTCGGGTGGCCATAGTCCAGATCCGCCCTAGTCGCCCGTCGGCCCGTCCTCCTCCTCCTGCCAAGGCGTCGCTCCCTCGGTCTTCGTCGCCCCCAAGCACCACCTTCGTCGGCTCAAGAACTCCAGATCCGCCCCCGTCGTCCGTCGGCCCGTCCTCCTCCTCCCGGCCCGGCCTCTTCCTCCCGCCCAGGCGTCGCTCCCTCGGTCTTCGTCGCCCCCGACCCAGCCTCCTCCTACTGGACTCCCTCCTCAACGCCGGCTTAACTCCATCGGTCTTCGTCGCCTCCAAGCGCCACCTCCGTCGGTTGACATCCCCACCTCCTCCCCAAGCGCCGCCCCCTCCTACTGGACTCCCTCCTGTTGTCGGGTGCTCTGTGTGACCTCACTCTGGCGAGGTAAGTGTCCTCCTTCTCCCCTCAAGAATTTTCAGATCTGAATTTTTTTTTTTTTTGCATCCTTGCTATTGAATGTGAGTCCCTGTGTAGTACATGAAGCAAGCACTTTTGTTAGGATGTGAGGATGAAGCAAGCACTTTTGTGAGGATGTGATTCTTGTGTGTAGTACATGAAGCGAGCACTTATTTTGTGAGGATGTGATTCCCTGTGTTGATGTGATCGAATGTATGTATTGCAATTGCTATGTATCGACCTCCTCCCGGCCAGCAATTGCTATGTGTCGAATGTATTGCTATGTTGTAGCAATTGCATTGCTGCAGCTATTAGTTGACTGCTAATGCGAAATTTAATTGACATGTGATTTGGGTTTCAAACAAATAGACATGATAGTATCAGTTCAGTTTTGGAAAGCTTTGGTGACCACATTTTATAATCTTGAACATTTAATCTAAGTAAGTGGTAAAAAAAATTGTCATAAGACTATGCACATGAATCTCAAAGCATTTTTTATGTGTGACGAGAATGCCCGCGGGCGATGGGTACCCACGGGCGGTGGTGCATTATTCGCGGGTAAACGAGCATGCCTGCGGGCGACGGGTACCCGCGGGCGATGTGTATGGGCGAGGTTTTTTACCCGTCGTCCTTCACGAGCATATCCGTGGGGGAAAATCGGGGTTGCGAGTATGGATATAGGCGAGCACTACCCGTGCCCGCTGCGCCCGATTACCATCCCTAGGCTGGGGTCACTGACTGATGACAGAGATGATGTCTTACATGGATTGGTGTTTACACTGGTTTTCGCCGGTTTCTTGAACTTTGGTTTGCAGTTTACAAGCCAACATATGTGCTCATATTTAACGATGTTGATTCTTTGCTCGTGTTATTTGTGCTTCTGTGGCCCGCTCCTGATATTCATCCTCCTTTATATCTTTGAAACGCCGCATAAGAGAGCTACTTGTCAGGTATTAATCCTGTGTTGCATCATGATGCTTGATGATGTCTATGTGCTTTCGCCTAAAGATACAGGACTACATGCTGCCCATCCGCCAAACTATTGTCTTTGTTAACATGAGAGAGAGAGAAAAGCATCAGAAAAATTCAAAGAGAAAGAGATAGAGACTGTCTATTCATAAGTTAAAATTTCTTAAGTATAAGTCACCTTTTTTATCTATTGGATCAATATCCAATTATATGACATCCATTGGATCAATATCCAATCATATGACATATCAATCTCTACACAAATCCAATAGTCATAACAAGTGATTTAAACTTAAAAAAAATTCAGACAACTTAAAAATAGCAAAACTGAAAGAAATATTGGCTGCTGCAACATCCCAATTTTCCAATAGAGTACATCACTCCTAAGAAGCTATGTCTACATAGAGAGACGTCATCGAGGAGGAAGCCATGATGCGTTCTGAAACTTTGACTGGTTCAGATGCTAAACTAGATTTCAATGGCAAGAAGAACGAGCACGATGCCGGAGAGACCACGGCACCATCCGATGCCATTGCCGCGGAAAGCGTGACGATGAACGCGGAAGAAGCACCGGCAAGAGAAGCTCCGACGAGCCCTCTTTCTCCGGCAGGTCAGGGGCTCCCCTCCCAACAGCCCGACTTCTTGCAGCTCTCGGGCTCGGTCCATCGAGAGGCTCCTCGAAGCGGACGCCGCGCTGATACGTGAGAAGAGAAAGAGGAAGAGTGTGGAAGAGAAAGAAGGTGGGCAGAACGGGCTCCCCTCCCAACAGCCCGACTTCTTGCAGCTCTCGGGCTCGGTCCATCGAGAGGCTCCTCGAAGCGGACGCCGCGCTGATACGTGAGAAGAGAAAGAGGAAGAGTGTGGAAGAGAAAGAAGGTGGGCAGAACAGTCATTTCGCGCACCTGTTAATAGACAACTCATGACAAAGTGACGGGAGTGGGAAAAAAAATAAAAGTGGTAACGGAGAGAGGTGCAGTTTCCAATGTAATTGATGCTAGAATTTCTAGTGGGATTTGGATTAAACTTTAACTACAATTACCATGTTTTATTTTTTATTTTTCTACATACTTACAAACTACTAAAAACTGAAATTTGAGTGCCCCCTCCCCCACCCCCAAAGCCTTCTTTGGGTTCACCCCTGTCCAGACTGTGTGTGTGGACTGACTTGCGCACCTGGATCACCAATCAGTATAGATACTAATTCCAGGAGTTTGAATATCAGTGATTAATGCATAATGGTTGTACTTATGCTTAATGTAGGCCATAAATTTTATCAATAGATGACAATTACTATGTTCTATTTGCTAGAATATTAATATAAGAATTTCTAGATATTATTTTGTATAGAAATTTCTTGCACTTTTCTTATAGAATTAAGGTGACCACCTGACTCTTATAAAATATACAATCGCTACCCCATAACTAACACTAGACAGAGTAGCGCTGCGTCCGTAGAAATAGGGCACGTCATATGAACATGGTGACGGGATAGATAAACCATAAAATTACTATACATAATGATGGCATGGGTTTTGCACTACGTGGGGACATTAGTGGTTTTGTCGTCGTTGGTTGGATGTTGGTTAGATATGGGTTTGAATGTCAGTAACGCGGACAATAACATGCGTACATCATCCTGTAATTTTTTTACGGTAGCATCGTCATGCAATTTTTTTGTAGCAAATGGCTGGGCTATACAGTTGTAAGTGGATGGGACTAATGCTATATATGAGGCTGTTCTTCGTGCGATCCATCATAGAAAGCGACATTATGTTGGTAATCCTCAGGAGTGATGGGCGCGTGTTATTGTGTCAGACGAGTTCCTGTATTAGAAAGGGAGATGATCTATGGGGACACATAATATGAAATAAATAGGATGGGCAGCACAAAGTGCCATGGTAGTTACCTCTTTGTCCTAGTGGATACAACAAGGCTACACCGCGTATACGTATTCGGTGGGTTGGCAGGGTTAGAACGGGTACATGGGCCGAGGCAGATGGCCCAGTAACGCTGATATGTCGTAACAAAATTCCTATCGAATCTATGGTTGGCAGGGTTGATGTAATTAACATCCTTGACCTTAATGTTTCGCTTCACTTGTAGACCAGTGATGGTAGCCTGAGCTACGCTTTCGGCGGTATCATATGTTGTTGCAGCTATTTCTCCATAGAAAGTTTCATTAGTTTTGCAGCTATTTCGCTAACTCAACTTACTAAACCCTAAATTTCTGAGGTTCTCTAAGGTAAGCATGAGACATTGCACCTGAATTGCCAACATGATGAACACCACATATATTATATGTCATTACGAATCTGGATCATATCAGTCATCAGTAAGAAGTCTACCAACTACTCCATGAGAAGTATTATATGGGTCTCCAGACAATTTTGGAAGGTTTATGTGCATGTACGTTCAGAATGAGTCGCACATGAAGACTGGAGCAGGTTACACCAAATATAATTCAAACATGACTATGCAGTTCCACAAGAAAAGGGCCGATTTCCAGTAAAAAGAAAAGAAAAGGTGTGAATTACTCGCACAGAGGAAATAAGGTAAGCTGGAAAAAGTTTACATATGCATGTCTATGTGATCTAGTTACTACTGGGGACCATTGTGCGGAGCAAACAATTAAGAACAATTTAGTTGTGTTGCATCTAGTGTCTGCTCAATAGGAGTCATTAACCTGAATTGTATGACAATGTTTATTATTGCCTGAAAGTAATATGATGCACACCTGAAGTAAGATGCGCACGAGTTCAGTGCTTCCATAGAGTGCAGCTTCAAGAAAGCATCGGTTCACATTGTCTGTGACACCCTCTACCAACAACTCTAAAAGCTCTTGTATTGCAGATACTAAGATCCTTGATGCCCATCCTGGGTCAAAGGTGCTTGACAATAGTGTAAGAGGAAAGCATGCAACATCAAAGGCCTTAGTGAAATCCTTCCCAGTAAGGTCATTATCAGCAAGATCCAGAAGTGTCATGAAAGCAGACAGCTGAAGTTGGACCTCAATGATCATTCCATGGTTTCCTCTGCCGGTAATCTCCCGCACATGCAAGTGTAGTCCAATGTACTTCAGAGCCCATTCTGTGAACTTGTGTATCTTTGCACTTGCTTCTGCCTTCAATACCTCATCACCATGGGATTCCTGAAGGCATTCATACAACCTGAGAATTATTCACAGTTGTCAGAATAGTACCATGTTCATGTGAACTAATATGTAAAGTGTAAGTCAAATGAATTATCAAAGTCGATCGGACTTTTGCAATTATAAAGCATGCAATTCGTGTGAATATGTAAAGGCCAAAACCGTTTTGGACAGACTTACTTTTGACCCAAGAAGCTCACAACGTTGGCAAGGCTAGTCATCTGTCCCCTGCATGCCAACACGCATAATGCAAGGAATGATGGAACATCTGCAAAATCGTTCACGCCCTCCGACACAATCCTCCTGATCAACACCACAATCGCATGTAGCTCCTCCTTGTCGCTCAAGAACCAAATAGCATCGACCACCACGCAGAGCACATCATTGAGTCCCTGGGCTACAGCCCTCCCTACCAGCCCCTCAGCACTCTCCCAATCATGAGAGCTGATTGCATGCTGGAACGATCGGCTCAGCTCAACCCGATCATGCCTCGAGAGCTTCCTGTCCTGCTGTCTGCCACACTCTCTATCCTCGTTCCCAAACTCCAAATCCAGTTCCTCCCCGAAGTCAGAGCTCACCGATCTCGGCCTCTTGGCCACACAACCCTTTGAGCTTTTGGAATCCTTGGGCGGCAAGGGTCACTCCTTGGAGCCGCCATTACTGGCATCCATCGTGCCACTCAATGCCCGGTTCATCCATGTCCATCTCAGAGGAGGCCAGTGGCTCCTCCAGCCTCAGGTTCTTGCTCTCCACCTCCATGTCCTTGGATCAAATCTACTTTCAATCAAGAAACCACCCATTAGGCTTCCAATTGCAACTCTAAAGAAAAGGGACTAATTCTTGGGAATTTCGATTCACAGACTAAATAACTATTCACCTCTAAATTCTTTTTGCCCTCCACCTCCATCCCCTGCCTAATGCCCTCAATCCAACCCGCGAAATAAGAACAGACACAATCACACACATGAAACACTAAGAGAAAACTCGCTGAAGCCAAGATAAGAGCACAAATCCAATTCAACCCACCTCAGGAAACCGCAGTGACGATTTGGCACTGAGCAGCAGAATCTGAATGGACGAATCAAGAACCGACCAAAAAAAATCCAACACCACGAAGGCCGAGTTAGACCTCAGTCGCGGGTGGAGGAACGGTGAGCCGCGGGCGGACGGCAGAGGCTTGGAAGACGAAAAAGGTCGGTGCTCTCTGGCAAGCTCCATTGAGTGAAAATCTAAGCAACTGGATTTGGACCTAAACCGAGACAGCTAGGTGAACCAGCGCAGCGAACACCAGAAAGTATACCCACAAAGATGCGACCAATCGTTGGTTGAGGCGGACGAACACATGGCCCACATGGCAGCATGCACGAGGAAAGAAGTGAGGCACGACGCAACAACCAACAGGCTCGCAACCCAGCAGTAGGGAAGGGATGGCGTGCGCGAAGGTCAAGGCAGCGTGCGACGCGGAGAACACGATGCGAAAACCAGTCAACGCACACGTAACCCGACGGAGCTGCTGGATAGTTCTCACTCTGGGTGAAAATGGATCGGATACAGATGGATAATGATTTTGTCATATTTGTTTTCATATTTTTTTCCCGGATGCGGATACGAATACGAATATCCCGGATACGAATACGGATGCGAATAATATCGAATACGAATACAAATCAAAACGAATACGGTCACGGATATTTTTTCGGAATATAAAAACCCCTTAAATTGCATACAAAAATTAACGAAAACATATAACTCGTTTGTTTGATGCAAACATTCATGAATTGTTCATATTTTCAGCATCCAGAGTTACTACATAGTCCTTGTAAACTACTTCTAAGCAAGTTCCTCTAGATATCAAGTACACCTTATCAACCTCAATTAGGTCATAAAACTGATCAAGCACCGAATTGTAACATGTTGCATGAATTTCTCCACCATATGAATTAAGGATTAGCGTATTTAATGACAATTATTACAATAAATATTTATTACAACAAATAATTATTTCATAAATAATTATTACAAACAGTTCATGCCCTCCACTTTTTTAGGGTTTGGGACCAGGCATCTAGCGATGTTAGGCACCCTTACCTCACATGTACCCCATGTGTATAATTAGAAACTACAACTATTTTTAAGAGATAGAAATTAACCAGTTAAACAACATCCCAAAGTATGTTAACAAAAATAAAGGTAATAAAGTTATTATTTTATTGGATTTTCGATATTTAAAAGAGTTTTCTTGGTTAAAAAGAAAAATAATAAAATAAAGTCAATTATTTAATTTCCTAGTTTTTAATGTCAAAAATAAAATTTATTGAGATTTCTGGGATTTTATTGGATTTAAAGTGAAAAAGGAAAAATAATTAATTTCTTGAATTTTACGGATTTTAAAAAGGTTTTTCCTATTTTTCAGGAATTAAAAATAATTTATGTGCAAAAATAAAAACCAACTTTAACTTGGAATTAATTTTATTAAGTTCAAAATAATTCAAGGAATTTTTGTGATTTTTTCTAGAATTTTTGAACTCTTTTTGCTATTTTCTAAAAGGCTATTTGATTTGTTGCATTTTCTGAAATTCGAAAATCAATTAAAATCTCATTTTCTCTTTTGGGCTGAAATCCAGATACCTGGACTTGGTATTATCCGGATAATCCGTATTCGTATCCGCCGGATAGCATGCCTACCGTATTCGTTTCCGTTTCCGACAAAAAAAATCCGAATTCGTTTCCGATCCGAAAATTATCCGAGAAAAATCCTATCCGAGACAATCCGAATCCGTTTCCGTCCGGATCGATCGGAAACTATCCGATCCGTTTTCATCCCTAGTTCTCACGAGTGCACCGAACTAAAATACTACCAAAAGCATAGACGACTCGTAAACAAAGACGCAAAAGCGAAACCGGTGCGTAAGGAAGATGCGGACAACTGTCTTAGCACGAGTGGCTAAAAATCGAGCACGGGCGCTAGGAGCACGCCATTCCTGAACTTTTTTTTATTAATTAACCTTTTTTGAATTTTATTTTAAAGTTAACCCTGGCGTACTTTATTTCTAATTCTGACTTCTTTGGTCACGCCATAGGTAGTGGCATGACAAAACAAATCCCCAAAATAGCATTGTTTGTTCAGAAATAGGCTGACTTGACAGTGTTGTTTTGTCACGCTACGGATGGTGGCATAACCAAAGAGGCCAGAATTAGAAATAAAGTGCGCCAAAGGTTAACTTTAAAATAAAATTCAAAAAAAGGTTAATTAATAAAAAAAAATCGCCATTCCTAGGCGCTATAAAGATAGTGATATTTAATAGTACCATTGAGAGTGGTACAATTCAACTTTTAGAAGAAGTAATAATTTGTTGAGATAGTTAATAGTTAATATTTATATATCAGGATATGGCCGCGGAGGTGGCGGTAATTTCAGTGGCAAAAACATTTATACAAATCCCTCTATCAAAGCGATATATGCATATGAAGTTTCCCACACGCCGTAAGAACTTTTTTTATTAATTAACTTTTTTAAAATTTTATTTTAAAGTTAACTCTCGGCGCACTTTATTTCTAAATCTGACTTCTTTGATCACGCCACCACCCATAGCGTGATAAAATAATGCTGTCACGCCACAGGATAAGTCACAAAATAGCATTTTTGGTCATGCCACTGGTCGTGGCGTGACCAAACAACACTGTCACGCCACCACCCATAGCGTGACAAGAATTAGTCCTAGCGTGACAGCGTTGTTTTGTCACGCCATAGGTGGTGGCGTGATCAAAGAGGTCAGGTTTGGAAATAAAGTGCGTCAGAGGTTAACTTTAAAATAAAATTTTAAAAAAAATTATTTAATATAAAAAATTCCACGCCGCTAAGATTAATTAAGCATTACACATATCATTCTGTTTGCCTAACTCATGTTGTACCACGATGCATTCCAGCCTATTAAATCGTAATTAAATCATATTTGGCTTAACACATATCCCGATTGTGTGTGTGGTATGCATTTTTTTTTTGTTTAATTCATACTCCTTAAGGACATGGTGGCATGTTCAGTAACATCCGAACTGAATTTTATCTTTCCATTCTATGATACCAAGTTTATAATATTTCTCTTTTACTTCGATAATCTGAGTCTGATTCTGTTCTAAAATTAACAGAGTCCAATTCGCCTTTTTTTTAACTGATACTTTCTGGGTGGCTAAAATGTTTTCGTCCGTGCATGAGCTAAGTTTGTGTGTGATTATACTCATTAAACTCTTATATGTATCATAGGATAAAGAACAGTATATTATGTATGTACAAAAACAGACGATCAAGATGGGTTTTTTTTTTTTGCAATTAATGTGGGAGTTTCTAGTATTTTTCTGTTTTTTCCAAATAGATCAATTTCTAGGTTTTTACTCCTATGATTAATGAGGCTTCCGGAATAGCATCCAATTAGTATAAATATGGATAGATAGATCTGTGAGGCATGCCACTACATATCACTCACACATTTAGATAGCTAATAGGGTGCCCGTGCGTTCCAACGGAATCTTAAAAAAATAACGATACATAAATATAAGACGGGATCCTAAACCGTATAGTAAATATCAATTTTCTGTCACACATATTGGTTTATTTTGTAATAGAAATATTCTTTTTATGCATATAAAGCAACATCAATTTATGCATGTGTATAAAAAAGCGAATGTGTGCCACTATATTTTCACATTGCTACTCCGAGGAAAAGCAAAGTAGGAAGAAAAAAGATTATTTGAGGCCTTGAATCATGCCACTGCATTCCCATCCTCACGTGCACTATGCCAATAGCTAAAGACTGCATAGCTATTCTCATGAAATTTTTAGTACATGTGATAATATTTACTTCTTCTTTTTACCTTCACCTTTACTCTACTCTCATCACAGTCTTTGTAAAGAAGATAAAAACTGTATCGAAATATTGTCGTGAAGTCAAAGTACGATTTTCTCTGCATCCTGGTCGACTTCGGGTCAAAGTACGATTTTTCTTCGTGCTCCGAGTGGTAATAATCGTACTACTACTTTTACTATCTACGATTTTTTGTTTTGTCTGATCTGATCACTTGAATTGTAACATTAAAAAAATTATAAACTTGGGATAATTATACTGAGAATAAATGTGTAAAGTATGTTGAGCATGCTTTTGAAATTTTCCCCAACTTGATTATTTCATTTTTCATACAAACAGTAGCTTTAAAGGAATTTTTGAGAAAAATGCAGAACATATAAAATTATGGAAAAATTACACAAGTAATTAAACTGTGTGAGAAGCCGTCACAAAACATGTCATAATTTTTGGAGCTCATTTGCTATATTTAGAAATTCCTACAATCTGTAGTGTTAAAAGAATTTTTGAGAAACATGCCAAACATATAAAATTCTAGAAAAATTATACAAGTACAATGTGTTAGGAGCCTTCACAAAAAAAACTCATAATGTTTGGAGCTCATTTGTTATATTTAAAAATTCCTACAAATAGTACTTTTCTAGAAAAGAAAGAATCTACGCCCGAGGGGCGGACAAAGGTATTTCCGTGCCCTTGGGGCTGGACAAGATATTTTCGTGCCCCTAGGGGCCGGAGGATGCATGTCCGCGCCCCTGGGGGCCGGATTCGCCATGTGATGTGTCCTCGGCAAATCCGGTCCTCTGGGGCACGGACAAGGTGTTATTTTTATCTTTGATGCGTGTGGGAGGGTAGTTTAGCTATTGCGTACTCCAACGACGCTATTTTAGCCAAAAATTTGTGATGGCATACACAACACCCACGCATCATATTCATACGGGCACAAAGTGCAAACATAAACGAACGTGCTTAACTCTTGTACCCTGCCGTCGAACAAATGGTGCTTCAATAGTCCCGCATCGGGGAGCCAAGGATATACACCTTTTCATGCAGAGTAGGAGTGCTGAGAGAGAGGGGGGGAGGTGCTTAGTAAATAAAAACCAATTGTTTTTGCTACTTAGGATAGGTAAGGTGTTTATTTTGTAGCATCGGCATTGGCTTAACGGGAGCTTATGTATATAACTATATCTAATTAATACATAATACAACATCTAAGCACCTACAAAAAAGATACTTGCATTGGAGAAAAGGAATTTTACATGGGTGCTTAATGATGTGGCTATATTTTCTCATTTTAAGCATGCATAAGCATCTTGTATTGTACTGTAACACCCTGATTTTCAGAGCCTTTTTGAAAAAATTTCAAAATAAAAGAACCATTTCGTTTTGATGAGAGGTCAAAGCTTAACCTGAAAATTCATAATGGATTTAAGTTGACTAACCCAAACTTCAACTAAAAGTGCCTTGTTGGTTGCTGAGTTATTGGAGTTTTGTTGGTCATCCCTTCTCTGTCCATCTTTTGATTATCTCTGGCCTAGACCTCTCCTTCGTTTGGATCCAAGGGTCCGGACCTCCTTTGTGTAGTCCTCCTCTGGTCCAGACCTCCTTGGGTCTAGACCTCCCAAATGCTTGGACCTCCTTGGGTCCTATTCTCCCTTTCGGGTCTTCGCTGGCTTACAATCTCTCCAAGCCTACGCCACCCTTATGTGCATCCGAGCTCCTTTGGAATCCTGTTGAAGCTTTTCGGGTTTACTTGGGCTTTCCCTCGCCGCTTGTATCCTTGAAACCTTCTCTGGAGGCTCCCTTCAGTACCAGCCCGGTAGTACCACCCGCACCATGCGGTGCTACCGCTTCTTAGGACCTCCTTTTTGGAGATCCAACCGTCATGACCTCCCCCTGTGGGTGAGGATCTCTCCTTGTTCACTACAAGACCTCCTCAACGTCCTTGCAGGACCTCCTCTGCGGGGCTTGGCTGCCCCACTAGGCGGTCACACCCAGTTTTCTTACCTTGGACTGTGTCCTTTTGGCAAGGAAGTCTTCACCGTATTTAATGCATGTTGTATCACATTAAATGTTCTCACCTTTGCAGTACTCATGTCATACCATTGTCACATTCCTTGCCTACTCTCATTGTCCTCTTCACCAACTCCTGAGGACCCATATTCTGGGTCACGTGCTTTGACTCCAGCTATATATAGTTAGGGTAGTCCTCCTTTCTCACTTTCTTCTCTATTTCTCCTCTCTGTCTCAACCGAGCCTACCTTAGACCTCCTCCAACCAGTTCTTGGACATCCTCTCTTGAGTCCTAAGACCTCTCCAGTGAGCTCCTTGGACCTCTTCTTGACCTCCCAACCTCTCTGTTGGTTTTGTATCTAAGTTTATTTGGAGTTCTTTGGATCTTGTTTGAGCTTTATTTGAATATTTGATTTTCACCGTGTAGATTGCGAAGGCCGTGTGGAACCAGAGTTCTGTGAGGGAGAGGAAGAAGCTCAAGACTTTGAGCAAGGCAAATTACACTCTTGATCATGTTGCACCCAATACTTCAAATTACTTTTGTCGTTTTCAAAGATGTATGCATGCTTAATTCACTAAGATATTTCAATGCCTACCTTTAAATTCGTAGTTATGCCTACTGCTTGGTATGACCACTGTCCATGTTGAATCAACCTCATTGTCACCATAGATAAATTGGATCCTTGCAATAGTAAGGACCCGAAGCTTTAAAAGAAGTGGAACGCTTAGTATTGCTTAGACCAAAATCTTGATTTGGGAGTTTTGACCAAAAATATCACTTGATCAAATAATTCGGGCCGTGGCATTGGTGTGCCATGGAGATCTCGGCCATGGCATTGGTGTGTCATGGGGGTTTTACAAATGGCCATGGCATTGGTGTGCCATGGAGGTTTGAAAAAGCAAAATAAATGAAAAATGGATTTGACTTGGGCGAAGCTGATTGTTTGGTTGGTGCATGTCTATGCACGGGGGTCATGTGATCCGATGCCTCAGGGTTGAGGTTTGTCGCCCAAGTCGGTTAAGGACCGGTCTTTGAGACACCACTTGCTAAGCCTATAATGGGCTATGCCAAAATTGTGCAACCACATGTCTCCAGTGTGGGGCGTGGGATCTGGCTAATTAATTTGCAAAGCTCTACCGTGGCTTACCCTGTTGATGCGGTGGGTTGTCATATTACGACTGTTGTAGTCCCACCTGGCTCAAGAGGGGGCTTAAACCTGGCAGATGGAAAGTCCAATGGGAGCGAAACCTTAGAGTGGGTGGACTGCGGTGGAGCAATGCATTGTAAAGGCCTTGTCATGTGCTCTAGACCTCTCACCAAAGGAAGTGTGAGGTGGTATCGACGGATGCCAAGCAAACTAGAGAATTCATGTCATGTGGGTAAAGTGTACAACCTCTGTAGAGTGTAAACCTATTCGAATAGCCGTGTCCACGGTCATGGACGTGCTGGCAATGTAACTCAAAGTTAGCTCTTGGTTTTGGTTTTCAAAAGTCATATGAAATTGGTTTTGGTGGTTTAACCAAATTGGGTTTGGGCGGGAAGCCATGTGACAGGAGGGTATCCTTCACCATCTTGATGATGAATGTTATCCTACTGAAAATGGATTTGCAAAAATGAATTTTAACTATTGTAACCTACCTTGAAACTTAATACTTGCATTTGAAATAAAATTGGCTTTATGCAAATCAACCCTAATATGCTTTCCCTTAATATATCCCTATGCATGTCATTCTGTTAATTGACAGGTGTAACTTGCGAGCACGGTTGTTGTGCTCACTCTTGTTTGATGCATGAATTGAGCAGGTGAAGATTTCTATGATGATGAAGATGACCAAATCAATTAGGCTGCGCCCTCCAGCCAGTCACCTGTGGTGTAGTGGGTGGACACTATCTTTTGTTTTTTCGCTGCGTTTGTGTGCTCTCGGTTGCTAGAGCTTGTAAGCAACTCCTTGTAATCAAACCTCCTTTTGTTGTTAATAAAGTGGTATGGATGTTTTTGCTGTCACTTGCTTGTTGTGAGAACTGGTCGATGATCCTTGGGGACCAGTTTGGATCGCAGTGGACTTTAGGCTCGTCCTCAAGCCCCACGACCTCCTCGGGTTGGCTCCTCTCGGACCTCCCTCGAGTAGCGCGTGGAGCTTGGGGAGGTCTGAGGTTCAACGACCTCCTCGGGTCGGGACCCCAGCCCTCCGGGTGGTCTATCGGACTTCTCGGGAGGTCTGGAGGTCGTACCGGGATGTCCTCTCGAGACATCCTGGGAAGTCCTTTACGGACCTCCCAGGAGGTCTTAAGGGACCTCTCGGGACATCCTGGTGGTCCCTTTTCAGACCTCCCAGGAGGTCCTGAGGGACCTCCCGGGTGTGCCCTGGGCCGAGTCGTCACAAGTGGTATCAGAGCATCTTGACTGCAAGACGCAGCCTAATAGAATGGCCGTTAGGAAATGTTCAAAATGTGTTCTGATAAACAAGAGAAATGAAATCGTTCTCTCCTTATCCGAGTCATCTATCTATTCTTATCACCATTTCTGTATCTTATCTCACCTTATCTTCTCCTTATCTTTTGCTTGCCTCAACGTTTTATAAAATTAAATGGAATTATTTCCTTGGAATATCTATAGGACCGTTTAAGGTTGTTGTAGTAGCATTAAGGATCTCCCTGTTGCAGCAATGAGTGGTAGTCATTTGTAAAGGTTACTTCTGGGGCTACCTTACAAAAGACCACCCCTCCTTGTTGCGACCTCATTGCTTGCGACCCTGAGGGCAGCAATCCTCGCGTAGAAAGTGTTGAGTTCAATTGCGGAAGTTCTGGCTTTTGGGTTATCATGGGTTTAGATGCCTTAAGTCTTAAACCTTTCCCCCTTAGTTCTCTTATCTTTTCTTACCTCTTGGACCCTAGCAGATGGTGACCACAAGGGGTAGCGGCAGCACAAGTGGCCAAGGTCGAGCCCCTGGGGATGATCCAAAGACTCCAGGGCAGCAACCACCTCCTCCTCCAGCTCAAGGTCCAGACTGGAACCAAATGATGACCAATCAAGCACAATTGATCGATTTACTAGCCCAGTCTATCACCAACACTCAGAACCTTCAAGCCGCAGCAGCAGCCCAGCCTCCGGTGCATGTTAGAGCCAACATTTCTGAGTTTATGAGGATGTGGCTACCGATGAGTCCAAGCAAGAGAGGTTCTTGGATGGACTTAATGATGATCTCTCAGTCCAGCTTCTTGCTCATGACTACCCAGATTTCCAGCACTTAGTGAGCAAGACCCTTCGGCAAGAGGGCAAGCATGTTGAGATGGAAAATCGCAAGAAGAGGAAGGCAGCCCAGCAGTTCAGGACACAGGGATTCTCTAGGCCAAAGACCTCCCAATTCCAGCCTATGAGGTCTGCGACCTCCTCCCCCATCAGGACTTCGATGCAAGCCAAGCGGCCTAGCACCTCCAGCTCTTATAAGACCTCCCTAGGAGGTCAATTTCAGGCAAGGCCAGCCCCAAACTCTGCAGTAGGGGTGACTTGTTTCAATTGTCATGAAGTTGGGCACTATGCAAATAAATGTCCGAAGAAACTTCAAGCTTCAGCTCCAACTCCCACCCGATCGGCTCAAGGGTCCTCGGCTCATAGCAACCACACCCATCCAAAGCCTCGGTCTGTCTGATACAAGAAAGGGCGAGTGAACTATGTCACGGTGAGAAGCTCAACAAGCTCGGATGTGGTCCTTAATGCGTTCTTGTTAATACCATACCGGCCTCAATTCTTTTTGACTCCGGAGCTTCTCATTCATTTGTCTCTTCAAAGTTTGTGGGTAATAATGGGTTAGCTATAACTCCTCTAGAAAACCCTATGCTAATCCACTCCCCAGGCTTGGAAATGAGGACTAACTCCTTGTGCCCAAATCTTTCCTTGGAAATCTTGGGAATACCTTTTCATGCAGACTTGATAGTTCTGCACTCCCAAGGATTAGATGTGATTCTTTGAATGGACTGGTTATCTAAGAACCAAGGCCAAATAGATTGTGTCAACAAGTCCATTGTGCTCACCAATGAGCAAGGGGTGCAAGTGGAATTAAGCCCCAAGACCTCTCCTAAGGCAGGTCCTAGGTTGTCCTGCTTAAGAGAAGAGAAATTTGAGGACCTCCATGTGATAAGGGAGTACCGCGATGTGTTTCCCAGTGAGTTACCTGGAATGCCTCCGGATAGAGAATTTGAATTCGTCATTAACCTCGTTCCAGGGACAGCACCTATTTCCAAAAGACCCTACACATTGCCCGTTAATGACCTTGTTGAGCTAAAGCAGCAAATTGAAGAAATGCAAAGTAAAGGTTTTGTGAGGCCGAGTTTCTCTCCTTGGGGAGCTCCTGTGATCTTTGTGGCCAAGAAGGATGGTACACAGCGCATGTATGCGGATTACAGAGCTCTCAATGATGTTACCATCAAGAATAAGTATCCTTTGCCCAGGATCAATGACTTATTTGATCAACTTAAAGGGGCAGCAGTTTTCTCCAAGATTGACCTAAGATCAGGTTACCACCAATTGAAGATTCGACAAGAGGACATTCCAAAAACAACCTTCTCAACTCGGTATGGACTTTATGAGTTCACAGTTATGTCCTTTGGATTAACCAATGCTCTTGCATACTTCATGAATTTGATGAATAAAGTATTTATGGAGTACTTAGATAAGTTTTTCATTGTCTTCATAGATGGCATTCTTGTGTACTCTAAAACTGAGGCAGAGCATGAAGGTCACCTTCGGTTGGTCCTAGACAAGCTTAGGGATCACCAGCTCTATGCGAAATTTGAGAAGTGTGACTTTTGGTTGAGTGAAGTCACCTTTTTGGGCCATATTATGTCGGTAGCTGGAGTGACTGTTAATCCTAGTAAGGTCCAAGATGTCCTAGATTGGAAACCACCTAAGTCAGTGTCGCAGATAAGAAGTTTTCTTGGCATGGCGGGGTATTACCGTAGGTTTATTGAAGGTTTTTCAAGCATAGCAAGACCTCTCACCCAACTGCTCAAGAAGGAAACCCTGTATGTTTGGACCCCAGCTTGTGAGCATAGCTTTCAAGAGTCGAAGAAAAGATTGACCTCTACTCCAGTGTTGATTTTGCCCGATGTCCGGAGAGACTTTAAAGTCTTTTGTGATGCCTCAAGGCAAGGCCTAGGCTGTGTTTTAATACAAGAGGGTCGAGTGGTAGCTTATGCCTCTCGGCAATTAAAGCCCCACGAGGTTAACTACCCCACTCACGACTTGGAACTTGCTGCAGTGGTGCATGCTCTAAAAATCTGGTGCCATTACCTTATTGGTAATCGTTGCGAGGTCTTTACAGACCATAAGAGCTTAAAGTATATCTTCACCCAAGCTGACCTCAACCTTAGACAGAGGAGATGGTTGGAGCTCATCAAATATTATGATCTTAGAATTCACTACCACCCAGGTAAAGCAAACGTGGTAGCTGATGCTTTGAGCCGAAAAAGCTATTGCAACCTCCTTTTAGTCCAAGAAAACCATCCCAAGTTGTATGAAGAAATGAGGCACCTAAATCTGGAAATTGTGGATCAAGGTTGTATACATGCCCTGGAGGTCGAATCCACCATCCAGAAGCAAATCCGAGAGAACCAATTAAAGGATAAAGACCTCCAGGAGATTAAAGACAACATAGGAAAAGGCAAAGCTCTTGGATTTTCAATGGATGAACAAGAGGTCCTTTGGTTCGGCAAAAGGTTATGTGTGCCGAACTGCCAGGACCTAAAGCACCTCCTGCTTAAAGAAGCTCATGAGTCACATTACTCCATTCATCCAGGGAGTACAAAAATGTATCAAGACCTCAAGGCGAGGTATTGGTGGGTCGGCATGAAGAGGGAAATAGCCGAGTTTGTAGCACGATGTGATGTATGCCAAAGGGTCAAGGCTGAGCACCAAAGACCTGCTGGTTTGCTTCAACCTTTACCCATTCCCAAGTGGAAATGGGAACAAATCGGTATGGACTTCATCGCTGGTTTGCCAAGAACCCAATCGGGCTATGACTCCATTTGGGTTATTGTGGATCGTTTGACCAAAGTAGCACACTTTATTCCGGTTAAGACCACCTATTCAAGCAGTAAGTTGGCTGAGTTGTATCTAGCCCGAATTGTATGTTTACATGGTGTACCCAAGAGCATAGTGTCTGATAGAGGTTCCCAATTCACTTCAAGATTTTGGGAAGGTCTCCATGAAGCCTTGGGGACAAGACTTAATTCAAAGACCGCTTACCACCCTCAGACTGATGGTCAAGCAGAGAGAGTGAATCAAGTTCTTGAAGACATGCTTCGAGCTTGTGCTTTGGACTATGGGAAAAGTTGGGACAAAAACCTTTCCTATGCTGAGTTCTCCTACAATAATAGTTACGAAGCTAGTTTGGAGATGTCTCCATTTGAAGCTCTATATGGGAGACAGTGTAGAACTCCTCTCCTATGGGATCAAGTGGGTAAGCGCCAATTTTATGGACCTGATGTCATCAAAGAAGCTGAAGAAAAGGTGAAGCTCATAAGGGAGCGCTTAAGAGTAGCTCAATCTAGACAAAAGAGCTATGCCGATACCCGTCGGCGGGACTTGTCTTTTGAAGTTGGAGATTTTGTATATCTTCGGGTAACTCCCCTCAAAGGAGTTAGGAGATTTCGAAAAAGAGGGAAGCTAGCATCAAGATTTGTTGGGCCATACAAGGTGTTGGCCAGACAAGGGGAAGTGGCTCATAAGATTAAGCTGCCATTTTCTCTGTCGGCAATGCACAATACATTCTATGTGTCACAATTGAGGAAATGCCTTCGATTCCCAGAAGACCACACCTTCCTGGAAAAGCATAGATCTCCAAGATGACCTCACTTATGTGGAGAGACCGATCAAGATTTTGGATGTTATGGAGCGAGTCACCAGGAGCAAGATTCTTCGAACCTACAAAGTGCAGTGGAGTCACCATCTAGAGAGTGAAGGCACATGGGAAAATGAAGAAGACCTTAAGGCTAGCTATCCATACCTCTTTGCTAACCGAGCTCGAATCTCGGGGTCGAGATTCCCTTAAAGGGGGTAGGTTTGTAACACCCTGATTTTCAGAGCCTTTTTGAAAAAATTTCAAAATAAAAGAACCATTTGGTTTTGATGAGAGGTCAAAGCTTAACCTGAAATTTCATAATGGATTTAAGTTGACTAACCCAAACTTCAACTAAAAGTCCCTTGTTGGTTGCTGAGTTATTGGAGTTTTGTTGGTCATCCCTTCTCTGTCCATCTTTTGATTATCTCTGGCCTAGACCTCTCCTTTGTTTGGATCTAAGGGTCCAGACCTCCTTTGTGTAGTCCTCCTCTGGTCCAGACCTCCTTGGGTCTAGACCTCCCAAATGCTTGGACCTCCCTGGGTCCGATTCTCCCTTTCGGGTCTTCGCTGGCTTACAATCTCTCCAAACCTGCGCCACCCTTATGTGCATCCGAGCTCCTTTGGAATCCTGTTGAAGCTTTTCGGGTTTACTTGGGCTTTCCCTCGCCGCTTGTATCCTTGAAACCTTCTCTGGAGGCTCCCTTCAGTACCAGCCCGGTAGTACCACCCGCACCATACGGTGCTACCGCTTCTTAGGACCTCCTCTTTGTTCTCTTGGATCTCC
Source organism: Phyllostachys edulis (assembly GCA_036346405.1). Classification (NCBI taxonomy): domain Eukaryota; kingdom Viridiplantae; phylum Streptophyta; class Magnoliopsida; order Poales; family Poaceae; genus Phyllostachys; species Phyllostachys edulis. The sequence continues at coordinate 40,104,163 of CM070551.1, read as the reverse complement.
CTGTGTCCTACCGGACCTCTCCGTGTCCTCTAGGACCTCCTCTTACCTTTATTGGACCTCTCCGTGTCCTACTGGACCTCCCCGGGTCCTCCGGGACCTCCTCCTTGCCTATTTGCACCTCTATTGACCGTGAGTCGTTCGATTTGCATTGGATGGTTTGATCCTGGTGAGACATTCGGAGGGTCCGAACGTCCCACCCCCCCTGAGCCTTAGATCATTCTGGGCGGTCCGATCGAAATCCAGCGGTCCCGACCTCCCTCCTTGCAGATCTGGACCGTTAAGACCTCCCCTTGGAGATCTTAGCCGTCCAGACCTCCTCCTTGTAAATCTGGACCGTTAAGACCTCCCTTTGGAGATCTTAGCCGTCCAGACCTCCTCCTTGTAGATCTGGACCGTTAAGACCTCCCCTTGGAGATCTTAGCCGTCCAGACCTCCTCCTTGTAGATCTGGACCGTACCGTTAAGACCTCCCCTTGGAGATCTTAGCCATCCAGACCTCCTCCTTGCAGATCTGGACCGTTAAGACCTCCCCCTTGGAGATCTTAGCCGTCCAGACCTCCTCCTTACAGATCTGGACCGTTAAGACCTCCCCCCTTGGAGATCTTAGCCGTCCAGACCTCCTCCTTGCAGATCTGGCCGTTAAGACCCCCCCCCTTGGAGATCTTAGCCGTCCAGACCTCCCTCCTTGCAGATCTGGCTGTTAAGACCTCCCCCTTGGAGATCTTACCCGTCCAGACCTCCCTCCTTGCAGATCTGGCCGTTAAGACCTCCCCCTTGGAGATCTTAGCCGTCCAGACCTCCCTCCTTGCAGATCTAGCCGTAAAGACCTCCCCCTTGGAGATCTTAGCCGTCCAGACGTCCCTCCTTGCAGATCTGGCCGTTAAGACCTCCCCTTTGGAGATCTTAGCCGTCCAGACCTCCCTCCTTGCAGATCTGGCCGTTAAGACCTCCCCGTTGGAGATCATAGCCGTCCAGACCTCCCTCCTTGCAGATCTGGCCGTTAAGACCTCCCCCTTGGAGATCTTAGCCATTCAGACCTCCCCTAGATTTGATCCTGCGGCTCTAGACCTCCCTCGCGGGTGAGGATCCCCTTTTACCCGTGCAGACCTCCTTGTTTACACTTGATCTTGGCCGTTGGACCTCCTTTTTGGAGATCCAACCGTCATGACCTCCCCCTGTGGGTGAGGATCTCTCCTTGTTCACGGCAAGACCTCCTCAACGTCCTTGCAGGACCTCCTCTGCGGGGCTTGGCTACCCCACTGGGCGGTCACACCCAGTTTTCTTACCTTGGACTGTGTCCTTTTGGCAAGGAAGTCTTCACCGCATTTAATGCATGTTGTATCACATTAAATGCTCTCACCTTTGCAGTACTCATGTCATACCATTGTCACATTCCTTGCCTACTCTCATTGTCCTCTTCACCAACTCCTGAGGACCCATATTCTGGGTCACGTGCTTTGGCTCCAGCTATATATAGTTGGGGTAGTCCTCCTTTCTCACTTTCTTCTCTATTTCTCCTCTCTGTCTCAACCGAGCCTACCTTAGACCTCCTCCAACCAGTTCTTGGACATCCTCTCTTGAGTCCTAAGACCTCTCCAGCGAGCTCCTTGGACCTCCTCTTGACCTCCCAACTTCTCTGTTGGTTTTGTATCTAAGTTTATTTGGAGTTCTTTGGATCTTATTTGAGCTTTATTTGAATATTTGATTTTCACCGTGTAGATTGCGAAGGCCGTGTGGAACCAGAGTTCTGTGAGGGAGAGGAAGAAGCTCAAGACTTTGAGCAAGGTAAGTTACACTCTTGATCATGTTGCACCCAATACGTCAAATTACTTATGTCGTTCTCAAATATGTATGCATGCTTAATTCACTAAGATATTTCAATGCCTACCTTTAAATTCATAGTTATACCTACTGCTTGGTATGACCACTGTCCATGTTGAATCAACCTCATTGTCACCCTAGATAAATTGGATCCTTGCAATAGTAAGGACCCGAAGCTTTAAAAGAAGTGGAACGCTTAGTATTGCTTAGACCAAAATCTTGATTTGGGAGTTTTGACCAAAAATATCACTTGATCAAATAATTCGGGCCGTGGCATTGGTGTGCCATGGAGATCTCGGCCATGACATTGGTGTGTCATGGGGGTTTTACAAATGGCCATGGCATTGGTGTGCCATGGAGGTTTGAAAAAGCAAAATAAATGAAAAATGGATTTGACTTGGGCGAAGCTGATTGTTTGGTTGGTGCATGTCTATGCACGGGTGTCGTGTGATCCGATGCCCCAGGGTTGAGGTTTGTCGCCCAAGTCGGTTAAGGACCGGTCTTTGAGACACCACTTGCTAAGCCTATAATGGGCTATGCCAAATTGTGCAACCACATGTCTCCGGTGTGGGGCGTGGGATCAGCTAATTAATTTGCAAAGCTCTATCGTGGCTTACCTGTTGATGCGGTGGGTTGTCATATTCGATTGTTGTAGTCCCACACTGCTCAAGAGGGGCTTAAACCCGGCGGATGGAAAGTCAATGGGAGCGAAACCTTAGAGTGGGTGGACTGCGGTGGAGCAATGCATTGTAAAGGCCTTGTCATGTGCTCTAGACCTCTCACCAAAGGAAGTGTGAGGTGGTATCGACGGATGCCAAGCAAACTAGAGAATTCATGTCATGTGGGTAAAGTGTACAACCTCTGCAGAGTGTAATCCTATTCGAATAGCCGTGTCCACGGTCATGGACATGCTGGCAATGTAACTCAAAGTTAGCTCTTGGTTTTGGTTTTCAAAAGTCATATGAAATTGGTTTTGGTTGTTTAACCAAATTGGGTTTGGGCGGGAAGCCATATGACAGGAGAGTATCCTTCACCATCTTGATGATGAATATTATCCTACTGAAAATGGATTTGCAAAAATGAATTTTAACTATTGTAACCTGCCTTGAAACTTAATACTTGTTTTTGAAATAAAATTGGCTTTATGCAAATCAACCCTAATATGCTTTCCCTTGATATATCCCTATGCATGTCATTCTGTTAATTGACGGGTGTAACTTGCGAGCACGGTTGTTGTGCTCACTCTTGCTTGATGCATGAATTGAGCAGGTGAAGATTTCTATGATGATGAAGATGACCAAATCAATTAGGCCGTGCCCTCTAGCCAGTCACCTGTGGTGTAGTGGGTGGACACTGCCTTTTTTTCCGCTGTGTTTGTGTGCTCTCGGTTGCTAGAGCTTGTAAGCAACCCCTTATAATCAAACCTCTTTTTGTTGTTAATAAAGTGGTATGGATGTTTTTGCTGTCACTTGCTTGCTGTGAGAACTGGTCGATGATCCTTGGGGACCAGTTTGGATCGCAGTGGACTTTAGGCTCGTCCTCAAGCCCCATGGCCTCCTCGGGTTGGCTCCTCTCGGACCTCCCTCGAGTAGCGCGTGGAGCTTGGGGAGGTCTGAGGTTCAACGACCTCCTTGGGTCGGGACCCCAGCCCTCCGGGTGGTCTATCGGACCTCTCGAAAGGTCTAGAGGTCCTACCGGGATGTCCTCTCGGGACGTCCTGGGAAGTCCTTTACGGACCTCCCAGGAGGTCCTGAGGGACCTCTCGGGACGTCCTGGGGGTCCCTTTTCGGACCTCCTAGGAGGTCCTGAGGGACCTCCCGGGTGTGCCCTAGGCCGGGTCGTCACATGTACATACCCTTAGAGCACGTACAATACATGTGCTTAGAGAGATGCTTAGCAAAGAAAAATAGATTTTTCTTACCACGTAGGATAGATAAAGTGTTTATTTTCTAGCATCGATACTTGATTAGTCACTGGTGCTTAAGAGGTGCTTATGAATATAACTATATATAATCAATAGATAATATAATCATCTAAGTATCTATATAAAGATATGCTTGCATTGGTGAAAATGACCTCTAAATAGATGTTTGATGATGTGACTATATTATATTTCTTTAAGTACTTGTATATAAGCATCTTGCACTGTATATGTGCTGACGGGCGAATCCACCATAGATGCTTGTGGGTGCTCGAGCCACCCCTCCTCCCACCACCGTACCTCTAGTACCCACTGAGGCCTAACTCTTGAGCACCGGCGAGCTGCTTTGCTGCGGCAGACGGAGGTGGAAGAAAGCCAGAGGCGGAGCCACGGAGGTTGAAGAATTAGAAAGAATGTGGCTCAAGGGCTAAGGCCTAGTCGGCAGACGGTGGCCCAGCCGACCCAAATACAAATATATAATCAGAGAAGAGAGAACATCAGGAAGATTCCAAAGATAAGGTCTCACATCTGGCTCACCGAGGACTGATTCGCCCATATTCGTCTAGATTCGAGAGAGGAGAGATGGAGTGAGACTCACTGGAGTCACCGAGGAGGACTGAGCCACTCGACAGCTCGGCACGGGCCGCGCGGTGGAGGGGGAGGCGGTTGGTGACTCGGCAGTCCGGTGCGGAGGGCAGCCCGGCGTGGAGCGAAGGGGGAGACGGTTGGCCACTCGGCACTCGGTGGTCGTGCCTGAAGCGAGGCAGCCTTGAGACATGATGGTGGCGCTGGCTTGGCGGCATCAGCGCATTGCGTCGTGCGATCACGATGACTCGGGCTCGGCCGCTCGACCGAAGTAGCGTACGAAGAGGGTGAAGTGGCGACTGGTGAACGAAGCATTGAATTGAATCCCCAACTTTTATGTTGCTGTGCGGCTATGCCTGACTGTCTGTGCTGTGCGTGTGCAGCTATGAGGTGATTAGGTGAGGGCGTGAGGGTGAGGCAATGAATCTAAGATTGTGATTTGTGAATCCCCCTTTTCTTTGTCTGTTGCAGCTTCAAATATAGGTAGACACTAGACAATAGACTTGAAGATTAAATGATTAATGGATTGATTTTTGATGCAAATGTTTAATTGGTTGTTGTTGTTTAATTTGCGATTGATGAATTGATGCAAATTGTTGTTTAATTGACAGTAGTCATTAGCCGATTAGCCAATTTGTTTAATTAGTGGTTGATTGGTTGTTGTTTAATTTTTCTTAGATTTACAAAAATGGAGAAGTGAACTTTGCACAAATATTTTTAATGTTTATGAATATTCACAATTTAATATTGTATCACTAAATTTGATATTTCTTATCTCTGATCGGTACTAACATATTTATGGACATTTGGGGGCACATTATCCATTAGCGAGGTACTAAATTTATTGTATTGTACATTTTCAATTTATTCTCTTTCTATTTATGTATGAATTTGACATTCCAATAACAAAAGATCAGTAAATATAACTTTGGTATGCTTATGTTGTGCTACAGCCTCAATAGTAGAGCTTCCCCTCTATTTTCATCCTAGATTCGCTATTGTATGTGCTTATAAGCGAACCGCATGGCCAGTTGGACGTGCCAAAAAGAGCACACCCAGGCGCACGACACGAGCCATAATCGTGTCAGGTGACGGTTAATGCGGCATGCACGTTTAGCAAACTAAACTTTGATCCTGTTTAAATCATGGTCGCCGAAGGTGCGTTCGACACGTACGCTTCGCTTTTTTTTTACTACTAATCAACCAACCAGTCAGAACCCAACCGGACCAAGGAGAGGAGAAGCAGACGTGAGGATGTGCTTGCCGGTGGCGGATGAGGTCGACGAGCGTGAGGATCCATAGCTCGTCGTCGTGGGCATCGCTGCAGCTCCCCGAGATGACGAACCCGTCGAATGACGCCACCTCGGCCTCCGGTGTGAGCTCCCCGCGCACGACGCGGTACACACCCACCGCCGCTCGCCGTCCAGCAGCTGCATGCAATATATATCCAGCAGCAAACAAGCATCAAGGAAAGCAACACTTGTTCACTGCATTGCTCTTGTTAATTTAGCCGTGTTCTGGTTGCTCCATCTTCCATAGTAGCAAGCATCGGCCGTGCCAATCCACTGTAGCTACGTGCATGCATGCATGCATCAGATGATCAGATCACAACGTAATCACTAAGAATAGTTGGCGTACACAACACCTACGCGTCAACAAGTAGAGAACCAAACACGTTAGAATAGAATTAGAATAAAGAATATTGCTGTCAGATTCTACGCGTCACACAGCCACAAGGCGCGGCGACGAAACGAACGTGTCGTCGAACAGAGGATGCTTTAGTCCCACATCGGGGAGCTAGGGTCACCTTTCCCTAAAGATACTTTTAGGGGGAAAAAGTATCTTTAGAGCTTGTTTGGATATATTGTGATCCAACTCAATCTTTTCGGATTGACTTGGAATTTGAACTAAAATCTCTTTCAATCCGACAGGATTGGTTCTAATCCCTTCCTATCCGAACAAGCCTTAAGGGATTTTCTTCCCTTGGAATTTGGTGCCCTAGTATCCAAACAAGCCCTAATAGATGTTATTGTAGGATTTTGCACTATAATCAAGATGTGTATATTAAAGATCATATTACATTCCTTGATTAGCTCACTTATTACACTTGGATGATGTGTGTTATTCTAATTCATACTAGTAAATGATCGTGAAAATAATGAATGAGAGGGGTGACTGTGAGAACCCGAGATATTAAAACTAATCTAAATAGTACTAATCGGTTTTTAGCAGTAAATAAAAACTTTCTAATCAAGAGCAAAATATAAAGCTCAAATTTATCTTGAACACATCACTAAGAAAATTTCATATAAAATAATACAATCAGAATTCAACAACGGAATTTTACAATATAATTATTACCGTATTACTGAATCATCAATATAACTTCAGAGTCTTTTAACAAAAATCCATTCCAAGCGATAGTGAAATATTAATGCAAACTCAAAATTATTTACAAGAATTCACTTCAAGCCAAAATAAAACAATAGTACAGTCCCTAAATCAATTACAAGAATTAATTTACAATAGATCAAGAAATAAATTACAGCTGAGGGTAGATTACAAAAAGAATACAATAAAAGTTTTTATGAATGTTGCGGAGCCTTTCCTTGACCATATATCGCCAGCCATCGAACCCATCCTTCAGCCAACCCAAAACTCGACCCCGTTCCATCGCTCGCCATCGACAAATACACAAGTAGAGAACCAAACACGTTAGAATATAATTAGAATAATGAATATTGCTGTCAAATTCCATGAAGTCCATAGAGGATACCAGATCAACCTAAGTTAGTCGGCACCTTGATCATCAGGATACCCAGACCAACCTAAGTCAATCGGCACCCTTCACTTCCGTAGGTTTCATCACCCGGCGTTTATTAATATCCGACACCTACGTCATATCGACTTATCTCAACCACATAGAATCCCTCATATAGTGATTTACTAAGCATGGACCAAAAGGCTCTCAAGCAAACATCTTCATGAGAGAGCCAAGAGGATAAGGGCAAGGGCATAAGTGTCATGAACAGGCCACAAGCAGGAGCCAACCGAAGCCTTCCTTTCTTAAAGCCTCCCTCCTCACAATGCCTCCCTCATTTAGTCATAACTAGGAGCACACCACAAGCAAAGCACTCTCACAACCAAGAGAGTAGCAACCAAGAACAACCCAAGCACAAGTTTCTCCCCACAAGAGCAAGCTTACTGCCATCACAAAGCACGCCCCCACCTCACTGCCATCCCAACCCCATTTTTCTTACGTAAAAACCAAAAGCAAGCAACCAGTGCATTGTGGATATCATGGGGATATGCTCACGATCTTAATGTGATGATACAATTGGCAATAGCTCTTTGGGTTTGTCGAAACGATCGTTTTCGGTTTTGTTGAAATTGTTTTCAGCAAGTGTCAGGATCATCGGTAGTACCCGCTTGTGTTTGGCGGTAATCTTCTTTGGCGGTATTACCGCAAGCAAAGCGGTATGGTTTTTCGAGCGAGTGTAATTTGTGTTTTAGATTTCTCGAGGCGGTAGTACTGCGCTATAGTTCTTGTAGTAGTACCGCATGATGATGAACGACAGCGTGTGGCGGTATGGTTTTCCGAACAAGTGTATTTTGGGAAGTTTTGGATTTCCTTAGTAGCAGTAGTACCGTCGTTGTTGGAGCGATACGACCGCTTTCTTGATAATAGTACCGCCTTAACAGCGGTAGTACCGATTTTGTCTTGATTGTCTTTTCAATTGGAGAATTGCTTTTGGGTTAGGTCAAGTTCATGGGTGTCATGGCATATGTGTTGCATGATGCATGTTTTGACTAACGTGGGTCAAGTTGTGAAGAACTTGTTCCGGATTCGATTTCTTTGTCTATTGATGTGCGAGGTTGCTTGGAGGTCAATGGCGGTCAGCGGCGAGATGATCGGGACTAAGCTTGGAGAGCTAAGGTCGAACGATCGGGATGCGGGTGAGGTCAATAGAGTCAAGCATGGCGCAAGAGGATAAAGGTGACCGAACAGGCGATTCGGTGCGACGAGTTCGATCAAGCAAGCGGCGGGTCGGTGCAAGTGCCATGGTGGTTTCGGTGGGAGCGGATGGGAGAGACTTGCCGACATGAAGAGCATTGGATCAACCTACACGTGGCGAAGCATGGGAGGTGCTTCACGAAGATGGGACTCGGTCTTGAAAAAAGATCGAGAAGGGTATTTTGGTAATTTCACCAAATACGCCTTGGTGACCTAATGCCAACCCGGCGCAAGTCGGTGCGTCAAGAAGTGGATTAGGTCAAGAGAATTGAAAACGGCGCTTTAAAATGCGTGCGTGTGTGACCCGTTTGTTTTGGGCCTTAACGGAGCCCATTAGGGTTACTCTTCTAGAAGGTCTAAGCCTCCACTATAAATAGGAGTGTCTTTGGACAGCCACCCCAACCCTTTCATTGCATTGTAAACCCTAGTTTTGCTTTTGTGCTTAGGGAGTTGATAGTTGGAGGTTATGGTTCTAGAGAGTGGGATTTGATTTCGTGCTCATGTATTGAGTCTTTGTCCTCCATTGATGGAGTGGCTGTAAACCAATACCATATCAAATCAATCCAAAGAAAGTTCTCTCAAAGATGAGTTCATTTCCTTTCTTTCTCTCTATTTGATGATTTTGAGTCTTTCCTTGATCTGCGAGTTTTGGTTGGTTTCTTGCCGTGATCTAACTTTTTGGGACATGTGGGAACCCATCTAGGATCATCTTGATCATCAATCACCCACGAGCAAGTCTCTAGATCATAGTTTAGTTTTTGACTCATTTTTGAACCACCTTCGTTCAATCTGAAAAAGATAGGAACTTTGGCTTGGATCTCTGCGATCCTTGATTGGAATAGGTTCCTAATATCCTCGGAAGGTGTGTTCCAAATTTGGTGGAGTTTGGCCTTACGGTTTAAAAGTTACGATGATTTTCGATTTCGTTTTCGAGGCTATTACATTCATCGTCGGGATAAAAGGTAGTACCTTTATTTTGCTCATGTAGTACCGCGATGAGGTAATACCGCACTTACAATGATGGTAGTACCGATTCACGAATTTTCAAAGCATAGCTTTTGGTTTTTGCTCTGTGCTTTGGGGGTTTGATTAGGATTCAATACAAGGCTTCCGCGCTATACTTGTATATTGATCTTCATAGCTCTCATAGCTATTGGAGTGAAATTATTGTTGGATCAATCTTATTGAAAAAGATTTTGAGCTCCTATTCACCCCCTCTAGTCGCCTTTTCGGTCCAACAAGTGGTATCGAGCCGGTTAGTTCAATCTTGATCTTAACAGGTCCTTTGAACTGGCGATGGATAAGTACTCAACCAAGCCGCATGTCTTGATGGGCTCGACTATGCCTATTGGAAGAATGCATGCGAGTCTTCCTTGAGAGCGAAGGACAAGCTATATGGGAGGTTGTTCGATCCTCGCTCGTTTTGCCCGAAGTTGCTACGCCGGCTTCACCCTCTTGGCTAACAACAACAAGGCAAAGAACCTTCTATATGTTGGGCTTGGTAGGCAAAAGTACGATAGGATTTGCAATCTTGCGACCGCACATGAGATTTGGCACACCCTCGAAACTTACCATGAGGATCGTCCCGGATCAAGCAAGTCGTCGAGAATGTCTACAAGCGAGAGTACAACAAATTTGAGATGCGTCTGGTGAGAGCATCGATGGCGTCTTACTCGTTTTAACAAGGTGATCAATCGGATGAAAGTTGTTGACATTGAGTACTCTCAATCGAGAATGCCACCCACCTCTTGGGTGCAATCAACACCAAGGAGTGGGAGATGAAGGCAAGCGCCATAGAGGAGAACGTCGATCTCTCTAATCTCACTTTGGAGCTGCTTTATAGCAAGCTAAAAACTCATGAGATCAAGAGGCGGTAATCCTAAGAAGGATAACATGGCTTTGGTGGCTGATCCTCTCAAAGGACTCTGATGGTTCTTCCGAGTCTTCTTACGGTTTTTCTCTTTCGTGTTTATCTCGCTATTCAAGAAGAAGAGTTTGAGAGTCTTCTGAGGCTGATTTAGCTCTTTTAGCCAAGAAAGTCACTGGGCATATAACAATGTCGAGAAAGCGAAAGAGAGGTGGCCTGTGACATGCTATGAGTGTGAAGCTATATCACATCAGACCAAGCGCCCCAAAGCTGAAAGGTAAGGGCAACCACAAGATTGAGAAGCTTTGCTGGAAGAAGCCTCAAGGGGCAAGCCCAAGTATGATCTTGCCAAGCTCATGAAGGTCGCTCATAGGGTCCTTGCCGCTTTGGAGATCAATCCATGAGCGATGTGGACTCCGGGAGCGAGGAGGACAAGGAGGAGGAGATCCCTTAAGATAAGAAAGGGAAGGCCAAGGACTTCACCGGCATGTGCTTCATGGCCGACTCCGACGACGCCGATGACAACGATGAGGTACTTCCATCCTATGATGCCCTTTCTACTAGATGCGATAACATGTATGAGCAATTGCTTAGTCAAGATAAGGCTTTAGAGTTCACCATAGCTAGGAACAAGGATCTAGTGTCACAAGTCGAGAATTTGACATTAGAGATTGTGAATGCTAAGAGTCTATATGTTGATGAATGTTCATCTGCCATGCTTTGCACTCCAACTATCTAAGCTACAATCTGCTCATGATATTGCTTTGCATCAACTTGAAAATGCTAGAACCGAGCTAATTGATGTTAAATCTGCTCCATATGAAAAATGCTTAGAGTCTAGCAATTTGGATGCCTCGGCAATGTGAAATCTAGCTTCGCTCTTTACGCTTAGAAACGTGAACATGAAGTTAAGGATATTCTAGAAGCAGTTAGAGCTAAATTTGCCAAGCTTAAGAATACAATTGATTCTACATCTTGTGCTTCTTGTGCTGCCTATAAGCTTGAAGTTGCTCATCTTAAGGAGAAACATGCTAGAGCCATTAAGGGCAAGACTTGTGAATCATGTGCTAATATTGGAAAAGAGAATGCATATCTCAAGGATACTTTAGAAAGATTCTCTAATGGTGAAAAACAGTTGAACATGATTCTAGATAAATCTAAAACTCCTTTTAAGAAGCAAGGTTTAGGATACAACTCTGCCCAGGACATGTCCAAGTCTAATGTCATTCAGGTCTTGGAAAATGGCTTAGTTGAATTCAAAACCCAACCTGCAAAAACTGTCTTTAAATCTGCAGGGTTTGTCCAACCTTCTTTTGAGGCAAAAGGTGCTTCTCCCAGTGGTACAAAATACCATTGCACCTATTGCAAGAAGAGTGGACATTTGGTTGAGTTTTGTTGGCGTAGGTTGAAGAACGCTAAGAAAAATATTGCTAGAATGTCATCTAATCAACCTAGAGCTTTTATGAGACATGGTCACATACATAAGAAGAACCCCACTCTAGGATTTGTTGCACATGCTCATCACCATGTTCCTAGACAAGATGCATCTCATGTTCTGGTTACCATTGCTCATAATAGAAGCGCTAATAAAGTCAAGGATAGCACATCCGCTAGCATACTACTTTCATGAGCGAGTGTCTCGATCTTGGGTTCCCAAGTCGCTTCTAACTAACTTGATGTTGAGACACATCGCTCTTTTGTTCTTTGATTTTCGAGGATTGGCGCGAAGGGGAAGAACACATGGTTAAATCGACTCGGGTGTTCACGCCACATGATAGGAGACTCAAGATGGTTCACCTCCTTCACGCGATCAGCGGTGATGACTTCATCACCTTTGGGGATGATACACAAGGGCGCATTGAAGGAACTGGAATGATTAGGGTGAGCGACAAGTTCATTCTCAAGGACGCCGCGCTTGTGTCTAAGCTAAGGTACAATCTCCTTTACGTCTCCTGACTTCTCGATGATGGCTATGAGACTCGTTTTAAAAAGAATGCTGTCATGTGCTTGATTCTTTTGGTGAGCTCGTCTTTGGGATTTCTAGAGTTGGTAGAATTTTTGGGTGATTTTTCCGAGTCTCTTCTTTGGATCCCTTAAGTGCTTAATTGCCTCTTCTTCGATATTTGGCTTTGGCACCGACGGTTGGGACACATTGGTTTTGATCATCGACACGAGTTAGCGGCCTTGATCTCATGAGAGGTTTGCCTAAACTCAAAGTCGTCAAGGATCTTCAGATAAGCGCCTGTAGGCATGGCAAGCAAGTTGCCGCCTCACCCGTCATTGACTATGGTCATGGTGACGGACGAGACGGTTGCTTCATATGGATCTTGTTGGTCTTGCTAGGGTTCGGATCGATCGGTGGTAATTGGTACATTCTTGTCATAGTCGATGATTTTTGAGATACTCTTGGGTGTTCTTTCTTGCTTCGAAGGATGAGGCTTTTGATCATTTTCATGACCTTGTTCTTCGTTTGGCTTCTGAATTTCCTGGTGCCTTGAGAGCGATCCGCAGTGACAATGGCATGGAGTTCAAAAATGCTTCTTTCGCCTCTTTTTGTGTTGAGCGCGGTATTGAGCATCAGTTCTCTTCTCCACACGTCCCTCAACAAAATGGCGTTGTGGAAAGGAAGAACAGGACTCTAGTTGAGATGGCTAGAACGATGCTGGAAGAGTATAGCACACCGAGGAGGTTTTGGGCCGAAGCTATTGCTACAGCTTGCCATATTTCAAACCGTGTCTTTTTGAGACCGGTCTTTGGGCAAGCTTCATAATGACTTCGTTTTGGCCAGAAAACCCTCTGTCTCTCACTTTCGAGTCTTTGGATCGAAGTGTTTTATTCTCAAGACAGGGAACCTAGATAAATTTGAATCAAGAACTTGTGATTGTTTATTTCTAGGTTATCCTGCTCATTCGAGGGGTTTTCGGGTTTTTAATGTTGAAACTAACATTGTCCAGAGACATGCAATGTCACTTTTGATGAGACTAGCCACAGAGCTAGATTCGATGTTTGGTGACTTACGGTGTGAGAGAGCATTTTTGTTGAAGAAGATGAGGATGAACTTGATTTTGCTCCTTCACCTGTTGTTGATGTTCCTGTGCAAGCTGTCCAAGTTCCAGAACCTGCTACAACTGCTTCACCTCCAATTGAGGCTCCTGCTGCGACTTCTTCATCAGCGATACTGCGGAGGTTGAGGAGATGCTATCTCCCAGCGCTCCTTTGCACATTCAGAAGCAACACCCTCCGGATCAGATGATTGGTAATCTCCATGAGCGAGTCACTCGCTCCAGGTATCATGATCCGAGTCTTTTCTCTCACTCTGCATTTGTAGCTTCTTTTGAACCGAAAGATATATCACATGCTTTATCTGATGCTAGTTGGGTCAATGCCATGCATGAGGAGTTAGAGAATTTTGAAAGAAATAAAGTTTGGAACCTTGTAGAACATCCTAGCGGTCATAATGTTATAGGAACCCGTTGGGTGTTCAAAAATAAACAAAATGAGGATGGTTCTGTGGTTAGAAACAAGGCTAGATTGGTAGCTCAGGGCTTTAGCCAGGTTGAGGGGTTAGACTTTGATGAGACCTTTGCTCTGTTGCTAGATTAGAAGCCATTAGCATCTTACTTGCATTCTTTGCATCTAAAGGTTTTAGGTTGCATCAAATGGATGTTAAGTGCCTTCTGAATGGTTTTATAGAGGAGGAAGTGTATGTTAGGCAACCCCGGCTTTGAGGATCCCAAGCACCACGATCGTGTTTACAAGTTATCCAAAGCCTTGTATGGTCTTAAGCAAGCCCCTAGAGCACGGTATGATAGACTTAAGACCTTCTTGCTTAAGAATGATTTTGAAATGGGAAAAGTAGATAAGACTCTTTTCATTCTTAGGCATGGCAATGACTTCTGCTTGTTGATTTATGTTGATGATATTATCTTTGGTGGTTCCTCTAATGCTCTTGTTTCGGTTTTTACGAGACCATGTCGAGAATTTGAGATGAGCATGATGGGAGAACTAAATTACTTTCGGGGCTACAAATCAAGCAATGCAAGGAAAGGATCTTCATCCATCAAGCGAAGTACACCAAGGATTTGCTCAAGCGTTTTGATATGGGTGATTGCAAGCCGATCGCCACTCCCATGGCGACTTCGATTGCTTTGGATCGAGATGAGGAAGGAGAAGCCGTGGATCACGCGAGTACTGCATGACATGATTGGCTCCTTCGTACTGACGGCCTCAAGACCGGACATCCACTTTTGATGCGCCTCTGCTTGAGGTTTGAGCGTCACCGAGGACTTCACATCGCCAAGCCGTTAAGCGCATTTTCGGTATTTACACTCTACCCTTGATTATGGCATTTGGTATTCTTGTTCTTCTTATTTGTCCATTCGGAGGTTTTGATTCGATTTTCTTGGTTGTAGGCTAGATAGGAAGAGTACATCGGCACATGTCATTTCTTAGGCACTTCTCTTGTCTCTTGGTCTTCTAGGAAGCGGTCTTACATTGCACAATCCTTCTTTGAAGTTGAATATGTAGTCTTTGCTAGTTCTTTGTAGTCGATTTTGTGGATGGTCTCCACTCTTAAGGATTTTGGGTTAACCTTTGCTAGTGTTCCTCTTTTACGTGACAACACTTCGCTATCAACATTGCTAAAACCCAATGCAACATTCTAGGACCAAACACATAGACATTCGCTATCACTTCCTTAGAGACCACGTTGAGAAGGGTGATATTGTCTTTGCATTTTGTGGAGTCGAGGCTCGATTAGCGATTTCCTCACCAAGCCTTTAGACCCAACAAGGTTTGCCACCTTGAGGAGTAAGTTAGGGGTAATTTATCCTTATGGGTTGGTTTGAGGGGGAGTTGGATCTTTTCTGATCTTTCTTTGTTCATTTGATCTTTTCTTGTTTTTCTTTTTGAACTAGTTGATCTTTTTGGTCTTTTAGGCTTTATGAGCTTTTCTTGCATCTCATTGTATCATATTACATTTCATATGAAAAATCCAAAAAGATGCATTGTAATATAAGCTTTTCGCTTATCTTTTAAAATTGATGAAGCTTTGCTTATTACCCTTTGGAGCTTTAGTGTTTCAAATTCTTGCTCAATGCCATGTCTAGTTCTTTGACTTGCTAGAATTATCATGCTTTCACATGTGTAGCTAAGTCTTTCTTTGTATGAGCTAGAACTTGAAAAACAACTTGAACTAAGAAATTAGCAATTTGTAAATTATTTAGCCGATTCTTAATTAGTGCTCCTTTTGTGACATTGGCCTGTCAAAATTGCTTTGTTAGCTCTTGAATCTAGCTTTGATCATTACTTGAGCTTCTTGTGTTCTTAATAATCTAAAAGCTGCTCTTGTGAAAAATGAAAATCAAACTTCAAGATTGTCTTATGCTTCAATTGTACCAAACTACTCTTACGAGACCGCATATCAAAGACATGAACTTGGAGATAGTTTGATGATCGAGACGATCTCATGGGGATTGCTTGTCTGGTGACATGAACCTCAAGATTTGTCATACTGGTAGGAGCTTAGGAAGAGTTTGTGGATGGCTCCTAGTCCGGGATCTTCTTCGCTAAGATATACCTTTAATCAACTTTTGGTGAAGCTTAGGATGAGTTTGTGGATGGCTCCTAGTCCAGGATCTTGTCACTAAGTTAGACCATTAGTCAACTTCAATATTCATTGCAAATGAAAAACAGTTGAAAAATGGGCGTTTGAGAAAATTGAGCAAAACGATTCATTTCAGGACCTATTTGTCTCTTAATGTGGTCACTGTTAGCTTTTTGATCTCACATTGACATTTTGACATGGCCAGTATCATTTTAGGATCCCTGTTGATGAACTTGCTAGATTTCAAGCTTTGCTTAAAATGCTAAAATTCATTGCTTTATATTGAGCCTTCTTGCTTAGCTTTGTTATATATGTTTTACCATGATCTTGCTAGCACTGTTAGGCTTGATATGTTGTTTGTGCAACTTTAGAAATGCTAGCTTGTTCTTTTGGGTAATCTCCAAAGCTTCTTGTACTCAACAATTGAAAAATACAAAAAAAATTGAAGCCACTCCATTGCATTTCATGCATGCTCCATCTTATGCTTTTTCCTCATTCTGCATTTGTTATCTCTGGACGAGAGGAAGGCGTGATTCCTTGATGACTCCATTGTCAAAGGGGGAGAAGATATTGTAAAAATGTTAAAAAGGGGAGAAGTTGTTTGGGGAGAAGGTGTTTTGAAAAAGGGGGAGCTACTTGGAGAAAATTTGAAATTCTGAGGATCATGGTGAGGGGGAGTTTCTCATTTGCTTTCCTGTGATCTTATTGCCTTTTTCTGAACTTGAAGTGCAATTCTTGGATCCTCACCATGATCAAAGGTCATATCGAACAATTGTTCTTTCATATGGACCTAAAGTGAGATTTTGACTCGTTTCTGGAAAATGTAGCTTTCTTGCTTTCTTTTGCCGTATCTCACTTGCTGTTTCTATTCTGGAGCCAACTTGGTCATTCCCTCTGCTTGTTCTTGCATTTGGACCAAGTTGTGCCTTTGAGCTTAAAAACGCAGAAGTTTTAACTTTTCAAACCTCAAAATTCGCATTTGTGGGAAATTGCCAATGTGTTCATCAAGGGGGAGATTGTGGATATCATGGGGATATGCTCACGATCTTAATGTGATGATACAATTGGCAATAGCTCTTTGGGTTTGTCGAAATGATCGTTTTCGGTTTTGTTGAAATTCTGTTTTCAGCAAGTGTCAGGATCATCGGTAGTACCGGCTTGTGTTTGGCGGTAGTACCGCTGGGCGGTATTACCGCAAGCAAAGCGGTATGGTTTTTCCAGAACGAGTGTAATTTGTGTTTTGGATTTCTCGAGGAGCGGTAGTACTGCGCTATAGTTTTGATAGTACCGCATGATTTGAACGACCGCGTGTGGCGGTATGGTTTTTCCAGAACAAGTGTATTTTGGGAAGTTTTGGATTTCCTTGGTAACGGTAGTACCGCCGTTGTTGGAGCGGTACGACCGCTTTGCGGTAGTACCGGCCTTAACACGGCGGTAGTACCGATTTTGTGCTGATTGTCTTTTCAATTGGAGAATTGCTTTTGGGTTAGGTCAAGTTCATGGGTGTCATGGCATATGTGTTGCATGATGCATGTTTTGACTAACGTGGGTCAAGTTGTGAAGAACTTGTTCCCGGATTCGATTTCTTTGTCTATTGATGTGCAGGTTGCTTGGAGGTCAATGACGGTCATCGGCGAGATGATCGGGACTAAGCTTGGAGAGTGAGGTCGAAACGATCGAGGATGCAGTGAGGTCAATAGAGTCAAGCATGGCGCAAGAGGACAAAGGTGACCGAACAGGCGATTCGGTGCGACGGGTTCGATCAAGCGGCGGGGTCGGTGCAAGTGCTATGGTGGCCGGTGGGAGCCGGATGGGAGAGACTTGCCGACATGAAGAGAGCATTGGATCAACCTACGTGGCGAAGTATGGGAGGTGCTTCACGAAGATGGGACTCGGTCTTCGAAAAAGATCGAGAAGGGGTATTTTGGTAATTTCACCAAATACCACCTTGGTGACCTAATGCCAACCCGCGGTGCAAGTCGGTGCGTCAAGAAGTGGATTAGGTCAAGAGAATTGAAGACGGCGCTTTAAAATGCGTGCGTGTGTGACCCGTTTGTTTTGGGCCTTAACGGGAGCCCATTAGGGTTACTCTTCTAGAACGTCTAAGCCTCCACTATAAATAGGGGGTGTGCTGGACAGCCACCCCAACCCTTTCATTGCATTGTAAACCCTAGTTTTGCTTTTGTGCTTAGGGAGTTGATAGTTGGAGGTTAGGGTTCTAGAGAGTGGGATTTGATTTCGTGCTCATGTATTGAGTCTTTGTCCTCCATTGATGGAGTGACTGTAAACCAATACCATATCAAATCAATTCAAAGAAAGTTCTCTCAAAGATGAGTTCATTTGCTTTCTTTCTCTCTATTTGATGATTTTGAGTCTTTCCTTGATCTGCGAGTTTTTGGTTGGTTTCTTGCCGTGATCTAACTTGCTGGGACATGTGGGAACCCATCTAGGATCATTTTGATCATCAATCACTCACGAGCAAGTCTCTAGATCATAGTTTCATTTTTGACTCGTTTTTGAACCACCTTCGTTCAATCTGAAAAAGATAGGAACTTTGGCTTGGATCTCTGCGATCCTTTATTGGAATAGGTTCCTAATATCCTTAGGAAGGTGTGTTCCAAATTTGGTGGAGTTTGGCCTTACGGTTTAAAAGTTACGATGATTTTCGATTTCGTTTTCAGGCTGTTCTGTTCATCGTCAGGATAAAAGGTAGTACCTTTATTTTGCCTGTGGTAGTACCGCGATGAGGTAGTACCGCACTTACAATGGTGGTAGTACCGATTCCTGAATTTTCAGCATAGCTTTTGGTTTTTTGCTCCTGTGCTTTGGGTGTTTGATTAGGATTCAATACAAGGCTTCCGCTATACTTATATATTGATCTTCATAGCTCTCATAGCTATTGGAGTGAAATTATTATTGGATCAAATCTTATTCGAAAAAGATTTTGAGCTCCTATTCACCCCCCCCCCCTCCCTCTTGTCGTCTTTTCGGTCCAACACAGTGCAAAGCCAAACATCATGCACAAGCCTCATCCTCCCACAAGAACGAGAGCCCAACTAGCAAAGCCATCACAAGAACCACAAGAACACAAGAACAAGGAGCAAAGCCAAGCAACCCCAAGGTCCCCAACACCCCCACCTCCCACTGCCCTTCCACTGTCAAGCCAAGCTAGCCATTGCCAGCCATTGCCACACCATTACAAACCACAGAGAGTAGTCAAAGAGAAGAGGAGCAAAGAAGTTGAGGAAGCCAACAAGGCGTGGACGGCGTGGACGACGGCCTCGAACCGGCAAGGACCGCGCCAACTGACAGCACCAAGCGGACCAACAAGAGCAAGAGGAGAGCACCAGCACTGCCGGCGTTGGCATCCTCAACCCAAAATCGACAAAGCTCAACAGAGGTAATCCCATTCATGCCCCTTTGTTTTCTATGCCCAAGCCACACCCACCTCACCAACCCTAGACCTCAGTATCCACATCACAGAGCCTTCACCGAACCCACCACCATAGCACCATCTTTATCCATGCCATCACAGAGCAAGGGAAAGGGATAGAGAGGAAGAGGAGAGTATATCTCAGTGTGCGGCGACTATGGTGGTAGCAACCCACCGCTAGCACCTTCACCATGCCTCAACCCACATCCATTTTCATTCTCCATGCAAAATCAACGAGCAAACCCACATCCAGCACCTCCACCCTACATTAGCACACATCAAACCACATCAGGAACGACAACAAGCATCATCAATAAAAAAGAATAAATCCAACTCAATTTCTAAAACAAAAACAACAAGAAGGGAAAAAGGGAGGCACAGACAGAGGACAGGGTGAAGCGAAGCAGTGCTGGCGGCTGGAGGCCACGCCAGCCGAGCCGGAGTAGCGGAGACGCGCATGAGCCAGGGGGCGTAGGGAGAGTCGGGCCGAGCTGCGCACAGGCACACCATCGTGTGCGAGCAGGCTGAGCGGTGAAGCGAGGGGAGGAGCAGGCCGCTGGGCCGAGGGCGACGCTAGGGGAGAGGCAGCGCCATGGGCCAGGCCACCAAGCCGGGCACAGGCGCGCTAGAGGTGGCACGGGCGCATGGGCGCAAGGGCGATCCAGCAGCGTCGGGGCGCAGGGAGCTGGAGGTGGCGGCGTCGGGCTGAACTGGGGCAGGAGGAGGCGGCACCATGGGACCAGGAAGCTTCAGGAGGTGAAGCAATGGGGGAAAGAAAAAGAGAAGAAGCAAGAAGAACCAGGGACTGTTTCGGCTGTGAAAGGAAAAGGCAAGAGAGAGATTAGGAAAAGCAAGGCAAGAATGTGTGGCCAAGCTTGTCTCAGCCGAATAGAGCTAGCCAAATGGGCGGCCCGGCATGGCACGGGCCCGTGTCGGCACGACCTGTTTAGGCATGCGTACTATTCGTGCCGTGCTGGGCCGGCTCACGGGTCGAAGTGGCGGCCCAGGCACGGCTCGTCGGCCATTCATGCCGTGCCGGGCCAGCACGAGCCCGTTTAGCCCATCGGGCCAAGTGTGGCCCGTTTAGCCCGTTTGGCCCGACATAATGAAAAAAATTCAGAAAAATGTGTAGAATTCAGAAGTAGACATGAAAATTGAAAAAAAATGAGACAATCATATTGAAAATGTAATAAAGAGCTTTATTAATGTCCAACTGGCTGCCTCGTTAAAACCTTCGCCAAGTAAAAACTCAAAATGAGGAAACCCGGGCAAAGGAAAACGAGTACAACCTATAGCTCTATATACATAATACATCATTGTTCTACCTGTCTGTGTGACTGTCATTGTCTAAGTACAGATTTTCGAACACCTCTGACAACTCTGGATTTTTCACAGAGTGTTGTGTTTGTGAATCTGCTTGTTCCCAGTCCTTCACAGTTAGAAGGATCTCCACCATCTCACTTGTGAGACTTATTCTTCTCTCCTCCAATATTCTTCCAGAAAGACTGAAAGTAGACTCAGAGGAAACCGTAGAGACATGAACAGTTAACACATCATGTGCAAGTATGGATAGCACGGGATATGTTAACTTATGGGCTTGCCACCATTGCAAGATGTCGAAGCCTTCTGAGTTGAAATCTACCG
Organism: Phyllostachys edulis; assembly: GCA_036346405.1. Taxonomy (NCBI): domain Eukaryota; kingdom Viridiplantae; phylum Streptophyta; class Magnoliopsida; order Poales; family Poaceae; genus Phyllostachys; species Phyllostachys edulis. Next base: position 40,083,273 of record CM070551.1, on the reverse strand, counting down.
TATTGCTGTCTAGATAGGTGGATAGTTCCCTGCTCCTTATGGGTCTTGACTGAGCAGACGATGGTGTAGAAGAAGAAGACCTGGATCTGGACCTGGAGGAAGAGGCACCGAAGATCGTGCCCCATATATTTGTCTTCCCACTCGAGGTGGAGGCCACTAGAGGTCGTTGCAAGCAAACTCCCTGGAATTTATTTTCATACCTTTGGTAAACCTCGCATAACTGAGAACGAACTTCTGCAAAATAGTTAGTATAGTCTAGCCCCGTAGAATCACTAAGAAGATCAAGTACAATACCAAATGCATCGATTTTAGCCCTAGGATCTAAAAGAAATGCAAATGTATATAGGTAATGATGAACCACGGAGGTCCTGATTTGGCCCAATCTTTCGATGAGAAGATAAATTCGGCAGTAGTCGCTCAATTCTCACGATCCTAGCTACGAACTTGTAAGGCCCGAAACCACTCAATCACTGAACTGCTCGACAAGTCATTATCAACCGTGCACGTATACCCAGATGATATGATCACGAAGATCAATTCCTGTATACACCGAAGAAGCACGCATGAACGTGATAAATAGAACTCTGAAATTGCAAATAGGATTGAAATATTTGATTTAAGTTGGTATTTTTAAGTGGTATTATGGTTGGTCTAGTCGATACAAGCCAATACACGAAGTTACAACGAAGCTAACTTTTAACTAAACAAAATCCAAGGAAACTAGAGAGGTACGGCCTCCTTAAATAGGGGAGGGGGAGCCATACATAGCTAAGAAAATAGGGGTTGGTACTATTCATAGCACTGTTCATATATGAATAGTGCCTCATAAACAGTACGAGCCGCCTAGGGTAGCGCCTTCCCTTGGGCCCAAGTATTACAAGGCCCAATTTGGCCTAAACAGGTGACGCAGTACCTTCTTTTGATGATTGCGGTGCGCATAGAAGGAATTTAGAGGTGAAGCTAGATCCGTTAGAAAGAGGACAAGATAAGCTTTCCATCAAGTACTCATGGACCTCAATCGGACTCCGTATGTGAAAGTTATGCACGTTTGAAGTCGGTGCTGTCTCTGGAGGCCGAATTGGATTCCAGAACGTGTTCAGTTTGAACTCTTGCTTGGTATGTGGAGTAGGGGTTATATCTGAAGGGTTGATGTCCTCATTAGGTAAGGGATTTCTCTCCAATATTTAAGCTATTTAGATTTCATGGAAACAATAGCATCACGTAAAACTAAGCCATTTTCATACATTTTTAGTTGAGTAACAATACGTAAAATAGTATGCACATTGATAGGAGATGTTAGATAGTAGACAGTGGACAAAACAACAGTTGCCTCATTACAAATTTCTAAAAATGACAGTATCTTCTCAACAACGAACCAATGTTGCTCAGTTAGTAGTATACTACCGTCAGTGCTATGATAGTGCGTTTGAATAAAAACAGAAAAAGTGCTCTTGAATGGTAAACGGTTCTTAAGTACGAGGTGAGTAGAGTTCCACCTTACCTCCATGTCCAAACCAAACTTTCTTGGATGTACACCCATCGCCCTGCAGAAGTTCTTATATTGTGCTATTCTTACGTTAGAATTATTAAAGAAAGAAATCGCATCGCGAAAAGCTTCAATATACGGACTCAACCTCTTCAAACCATATTTGACTATCAGGTTGATAATATGACAAGCGCATCGTTGATGTCGCAAGAAGAAATCGGCGTATGCACTCAATACTAGAGTAAGAATGTCCATGGCCCTAGAGTTTGAAGCTACGTTGTCTAAAGTAATTGCGAATATTTTGTCTGTAAGACCAAAGTCTTCCACGACTTTGATAATATAGTTCACAATATTCTCACTCGTGTGTGCTACATCAATTAATTTCAAAGCTATAATCCTTTTCTCCATTATCCAGTCGTCATTAACATAATGCGCAACTACACTAAGGTAATCCTCCCTAGCCCGACCACTCCATATGTCCGAGGTCAGGGCCACCGAAAATGTGCACGTACTAAATAGTTCCTTTATTTTATTACGACGTTCATTATAGTATTTTACTAGATCCCTAGTTGTTGTCTGTCTAGAAACGAAAGAAAATCTAGGATTATACGTAGTCCTAATGTAATTTTAGAAAGAAGTAGACTCGCCAAAGCCTAACGATAAATCCTCAGAAGCAATTAAACGACAGAGAGATTGGCGGGCTACCTGAGAATCGTTGTCCCAGCTACATACAGTACCATCGAGGTTGTATTGCAGTTGCGCCTACTCATCACCAATCCTTGCTTGGCTCAACATCTTGTAGCATGTCTAAGCAACTGCTGTCGGCCCACAGCCCTCCGCCTCCCTTAGCTCCCTGCCTCCCTCCGCGCCAGCCTGCCCCGCCGCCGCTTCCCTCAGCGCCAGCCTACACCGCCACCGCCTCCCTCCACGGTGCTCCACCTCCTCCCTCTGCTCTGGTTGTCTGGCCTCCTCCTCCCTCCGCTCCGGGCTCCAGCTGCCCTTCACCCTCGGTCTCCCTCTACTAGCGCACTACAGCGGCGACGCGGCGCTCCATGGCTCCACCTCCTCCCTCCGCTCTGGCGGTCCGGGGCGCCCTCCGGTCTCCTCTACCCTCCTCGGCTCCTCGCCTCCTCTCTTCCCGAGCCGGCCACGCCACCCTCCTCCTCTCCTTCTGTCTTGAGCTAGTCCCGCCGCCATCCCCTTCCTCCGAGCCGGCGGCCGACGTCGCCATCCTCCCTCCCTCCCTCACTGACGTCGTCGCTGCCTCGCTGACCTAGCCCTGGCCGCCTGGTGTCTCCTCGGCTCCTTTGGCTCCCGTCGCACTAGCGCACGCGGGTCACTCGGGCCGTGCCGACCTCGTGCCTTGCCGGGCCGGCCCACCGTGCCTAAGTGTCGGCCCAAGCATGGCATGTGCCTTCGTCTTTGGGCTGCTGTCTTTGTGCTCGGGCCGAACCTCTGATGCAGTGCCTCGGGCTAGCCCGGTAGGCACGACCTATTTGGCCAGCTCTACAGCCGAATGGATAGGGTAGGAGAGAGAACGAATTAGGAAAAGAGAGAAGTTAGGTAAAGAGATTAGAAAATTAGGTGTAGAAAAATTAGGATTTAGAAAAAAAGGGTAAAAAGGTAATTCCTGGTACAAATTAATGGTAGCTGGTATAACCGTAAGTTTGAACACTAGTATTAATAGATATCAACGCCGTATGAATAATGGACCAAAAATTTGGTAAGCCGTGTAAGATTAAATAACAGTAGACGGGCCGACAAAAAAATAAAAGCGTAGAAAAAAGGTAAAATAAATCTAATAAAGTCGCCACTGCGTTAAATAAATAATTTCATACATTACCTGCGAGTTTCAACCAAATCGCTAGAAAAATGATTTTTTTAAAAACTCCATACAGGTAAATAATAGTAGATAGACCGGTCTAAAATAAAAATCGAAAGACGGTATAAAAATAAATAAATCACTGGTAGAACATAATAAATTAGGCAAACAATCTGTGGAGTTAAAAAATAATGTTATCATGATTAAATAATTAAAATAAACAACACCGAGTTACTTAGATGAGTAAATAAACACATACGTACTTAAAGAAAATCAATTAGGCGTATGTATGCGAATAAAATTTGATAAACTTAGTAAAATACGAGCACGAGTAGTATTTTTTGTTCGTACGTTAAAACGCGAGTTTCAGTAACCTCGACCCTCGAGCGAATAGACCGTAGAACAACCGCAGTTGGGGAGTGCTAACTTAGCGGGGGATCCGAAAAATGTTATTAAAAAAATGGCTGACAATAGAAAATCGACTAATTTATGTACGCATATTAATACCAAAAGTCACTAAGTATTTATTTATGTATTATTTGCGTCTGCCGTATAAATTGCAGAGGACACGCCAGTGCAATCAGGAATAACCGATACTGATTTCGTCGACGGCGATCTTTCCTACAACTCCGAATGCAAGCTATTCTCTTGAACATAAATATAGTTATATTAAATGTAAACTGTATATTGATGTATCATATATTTATTGCATAAAAACTATGTCTAAAAAATCAAATCGAATAAATGAGTTGATCATAAAAGATATGAGAATAGAGATGATGAATGAGATGAGAAAAGAAGAATATTAGGCTGGTAAAGGGGGCCCGTGGCAGGACAGAGTTAAGGGAAGAGGTGTGACCCTTTACGTATGGTTAATATATAAGGACCAACAAAACTCTTACTCGGATTTGAGACCGTAAATTCAGTAACAACCATTTTCTCGTTTCGGTGGACAGAAAATGCTACCTTGTTACGTAATTATGCCCTCCACATCGGGTAAGTAATTATGTAGGATCAAGATGGCGCTATATCGCTAAGTGGAGTGTTGGGTGAAGGTAAGACCGGCCCAACCAATATTACGGGAACTCGGTGGATGACGGAGGTCACGTCTCCGGACACCGACGGAAAGTAATGAGTGGAGGAATTAATCACGTAATTTAGAAAACGTTCTGTATTCTGATCTCGAACTCGCATCTAAAGAAATGCAGGGGACCTAGCTCAGAGAGAGCTCATAATAGCTATGGGTAAAGTGGTACAAGCCTGCGTAGTGCTAAACAAAATCATGAATTCATGCCAGTCTCCTGGATTGGAGTCTACGGGAACCGCTAGGGGTCTATCTTCTCTCCGAGTGACAAGTAGTCTTTTTAGAATTAAAACTGCAATCTAAATCTTGTTAAAGTATTTCCCAGAAAAGAGAGAGATGAACTAGAAAATATGATTAACAACCAGATATAAGTCATCCAGTGCATTTTTGCTATTAATGCTTGCTGAGTACATTAGTACTCAAACTTACTATTATTCTCTTTTGTTAGATCCTAGTCCGGCCAGGAACTATCCCGAGTGGGACGAAGGGTACACGCTGGTACCAAAGAGGCTATAGGAGGCAAGAGCGTTGACTACGAGGACTAGGGTGAGATGGGCAACCTATTCGACGAACGGGACGAGTAGGCGACAAGTGGAGCACGGTAGGCAAGCGAGGGGAATTTATTCTCTGTGTAATTAAATAATTGTATCAAAGACTATAGCCATGCGTGGCTAGCTGTTTAATAAAGAACAGTTTCTATCTTATTGTTCTGCTGCGTAACTCTGGTAAATGCTTACTATTCGTCGGAGAGATGTCCTACTAGATAGACGAATAGTAATTCGTATGTTTAAGTGTGATTACCTTCCGGGGAATTGAAACAGGGCGTCTCAGTGACTTTCTTTTCTTGTAAATACACTTATCTTTCATGCTATTTCGTGACAGCCACTGGGCCATACATAACAGGCCTCCATAAGATTTCGAGTTCCATGTTCAGCCAATCAGCTATGAACTTATGTTTGACCAAGTGCATGTCTTCACCTCTTCACTGGAGGAGCCAAGGTTTACGAGGCTTTGATTTACCTCTACCATGTTCTGAAATCTGGACATATGACTGAGCAACAGCAAGGGCGCATAAGCCGTTCACAGGATACGATTTGTTCAGGCTAATCCTGACACATGAAAGCTCCGAGTGATCAGGCATGCATGTGTCCAGCTCCTAGCCTGAATGGACTCGCAATTCACCGCGCCGGTATCGCAATGCACACGGCAGTTGCATGCGGTATATCCAGCAGCAGACAAGCATCGAGGAAAGCAACACTTCTTCACTGCATTGCTCTTGTTTAGCCGTGTTATGGTTGCTCCATCTTCCATAGTAGCAAGCATCGGCCGTGCCAATCCACTGTAGCTACGTGCATGCATGCATGCATTAGATGATCAGATCACAACGTAATCACTAAGAAGAGTTGGCGTGCACAACACCTACGCGTCACACGGCCACAAGGCGCGACGACACGAACGTGTTTAACTCTTGACCCTGCCGTCGGACAGAGGCTTAAAAAATATATTGCCTCAGACATGTTGAGCCGTAGTCGTTGTCGGGCTCGGCCTACAGCATACCCTCATCATTGCCACGACACTGACCGAGCTTCGCTGCCTAGGGCTATACATAATTACACCAAACCGAAAAAAACCAGACCAAAAAAACCGAACCATATCTGTCGTTTGACCGGTATTCGGTTCGGCTTTTTTTAGGGAAAACCAAATTTCCACCGTTGCTTCGCTGGCTCTCTCTTGTGCTGTACTGCTGTTCACTGTTGCTGCTGACTGCTGTGGCCTGTGAGGCTGTGATGGACTGATGGGCTGATAGTGAATTGGTGATAGGCCTGAACAGTGGACATGGGACCAAGTTCACAGACAATACGACGATTGAATTCTTTGGTTAACACAAACGTTTTGCATGAGTTATCAAGTATTCAACTACATATTTACATTAATGCTTAATGAGTATCAAGTACATTAATACTTAATGATTAAAGGCACGAAAACTGCTTAATGAGTAAAAGCACATAGTTATCAAGTACAGTTCTACAATGTATACGTTAAATTATACATTAAATATTTTATGACCGCAAGTTGTGGACTAGCAGTATCGTTCGCAATTCGCGTCAACTTTGGTAAATATAGTATTTACCGATACTGAACCAAATAAAGTAGTATTTACCGATACCGAACCGTATTTTAAATAATACCGTATTTACCGAATTAACAATACCGTATTTATCAAAAAAAAACCGAATGAATAGCCCTATCGTTGCCACTCACGCCGCACCCTTGCTTCGCTTCCACCCTCAGTCGAGCTCCGCTGTGGCGTGTCGCGCCTCCACCGCTATGTTCGGATCGTTTTTAAATAAAGACCATGGCTGTTACAACCAGCACAACCACCTCACCACCAAGCCTAAGTTGAACCTGCATCATTGACTGCCTCATGTGCAGTGTTATTTGTTTCAGTACAACACTAAAAAATGGTAATTCATCTATCACATGATGGTTAAAGAGTTAAACAATATTCTACCTTTTGAATCCAAATGGTTATTCATTGACTGCCTCATGTGCAGTGTTATTTGTTTTAGAACGCAAACCAAACAAATGAAGCAAAACTGCATGAGAATAGAAGTGGAAATGTGCGCACATAATTTGTCTATTGTTGAGAAGAAAAAGAAATCCATAGATTGTTTGGTTATAAAGTGTGATATGAAAGTGCACACTGTAGAGCCCAAATATGAAGAGGCTTCATTTCAAGAATTTTGGAACATGCAATACAAACCAGACAGATAAATGAATTCAGTATTCAAGAATTTCGGAAAATGCAGATTAAGTTGCCTCAATTTACATGCTTACCTCGAAGGCTTTCTGATGATGGAGCAATAGGTGGTGATCAAACGTCGTAGGCAATACTTAGGTCATGTCGTCCTGCACCTCAAAAGATTGAATTTATGTAAGGAATTGAGAAGGTAGACAACATACAGATTGAAATTATGCAATGAATTGAGACAGACGAATTTGAATCCTTAATCATCGAGTACTGAAATAACATGCATATTGGAACTTGATGAAGATGGATTGGTCATAGTTTGATCAAGGAATTGATCAAGGAAGCAATGTGTATGATAAACCGGTTACCTTTCAAACTTGATGAATATAGTAAATTGTCATTAGATCGCCTTAATTATTCCTCTGATCTAATCACCGTATTTGACCAACAACAACATTCAATTGTTGATCTCCTTGTCTTTATATAGCATGGAAGAGATAATAAGTGTTATAAATCACCACACAGTAAGTAAGCATAATTCGTTCAGAATAGGTGAGGAAACATTGCGGATTATTGAAATTTACGAATGAAGCTGAAACAGATCAACAATATGAGGTCATATCATGATGAGTAAGTTCAATATTCCATGTTTGCTTGTTATATTGTCTCCTATAACCAGGGGGATGTAACAAACTGCATCACTGTTAATTATGCATCCATTATGGCTATCAAAATGAGAAGAATCAGAGATATGGGAAAACAAATCACAACAACAGTATGGCCATTGACTATTATCACATCAACCTACAACATCTTTAGCAAAATAAGTGTCATGGATATTATTCTGTACAATTTTTAGAACAAACAATACTCTGTAATGCCCAATCTAGATTACTGCAGTTGATGAAATAAACGTTGTATACCACGGCAAAAAAAATTCTTTGCTTTACGCTTCAACAAAACATCAAGGATTTATAGCACTTTTGTAAGGATGCCTCTCACAGGACGCAATCAAGACAAATGGAAGAACTATCAATGACTATTTTCTTTCACATATGGAGAGTATAAGGAACCTGTAGATTACAATGTACTGGGGATTACGATGTTCACAAGGGGAATCTAACATCCACATCTACGGTTCTAACCAAGACTGAAACTATGGGGTGCCCACCACACCATAATAGCATTGAGATCCTATACTGTACTATAGGAGTATAAAATGAAATAACCATATGAGATTATTTGCATGCATATCTCGAATAAAGTAACTTTCTGAAATCGATCAATTGTTCTGCAATCAAAAATTGTTGCGATCAAGAGAAACAATGGATTGTAAACAAATGGAAGGCACAAATCATAGATGGTTTAAATAGCATGACATTGCTCGTTTGGTTGTTGCAACAGAAAAAGTGGCAACATATATATGGTCTTGTCAGCTCTGTACTGAACGAGCAATGGTGTGAATAGAAAACTGGTTGGGGAAAATGAGGCTGTTGGGCTAGATGGAACACTGGCTGGATCCAATTATGAGAAACAGAGCTACAACAAAGAGAATATAAAGCTACGCATGAGAGAAGATTTGAACATAAATATCCAAAGCAATGTATAAATTAGACTCACCTCCAATGCAAATGAGCAACGGTGCAAATGTCATCTTAAGTTCATTTCTTTGAGCTTATATAGAGAGGGATCCCGGCTTTCAACAGAAAAAATATATCCTGATAAGGTTAGTTATAGCAACAACAACAACAGAATCAAGCAAGATCGTAACAAATCGTTCAAGCTGGGCCTCTTTGCAGCATACTATCGAACACCTTCCAGGCAGCGACGGTAGGGCTTCTCCGGTTAGCGGAAGCCGTGGCCGAGCTCGACGGGAGTAAAACCGGGTACGCATCGACGGCGACGCCGGAGAGGAAGGCGTCGGGGTAGGCATCAGCGACGCGGAGCATGGCATCGCAAATTGCATGCATGGTGTCCAGGGGGGAGGAGATACCTGAGTGCTACGGGAGAGTTGGGTTGTCCGTCGTCATTGGCGTTCGCGGTGGGGCGATGGGGTGTTGTCGCCTTCCTCCTCCTTTTCCCCCCTCTCGCCAACGTCGGCACGCGCGGTGGGGCGATGGCGAGCACTGCGTTGGGTGGTTAGTCTCGACCTACTCGGTGCTCGGGTATTGGTTCCTGATCCACTTAAACCATTGGGTGTAAGGATTAATCCACTTGACCTGTATTGTTGGGTTGTGGATCATCGGGTGTTAGGATTAATCCACTTGACCTGTATTGTTAGATTTTGTGGGCGGTTTAGTGAACCATTGGGTTAGGCTGATCCACACTCACCCCTATTTACCTCTTGTTTGTCCTCTATTTTTAAGGCCTCGCGGCTATGGGTGCAAACAAAGTTAACCTTCGTCGCAACTTGTATCTTTTGCGTGTATCGACTAGACCACCCAATTAAGATCCTTATTCAGAATCCCAATTTATCAAGTGTTTCAATCTTTATTCGCAATTTCAGATTGCTTTACCTTGTTCTTGCGTGCTTCTTCGGTGTATGCAGGAATCGACCTTTGTGGTCAGGTCAACCGGGTATTCGTGCACGGTTAATAACGACTAGTCAATCAGTTCAGCGATTGCGTGGTTTCGAGCCTTGCGTGTTCGTAGCCAGGATCGTGAGGGTTGAGCGACGCCTACCGGATTTATCGTTCTCATCGAAAGATCAGGCCAACAAATAGAACCTTAGGGTTCATCAGGTGGTATCAGAGCTACAGTTCATCGGTGAGAATTTTTTTCCTACAATCCATATAGTTGAAAATCAAAAAATAGGTTTAGTTCATCGTCCAAGCCAATTTGTGCCTTTGCAATTTATTCTTTTTAGTTTGCTTTGTTGAATTGTCGTTGCATCGTCGAGTCATTGTGCTGGTTTCCTGTCTAGATTGGTCTAGTTTAGGGTCTCTTGTAAATCGTCTAGTTCTATTCTTCAAGAAAAAAAAAGACATACTGTCGCATTAGGGCTTGAAGAGATACAAAAATAATTATCAGATCTTTCCGCCGCCGCCACACACAGCGCCTTCCTCTCCGGTCGCAGCAGTGCATCTCCAATTTCACCGCCTCGGCCCGTACGCCGCTTCGGTCCGTGCGGCAAGCGATTGAAGCCACAGCAGCGAAGCGAGTCTACGTCTCCAAGCGTGCATCTCCCGTCGCACATCACCCCCGAGGCGACACGGTGTCCTTTTCGTCCGCATGCGGCAGCGAGTTGCGGGATGACGCGATCTCATTTTTCCTATTGTTTCAGCTGAACAGGAGGACGAGTTGGTCCGAAATTGCTCGGTCCCGTGGCTCAAACCAATAAGCCGGAGGCTCGGATTCACGACCATCTGATCGGCCGAACCAAACCAGCAGGCTCAGGTCCCATCAGTTATTTGTTTATTCAAATCACCAACTAGCTTTTCGGTCTGCTGTCAGCTTGGTAGCTTTGGAAAAGAAAAAAAAAAGAAAGAGAGACAAAACAAAAAGAGGAAAGGAAAAGAAACGTGTTGCTACAGTGAAACTCGGTTACTGTAGCAACTCGAAAAAAAAGGCAAAAAAAACCTGCTTCCTGTTCTCAGCAATTTTCTGAAGAAAAAAAAAAGAAGAAGAAGAAAGAGACAGAGAAGAAGAAAAAATACAGAAAGAAGGAAAAAAAATTGGAGCTGTCGCTTTGTTCAGTTTGGCATAGTCATCCATTGCTCGTTGGCGTTGATTGTTCAGTTTGGTCTTTCGTTGTTACTACTAGTCGTTTTTGCGAGTTACCCTAGCTAGGCTTGGTTTATACTAGGACCAGCACTTGTGACTAGTACTTTGAACTGCTTTTCAATTTTGCATGCTGAATTGAATAATTGCTATTCCTTTGCTACATACTAGCCTTCCGAGCTCCATTACCTACTAACTCAAGAGGTGCGTTCCTCGCAATCGTTAATGATCGCAAGTGAGATTATCACAAACCGACCACCGGTTGTACCACTTACTTGTTGCATTGGTAAGAACTTGCAAGAGCTTGATAAGAGCTTGGCGTGTGTGACTTGAGCCTCCGGATCGAGAGTTGATAGGAACATATACTTGTGATTTGTTTCCTTGTTTTCTACTAATAATGACAGATTGGTTGAAGATGGCCGATTACGATGTCATCACGGGCAGATTTGAACTCAAAGGGAAACAACTACTTGCATACATGTTTCCACTCACCGCTGAGAGTACGCCGTTGGACTACTTTATATGGGTTAATATGTTGGATATCTACTTTGAAAGACGGGATCTTGATCCTTATGAGAAGATGAGCATGGTAAGGACGCCTCGATCGGTGATGTTCAACATTGGTGGTCGAATCTGGAGTACCACTTCATGTACACATGGGAGCAGATGAAGAAGAAATTGCAGCGTCGTTTTGTACCTCCACCACCCACAGTCACAAGTGAAGTGCAACCTAAGGTAACTAAAAATGCTGACATTGTTTTAGCTCCTACTCCATCTCCAGATACTGCCGAGACGCTTGAAGAGATGAACGATGATTTGGTGCATCCTAAGTCATTAGAGGAGAAGTTTGAGGTACCTATAGTATCTGATGAGGACGACAATGACAAAGATACTGATTTGGTGCTAAAGCAAGATATAGAGCCACCTTGTGAGTATATACCTAATGTAGTGCAATCTTGTGAATTTACTTATGTTGACTTGAACAAACCATGTGCTGCTCTTAAATCTCATAATTGTGCACATGTCGAATTAATTACACATAAGGAAGTACTTGATAGAATATCCCTTACTGATACTTTGTGCTATATCATGCTTAATGAGCCCATTAGTTTGGAATGTGCTAGGGAGAAAGTTTTTGAACTTTCATCTCTAAATTCTTTTTCTAGCACCTCCACCTACTATTTTAAATTAATTGGAGATTATGGTATAGACAACCAATTTCTGGTTTATCGAATATGCATAACTTGTGCTCACATGGATGAATTGAAACTTGTTGTTTTGGATAACAATTCTTGTGTGCTGAACCTTGTTCAATCTGAGAGGAAAATAAAATTTAGTGCTTATCCAATGCCTATGTGTTCACCTTATATTGCACAATCTAGTATGGACAATCTGAATAAAAATGTTGAATTATGGAAGAGCTTACATTTCTTTTCACCATTGCTAGATGAATTTGCTATTGCTCGATTGAAATCTGATTATATGGATGAATGTTGTTTGATTCCAAAAGTTGTAGATTTGCCCATATGTACTACCACTGCAAGTTTACAATTTCAGAGATTTGAATTGCATAAACGCTTCACTTATATTTGCAAAACTAGTTGCAATAATTGTTGTGTGAGAAATTTTGTTTTGATCATTCACATATATGATTACTCTTGGATTAATAATACAATGATCTTTTATGATCGCTGTTGTCTTCTAACATTAAGTGTGCAACAACGAAGAACCGTTAAAACAGATGACATATACATATACCATGCATACACCTTGGCTTCTTTGTTACCCTATTTTCAGCTTATCAAAAGCCGAGGACGGCTTTGTTTTCAAGAAAGGGAGGATGATGAGGACATGACTCCTATGGATACAACCATATTTGCTATGCTTGCTGTTCCAAGTACAAGAGCTCGTACGCTTCACTTAACTTATCAGGTGAGCTCGTTTTTAGGAGTGTCTTTATATTATATGAACTATATAATGCTACCTAATGATGGAATATCTATATGTGCAGCACCATGTCACTTTTGATCCAAGACAAACAAGCAGTTTGAGCGGGACCTGTTTTGGAATCCAGTTCGGCCTCCGGAATCAGCTTGACAGCACTGACTTCAAACGCCCATAACTTTCACATACGACATCCGTTGGAGGTCCACGAGTACTTGATGGAAAGATAATTTCGTCCTCTTTTCAACGGATCTGGCCTCACCTCCAAACTCCTTCTGGACTGATCGCAATCATCAAAAGAAGGCGTCATATCACTTGTTTGGGCCAAACTGGGCTTTGTAATCATACTGAACTTGGTCCATCTGCCGGCGGCCCATCCAAGGGCGTGGTTACTGTTCACGTGAACAGTAATCCACGACCGTTAGTACCACCTCGCTAGTTCGTTAGTTTTGTGGCTCCTCGTTCCCTATTTAAGGAGGCCGCACCTCTTTAGTTTTCCTTGGATTTTGTTTATGTTTAAAGTTAGCCTTCGTCGCAACTTGTATCTTTTGCGTGTGTCGACTAGACCACCCAATTAAGATCCTTATTCAGAATCCCAATTTATCAAGTGTTTCAATCTTTATTCGCAATTTCAGATTGCTTTACCTTGTTCTTGCGTGCTTCTTCGGTGTATGCAGGAATCGACCTTCGTGGTCAGGTCAACCGGGTATTCGTGCACGGTTGATAACGACTAGTCAATCAGTTCAGCGATTGCGTGGTTTCGAGCCTTACGTGTTCGTAGCCAGGGTCGTGAGGGTTGAGCGACGCCTACCGGACTTATCGTTCTCATCGAAAGATCGGGCCAACAAATAGAACCTTAGGGTTCATCAGAGCGAATACGGGATGAAGAAATCAGTATCCAACACTATCCGTGTCCAACTCCGAGAAAAAAATACAGAATATAATACAGGATGAGTGATATCCGATCGTATCTGCTCCGATTTCATCCTGCCTTGGTTGAGACGTAAAAATTATGGGCCCAGTAAGCAGCAAATGAGCTCGGCCTATCTGACAACAGATCATCACAGCACAACTTAAACATCACACACCAACTGTTGGATGGTGATCCAATGGCCGAAAAAGTTACTTTTACATAATAAAATAATCAGTCACCTAAGCATCAGACAACCCCATTTATAAGAACAGTATTCCAGTCACCAGATTAATTGTGGAAACGCATGATACATGCACTAGACAATCTTGTTTCTCTTGTTTTTTTAGGCCATTTTTTCTTGTTAGTAACCATTTCAAATATATTTCTCTTTCGTTTTTTGCTCTCTTTTATATGGGAGAGAACACGGAAACTCTGGGCCGTGATTGCCACTGAGCCGATTACATAACAGGAAGTGGCGAACCCACGATGAAAATGAAGTGTAGGTTCAAAGGACTAGGCTAAATTAAGACAAGCATAGCAAACATAGTCTGGTACAATACAAATACATGTATAGAAGATAAGCAAACATAGTCTCCACCTATTTATGGTCATGCTAAGGACAGATCGTCTACTACCAAGCTCCAAAAGGGGGAATTCATTATTTTCCCTCATGTAGTTACGTTTTCAGATTTTACATCTCTTTCCGATGTAATACATTTTTTGCCCTCACGTTAGTCTATTTCTTCGTTATTTGCCCTCTTTGCATTATTTTAATCATATCTGGCTGTTTTCCCATTTTGGCCATGGAAAAAATACATTTTCTCGCCCCTTCCTTGCGCATCTCCTCCCCATTCCTCCTTCCTCTTTCCCCCCATCCATTTCTCTTTTCCTGAAGCCTCTTCGGCGCCCTCCCTCCTCTTGCTCTTGGGTGCTCATGGTACCGCCATCTCCGACCTTGACCTCTCTCTGTGCGCGCCGGTGGCTGCTTCTCTCCTGCTTTCGGCTGCCCAAGGCTTCCCCTAGGCCTTGGCCCGCCCGCACCTCACCGCGGCTGCTCTAGCTCGGCTTGTGCCCACCCGTGCTCGCCCAGTGCACCTCCCCGGCTCGCTCGGTGCTGCTCACCTTCGGCTCACCAGGCCCCCTGCGGTCTCCTCCCGCGCCCACACGCCCCCTTTTGCGACAATAGCATTGTTGGGCTCTAGACCCAAGTAAGTGCCAATACGCGTTGATTCTTCTGGTTCTTTGTGCAAATCTTTGTTTCGGCTGCAGATCTTGGTAGGTTCTGTTCTTGATCTGAGCAGAAAATTCGGTTCTTCGACGCAGATCTGGCATGGCCGAGGCCAAGAGCGGCAAGGGCACGCCACCGACACCCAAGGGGAGCAGGGCGGGAAAACCGACAGGTCCCCCGGGTCGGCTGAGAAGCCACCATTGGCTGACCGCCGCTCACCGAATGTCTTCCCTCGGCTCAACACGCCCCCCACCGAGGTAGTAGTTCTTTTTGATTCAGTGTCTCGTGATCTTTATTGCTTTTGTGGTATTGGGTTGTGAGTGACTCCATTAGAATGGCTGCAGAAGCAAGGGAGTGCCATGAAGCGATCTCAGAGCTGCAAGTGCGACTGCAGTGATTCAGAGGACCTCAAGAAAGCCAAGGAGCAGCTGATGGAGAAGGAGAAGGAGAAGGGCAAGGTTCTTGAGGAGCTGGAGGATGCCAAGAGGGTAGTCGAGGAGGCCAGTGCCAAGCTCCGAGATGCATTCACTGCGCGAAAGATGGCGAAGGAGGCCTCCGAGACCGAGATGTTCCGTGCAGACGAGCATCGAGTCTATGCATAGGGAGGAGGAGGAGCTCCAGAGGATGCTACATAGAAATCGATTGTTTGCTCTTGTTTCATTGTTTGCTCTTTCCACCGCAGGGATGCTACATGGAAATTGATTTCCTTTCTGATTTGAAGCATCGAATATGTCCTTGGGAGAATTCTCTCGTCGGTTTGCTCGATTTCGTACAAAGTTTGCGCTGAAATTATCCTGGTTTGTGCTTGATTTCTGTGATTCCCAACATTGGGAATTGTTGGAGTGGGGCCGGTGCGACCGAGGGTAAAAGAAACATTTCGCATGGCAAAGAGGGCAAATAATGAAGAAACAGACTAACGCGAGGGCAAAAAATATATTACATCAGGAAGAGTTGTAAAATCTGAAAACGCAACTAATGTGAGGGCAAATAATGAATTCCCCGCCCCAAAATAAGTCTATTGATTGCATTCTTCTTTCCAAGTTCCTATAAACATAAAAATTTAATTGACTAAGACTAAGGGTAAGAAGCTAAATCACTAACATAATGTGATTGATTCGATAGGAAAACCTGTTGACTTGAGCCAAACTAATTAAGTACCCGTCTGCTTGAGGAGATGCATTAGGTCGCCGCGCCTTGGCTGCATCGGCGTGCCACGCGCCCGATGGCCTGAGCCACGCCCTCGACCAGAAGCCTCTCACCATAGTGTAGTGGCTTACCTAGACGCCGTCGCGCCTCACCCCAAGACGAGCATGAGCACGGCGAGGTCATTCTTCTTATTGCCGCTCGATGGTCTCGAGACTCCTCTCGCCCAACTCTATCTTTGGTGGCAGTAATTAGGAATTGGAAAGAAGGTTAGGGTGTACATCCGGCCCATCTTCTCATACCAGCCCAACTCATCAAGTCGTTTTCCTCCCAACGCTGCTCTTGGTTCCTCCGACCTTCCTCCTATGCTCCAATGGCGGAGGGTGGGCTCGAGCCCATAACTAAGCCCCCGCCTGCCCACATGATTCGCCCCGATAACAAAGCCCGAGAATATTATGGTTTCCCATATTCCGCAATGTACGCGTGGTTTTCGCACGGTGAAGGTTTTTTTTTCTTCAAAAGGAAGCAGTCGATCAAGTAAAAAGGATAAAGAGTTAGATATGATATAAACTCGAACACTCCATAGACCATAGAGCTGGAGCAGTCAAAGCTCAAAACTCACAAAAGAGGAGGATTACACTCGGAAAAGGGAAACTCGAACACTACTACAAAAAGGCTAATACTGGACGCCTCATCACAGACGGTTGACCAAAACCGTCTGTATTAAATACAATCACAGACGGTTTTGGTTTAGTGACCGTCGGTTACTAGCCGCGCTAAAAACCGCTCGTGAAGAAGTAATATCACAGACGGTTTGTGTTGAAAACCGTCGTGAAGTATCACGAGCGGTTGTTATTAACTGCGTCAGGATACTTCACGACGGTTTTAACATGAACCGCCTCGGAATTCCATGCTCATCATAGACGGTTCGTGTTGAAAACCGTCTCGGAAGTATCACAGACGGTTCAGATAAAACCGTCGTGATATATATCTTATCACAGACGGTTTTATTAAACCGTCGTAACTTGGAATTTTCCTTACTTTACAATCGAGTGTAAGGAAAATTCCAAGTCACTGACGATTTTAATACAAATCGTCTGTAATAAGATATATATCACGATGTTTTAATACGAACCGTCTGTGATAAGATATTTATCACTGGGCGGTTCAGATAAGAACCGTCTCGATTCGCAGCTGAGTAAAAAAAATTTTGAACGCTGGCGGAGCCAAAATGTTTTGGCGCTGTCCTTATATATTATAACCATCCCAGCCTTGTTTTCCATTAATCTCTCCCTCTCCCCTCCCCACACCGAGTTCCGGCGACCACCCTCGATTCCGCATCGCGGTTTAGCGAGGAGACACACCGACGGCGGCGATGAGGAGGATGCGGTCATCTTGAAGGAGCTCCTTGTCTGCTGCGGGAGGTAGATAGGAAGGTACATGTACATCCCCATAATATACACAATTTGTTGGCTGTTTGTTGTAATGAAAATTATCTTAATTTTGTGTTACCAAAGGTCGGAGCGCCGCTGGAGGTTTTCAATCGTCTCTCCTTGCCGACGAGCGTGAGTCGAACTCGACGACATGCAAGAACATCTTGTGATATGCTAGTGAGGTATTGAGAGGATGAGTTCTCAATCCAAGAAGCCGATGAGTTCTTCAAGAGCTTGGAGGCATAGATGGTTTCTAGCTAGTTTAACTTTGTAACTTTATTCTTTTTTCCCATTCGGAGGGGACATTGTGAAACATTTTGGTTTCCCTTTCCTGTAATGTGTTTGCCATCATAATTTTAATTGGATTTTAGTTGTCTTGCTAGAGGTTGCATATGGAAACAACTGTCTAGCAATTGATTGGTTTGATTTTTTTTTTGCAATCGAAAAAATTATCACAGACGGCTCTGAATAAGAACCGCTCGTGATAATTATTATCCTGAGCGGTTCTTGTTCGTAACCGCCTATGTAATAGATATCACGAGCGGTCGCTCAACAAGAACCGCTCAGGATAGCTTTCCTGATTTATTTGAAAACCGCTCGTGATGATCATATCATTACTGACCCATAAACTCAGACGGCTCATGAAACCGTCTGTGAAGGTCTTTTCTGTAGTAGTGGAAAGAAAGGTGCACAAGGGGCTATGCTTCGCGGAAAGCCTCCTTCCTCCTTTACGTCCTCCATGACTGCCAGTTCCTGCGCTGTTTCTCCTTGCAGCGCACGGTGAAGGTTTGACCTGGCTTGCAACATATTCTGAACTCCTGACTGAGCAACGTAGGGCACAAAAGCGTTTAGGATACAATTTGTTCAGGCTTGAGACACATGAATTAGTTTCGACTCTTGAGCATGTGACCAGCCCTATGCCCTGATGCCCTGTGCATGGGAGACGTACGACAATCGCATGCAATGCATCCTGTGATAACCAAGCATGCAGAAGGACGGCACGGAGGGAACAGAGAAGTTTTCTGATTGATCGCACCATCTTCCATCACGCCAATCAAGTTTACATGAATCAAATGATCAAATCGCAACGTACACAACACCCACCCACACATCACACGGACAAAAGACGCAAACATGAAACGAACGTGTTTAACTCTTGTACCCTGCGGTCAAACAGGGGTGCTTTAATAGTCCCGCATCGTGGATCTAAGCATATATTTCTCTTCTTATCTCTACTACATAAAAGAAATATTTGGTGATCATCCGTCCTCCCTTCCCCCTCTCACTCACAGGAAATTGTTGCTCGAAACGTGGGCCACCACGATCCATAGAACCGTTCACCTTCCCCGCGTGGCCATGCCCTCGAGGACCCAACCGCCCACCATTCTCCCCTCCCAATCAGCGTGCGAAGAGCGGGGAAGTTAATACGAATTTTGCTAATCAAAATGTTTAAGATGTTGAGAAAAGGTGGGTAAAACTGCACATACATCAATATATCCCTCTCACTTCTACACTTAATCATGTTTTTCTCTAAAATGCGGACGTCTGAAGCTCCGGACCTCTGGGTTATGTTACCACACCATTTTTTGATTCATCAATCAACTCATCGAAAAGCACACCATGTTTGACACAATTTCAAAGCATATAAAATTTTGGAAAAATTACGCAATCAAGTCCACTGTGTAAGGAGCCTAGAATTTTTTTTTATAAAGTTTGGACCTCATTTTCTATATTAGAAAATTCCTACAAACAATATAATTAAATGAATTTTTGAGAAAAAAATCAGAATGGATAAAATTTTGAAAAAAGTACACAAGCAAGTACACTGTGCCGGGAGGCTCCATAAAACATTTTATAATTTTTTGAGCTCATTTGCTATATTTAGAAATTCCTCAAAAAATATACTTAAATTGATTTTTGAGAAAAACCTGGAATTGCTACAGTACCTAACCTGCTGCTGTGTGGGGGTGCAGTAGCTTGCTGCCGCCGTACGGGGGGCAGGAGGCGGGGTGCTGTGGTGTCCGGGCACAACAGGCGGGAGGAGGGGGTTAGAAATGGAATTTCGGGGGTAGAGAGGCTAGATTTGAAATTCTTGTAAGCTAAGGGGCCAACGGTCTTCAAAATTCGTGATGTGATGTGCTAGTCCGTACTGGTTTTGGGCAATATATAATCGGATCAGCGGCAAGCTAGACAGCTAGCCATTTCCCTAGCTGTGCTGTTCAAACCCAAGTGTTCAACAACTTATTTTTTTAGGATTGGTTTGTGATCTATTATTCTAGGGGAGGTGGTAGAGAGAAATAGCGTCCAAGTTGTTGTCTGCGCCCGTCCTTCAATTCCTTTGCTTATCACTACATGCATGTGATGTGCTTATTTCTTTTTACGAGTAATCCTACCGCTTAGGCCCAGTGCATATAATCATGAATACAGATAAAAAACTTGATGGGTTCCGAAAGAAGCTGAGATGTGATAGTTTTTGTATGGGTGAACAATGCCATAGAGTGGTGGTCTCTGGATACAGGTAACAGGTAATATATCGGGTACAATGCACAATTAGGATGTACTCGTGCAATTCGATTATGGTTGGGATACCAGATCAAAACGAAAAATTCAACAACAAAAAAAGGCAGTGTAGTCTATAGTGTTATACCCTTTAAAATTTCAACTTCAAACGTAAAAGCGTTCTAGAAGAAAAAAGAAAGATAAGTTTCCTGTGAGTAGTAACACCGGAGCATTTTTTTTTCTTTTTCTTGTAGTTTTATCCTTTGCTAGAATTTTCTCATTTTTGTTACCTTTAATATAGAATAAACTTGAACATGGAAATTTATACATAAAGTAAGAGTAAAAATGTGAAGTACATACATCATTATTTTTCGTATTGAATTAGTGCCTAACGAAAGCGGATTGTTGTAAGGATTAGATTGTGTGCGTCTAATACCTTGCTTGCCCTGTATATAAACCGACTAGCTGGAAGGAAGAAAACACCTTTGAGATAGAATTCCGAAATTTCCCGTCTCCTCTCGCCGCCTGTTCTTCTTCTGTGATTCCTTATTTTCTCCCCGGCTTCGCCCCTCCCCAATCTCATTTGCTATTCTTCTCTTCCTGACAATTTGCTGCTGTGCCTCACCGACGGCGACGGGAGGCACAGCAAGGCACCCCTACTGGGGTACTGGACTGGCGTGGATTGGTTTCTCCATTCTTGGTAAGGAACCCTAGCTTGATTGGATGATTGATGTAAGAGTTCGTTTTGTTGCGGATTTCTTTCTTTGTTGCAGATTTCTTTCTTTGCTGCGGCTCTGTGAGCAATCAAATCCAAACCATTCTTTCTCGAGTAAATATCACTAAACCACAGGTTTTGGGGCAGTTGTATCTCAAAACTTCAGGTTTTGCAAATTGTATCAGTTAACCTCAGGTTTTGTAGATTTAGATCAGGCTTAGGATTCAGAATTGTAGTTACAATGCATCTATTACCTGGGTTATGGTTTAACACTGTCTGTAGATAATCCCTAATCCTCAGATATTGCTGCTTGTGATTCCTAAGCCTGATCTAAATCTACAAAACCTAGGGTTAACTGATACAATTTACAAAACCTAGGGTTTTGAGATACAACTGCCCCAAAACCCGTGGTTTAGTGATATTTACTCTTCTTTCTCCCCGTTGAGTTAGTTGCCGATTTGTTTGCTGCGTGGTTCCCTACTAATCTAATCCATCCGTCCATGGTTCGATTAGCTTCTTGTTCTTCAGCGCACAAGGTCGATCTGAGTTGACCCCATTGGACTTGGTGCCCAAGGTGCGGTGCTGCTTATTTTCCAAAGTTGACCCCATGCCCCCACGTTAAGTACCGCCCTGTGATGCTCGCAGTGATTGAGTTGGTTTGCTCTGGTGCAATAGAACTAACCCTCCTTTAAGCACTGGAGTACTATATTACAAGCAACAAGCGAGTTATGCTTGTGTGGACTTCGCTATCAGTAGAACTTGATGTACTCCCCATTAGGCAAAGGAGATATATTGTACAATCTTGCAAGTTTTTTTGGTTTGGGGGTAATGGCATTGTCGATTTATAAGCTTCTTTTCTAGCTGGGTAGCCTGGGATTCGAACTTTTGGTGAAATTAGTATTTGATATGCTCAGAGTTCCCTGCTAAATGTTTTATGATAATCCACAGTTCGATGATAAGTGAATTGCTAACTAGGATCGGTTATCTCGCCTGGTTTTGGTCCTCTAAATTCCTTTCGCGTGCATTTTATCTTTAGTAAATAGCTACCCCGCATATGAGTCTGTTATTATTTTCTAGTCACCATTCTGAATATGAAATTTGACGCAAATTATCTGTATTGATTCAGGTGCGGTAATTGGATAAGCAAACGCAAGGTCCTGACAGAAACGATTTTAGGAACCTGAGTACTGATTTTGTTTCATGCAAAGATAGTGGGGCATGATTTTGAGCCATGGGAAAATTTGAGCACGGCAATCTACTGGTATCTCTTAGTCAAGGACATCGACATCATTATACTCTTGCAGCTGTTGCTGTTGGCTTGGGAATAGGAGTTGCTGGGTTGTGCAAAGCGCTGCATATCAGTTTGGTCATACCATGGGTTTCTCGGAAGAAGTTCTTTTCAGAATCAGAGAAAGCATACTACACTGGAGGCCTGAAAAATCTTGGCAACAATTGCTTTCTTAATGTTATCCTGCAGGTAGATCTTGTTTTATATTGAATCCATAAAACGGTGTGCTTCATGTGTGGTAGCGTCATATGGTTGGAGCTGATGCTAAATCAGAGAACATTTCCTTGACAGGCACTTGCTAGCTGTGATGGTTTTGTTTCCTCTCTAGATGATTTGCTTGGTAGTGACGCCGTGCTACACGAGGAAACGTCTGAAACAATGCCTCTTAGTTTTGCTTTAAGTTCCCTTTTAAAAGGTAATATTGCTAATATGGAATGATGAACCTTTTACCATTTTCAAGATCCCCGTTGGGGAATGCAGTGGCAGGTCTAGAATCAGTACTCTGTAAACTTGTTTAGAGATTTTTGGACTTTTATGTAAATATCTGTATAGTATCTAGCTTGAGTGCAGAAATAAAGTGGGGTCCTGTGACCCTATAGGCAGATTGTATCCACCAGTGGTGGAAAGATTGTGATTTTAGCACAAGTTCCTTTTCCCAACCTAAGCTCCAATTTGCCGTTTGCATTGATGGATCTATTTGGCTAAATTGCCGAGCTCTCATATCATGTAACTGCATTGCTTGGTACGATGAATTGCTTACTGCTTATAGTTACTTGAACGTGCTTGATGATGCACTTGCTCCATTTCATGGTTTCTTCCTTCAATTTGAAAGAAGCAAACTTTTGCAAAGATTTTTTTTTTGAAATTGTATTCTAATTTTAAAAATAAGTTTGATGCTCCCAGTTTTCATGGTTTTCACCATTTGATTACAAACTTCTTTAGTTAGTTGCTCTTGAAATTTCTATTACTACCTGATGAACTTTGCATATATGTTGCAGACCTGAGCATAGTTCGAGATGAAAGAACTGTTTTGAATCCAGAAAGAGTAATGCATGCTTTGAGCTTCTATGTTAGCCACTTCAATTTGACCAGACAGCAGGCATGATGTTTACTTTGTATATTCTTCTATAGAAATTTTACCTTTTGTATTATATGTGCGCACATGATGAGAACTATTTTACCCACATAGGATGCTTCGGAAGCTTTTCTTCATCTTTTGACCTCATTGAGGGACGAATTTTCCCATTGTTATGTTCCACATAGGAGTTCTCTGGCAGACATCACCCTGTTTCACTCCAAAGTATACAAGCAAAAGGAAGGTAACCAACCTGAATGCAAGCGCTGGAAACAAAACCTATTTGGTCCCTTTGATGGGACTATTGGCAGCATATTATCTTGCAGAAATTGTTCATCTGTGGTAGACACCTATGCCTCTTTTTTTGTACCTATTAATGTGTGGTTTATATAAACGGTTAAACTGTTGTTGTTTATATAGCTAGATGCATTTGCTGTTTCTATAACTAGATGCATTTTACTCCCTCTGTCACTAAATGGATGCCATTTTGGACATCGACAGTCTCCAATACACACCTTTCACCGTTACTTTTTCTAGCTATTAATATATATTGTAAAAAAGTGATATCGTGGAAGTAGTTTTGATGATAAATCTATTGATGTTATTTCATTTGACGGATCTAAATATTCTTTTGTCTATTTTAGCGGTCAAAATTTTAAATTCTGACTCACGGTCTCTACAACGACATCTATTTAGTAACAAAGGGAGTAGCTTTTTTATGTAGCTTGTTGAAAGCATACATAGTTCTTTTTGTCATAACTGTTGATTTTCTGCCCTCATTGTTATTAATATCTCCGCACAGCTGTCGTTGGACTTCGAGAATTTCCACTGCTTGCCTCTATCACCTGTGCCTGATATAAATGGAGATATTGTATGTCCAAGTGTACCTTCCATAGTATTGTTAATTCAGGATACATTAGTTGCTACTTATGATTCATGCATTATTCATAATGCTTTTTTTCTCCCTTTTTGTCTGTCTTATTGTATAATATTTAGATCAGTGGGTGTAGTTTGGTGGATTGCCTTAAGTACTTCACTGTGCTGGAGCATCTTGACAATTATCGCTAGGATCGCTGTTGGCATAACGCTGCTGCCAAATATATATCTCTTAAATCAGAAGTTGATGAGGTAATTATATATCTGTTGATGTCTTTTAGCTTCTTCAATGCACTGGAAATTTTGTTAAGCCCATATTTTGTTATGAAGTTGTACTTGTACCTCTGTTGAGCTTGATATGATGCCCTGTATTGATATCTGTGTCAGGAAAAGGTTAGCAAACTGCGCACCTGTGTCGACTATGACACTTGCAGTTGCAGGCGTATGTTTGATCCAGAGGAAATAACATGTTCGATATCTTCACAAGCAACAAAGCAGTTGTCTATCACTCATTGTCCGAAGGTATCCACAATTGAATACTTCTTTTGGAACTTGCATGGAATTATGTCTTAAAATGGCATGACACCTGGTATACTAATGTCCTCTTCCAGATCTTGTGCATTCATTTGCAACGCGCTTCTGTTGGTATGGACGGCGAACTTGTTAAGCGTGAGGTCAGCACTACAAAACATTTTCACTTTTTTATCACTCCATATGAATTATGTACTGAATGATCTGTACTTTGATTGCAGGGACATATTTCTTTTCCTTTACTTCTCGATCTATCCCCATTTGCAGGTGGCGCATTCATCCCTGGACAGGGACCTAGACCTTCAGCAATGAACATGCAAAGACATCTATATCGACAACTGAATGTGCAGATGCCTGTGAATATGATCCCTACTGGTGGGGACTCATCGAGTCAGCCGCGTAAGGATGAAGTGACAAAAAGTGGTGGCTGCTCATTTTACGAGGTATGTTAATCTGTTTTTAACAATTTGTTACTTGATTTCTCTTTGGTGGATGATGATAACATTCCTAATCTGTTTTTTATTATAAAATTTAGTAAATTATGTGGTCACTTCATTTGCCCCCCTCGTTCTTTTCAGGCAAATGTTGATGTGACTAGTAGTTCCTCGTCGTCACCATCACCACCACCACCATCATCATTATCAAGAAGCAAGTTATATGGTCTCTCAGCTGTCGTGGAGCACTATGGTATATGCGGAGGTGGGCATTACTCAGCTTACCGGAGAGTAGCGTCAAATTCTGATGCTAATGATCTAGTGCGACCTCCTGCAAGTTTTGGCAAGCAGTGGCTTTACATCTCAGATGATCATGTATCACAAGTGTCAGAGGGTGATGTTTTGGCTGCAGAAGCCACCCTCCTTTTCTACGAAAGATTTTAGCAGCATGTTGAGTAGCAAATGTACTTAGAGATGCATCATAAAATTTTTGGGGAAATTTGTTGCAGAAGTTAAATAATCAACATTCTTTTATTTGAGCAGAAAATCTTGGATAAAGAATCAATCAGATCTTGTTTCGTGATCTTGTCAGTGACAATTTTGTTCAAATGGTGATGAAACACAAGAATCAATTGGATCAACCTTTCTTTCAACTGTAATAAAAAAGAGGAAACGTTGAATTGCATGTAACAGCCAAGCCTACCTTTTTGTCCTTTCAGCAGCAGGCTAGCAGCATGAAAGGCCAAATTCAGTTTCACTGCAAAAAAGGACGATGTTTAGCAGAATGGACACCTGGCTAAGCCAATTGAAAAGTTGTAGAGGGCGTATAGAATAGTCTTCGTACACGTGTATCGAACGGTTCTTAAGGTGGGTGTCTAGACATATAATTTACCTCTCTCTATATATATATTGCAAGGAAAAACACTCATTTTCATTACTCAAAATCAGGGGTACAATGAGACGACTAACAAGAAAGTCTGGTGTCTGGTGAATCCACGTACACCGTCTACCCTCCGATGCTTGTTTAGCATACAGATGGGCTTCTTGATTATATCTGAATTCATTCTATTCCAGTAAAGAAACTTTGTGAGATGTACAGTTACTATAAGATTGCCACTGTAAACTTTGAACTTGAACTAGCCTAGCATTTTATCTTGGTAAAAGTTCACATTAAACTACAATTATAGGCCACCTAGATCCATCCAAACTAGATAGATAGCTTACTGTATCTCAAAGCTTCTTTGTTATCAGTGGTCTTATGGTATGGCCAACATCCGCGTAGTACTGTAGCACGAGTGTACTGCAGCATCACTAGCATGCACTTTAGTGACATGTGTTACTGTAGCATCATAGGTATGAGGCAGGTTTCGTTATTTAGAAATCTATCTATTATGTGTTTGGTAGTATCTATTAGTTATGCAAGTTATTTTTAGATTGGATTGTTAGAGAAAAGTTTTCTTATAGATTATTTCTTAGGGGTTAAGTCGGATCGTCCCTATAAAAGGGATATCATGTATCAATTATCAAGGAAGCAAAGAAATAAACAAAGTTAGTCTCTAACCGATCGGCTAAAGATCGGAGCCTCCTTGTTCGTTGGGAAAAGTCTTGGCCGCGCTTGGAGGGCAATCCTTTGCCTCCCTATCTAATCAGGTCTCAGAGCCTCGCTACCTCGGCAGGGAAGAGTCTTGCTGGCGGTTAGATGAGAACGAGTGCCCTACCTTTGATCCTCAGACCCGTATCCAACCAACAACCGCAACATCTTATGCAACAGAAAAGGAAAATCCTATACTTTAGCAACATTTTTTTATTTATTTTAGGTGTCTACAACTTTAAACTACAACGACATTGAAAACCGTGTGTGAATTGGAAATACGTATATAGTGTTTATTCCACAAGAAAAGTAACGTAAAAGTGTGTTAGTGCCGGTGAATCCTATTCCTAGCTATAACAAAGATATATATCGCGCCAAGATGTGGGCCCACCTACTCTTGAACAAATACAGAGTACTTACACATGCCTCTACGCACTTCTCTCGTGATCTGGTTTTGTAACAACATAATGGTAGCCATTAGTTAAATTCATGATTCATTGACTAAAATGTAGACCATGTAAAATCTTTTAAGAGTGTACTCTCAACTCAAATCTACGTTGAAATGGCTAGTTATCGTACAGTTTCCCCAGAAAAACAAATCTTCGTCTCTCTCTCTCTCTCTCTCAATTCTAAAAGTTCGTTAAAATATTTATTGTTTTGATAGACACAGTGACACTGGATAAAAATCTACAGACAGAACCCCAGTTTTGGTGGTTGATTAACTGAGAAACGTTTCTAAATAATTATCTAATGATTAGCATCTTGATTATATTTGCATTCTTTCCATTTCAGCACAGATATACGAGAAATAAAGGGTCTGCTACATTAAAGCTAAAACTTAATTTTGAACTATTATACATTTGATCTTGGTTAAAGTTCACATTAAACTACAAATGCAGGCTAGTTGGATTACATTGCCACATACAGCCAGCCACCGAAGCTAGATAGCTTCTTGTGTCCCAGAAGCTTCTTTGTTGTCGGCAGTCTTAGGAAAAGGAAAACTCCTATACTTTAGAAACAAAATATTTTTGTTTTTATTATACGCGTCCACTGTTTAAGCAGCATTGTACATGCAACGTTGTGCATGAAATAGAAATGCATATTGTTTGTCCCACAAGTAACATAAAGGTATCTTAGTACTAGCAAATCCTCCGTACCAACAAAGATATACCGCCCCAAGATGGGGTTCACAACTGTCGAGCAAATATAGCATACTCACATGTGTCTATATGCACTTCTCTCGTGATCTAGTTGTTGATACACTATAACAATATACTAGGTAGAATTTGCGCGCTACACTGCGCCACTGAAATCCAACATGAAGTATAAACTGTCGATGCGAAGTGATTTGCTAACACTTCATAGTTAAATACTTTAGTTAAATACTTTGCCTGAACAACCTAATGACAGCAGTAGGCTCTAATATAGCGTGGAAGTTACAAAAAAATAGGCTAAGTGCTCACAGGAACAACACAACATGTGTTCCAAGAGGCTATGTGAGTTATTCACATGCAAAAGAAACAAAAATGGGAAAACTATTTAGACTGTAGCAGGGAAAAAGAGACATAAGCTATATGCAAGATCAAGAGTCGGTGTTGAAGCTTATTACTCTTTCTGCGTTTGGAGTACACGAATCAATCCCATTGAGCTTGTAGGATGCACAAACCTGCATTATATGCAAAGAAGCCAACAGAACTGTTAGGTAATCCCCGAAAAACATTCTCTATCGTAATTATATAATAAATAGAGAATACAATGCATTCTTTAAAGAGATATTCATCCGACTGGATGATCCATGAGGAGAAGTTAATAAATCTTCTTGTTATCATATTTGGGACAAAGACTTATTGGTGACATACCAACCGATTGAGTTGTTAGAACGTAGAATATAAAGAGCTGCAACCTACTAACAGAAGTTAAAAGAAAATAAATTAATGGTAAGAAATTAACTATCTCTATGTTGTTTTAACCGAAGAAATGCTATCCACGATAATTGGGAGAACAAATCCAAATTAGTTGTTTGCATGCTACACACATTCTAGCATTAGTAAAGAAATGAGATACATTAAATGTGTTAGTTCGTAATGCAATACGTCAAACCAACTGTAATTGTGTTTTGAAGGGAAAATGAAAAGGCTTTTGTATGGTAAATGAGAAAGCAGTAGCTGTTATTGTATAACCTATTTTAAATAGTATGGTACTACTAAACGTGAAACGTAGCTACAAATACTCTTTGAAGGCGACATCTTTGTCCATATTTTTTTGCTGACAAACAATCTTTCAAAGATTCTCCTGACTGTCAAACGGAATGGGTAAATGAGTGAATCGAAGGTTAGGGTAAATAAGAAAGCAGCAACAGTTATTGTATAACCTATTTTTAATAGTATGGTACTACTAAACGTGAAACGTAGCTACAAATACTCTTTGAAGGTGACATCTTTGTCCATGTTTTTTTTGCTGACAGGCAATCTTTCAAATATTCTCCAGTCAGTCAAACAAAATGGGCAAATGAGTGAATCGAAGGTTCATAGCTGAAAGAACTCTCATTCTTGTGGAGTCACCTTCAAAACATTTTCAGGTCTAACCCGTTTTTTTGTACCGTTAATATGTGAGTCTATGCTAAACATGCTATAACAAACCAAGTACTACTACTAACCGAGAAAGCATGTATTAAGCTAATATTGTATAGGAGAGCAATTACTATTGATAATTGATAAAACGTATATTACGGCAAAACATCAGTAAGATAATATGTAGCAGCATGGTATAGGACGCATACAAGTATCGACGTATGTTTGTAGGTAGTACGTAGTTTGTACAATCTAATAGAACAATCTAACAGTAGCTTTTGGCTATCAGTCATGGAGAAACACAGAGAAAATGAATCAGAAGCATCTAAGTAGAGGAGTTCAATAGGGGCACACAATGCGTATTTTTGGCTAATGAAAATATGTTGCTCATTCATAAGCAAAGAAATGTTATGACATTTAGGCAGATGTATAGACTAATAATATTGTATAAAAAAATAACCAGGAACAAAAGATACAGCCTGTCATATACTATACATAACAGGTATATAAATTGTGCATACACATTAAAGGATTCCAGATTGTAAGAAAAAAGGTACAAAAGAAAATAGGTAGAGTGAAATCATGGAAGTAAATATCTATTTACTGAAACTAAATACCCGACTATTGGTCAACTATCAGAACTAAATATCAGAATCAGAACTATAACCAAAAGATGATCTTCATAAGAGAAAAAAAAAGGAGAATTAAAGAAAATCCCAAACGAAATCATGGAAGTAAATATCTATTTACTGAAACTAAATACCCGGCTATTGGTTAACTACTGTAGGTGACCCAGATGAGACCAAACAAATGAAACGTGAGCTTGATCCCACACTAAATCGATGATGGCGCATATGGTGCATACGGCAAGACTTGGACACCATTTGACATTGTCAAGCGACAAATGGACAGCAACCGACAAACTAATTCATGATTAATTGTAGAAAGTCGGTTTGTTATAGAAATAGCGTTGTATACATAATCTGGCAACTCAAATGACTTTAGAATAAAAATAAGTCGCACAAGAAACGGGAGAACAATTATCAGAAGATATGACAATCATTTGGTAAGCTATTGAAATCTAGCACATCTGTAACAACAATACTTACCTATACCTAAGAATCTTATGAAAGAGAAGTGACGCGTTGACAATACTGTATTTTTAAAGCATTTCACCATGCAAGTTATTCCCAAAAGAAGTGGTCTTCAATAAATATGTGCATGACATGACTGCTTGTTGTTTTTGTGCGTTGATCCAAAGCATTCTTCTCTAAACAAAGAATTACCTTCGTAATGTAGTCCCACAAGCATGTTCCTTTCTATACCTTCCACAGACAAAGCCTATTAAAAAAAGGGTAGCTAAATTGTAAAGGGCGCAAATAAAATGGATTGGGCTGTACACACATGATATGATTTATTCTCTCTCTCTTTTTTTTTTAAAGAATCAATAGGAGCGAAGAAGTATGTTAGTAGAACGGGTGGTGTTTTTAGTCTTGTTTCGATATGATCAGGGAAAAAAAATGCTATAATCACAATACCGGGGAAAGCGCAACAAATATCAAGAAGGTTAGTGTTTACCTTCATATAGGTATCTATATTGGCGCCAGGGGTGATCCCAGCCTCCTTCTCCCTTGTAATGACTTCCTTCATGATTTATGATTCACGTGGGAAAATGATCGCACGTGGTTAGGTAGAGGTCCTTGTTACTTTGGACATTTGGTTCAGTAACGTAGTTAATTACCTGCTTTGGTGCGAACGCTGTGAAACACTGTAGAGAAGTCGACATCTCCCTGAAAGTCATCTCGGGGACATGAAGACCATATTGACTAATGTAAGCTGATGTCGTTTCTGAAACAAACCCATTCAGCTTCAAACAATTGTATTCAATATCTCCTGTTACCTACAGGAGGCACGTGCATACATACATATTTACATGTGAGGAAAGGATATATTGATTTCTTTTGTGCACTATGTTTTGTTGGTTATTGCCTTGTTTTGTTTGCAGATTGCAAACCTACATAGAACTGAGAAAAGGGAATGAATTGCAAATCATTCTGTGGTAGTGGTAGGAAAATTGTTGAGCAATTTACATACTGATCATGCGAGTGACTGGATAAATAACTGTGTTGAGGAAAACAAAAGGAATATAAAAGCTGAAGGGATTGATCACCTGAGCATCACCACACCACTTTTTTGAAATATGATGTCCTTTGGTGCTCCACCCTCTCCACCATCATCTCGTTCTCCCCTGCAAATGATAGTCCCCATATGAAGAGAGGAAAAATGTATCATAACCAGTCTGCATAATAAGGCTATCTAGTTAGCGGCATGCAACGCTGTTACGTGCATGAATACTACTCTAGAAAAAAACATAAGCAATCCTAATTGTGGCGAAACCAGATTGACCCACTGCCACGTAGGCAATACCACCTAGCAAAACAACCACGAGGGGTTAAGTGCACTGGTTTTGCAATGTGAGGGGGGGGGGTCAAAGGGCCGGTTTTTTAGGTGAGGGGATTAAATGTCTAGAGCACGATACTTCAGGGGAAGCGGGGGGGGGGGTTCAAATGGACATTTTCCAATGTAAAATGATAAAAGAAACCATTAAGTAAACTAGGCCCCATGTGTCAGTAAGACTTATGTCTACTCAGTACGAACCTCGTACATTTTCATAGGTCTCACTTGACTCTCATGGAACTTCCTCAACAAATAAGAAATAATAACAAAAGAAATCATTAGATTAGCTAAGCGCCGTCTGTGAGTAGCGATGAAATATTCCCAAGTGGATGATAGTAGTTCAACCATCAATCAACATCACGCATATTCTATCTGTCACCCACCACTATCCGCTTCCAGTAGAAGTACAATTTGTTGCCCAAATATGTATCGACGAATCATGCCTAATGGGGTAATCACCCTTATTCTAAATATCCATGGATATACTTCATTTCGTCCGAAGTATTTCCTTCATCAAACACCCATTGGGTGTATCTACTTTGGTCTGAAGTATTTCCTTCATTCCAAATATCTCTGAATGTACTTCATTCCATCTGAAGTATTTCCTTCATTCTAAATATCTCTGGATGTACTTCATTCCATCTGAAGTATTTACTTCATCAAATCCCCATGGATGTATTTGATTTCGTCTGGAATACTTCCTTCTTTCAATATACCCTTAGATATATTTAGTTTCGTTTGAAGTATTTTCCGTTTCAAACACTCTTGGGTTTATTGACTTTCATTTGAAGTGTTTTCTTTTGTTTCAAGTGCTTTTGGATTTATTGGATTTCATTCGGTTGCTTTCAGACGTTCCCAAGTTCAATCGTATTTCGTGTAATTAGAATTAGAAGCCACGACGGAGCAACAGTTTAAGCAAGAGCAAGAACATAACCAAGGTTATCAAAACATTGAGCAATGCGAGTCAATACTTTGATTATGTTGCAACTATTTTTGAGTACAAATTATATTGATTCAAATTATGAAACTCCATTGCTATGATTTATACAATTATGTTAACTAGCTCGTAGTTAATACCTCAATGATAATTGAGTATAACATTCCCATCCTTGAACTTGGACACTATCATTTGCCACCCTAGTAATAATGATGTACATGACTAGTCACTAAGTCCGTATCTAAGTGTTATACTCAGCCTTGCTTAGATGCATTGATATGTGGGCATTAATTTGCCCCAACAACTTTCAAAACTCAAAATTGGATTTAGGTAATCGAGGCTGGAGCCTGGCTGTTATGTTGAAAAGAGAGAGTTTTCAAAAGAGAACCCATAAACTGTTTTTATACTTGGGTGGATGGAAAGAGTGGTGGATGCGTAAAGGAGTATGCTGGGTTTGGGGAAAAACCGGCAAGTCGATTAAGGATTGGTTCCTGTAATGACCACTCGAGCACTAACAGTGCAACCATAAGTCTACCATGTATATGACCTGGCTCACTAATTTGCCTCACCTTGGCATTACTTCATCATCCCCAGAATGTGGCATGCATATCAGTCACCTAGTGTAAATCCACCCGAGGGTGGTACGGCTACGTGCATGTAGAAACCACTACGATGCAAGATGGGCCTTCAGGGTTATCACCTTCGGTAGAGCAACCTTAGCGGGTGGGGTCGCGTTGGTGTGGGACATTGTAAAGGCCTTGGGAAGATTTTCTTAGGTGCCACGCCTACGGCGGCGTGATGACATTATAAGATAATCGGCTCTTGTGGGTAAAGATGTGCGACCTCTGCAGAGTGTAAAACTGTTCGAATAGTCGTGCCCACGGTCATAGAAAATGTCGAGAACTTGCATGATTAGATTTTAGATTTTACAAAATGCTTTGTGGGTGGGATGAAAAGCCGTGTGAGAGCCGAGGATTTGATTTGACCTGGTGAGAGCAAGTGGGAAGTGAAGGGTGTGTGCAGCTGCGGGATTGCAAGAGGAATGTGGCCTGAGATTCGCGATCGGATATGTCCCAGAATTGCCGAGGGATACAACTTGGATTGGCGGGGGAATGTACCCTAGAATTCGCGGGTGGTGCAGCCTGTGTCAACAAGAGCATTCATACCAGGATTGTTAGGGGCATTCAGCCCACAATCCGAGGGTATTCCACCTGTAATTGCCAGGAGTAGTCCGCCCGGAATTGCCTGGTGGTTGCAGCCTTGGGATCGTCGGGTGGACGGATCCCTGGAAAATGGTAAGCATGAGGTGAATGGAACTGATATCTATGTTGGAATGGATGGAACCTTCGGGCACTGTTCTCCACTAGAGGTGGATGGAACATTCGCTACTATTATAAAAAAAAAACATTGAATTTCATTAAAACTTGGTTTAATCAAAATGCTACGTCTAAGGACTTGCCTACTATTTAATCTATTTCAGCATTGGCTTTATGCAAATAAAAAACCACAAGCTATTCCTTTTATCAGCCTTGCATATTATATAACTGCATTATGTTTGTTGGCTCGCTGAGCACGGCTGTGTACTCACACTCGCTCAATATTATTATTCAGTAAGGGCAAGAACTAGGTCACGGGTCTCAGTCGATTGCCTGTGGGTATATCCTGGAGGTTCCACATGTTGCATGTTAATTCCAATCCTGCTGCTATTCTTTAATGGTATTTGGCCTAACCGGTCAATCTGCAAAGTGAAAAGCCGTAAGGTATATTTATGCTTGTTTATTATTATGCAATAGCTTTACATTTTCGAGATATGTGTTTGATATTCGTTGATGTGACTGTGGGCACACGCTACTAATCCAGAGACTGGTGCTGTGAACACAGAAGATTCCAAATGACAAATTTGGGTTCTAACAGAAATTGATTGCTCTGGTGTGGGGGTGTACTCCATTCCTGAGGGCTCAGTAATTTTTTTCCAAAAGTGCCCTTGATGAGAGTTGAGGGTCCTGGTGCTGTAAGTACAATGTCCCTAACCAATTGTTATGTCTACATGTCGGTCATAAACTAAAATTTTGAATTGTTTCTATAGCAACTTACTCTTGTTATGACATCATCATCAGGTGGCTCAACTGCTTGAGACTCCATTTGTAAATCTCGTCAATTATGCCTCTTGTTATAACATCATCAGGTGCCGTGGCGGACCCAGGAATTCTAGGACAGGTGTTTGGAGTTAACAAAATATTATTCAATAAAAAAGTCAAGGTCCACAATAGCAAAAAATCAAAGTACAAACTGTTTATACTAGAGACAACATCTCGAAATAATTGTGAAATATTTATTAGGTATAAAAGGTGGTATGTTAGTTGTGTTATCAATGTAGAAGATCCAATATTATTTTGAAAAATTGGTAGAGGAGATGGAAAATGTGGGGCATACAACAATAAATTACTAATATTATTGACCTTACAAGTTTTTGAAATATAGTAGGAAAATGCATTCTTTAATATATATTGTTTATAATAAAATGTACAAATTATTAAAAAAATACAAGTTATTGAAATCCTAGTAAACAACAAATAAACAAGATCTCACAGATGAAACTACAAAGAAAACATGAGGATTTGAACACAAGACCTAGTGCTCGAGAGGAAAACCAACTAAACAAGGGTAGTTTTACAATAGGGTACTAATGTTTTCAACAAATATTTTGGGTGTTCAACTAAACACACACGACCTCAGCTCGGTCCGCCCCGGATCAGGTGGTTCGGTAGCGCCGTCGCTGGAGGAGAGGAAGACGACCGGATCCAGACGTCCCCTGGACACACCACCGCAAGATCCGATCTCCCCCAGCCACTCCACTGCCGGATCCGACCCCCCCTAGCCGCCAGCGACGGATCCAGACCCTGGACACACCGTCGCCGGATCTGGCTTCCGCCGCTTGCCCCGGTCGCCGTTGCCCCACCCCCTACTCCACCATCGCGACAGGAGCCCACGTCGCCTTCCCCAGTCGTCTCCCCTTGGGAGGACGTGATACCCTTCTCCCCTCCTCGCGACAGCCCCACTCAGCGGCGTCGCTCCAAGCCTCCGCAGACCATGCCCGTCGACTAAAGTGAGGGGCCCATCGTGATGCCTTGGAGGAAGCAGAGTGTGAGCACCCGGATTTATTAGGCTCATAATACTTAGTCATCCAATTGACCCTAGTATTATCAACCAAATAAACTTCGGTCTCGAGAGATGTATACTTCGAATGCAGACACATACCTCACAACAAAAGAATGCATCAATTCCATACAACACATAGTACATAAGCAACAAACCGAAGTTAACATTAATATGGAATAGATATTACAAAAGAGAGGCCCTTAGGCCAAATAACAATAATTACAAAAGATAACAATGAAGCAAAAGTGCCATAAAGATGGCCAAAATAAGAGCCAACCAAGTGTGCCTTTAGCCCACAAGGCAATCGACCAGGACCGCCAAGCTAGTCGCTCTCCCAACCACCAAGACAACATAAAAGTAAAGCCCTTTGGGCTCTACCTCCTCTGCAACAAAGTTGTTAAGCAAAGAAAATGAGTACAATAACTTGTTTATTGTACTGCAAGACCGACGTAAGATAACAGAACTATAATTTAGCTACATGCAAGCTTGATTTAAGTGGATGAGGCTTTGGACTCATTTTAGCATAAAGCAAGTTTCATTTGCAATAACATAGTAGATTGAAAGCAATTTGACAAAGCATTTTTAATTGTTGAAATAACAACGCGATAATAACATAATAACAACAACAAGAACAATCACGGAAGTGACTAACCCAAGTCACCACAACAATAGCATGAACATCCATTCATACCAACCCATCAAGTTTTAATTAAAAGTTTGAGACTAGTCTTGAACAACCTTACCAAGCATGTCCATAACCTAGGGCGAGGCTATTCAATAGTTTTATCCTCGCAGGTGTACCACTTGTACCCACACGCCGCATCGCCTTTCCTTTACGCACACTTAGAAGGTGTCTTGTGCACGGCTAAGTCCTACGAGACCTTTCCAAAGGATGAATGCTAATTACGAGTCTGCACAACCCACGGGAGAAGGAGACATTAGGCGACCTACCAGGAAGCTAATGCTCCTCCCACACTATACATATACATTTGTTTTGAAAACACACCAACCGAGCTCGCTCATAATTAACACCTCCTAGAGTACTTAGTCAAGAGGGTTCCATATGCCCTCGCGTGGTTAGTACGCATAAAAGCGCTTTGGCTTAGTGACCCAAGTACTCGGTCCTTAGGGACCCAGCATACCACCACATTCCAAAAACCGCACCATCCATCCAATATGCCCAAGTCTAAATCAATCTTTTATTTTCAGCTTTTGATTTTACAAATTAATCAAAGCACAAGTGCTGGACATATAGGAGTAATAATCATTTTGAGTGATCAAGATCATCGACTAAGTCGATGATCGCCAATACTACCGATAGCTAAGCATGTCTAAAAGAGGAAGCGCAACTACTAAGTGATAAGAGCTCATCCAACGAGCTCAAACCACAGCGAATAACCTAGGCTCATTGGTAGTAGAGGATAAAGAATTCCTCAGATTATGCGACTATAGGATTACTAACGACATTTAACACAAAGTAGCATGCATACATAGAAGTAAAACAAAGTATTAAGCTCTAAAGTAATGGGACATGATGTGAAATGGTCAAACTGCTTGCCTTGTTGCTGTTGCTCAAATTGTGGCAGAGGGTCGCTCTCGGGATCACCACAAATGTCGAAACCTAACGGAAAAGCGATAAAGAACCGATAAGAACGATTTAAAGGCAACAAAGACAGCACAGCAAACGAACTCCAAATACCCTGAATTTTCTACAGCAGCAAGGGATGATTTTTAGGAAATTTTGCAATAAGAACCAATGGATTTGGATTCTCAATGCAAAAGATATGAGCAAAACAATTCTGCTCACCCTAAAAATTACCAAACTGCACTATTCACTAATTTAATTGTGAGGCAACATTTTCTAGAAAAGTGGTGAGGCTGAGATTTTTATTGTAAAACCAGCACCTCATGAGATGAATAACACAATTGAGTTCATCTCATTTGGAGCTATTATGCACTTTCTATAATTTTTCAAAAACAAGAACTTGAACAAAATTATAATGCACAAGTCCTCATTTCTATAACAGAACATGCTCGTAACTAATTCTCACAGTGAGTTCATTATTAGAGGAAGCTAACAAAATTGGGTTTACTCACAAATAACCTACAGAGCATTAGTTATGGGTTTTACAAGTTAAACATAAATTTTGAGTGTATATTCAAAGGAGTTTTAAAACCTAGTGGCTAATCGTGCTCTGAGCTGAACTCAACTTACAATCATTTTTGGATTAAAGTTAAGTTCAAGACAGAGCTAACACAATTTGAATGACCTCAAAAGGATTTAAAACGAAGAAGATATGAAATTCTAAAGTCTATACCTTATTTCAGGTCTATAACTAAGACTTCACCGAATTTCTAAAACTCACAAGGGTATGGGAGGACGTGAGCCACGGATCTCAGACCCAACGGCTCAAGACCTCCCAGGAGAACATCACACACGCGCACGTGAAGTCCAGAGGTCCTGGACCTCTTAGCAACTCACATGCGCGAGGTGAGGGGGAGGTCGTGGCCGTAGATGGGAGATCCAACGGACCACAACACGGAAAGGAGGTCCGGAACGGACCAGATCTAAAGGGGAGGTCCTCAACGGTGAGATGACCTCGAGGAGGTCCTAAGCGATAGATCTAACATCACAGACCTCTAGGGAGGTGCAGGCGGCTACGATTGCGCAAGGGAGGTCTTGGACGCTCAGATTTCCTTAGAGGAGGTCGGACGTCCCGAGCTCACAACCACGTGCTTTGCGCACGTGTTTGGACAAGAGGTTAATGCGCCGCGAGACACAAGGAGGTCCGCTGGAGGTCTTAATCACAAGCACAAAAATGGTGGATTTAAGAACATCAAGACCCAACCAATGATTGCAAGATTGAGCAATTGATGACCGCATTAAACATGGCAAATCTCGTCCTAAAAACGACAACGGTGCCGCTGCGTGTCCGACAAAGACCCGAGCTCAAAGATTTGGTCATCGCCGGCGATGTAGACCTCGCGGCGAGAACCAAGGACATCCCGTGTGCGCAATAGTGTTGCGCACACCATGGACTCATTCTCGACGGCGACGACGGTTTTAATCGCCGGCGAGCCGAGAGGACAAACACAACCCGCGACGGCCAAAATACGAAAATGCAAAATGGAGCTCAGCGCGACAATCAAGCGTGTGCAAAACTTAAGCTCCGCAACATGCATTCAGCGGGTGCCAAGATCTAAAGGACTAACGGGAGATGTACCGGAGGTCCTAAGGTCGGGAGGTCGTGGAGGTGATGACCGGAGTTGGGGAAGGCGGTGAAGCTTCATGACCCAAGGCACCAGCCTCAAGCTCGACTTTGTCCACCTCGAAAAATGCCCAAACAATTCAAGTTAGGGTTAACTTCCAAGAGGTTTTCGTGAGCAAAAGTGAGCAAGGTTTGAAGGAGGAGCCACTGGAACCCTTGTCTCACCGAGGAGCTCCAAGGACATCAACAATGGCACCAAGATGGGAGGTGAGTTTGGGGATGAGGAGCTCACCACGCACAAGTGCAAGGCCGAGGTCAATTGTGTGCAAAGGAAGCCAAGGGAGGATTCTGGGGTGACTTATAGACCGAGGTGAAGGTTATGAGTGGGGCTAAGCTCCATGGTGAGCTTAGCCCACGGGTTGGTCCATAGGGTGGACAAGACATAAAGGTTGACAAGGTGACAAAGATCTTGGTGACCAATGAGGCGGAAAGTCGACCAAGATTAAATGCGGTCAAGAAAGAGTCATATAATGTACCCCAAGGTCGACACGCATTAATGCTTTGCCAGAGCTCGCATGCGCCAGAGGAAGGAGAAGAACAGGAGGTCTTGGTGACCGTTGGATAAGACACGGGAGAGGTCCTAACCATCGGATCCAATTTTTGAACCGTTATGTTTTAAGTGGCCGGGAGGAGGTCCCACCACACGATCAAGGTGGGGAGGTCGTGGCCCTCCGATTTCTTAATCGAGAAAACATACGTGAGGAAAAGGGACAGAGGTCCAAAGCGTTGGATCTCCATCCAGCAGTGCGGACCTCGGTGAGGACTTAACGCACGCGATCAAAAAGACATGAGGGAGGTCATGGCCTTTGGATTTAAATCCAAGGGCACACAATGACCGGGAGGTGCGATATGATGCTTAATGTGCAGGGAGGTCATGACCTTTAGATTTAGATCTAAGGGCTACGATCAAAAGAGGTGGAGGTCCCTGAGCTTGCAACGCACAAGGGAGGTCATGGCCTTTAGATTTAGATCTAAGGGCTACGACCTCACCAAGGCGGGAGGACCTTGCCGTGATGTTTTTCGAGAGGAGGTCGTGGCCTTTGGATCTGAATCCAACGGCCACGACCTCAACAACAGCTAAAAGGGAGGTCTGTTAGTTAGATTGAGAGGAGGAGGTCGTGACCATGGATTTTTGATCCAATGGCCGTGACCTCATCAAGGTGGGATGTAGACTTTGAGGTTTGACACAGGGAGGTCATGACCGTGGATCTTTGATCCAACAGTGTGACCTCATGTAGGTGGGATGTTTGCTTAGCTTATCAGGTGAGGGAGGTCAGGCCGTGGATCTTGAATCCAAGGGCCAAGACCTCAACAAGGTGGAAGGTGGTTTTTGAGGTTTGATAGCCAGGGGAGGTCAGGGCCGGTTGGATGTTAATCCAAGGGCTATGACCAGGACAAGGTTGGGAGGTCCTTGCAGTGTTGACCTGAGAGGAGGTCGTGGCGGTTGGATGTAGATCCAACAGCTACGACCTGATCAAGGTGGGGATGAGGTCTGCTGAGGTGCAGACATGGTTGGTTGGACCGGCTTGAACATGGCTAGCCCAAGGAACAGTGTAGGCTTTTAAATTTAGTTTCTAACAAATGAGACTTAACAGAATTGTTTGGGATAGCATTTCAACTCCAAAATTCATGAAATTTTTACAGAGCTTGCTGACAATGAGCTTAACCTTGCATAAAATTTTCAGAGGTTATTATGCACTGCATTTTCTCAGGAAATTCATGAAGGTTGTTTAAAGGATTGTTTTACCTCCAAAATTATCAACAAGTGTTATAACTCATGATATTTTTCAGAGGGGTCCCACATCAGTTTTTGGACCAAGGAAAATATTTCCAATTGATTGGCACAAGATTTAAGATGGATGGAAAATGAATTAGACTTTTGGTCAACAAGAGCTTTGTGTTTTTGGATTACACAACTCTTGGACAAGAATCACATGAGATTTTAGGGTTTTTCAAGATGTGAGAAAAGTTTTAATTTCTACACATATAATTATGCTTGAATAACCCTAATTATACATTTGGGATGTCACACGAGCTTACGTCATGCAGCAGAAGAACGTGAGGCACGGCGGCACGCATCAGAGAGTGATGGCGGTAGTGAGGAAATGGGGAAGGAAGCAGAGGACTTGACGACGGCCATGACGTGGGCGACAGCGAGCTCCGGGAAGGAGAAGACGCGGGCAACTTATTGGGGCCGTTGGGGTCGGCCTTCTCATGGGCAGAGGTCGGTAGGGAGAGGTGGACGTGGATGTAAAGCGGTTGTGGACGGGGAGGAGCGAGGGAGAGAAATTTTTGGAAGAAGAGAGAGATTGAGGAAGAAGAAGACGTAGGCGGGTACACCTCAGCGGATACCTTACCTTAGCCACACCTCA
This sequence comes from Phyllostachys edulis, assembly GCA_036346405.1. Lineage (NCBI taxonomy): Eukaryota > Viridiplantae > Streptophyta > Magnoliopsida > Poales > Poaceae > Phyllostachys > Phyllostachys edulis. The sequence continues at coordinate 40,041,975 of CM070551.1, read as the reverse complement.
GCAGTCACGTTAGTCGTCATGGTGGGAAAACCGCTTCCGAAAAACCTCGGCCACACCGGACATCGATATTTCAGGGGGGTCAAATGGACATTTTCCTTGTTTTAATGCTGGTGTGAATGGTGGAAGGAGGTATTTAAGAAGTTTTGTATTTTTGGCTGCATGATCTTTGATGGCAGTAGATGATCTATTGTTTCCTCTTTGATGGCAGTTGGAATTATAGGCCGCTATGTTCTAACAAGAAGGGGATTTAAGATCTTTGACGAGAAGTCTTTGTACAATTTCCCTCTCCCTTTTAGCTTTCTTTTCTTTTTAGTCCTTTGTACAATGACAAGAATTCTGGTTTAAATACGTGAATGATCAATTTTTTTCTGTGTCTAAATTTTCTATCTTAAAGCCATACCGAAGAAGATTGTACAGAGAAGACTAACAAGAATGACTACTGTATAATATGGCTCGGTAATAACACAAACAAAATCAAGCTGCGCCCCAGCCATGGTAAACACTCTCTCCATGGTAACTAGTAATAGTTCGTATTGCTGTGAAATTAGCACTCAATCTTCATTTAGTACTTGAACGGGGATTCTGGTAGGAAAACAATGTGCCTTGCAACCTTCCCACAGCATTTTTATTTATTAGAGCGGAGGTGCCACGCAGATGGCACGAGAAAGACAATCACAACGAACAAGAAGAGCTTAGAGATTTGTTTACCAGGTTCAGCAAGGTTTCCACGTCCTTAGGTGCTGAATTTGAGCCGAATTGCGGTGGCTTCATCCATACGAGGATTTTCTTACGACCTCCGGTAGTGCTACATCCATATTTTGTCTTATTATTTCTGGCTAGCAATGGTAGAGTAGTTCTTTCTCTCTCTTTTTTTTCAGACTGAGTAGTTCTTTCCCCTTGGTGTGACGCCTGCAATAATAATCTGCACTTATTCTTGATGATGATGATGATGCGACGTAACGTTATCATCTCTTTTGGAATCCTATTGCATAGTATAGTGTTTGATAATGTTGGTTACTTTACATTTTTTATAGTAACTTTCCAAGTGAGATTTCTAAAATTGGTTCAGAACATATTACAACGTATATAATTTCTAAATTCGGATGAGATTATGTTTTTGCAACATATATTAAGAAAAACGTGCATTACATGTGCACGATTACTAGTGTATGCATCTTTGCTCCGCAAAACTCAGAAATCTTCCATTCAGTCTAACAGCGGGCACTGCATTATGTAATTAGCAGCACGATTAACAGAGAAGGCCATATTATGCATTCCTATACACCTGAGTGAATATCCTTTAATTTTCAGTTTAAACTCCTGAGTGCTCATATTCTATCTTCTCTACTTCAGATTTAAACTTCCCCTTGTTAGTGTAAAGATGAAATAAAATGGTTACTTTTTAAAAAATTTCTTGAAACAATAGATGAAAGTACCCCCACAAATTTGAGTTTTTGGCTGATTTGGCACGTTTTTTTTTTGTTTGTAAGCAAAAGTAGCCTCCACTCGCACGCAATTGCAAAAATTGCACCGCGAGAGACTAGACAGGACTTGCAATGCTCTAGGACAATGGCAGGAATACGCTGCAGGTTCCTGCCGCACATCCGTTCCACGGAGATAGTGATGTGTTACAGTGATAAACAGTGCTAAACAGTGATGCACTACAGTGCTAAAATAGTGCAAATAGTGCACGTGATGCGCGCATGTCTCCTGCCACTGTTCAGGAGCGAAGCAGGTAATACACTACAATGTTATTTTTGCGATTATGTGCGAGTGGAGGCTATTTTGCTATTTCGAATAAAAAAAACATACCAAATCAGCCGAAGTCTCCGCAGATTTTTCCAACAACTTGGCAACGATGACTCGACAACAAACAGAGTTTCCGGCCATGGATATCACAGACATGCAAAACACCATATCAGCAAACATCTCCTCCTATATGATGCGCACAGTCACACACGGCCAGGTACATGCAGCAAACAAAACACTTAATCGCTGCTGCTTGATTCAAAATCACAACACACAGACATGCAGCAAGGTCGATGCATGCAAGCACACAATTTTCAGTTTTACGTAAACACTCTCATGAGTCACATTCGCGCAGCCATGTAGATGCACGCAGGCACACATTGCTGCTGCATAATTGTTTCAAACACAGACACACATGCAACCAGGCGGATAACAAACAAAACACTGAATCGCAAGCCACACTCACAAATCGGACAGACACAAACTGTCTGCTTATTGTTTCAAACACGTAGCCAACGTGGCCACGAAGGTAAGAGCTACCATAAGCCCGTACCTTATACTGCAACAATTCAACAAGCACTGAGAAGGCAATCGGTCGATGCCCGACACACAAATGTGTACTTCCATGTTCAAGCAGCAGACCAACCAAACGCATGCAGCAGGAGGAGAATTCACCTAGGTAATGGTAGAGTCAGAGAAACGAAGAGTCAATAATTAAGCTAACCTATTAGAGGATGCGATTAGAGTACCTGAGGACGGAGACCCTGGGCAATTTCTTCTTGTAGTAGCGCGAGTGTATCAGCGCCTTGAAGAGGTCAGGGTGGTGGCCGGCGTCCGCCCCGTCCCACTCCAGCGCATCCCACACGTCCTTCTCGATCTGGACGGTCGGCTTCTTCTTGACGGACGGCAGCCGCTGCAGGCCCCAGCATCCCCTGATCCTGATGGTCTCGAGCGCGGGCGCCACCATCTTGACCTCGCATATCTGCCGCAGCATCGGAAGGTCGTGCAGGTGGATGGTGGTCAGCTTCGGGAAAGCTACACCGTGGACGGCTATTTTCTCTGGGTAGCTTTCGTCCAGTACAAAGACGTGCGTGAGGTTGCCACAGTGGATGATGTGGAGGGTCTCCAAGCTGGGGAAGGAGGAGACAAACACCGGTAGCACGAACTGGAGCCTGGGACAGGAGCGCAGGTGTAGGTGCTGCAGGTTTCTAAAAGACTTGCGGTAGGCACGGGAACCTTTGCTCCAAATGCAACGGGCCATCAGGAGATCTGACGCCCATAAGGTCTCCAATGGATGGAAATCAAACGACGATGACGGAAAAACGGTATCTAACTTGGGGCACCTCTCCACGTCGCACCGCCTGAGGTAGAACTCCCAATCACCTCCAGGCATACTAGCATTTGTGGAGACATCGTGCACATGCAGGGATTCAGCACACTGTTTTATCAAATTACCTAAATTACCATTTGCGTCCAGTTCGCTCTCCATGCTGAGGCTCCCTTGAGCAATCTCGATATGGCGATCTGACTCTGGAGTCGAAGGCTGTGGGAAAGCCTGCATCGGGACATCGAGAACCTTGGTAAATACCTCAGTATACCGGCCAGCGGGAACAAGCTGTTGCTGACTGGCTTGATCACTGGGGCCAATCTTCCCCTTGCAGGTTGCTTCAAGTTGTACAACCCCACTACACACAGGAGAAGAGGTGATGCGGATATTAAAATAAACACCCTTAATGCTGTAGATTGCACCTCTATGATATTCTTCTATTAGAGGCCATAACGACCGAGCAAGCCTTGCATCCACAATAATAGCATGCACCTGCAATCGGAAGGGTTTATTCTGGTTAGAGGATGGCTGAGGACGTCCAATTCCAGGTCGTGTGTCTACGCACAGCAACTCTAGGTTGGGCTGTATCCGAGAACCACTCTTGCCCCATCGTATTGCACGAAGGCGCTCACAACCCAACAGGAATAGTCTCTTGAGCCTTGGGACCTCCACCACCATAGTTTTGAAGTCAAGTATCTTGATTGCAGTTCCAGAGAGGTCCAGCTCCACGAGGTTAGGTAGCCCACGCAAGAACACATTCTCCAACTGTGTGCAGCCCTCTAGGGAGATCTTGGAGATCTTGACATCCTTCTTATCTGCAGTAGATGGACGGAATTTTTCTCGAGGTAACTCAATGGTAGGTGTCCAATGGGATGCTGGTCCATATCCGTCCAAGCTGAAGGACTTGAGGGAGGGAGGAAGCCTACCACGGGCGACAACATTTTCTAACTCATCACAGCCATCCAAAATAAGCACCTCCAGGCTACCGACAGTTGATAGGCTACTTGGTAGAATTTTCATGTCTTTATTGCCTGAGAGGTCAAGAAGTTGCAGCTTTGTCTTGAACATGAAGGAGTTGTTCGTGTCTATTGACGTCTCTTGCCAACACGTAGGTTTGATTATTCGAAGCTTGTGAAGGCAAGGTAGCCGTCCTTGTAATTTACCTGTGTATTGCCAGCACTTGACTCCCTCTATATTTAGCTCCCTGAGGTTAGTCAAGTGATCCATCTTTTCTTCAGATAAGATCTCATCCCAGTCCGTGTAACGTAGATCAAACACCCACAGGCTCTGCAAATGTGCCCACATTGTAAGGCGCTCTCCTCCTCTTGTTTTGCTGTCTGTGCAGTGGTCCAATCCAAGGAATCTTAGACTATGGCACAAAAGGAAAGGAGGTGATGCAAAACTGAAGGCACACCAGGACAGAACGAGCACACCGAGGTTGATGGAATGTTCAAATAAGCCATTTGGTAATGCTGCTCGGTCATCTGGACTTTCAGATGTCAGGAAGAAAGATGATGTTGCTGCAGGTATAGTTTGCATACCATGAACTTCTGCATTCCTCGACGTGATTGAAATCCAACGGTATGGCCCTTCTTCATAGACATCACCATCTTTAACCACCAGAAAAGGAGGCTCCGGATGTTCCATGAGCTCTTCAAGCACATCATCAAGCAAAGAAGCATCGCACTCCCAACTTATCTCTCGATGCAATGCGCTACCAATCTCCCTTGCTCTGTCCTCTTGTATGATTCCGTCGCAGATCCAATAGTTGGGAGCATGAGCAGCCCAAACAGATTTGGTGGTGCTGTGGAAATTATAACGCAGGAATAACTCGTAGAGACAACAATCTGCGACCATTGTCGGGTCGATGCCTCGCATACATGTGTGGCGAGCAACTATGGTAGCAGCCTCTTGTTGCAGTAGTGCACGAGACTGTGAACTTGTTAAGTCCTCGTAAGTATAGAGGAAAAGGTGGGTGTATCTTAGTTCTGCATTCTCAGAACGGCGGCGATGCATGGTCAGGAAGCTTCTTTTGAATGTCCATATCATCATGTTGTTTCGATAGCTCGTAATTTGTGGAATACCAAAGCTAGTTATATCGAACTCATCATCACTTCCGTTAAGAAAAATGATCATAAATCGACATTCCTTCAGGGTTTGATCAATCACTGCCGCAACGCTTCGTATCACGTCCCTAGAGCCCTGGTCCACCCCACGGAAGTCATCCTCCTCATCCTGCTTGTCGATCACTTCCATTGTTGTATCGCCAAGTTTCAGCTCCTCTGCAATCACTCTCTGCATTGCCCTTCTACTTTTCCAGGCTGAGCAATCTATGTAAATTGTTCTGTCAAAGCATAGTTCCGGAGGAGTTTTCCTTGATGGAAGCACTTGTGCTATGGATCCAAGGACGGCGGACGCTCCGAATCCATCCCAACCATCAAAATAGATGACTTTTCTGTCGCTCTCGTACCGAACATAGATGTCAAGTATCTGCTCTCTGGCGCTATCGACGTCTGTCGCTCTGAAATTCTGAAGTGGAGTGAGCAGTAAGCAAAGTGAGGTCACCTTAATTTGTTGCAGCTTCAAATTATCAATCAATTAATTGAAAGGAATGCATGCCCTGATCGAGTGTATTTCCAATTAATTTACTCGACTCAAATAAAAATCGGTAAACATCGCAACATGTGGTACGTTGCACGAGAACTCTCGACATGAAAACCTAACATTTGGCACGTTGCACGAGAACTCGCGACATGAAAACCAACTGGCAAGCAATGCATCACCGATTGAATGAAACTGGAAACAACAAAACCAACATGTGGAAGGTAACATCAGTCGTGCAAGCATTCGAAATTTCCAATGCATGCGCAAACCGTAATTAAATTTGGTCCATGATCCTTTTGGCATATACTCCTTTGTTCTCTTTACTCGTCATTTTAGAATTTGTACATTGAACCTTTTAAAATTTTCTTTAAAATTATAGGTAGTGAATTTGCCTCTTTTTTATTTCCTTTCAAATTAAATATCTCTAAATCAGAAGTATGTTTCAAAAAAAAAGGTTACCTATCAGCTTTCACGCAGTATATAGTATATAACCAGTTTTTAGATCATATATTCCATCATTTTGGTGAGATTACCCCCATCCTTGACTGTTACGAGGGATTATGTGGTAATGGACCAATTCATCCAATCTTTCGAGACCTCTCGAGACCAAACAAGTAGGTTAGGTTCGGAATTAGGATCGGAAGGTCCATCCACCGTCCGATTCCTCGAACCAAACAAGAGGCATACAACAAATTTTTGAGCATGTGAGATTAATAAGCTGCAGAAAGGCTCTAGTACTCTAGACGTATGAACTACTTGGATTTATTCAACTAGAGGTAAAAATCGACAAACATCGCATGCATCAGCGGTTTCTTTTCTGTAGGCAATTGCCAATTGAATGGAACTGAAAACATCAGACGTCATGCATGTTTTCAAAGCGAACTAAGTCCATTTCGCACCCTCCAGTCCACAAGATCGAACTATACCATGCATGAAAGTGTAAACAGAGTTGCTACTTAAAATGCAGAGAAGAGTAGTACCTGGATATCCATGATGAATTCCTGTGTCGAAGACCAAGAAAGAAAAGCATCATCAGCTGAAGATCTCCCGCCACCACCTACACAATAACAACGACATGTTACGACGTTTGTGCTTCACCATTGTCATAATCAATTTTTGGCTGCATTAGTACGTACCGAGATACACAGCAGTCGGGTGAGTCGTGTCGGTGACGGCTGATGACGAACCTGTTTGCCTCGGCAGTTTGGCCTAGCTAAAGCATGAATGATTCCTTGCTTCTTGTCTCCGTGCATGTCTTTTTGTTGGATGGGTTCTTTGCTTCTCGCCTCCCTTTCTCTTTTCTAAAGGATATGATGAAGCTTTTCTTTTTTCTAAAGATATTGTGGTTCTTGGTATTTCCCTTTTTTTTAAAGAGGGACTACGTGACGATGTTTGGCGAAGTAAAGCAGTTATAATAGTAAAGATATACGGAAGACACCGTTTACTATAATCAATAAAATTTCAGCAATTTTGGCATTCAACTGGACAAAAGAAACCCTGATTAAAATGTCAAACAAGTGTGCAACGTTGTATATGTTTAAGGGCATCCTAGTGTTTGTTGTAAAAATTGGCCTTAAGGTGTGATCCACTTGTAGTAATGTGGTTTATTGTAAAATAGCAGGGTGGTCTGCGCGTTTGTGCTGCTAGATTTCTTTCAGAGTTTGTATAAATGTTTGATAATATATTTTCGTATCTTGTAGACTATTTAGACATTTAAGATATTATAAACATTGGAAATGACAATAGAAGCTTGAAGAAAATTACAACCTAGGGAACGTAATTGAGTAATTGAAGTATGTGCTTTGATGGAAGAAAATCATTAAGCATAATAAGCTGTTAGGATTCTTAAAAATTAACCACTCTCCATCATGCAAAGATCATGTAGCTGCATGTCGCTATTCTTACTCTGTTAGTTATTTCTCCCAAATTGTATGTATGCACATGTACCTCTATTTAATCTCAAGCAATACATTGATTATATGTGCGACAAATTATCTTATTAGTTTACACACGCATACACCGATTTACCATGGGCATACACCGATACATAATGGGTAATCTACCTTGAACTTATCTTTCCTCACACGCCGTCTGTCCTACCATACCGTGTAGCTTCTATTTCTTCGCGCCGTTACAACTTTTTTTCTTCAACCTCCAAAGGTAAGCTCAAATCTTGATCGACCCCTCTCAGCTGCTACCCCTTCCAATGCAATATTTTACCACATAGTTATCTTCTACTTCTCTCCAATTATTACTTAATGCTAATCATAGTGACATCAACACGCATACGCATGCAGTCATCGCCAATCCCAGCTGGGGACACATGTCACGCTCTCTCCGGTGGCCCCCAAGCATATTCTCTATGGCTGTGTCATCTGTACTCCAAGTTTTTTGTTCCTCTGCCTCTATACGCCTGCGCTTTTATTCGTACGGATACATGCATGTACATACGCATGCATTATGTTATACATGCTTGACGTCCCTTCTCTTGTGTCGGCTGCTCCTCTTCTTCGACGTTGATCAACTCAACGTTGTGCCTTCCTCACTAACCATGGTGACCTCTCATCTTCACTAATATTGGCATGTCTCTTTTAGTCGTTGTCTAACGATACAGAGAATTTTTTTCTACATTGCCGACGATGACATGTCCCTCACCAGTGATGGCGTAGTCCTAGCTACCCAATAGCCCCATATCATCCATAGCTCGTCAAATCTTCATTTCCTCTCTGCTAGGGCTTCCCCGTCATCGAGTTTCTTTGGCTACTAACTTCTTCAACAACACCGACGCTCTCCACTTGTCATCATGATCCTTGACTCCTTCAACACTGAACTTTCTCTTATATGGCTCCGGTGAGCAGCACGGTATTGTCCTCATCTTCGTCATCGCCACATTGAGGTCTTTGCTTCCCCGTGGGTCAATATCTTCTTGCAGGACGGATTGATGCCATTGCACTCTTTCGTGGTCTCCTCCGATACTATTCGTGCTATACTCGTTATAACTTGTATTTCATAATCAAAATTTTATTTATTTTTTATTTTTATTCCATAGGAAGCAACTATAGAAACACGTGACCTTGAGAGAGAATGTGGCGAGTTCTTTTGTGTCTCCTCTAACACCATTCATACCATCCTTGTTATAACTTTTATTTTTATTCAATATTTCAGTTATTTTTATTGCAGTTTGTATACAAATAAAATTGTAACTTTATTTAATTTATTTTGAATTTGAGTTATTTAGGGATTTTACTTTGGAATTCATATAGAAATTAAATTGCAGATTTTATTTTATTTTTATTGTAATTTTAGTTCTTTTTTTTCTAGAATTCGTATCCGAATGCAATTGCTAATTTTTCTTTAATATTTATTCCGAATTACAATTATTTAGGGATTTTACTTTGGAATTCGTAGTGACATCAAATTGCTAGTTTTATTTTATTTTTTGTTGGACCGAAACGACGATTAGAGGAGGGGTGAATAGGAGCACTATCTCTTTTCACTTTGATCGGATTCAACACGATTTTTACTCCAATAGCTATGAGAGCTACGAAGATCAATATACAAGCATAGTGGAAGACTTGTATTGAATTCAATCTAAACACCCAAGCACAACAACCAAAAACGCAAAAACGTGCAAACCTCTCATGAGATCAAACCTGCTAACTCACGTCAAATGATCAAAACCAATGCGCCCTAAACGACGGTGCCAAAGCCAGAACTTAGAAAAAGATGCAATCAAACACTTGAGAAATCCAGCAAGAGATTGAGAAAAGTCAGCTCCAAAGATCCTACCAACTCTAGAAATCCCAAAAACAAGCTCAGCAGCTGAATCAAGCACACGATAAGCATTTTTCTTAAATCTAGTCTCATAACCATCATCAAGAAGCTGCGAGACAGAAAACAAGTTGTACTTTAGCTTGTCCACAAGGGCGATGTCCTTAAGGATGAACTTGTCGTTCACCCTGATCGATCTCGTTCCTTCAATCCGCCCTTGTGTATCATCTCCAAAGGTGATGAAGTCATCACCCGTCGACCGCGTGAAGGAGGTGAACCATCTTGAGTCTCCGGTCATGTGGTGTGAACAACCGAAGTCGACGAACCACTTGTTCTTCCCCTTCCGCGGAGACCCTCATCGATGTCATCGACGTCAACGAAGTCGGCCATGAAGCACATACCAATGAAGTTCTTTGCCTTCCCTTTCTTCTTCTCTTGGGGAAGCTCCTCCTCCTTGTCCTCATCGCTCCCGGAGTCCACATCGCTTATGGATTACTCTCCAAAAGGGGTAAGAACCCGGTGAGCGACCTTCATGAGTTTTGCAGCAACAAACTTGGTCTTGTTCCCTTGAGGCTTCCTCCAAGTTGGCTTCTCCTCCTTGTGGTTGCTCTTCCCTTTCAGCTTGGGGTAGTTCGCCTAGATGTAGTAGAGCTCTCCACACTCATAGCATGTCACAGAGCCACCTCTCTTCTTGTTTCTCACATTGTTATAGGCCCGTGTGAACTTTTTGGCTAGGAGGGCTAACTCAGGCTCAGGAATAGTCTCAAGTTCCTCTCCATGGATTGCAGATAAGCAGGCAAGTGAAAATCCAGATGAAGATTCAGAAGAGCCATCAGAAGTTCTCTTAAGAGGGTCTACTACCAAAGCCATGTTCTCCTTCTTAGGATGATCAACCCTCTTGATCTCATGAGTCTTGAGCTTACTATAGAGCAGCTCCAAAATGAGCTTAGAGAGGTTGACATTCTCCTCAATGGCAGTAGCCTTCATCTCCCACTCCATAGTGTTAATTGCAGCTAAGAGGTGAGTCGCATTTTCAAACTGAGAATACTCGATGTTGACCTCTATCAACTGATTAAGCACCTTGTTAAAGCGAGTGAATACATCATCGATGCTCTCTCCAAGACGTATCTCGAACTTGTTGTATTCTTGCTTGAAGATCGTCTGGCGTACTTGCTTGATTTGGGACGAACCCTCATGGTAGGTTTTGAGGGTGTGCCAAATCTCGTGTGCGGTCTCAAGATGACAGATCATGGCATACTCCTGTTTACCAAGTCCGGCATATAGGAGGTTTGTAATGTCCCAAAATTTAGTTTTTCAAAAAAAATTTGAGTAGTTTAGGTCCCTGAAAAATTTCACCAATTTTATTTGAATTAATAAAGCTTAATTGGGAATTTCTTAAATTCAAAATATTTAATTTGACTAATCTAAACATCAATTAAATAAAAATATGTGTTATTTGGCTTCCTTGTGTTCTAAGGAATTTTCTGAGAATTTTCTGGATTTGTTTGCTATTTATTTGGTCTCCTTAATTTTTGAGATTTTCTCTAATTCCGAAAAATCTTTCCTTTTCTCTCTCCTGCCACGTGCTATAGTACTCACGTGGTACTGTTCATCTGCGATCTCAGCCAGACGGCCAAACCGATCAGAACTCCTTTGACCGTACGTATCACAACCAAAACTTCCAAAAATCATATCTTCCTCCTCGGTGCATATAAAATCAAATCGTTTGTGCCCAAGCGTCCGTCTTGATCTCCTTTTCCAATCCCTTGAATTGGTTTTCTCCAAACCGATCTATTTTCGTCGCCATCTGTAGAATACTAAGCTCTACCCAAAGGCCTTCTCCGACGAGTTGTGCCTTCATCCGACGTCCCTCGGCCGAATCGTCTGTGGCGTTGGCTTCGCGTCATCGCGCTCTACATCATGGTTCCATCCCCTTCACCTGAAGATCGCCAAAGCCATGTAAGCCGTAAAGCCAAAACGTCGTCACATTGCTCGCTTCCTCGGTGAGTTTCTCCAAAATCCAACCGCGCCATCGCGTCCTTCTCGTCGTTTCCTTTCCATTTTTCCCCTTCACTGCCGCCGCGTCACCTCTAGTCGCCGGCCATCCCGTGCGCATGAATCAGCCATGCACTGTTCATGCTTGTGTCCAGTACGTGCGTTTCATCTCTCTGTTGTTTCTTTCCTGTTCGGCTTGGTTAACCCTTCTGTTAATTCTCTTGCTGCCATCTCCTGCCATGTCATCTGCACATCTCATGCCATCAAGCCAAAGCCTCCAAGCGCCATGAATCGCCAATTTGTTGACGACTCCGCTTTCTATGTTGCTTCCTATTCTTTGTTGAAGCCATCTTGTTCTCTGGTTTCCTTTTCCTCTGTGCTTCCTTGAATCATACAAGCATTAACACATGTCAATGCAAGATGCATGTGCGCCAGATCACAAAGACCTTCTGATGTGTGGCCTTTTTCCACCCAATCAATTCAAGCTATATATTCTTTCTTGTTCGTTTTATCTCCTGATGAATGGCCCATATGTCAATTACCATCTCCTGCTATCTTGTGCCATGAGCCAGCAGTGAAGCTTCATGTTTTCTTGTCCTGGTTGTTGCTTCGTTCCCTGTGATTCATTTCCTGTTAGTCCTCCTGCCTCTCTAACATGCATGCATATCCTATTTGCTCATGTACCAAATCAATGTCTCGCCGATGCCACTCCATGCCACCATGGACCAGCTGAACAGGCTGTAGGGTCATTCTATAACCATTGAAGCGACCCTTCATTCTCCCTGTTGTGCTGATGCTTTGTTCCTTCCCTGATTGGGTTGCTCCTTCTATCTCTGATGAGGTATAGTTTCCATATGTCAGTACAATACATCTTATACTTTCCCTTCCATGTAGACCCCACTTGTCATTCAAATAGTCAAGTTATATATATCTTCTCTCTCTTACGTGTTGACCCCACATGTCATCCACCCAGTTAAAAACTCTAATTATTTCTCTTACTTACATGCGGGTCCCGCATGTCGGTCAACTCTTGGTCAACCCTTATTTCTGAGTCTGGTCCACCGTGGACTAGCATATCTCTGTGGACCTGTTCTATAGACCAGTGGCCCACATGTCAGCCCCTAATCTTATTTTTGGGAATTAATTTAATTCTTGAAAAATCCTTTTATCTTATTGGTCCCACATGTCGCTCTCTATACCTTATTTCTGGAATTATTTTAATTCTAGAAATCTATAAATACCAGTCGGTCCCACATATCATACACTCAGCCTTTTTATAATATCTTCGAAATAGAATATTCTGAGAATATTCCGTAGACCCCATGTGTCTATTTCTCTCTCCCTTTTCTATTTTCATCATTTCATGTAAATTTCAATCTTCCGAGAGCCATATCTTCTTCATCCGAATTCCGATTGAACCCATTCAAGTTTCTAAATTCATTATCTACCTTCAAGCACCATTCAATTTCAATTTGGAGTTTATTTGAATTATCTTTTTGAATTTAATTTGTTTTGCGCTTTCTTTCTCGTTAGACGTTGAAGTCCCGGAATCGTCCGAAGGAGCGAAACGTCGAGGAGATAGAAGACCAAAGATAAAATAAGATCATCACTGATATAGCAAGGCAAGTTATACCTTTGATCATATTGAATCCCAATTTTTCTAAAATTACTTTGATTCAAATTATTACATTTACTTTAAGTATCTATTTAAATGCTTTTGGGTGTAATTATTATCCAATTTGTTATATCCACACTTGTCTATTTGTTATGTCATAATCTTTTGTCACCCTAGATTGGTTCCTTATGTAGTTGGTATTATCATAGCACCAATGTGGGTTGGTTAGATACGATTAGTCTGCTCAGCCATGCCACGAGTCATCATTTCATGTAAGTTGCAATTATAAACTTGACTAAGTAATTATGGAACTATGTGATAAAACTGTGTGTATTATGTGCTATTACTCGTTGATGGTATGTGTTGTACTTAACCAACAGGGTGGGAAAGGATTTAGACGGAGGCAAGTGGTACTGTGTGCTTTGGTGGAGCTGTGTGCACAGGATTAATACACTGTGTGCATAGGGTTTTGTAGTTATAAATTGGAAGTCTTGCCTTGGTCAATTAAGGACTTAACTTTGTGCGCCATTGAACTGAGCCTTACTGTACGACCACATGCCTGATGGGACGGATCTAACTTAGTAAGTTATGGATTCTTGACATTGATTACTCAGGTAGTAGGTTAGGTTGTGTTGCATGGGTGGAGGTGTGCTACCAAGTAGTCACATCGCGGGACGGTTCGCCGCTTCCCTGTCCAACGGTGTGTGTTATGCCAAAGCACTGTGTTAGGGTTGGTATGATGACAAAGCACATCGGGAGTATCAATGCTTGAGATAAAGTTTCTGAAATGTTTTGTTGTGATCATCTCCGTACAAGTTGATTGCATCTTGTGAGTAAAGTGTACAACCTCTGCAGAGTGTTAAATTAATCTATTCGAATAGCCGCGTCCGCGGTCATGGACATGCTCGGGGATTTCACACGAGGGGTAGATTTTCATTAAAAAAAACAATTGGGAAGGGACAGCGTGTGATTTAAGTCATATGGCTGTGTGAATAACTTGATTAGGCTTTATGTCTTTGTGAAAACAACTGATAAAATTAATATTATCTATTTGTTTTGAATTATGCTTTCAATCTATTATTTTTATTCAATTGCAAATGTTGCATTTCTGTAAAAGAACCACAGAAGCCATTCCTTTGGAATAAGCCATCATGTATAATTGCATTCTGTGGTATGACTTGTAAGTACGGTTGTGTACTCATGTTTGCTATAATCAATCAACAGAAGTGAAGGAATCGTCAGTCAACAAGGTCTACTTCAAGGATCGAGGAGAACTAGGTCACGCTACCCCAGCCGATTGCCTGTGGGCATATGGATGGGCTTCACTACTGAAGTTATTCCGTTACGTTCCGCTGCAGCTTCATTGGGCTATTCGCCTTCTGAGGCATTAATTGAAAGCTTTGACCTTAAGGTCTTTACTCTGATATTTATTGTTATTTGCATATTTATTAGTCATCTTTGCATATGAAAATGATATTTCATCGATGTTGCCCTTTGTGTGCACTAGCGTGATCCTAGACTAGCGCAAAGATATACAACGGGTCCGATTGCATTTTGCGTCCCGCTGCAAGGTTCTTTGCTTTATAGTTGTTAGCCAAGAGGGCTGCTAAAGCCAGCATAGCAACCTCAGGCAAAACGAGCGGGGCTCGAACAACCTCCCATATGGCTTGACCTTTACTCTGAAGTTAGCACCGACAAAGACCGATAAAGGATGAACGTACCTTCCCCCTACTTGTTACACTCTGTCCAAGGTCAAGAGAATTGAACTGTGCCAGTGCTTGCATGGTGTGAAAGTTCCGTCCGATTACTCTGCCAACATGAAGAAACTTGTTTCGATGGAAGATTTGAAGTTAATTGGCATGAAGCCTCATGATTGTCATGTGCTGATGACACAGAAGCTCCCTGTTGCAATTAGAAGTATTTTATCGATCAAGGTCCGAGAGACAATTATGAGGTTGTGTTATTTCTTTAACACAACTGCTCAGAAGGTCATCGATCCCGAAGGACTAGATGCTCTGCAGGATGAGGTGGTGACGACTCTATGTCATCTTGAGATGTATTTTCCTCCATCGTTTTTCGATATCATGGTCCATCTCATTGTTCACATTGTGAGGGAGATAAAGATGTGCAGGCTCGTGTTCCTACGTAGCATGTACTCGTTCGAGAGGTTCATGGGAATTTTCAAGTCCTATGTACGGAATCGATCTCGGCCAAAGGGTAGCATCGTTGAAGGTCATGCAACCGAAGAGGTTATTGAGTTTAGCGTCGATTACATGGCTCAGGTCGAACCAATAGGTGTGCCTCGATCTCACCATGAGGGGAGGCTCTTGGGTATCGGGACCATCGGAAGGAAAGAAATCACTCCAGAGGTGAGAGAGTATGCTCAAGCCTATTTCACAGTCTTGCAACACATGACTGAAGTGTCCCCATATATCGACCAGTACAAGGACGTGCTTCGGCAACAAATCTGGAGCGGCTGGATGTTTGGATCACGAGACAGCACAACAGTCGGTTCAACCAATGGTTGAAGGAGCGACTCGCTAGGAAATCATCAAGTGATACATTGACATGGTTGGCAGAAAGGCCAACCTTTACAGTTGTGACATGGCAAGGATACGACATAAATAGGTACACATTCTATACGCAGGCTCAGGATATAAAGAGCACTAACCATAACAACGATGTCCGTATAGATGTGTTTAGTACCGATGGGTTGAGGAGCTCCTACTATGGGTTTATAGAGGAGATTTAGGAGCTCGACTACGTGCTTTTCAAGATCCCCCTGTTTCGGTGCCGTTGGGTCCATCTCCCATAGGTGAAGGTCGACAGGTACGGTATCACTACCATGTACCTCGAACATGTTGGATACAAAGACGAACCATTCGTACTCGCTAACCAAGTTGTTCAAGTCTTCTATGTAACCGACCAGGCAAATAAGAAACGCCACGTAGTTTTTCATGGAAAAATGAGGATTGTCGGAGTTGAGAATATAGTGGACAAGGAAGAATACAATCAATTTGACGAGTTGCCACCATTCGAAAAAGATATAAGGGTCAAGAAAGAACAACGTGATGAAACTAGATACATACGTGTCAATCATCATGAAGGGCTAATTTTTAAAGGAGATAAGCAAGTGGAATGATGAATAAAATGTTTATGTGTCATATGTTCTGAATTTGCATTTATGTATATGAGAATGTGTCATATGTGAATTTGCATTTATGTATATGAGAATGTGTCATATCTGAATTTGTGAAATGGATGTGCTTGTTTCTGAAATGAATGTGAATTGGATGTATACATGTACTTGGTGTGTTTCTGCTTGTTTCAGAGGGCATGGCTAGCATTTCCTGAGGCTAGCCAATAAATAGAAATAGATGTAGCAATACAGAAGAATATCACAGACGGTTCCTTAGGACAAACCGTCTGTGATCATATATCACAGAAGATTTCATCTAAAGAACCGTTTGTGATATATGATATATCACAGACAGTTCTATCTAAAAACCGTCTGTGATACATACATATCACAGACGGTTATTTATTGGAACCGTCTGTGATATCCAACCCTATTTATATTTGGACTCTAGGGTTTGCCGCGCCCCCCACTCAAACGATTAAGTTTCTCTAACATCCCTCCTCCCCGAGCCCGTCGTCGCCTCCTCCTCGAGCCCATCGCCGCCGTCCTCGACGTCGCCTCCTCGAGCTCGGCGCGCCTCTTCCCCTAAGCCCACCACCTCCTCCCCGAGCACGAGCCGCCACTTCCCTGAAACCGGTGCCCCTCCTCCCTGAGCTCACCTCCTCCCCTCCCCTCCCCTGAGCACCTGTCGCCTCCTCCTCCCCTGAGCCCGGCGCGCCTCCCCTTCGACGTCGCCCTGCTGCTCCGGTGCTCCCTGCTCATCCTTCCCCAGACGCCCAAAGGTAACAGATGCCGAGTTACCGACCCCGACATCCCTTCCCCTCACACATTGCTCAGATTGCTCAGTGGCTTTGATTGCCATCTGTGATGATAATAGTCATGTACTAAAATTGTTTTGAGCTCTAATTGGAATGGAATGCTTATTACTGTTGATTGATCTTTAGCATTTGGTCTGTTACTTTGGGTTGGTTAATTGGTTGAACCTCCAGGTTTTGTGATCCAATTCATAATACATGCTATTATGTCAGTAGATCAAGTGTTGTTGGCTGACTTGGAGAATTTACATGTTTATATGTCAATTATATCGTTTAATTGGTGTGTATACCCATACACATAGAGAATCTTATGATAATATATTCATGTGTGTCAAAACTTCTATTTCTCGTGAAGATGTCCGCTCATTCTTCGTTCGCTCATTCTTCGTCATCGTCGCCTCATGAGTCTGATGTGTTGTCCTCTGGAAAATCCAATCGCAAGGAAAGAGGAATATCGAAAAGGCCAAAGGGCCGAATTACCATCATGAGAATCAATGTGTCTGGGACCCCTCTGAGTCCTCATCGAGTAGCGTCCGCATTTCAGACAACGGTCGGAATAGTTGCACGCGAACGGGTCAAGATCACCTACGATTCATGGAAGGAGTTGACCAAAGATCAGAAAGATGCGCTGGTGACAGAAATTTTACAATCATTCCTAATCCCGGAACAAAACCAGGTCTTCGTGCAACAATACACGTTGCTAGCGGCGTGCAAAGCGTAGAGGAACTTCAAGAGCACGCTTGTTAAGAATTACGTAGAGAAGGATCTGACGTCCTTCCAGAAGTATCCATTCGTGGAGGAGTACTAGGAAGACCTTGTGGCGAAGAAGACGACAAATGATTTTAGGAGTAAAAGTAAGGCGCACAGGTCCCTCCAGGAAAAAAACATGCACCCCCACAGACTCGGCACCGCTGGGTATGCGGCTAAACTCCCGCAATAGAGGGATCAGGACGAGCATGCAAGACGGTTGGACGCCTCCCCGCTATTTGCCCAGATCTCTAATGAGCGTGTCAAACAGTGGCTAAGAGTGAGGTTATCTACCGCGTCTTCGGGGGCCATCTCCTTTCCAAACCCCTCAGACTTGGAAGTGTCCCGACGCTTAGTAAGATATCGAACTACCTAGTTTGTAATTACTCAATAACTTTATAGGAAGTGAAATAAAATGTCGGGCTCTTGCAGGAAGAGTTGAGTACTGTACAATATTTCCAAGGCTCATTCCAGGCAGATAGAGAGAGAAATATGCTCTCTGAAGCCCTGGGAAACAAGGAGCATCTGGGTCACACGAGAGGCATTAGTCTTTATGTTCCATGAAAAGATGGATTCGCAGCGGACTTCTGGGCGTACCGAAGTAGGAAGAGAGCCAAAGCCGAGCGCAAAGCACAGCTACGAGAGGAGATTCGTACATCCCTCAGAGAAGAGATACGGGATGTCACACGAGAGAAGATTCGTGCATTCCTCACAAATCAGTTGGAAGCCCCCACCACTACTATGCTAGCCAGCCCCCCAAATGTTCGAGTAGTTGCGCGTCCAACCATAACTTAGAAATCGATATCAGATTTTCTATTGATGACATCCTAGTAATAATTATTATCCCTGGAATGTTCGATCCATTGATAGGCCTGTTGGAGTAGCTAATTTTGTATCGTTGTGTAGGTGGCTACGAAGTGCAAGCTCCAAGTGAGATGTACCTCTGTTACCCTGGATGCTGCTTGGGGCCAAGCGTATCCATCCGGTGTCGGGGCCTTACTGCACGGTGTAAATATAGCGCTGGGTTTCGCAAAAGTGAATGTGGACGGTGTTTATGCCAATTTCAAGGTCATCCAGCTAGAGATGCCCCCAAATGACGAGGTCATGACTTTAGGGCAAGCTATTGGAGCATTCATCCAGTGGCCCAAGAGAGACATCTGCCTAGAGCTACCTACATCGGTGTCAACTTCACGAGAAGTATCTGCACCGGAGCTACCTACACCGGTGTCAACTTCACGGGAAGTATCTGCACCGAGCTACCGCACGAGTTACTGCATCGATCGGCAAGGACCCAGACATCGATGCATCTACACCTCATGCCCAGTCAACCTATAAAAAGCGAGGTGGCAAGGGCAAATCAAAGCAGCCCGATGATATCCCCTTCTTGCTGTTGGTCCAGAAATTCGTGAATGGCGAGCCGTTGGTCGTCCCGGAAGAGGACATCAAAACCCTAGGATTGGCTTCCCAGGGATTGCATGAATGGTACACAGAACAAGCCAAAAAGACGGGTATACAACGGTGCTCGGGTGTCACCGTCAAGTTCAAGAAAATTCATTTTAACCACGAGTTTCAAGACTGTGTTTTCACGGTGACCTTCGATGACTTGTTCTTACTCTTCAACCTCGACTCCCTCGACGTCTCACTCATGCGATGCTGGACACTGTAAGTGTGTACAATCACGGTCTACGTTCGTGTAATACCGATAAATGCCATATATAACTTCTAGCTTTTGTACATATATATAGATACATGATCGTAGGAACCACATCAAGTAAGCTATCGTTAGGTTTCCTTGACCCACACTTGGTCTCTGAGCAATGCATCAACGCCAATGCAACCTTCGTCGAGAGTACATAGCGACGTTTTTGCTGGATCACCGTGAGAAGGATTTCATACTTTTGCCCTACAACCAAGGGTAAGTGCTGAACTAGTGGCTATACTTGTTGATTTGTACTTTATAAGCAACACGAACTTAGGTTTAATGACCGTGGCGACATACCTGTGTAGGTACCACTGGATTCTAATTGTAATTATACCAAAATAGAACCAGGTAAGATACTTTGATTCCCTAAAGAGGTCTAATAACAACTTCACAATTGTCAAAAACTTAATCGACAGGTAAACACATTTCCTCCATAGATAACTCTATTGTAGTCTTTCCTTCCTTTGCAATGGCTAAGGCTAAATTTTTGGAATCACGTAGGTCGTTCATCACATACTATGCAAAGGGAGGGAAATGCAAGGGAGTGAACCTCCGACACGATTTTAAATTCCTAGTATTCGCTAGTACACATTAATTTTATATAACACTTCATAGTAATGCCTCTCGAACTAACTAATTCTATTTTTGCAGTGCCACCAGCAGTCGTCGAGTAACACCTGTGGATACTATGTTTGCCACAACATGGAACTACTCCTCCGTTCCCCAATGACCAAAGATCCCCAGGTTTGCCAATCTTGCAACAATTATTTCATACTTATTAATTTATATATGCACGACTTTAATCTTCCTAGCGACAAGTTGCAACCATCGCTGAAACTCCGTTGGAACAGGCCCAGCTCGAACGCATTCAAAGACACTTTGCGGCCTTCTTGATGTGTGAGGTTATAAGCCCAAATGGGAAGTTCCACAATGTAGATTGAACTTGATTGGGATAAGATTGAACTTTATGAAACGTGTATGTATATTTGTTCATAAATGGTTAATTTTAGTTCACTTGAGTTAATTGATTTATGAAATGGATGTGCTTGTTTCTGAAATGAATGTGAATTGGATGTGCTTGTTTCTGAAATGAATGTGAATTGGATATGTACTTGTTGTGTTTCTACTTGTTTCAGATGGCATGGCTAGTATTTTCTGAGGCTAGCCAATAAACAGAAATAGATTTAGCAATACAAAACGAATATCACAGACGGTTCCTTAGAGCAAACCGTCTGTGATGCATAAGATATCACGGACAGTTCTATCTATAAACCGTCTATGGTGCATAAGATATCATGGATGGTTCCATCTAAAAACCGTCTGTGATGGTCGAATATCACAGACGGTTCTGAGTTAATAACCGTCTGTGATAGTATGCATCACAAACGGTTCAAAAATCGTCTGTGATGACTTTATGTCATCACTGACCTATAAACTCAGACGGCTCACGAAAATGTCTGTGATGTCGTTTTTGAACCGTCTGTGAAGACCTTTTCTGTAGTAGTGTGTGGTCGACTCTTCGACCACTAGTGGCACGACCATGCACTTTTTTTATCCAACTACATCGAGGGGCTCAAAGATATCTCTCCTGTTATGTTAGGAGGGGCAAATCTCATATCCAACTAGTCACATCCCTCCGTATGTTTTATAGCATACCTGAAAGCTACCTTTATAGCTACCCAGTTATGGAGTAGCGTTTGGCAACCCCTAAGTGTATTATTACACATGTAGAAAACCATGTTGATCTCAGGTCTAAGGATTATACATCATCATTGCTTGAGACCAACAGATGACACATAAAATCATAACAATCTCAATAGTGTCTCAATGTGCGTCAATCCAACACTATGTTCTCTAACATGTGTTCACACTATTGATTCGATATCTCTATATCCATAACCGGTGAAACATGGTCATCAATCAATACATGTATTGGTCGATAAGTCACTAGTGTTCCAACCAGTGACATCCGACCAGAAATACATTTAGAATAACATCATATAAGTTAAAGAGCTTCACCAACAAGTCACATACTTGTTAATCTTTATAAATGATAATTCATCCAAGGAACATAATAATATTTATATTATAACTCATAAACATAGACGTGATACAATCATTTCTATGACTGCCACTAGGGCATATCACCAACAGTAGGGACATGAAGACACTTGTAGCCCTTATATGAATTACTATATCCGACAAACACACATTGATGTGAGCGAAATTGTAATTTGTGAGCGTTGTATGGGCGAAGGTTTGGCTAACATGCACAACCAAAGGTGCGGAGAAAAGTGTAGTCTGGTTTTGAACCTAGGAGTTTTTCTAAAGGAGTGGCATTTGAGATAACTTTGCTAGGAAGGCGGTTAATCAAATAACACGTTGTAGAATTTAATTGGCGTGGAGGCTTGATAAAGAAGAGATAAATGCATTTCAACGATATGTTGATGTTTCCTCTCAGCTGAACCATTTTGTTGGTGAGTGTAGGGACATGAGAAGTGGTGTTCAATGCCTACTTGCAGAAAGAATTTATTTAATTTTTGAAATTCACCACCTAGTCAGATTGCATGCAAAGGATTTTGTGATTCAATAGTTGTTCAACAAGTGATTGGAAATCAAGAAACACTCGAAAAACATCTGATTTATTCTTGAGTAGTTACAACCAAGTAAACTTGCTGAAGTCATCGACAAAGCTTACATAGTATATGTACCCTCCTGTGGACCGATGAGCCGGTCCCCAAACGTCTAAAAATATAAGTTCTAGTGGTGTCGAGGAAACACTAGATGATCTAGGAAATGGCAGTTGATGACTCTTGCCTTGAAGACAAGCGTTACAAACTGGTTTATTCTCTGAACGACTAAGGGAAAGCAGTTGATTTGAATGTAAAACATGTTGAACAACTGGTGGAGAATCATGTCCAAGCCGGAAATGCCAATCTTCAAAAGAAAGCTTGACTACGGAAAGGTCTTGTTTATTTTGTGGTGAAATAGGATAGAGTCCCCCTTCACATCTGCCGTGCAGAAGAACTTTCTTTGTGGCCAGATCCTTCAATGAAAAATGATTCAGATAGAATTCAAAGAAAGCATTATTATCAGTGGCAAGTCAGTGAACAGAAAGAATATTTCTAGTGGCTTGAGGAACATGAAGAATGTTTCTGAGTTGAAGTGTTTTAACAGGAGTTTGAATAATGGAATGACCACGATGGAGCATACACAAACCTATACCATTGGCGGTATGCACATGATCCTTGCCGTTGTAGCGTTCATGAATCGTTAGCCTGTTAAGCTCGCCGGTTATATGGTCAGTTGCCCCAGTATCAATGTACCAAATGGGATCAACTCCATATGGTGATGATGATGCAGCTGCAAGTCCTGCAATTTTTGCTTCTTCTGCTTGATAAGAATGATTGAATCGATGGTAGCATTTGAGTGCTACATGGCCTGCCTTGCCGTATACTTGTCAAGTTGGCCTCTCCTTGCCATTGCCACGATCTCCCTGACTGCCACGGCCATTGAATCTTCCACGACCACGACCACCTCTATTTCCGTTGCGACCACCCTTGTCATGTGAGATGTAATTGGTAGAGGACCTAGATAGTTGCATGATCGATTCATTGTGTTCTCTGCGCTCCTCATAGCGGACTAGATGTGCATACAGATCGCCAAGGGAAATAGGATCTGGTCTGGTAGTCACTGATGTGGCGAGAGAATCATAATCAGCATCAAGGCCGGTGAGGATGTATGTAGCAACTTCTTCCTGCATGGGATGACCGATGGAGGTTAGTGTATCAGAAAGCATCTTCATCTTGTTGAAGTATTCCACCATGGGCATGTCCTTGCGGAACGCAGACATCTCCATCCGAATCTACATGATTCGGGCCTTGGGTGTGTTGAGAACATCTTCTCAAGTGTGGTCCAAACCTCACGCGATGTGCTGAGGAAGAGGACCTGTCCAAGCACATCTTCCGTGAGCGAGGACAAAAGGGAACTCGGGACCATTTGATCCTGTTGCAACCATGTCTGGTATGTAGGATTCGGCGCTTGCGCCACTTCGCCATCGATAGTCACATTGATCATCATCGCTGGCATCTGGATGGAGCCATAGATGTAGCCAAGAAGTTGATGGCTTCGATCCACAGAAGGTCATTCTTGCCGGTTAGCTTGATCAGGTGACTGGCTGTTGGAGTAGGAAGAAGACCAGCAACGGTGAACGACGAAGCTTGAGAACTCGTCATGACGGAGTCAGAGACGATGGCTAAGGCCGAGTTTGAGGATGTCATCGTTGTGGAGCTTAAGGCTCTGATACCATGTCAAAAACAGAGAAGGAAGGAAAGGGTTTTTTGTATGAAGCAATCTCTACCAGAGATGCGATCTGTTTTCGTATATATAGACTATTGTTGGATGGGGAATAGACCCAATACAAGAAATATCAGAGAGAGATTACAGGGATTTGTTACAACAATCAAATCCTTACTTTCTATACAAGCTCTATCTTTCTATAACAGACAATGTTTTCAACACAGTCGTCTAAGAACTTGTGGTCAGCTGGGCCGAACTCCGGCCTGGACGAGTATACGAAGGGGGCCCTCACTCCGACGCCTTACCTCTTGCAGAAGGGCACCCAGCCTGGCGAACCTGGCGGCCTCGTGCAGCGCGTAGCACGTCCCCGGTGAGCAGCCGTCGTCGGAGACGTAGCACGCCAGCTTGTCAACGGCCGGGTAGTCTACGGCGAGCAGCGAGAGCACCATGATCACCGGAGGGTCCAGGCTCTAGCCTCGGGTCCGCCGTCGTCACGAACGTGTCCACCGCCGGAAGCTCGTCGATCTGCTGTGGTAATTAACACATCAAAAGCAAGAACAGAAAGAGAGAGAACATATACCTACATATATATGCACTGAGAAACATGTCATTTCGAGATATACCACTCAGTATGTTGAAATTAGAAATATACCACTCTAGTTTCTTCCTCCTTTGAAATTTACCATTACCTCTACTTTTCTCTAATTTTCTTTCCTTTTCTCTTATTTTCCATTTATTCACTAATGAACTACCTATTTTACCCCCTCATCTATCAACTCCATCCCTTCTGCCCCTTTTCCTCCTCTTTACATGCACTGAACCATGGCGCTGAGCTCAGGCAAGACCGGCCCAAGAGCGCCTCCTTGCTCCAGCTCGTCGATGGACAAGCATGGCAGCGAGCCGATGGGACGCTCCGGCGACGGCAGCCGACCTCATGACGGTGTCGATGTAGCTTATGTTATTACGGCCATCATCGGCGTTGTCTGCGACACGGCCAGGCAGAAGGTGGGCATCTGCCGCCGAACTCGACCGGTCGGGTATCTCTGCACCGCTTGATGAGCCCATGTGGCACACGAAGAGGAGCTTGACGAGGCGAGGCGGCGAGGCGAAAGCACGAGGACGTGTCGTCTTCGGCATGAGCGCCCGAGGAGGTTGGACGCCATGCATTCGACCATGAGTCGGTGGGACTGGAGTATGTCGGTCAACACGCATTTACATGGCACCGGCGGCCGTGTCGTTGTCGGCCCACACGAAGCAGGGGCGCATCTAGTATAGGGATATGGGTGTATAGATGTACACCCATTATTTTTGAAAAAAACCTAGTATTTATTATGTATATTAGGCATATACACTAATAAATACTTAAAATCTGTATTTAGACTGCACATAAACTCTTCCAATCAGGCAAAGACAAAGACACCGACTCATGAAACCACCCCACGCCCACAGGCCACAAAGTCAAAGGCTAAAGCCCACCAAGGCACCACGCCACCACGGCCCAACCCAAGCGGCGGCTAAGCGCCTCAGGCTCTCACCCAACCCATCCCCAGATCCCCTTGACCCCTCTCAGGATCGAATCCCCAAGTGGCAGCCAGCGCCTCTCGCCTCGCCCTCTCTTCTCCCTCTGTGGCCGGCAAGGCGGGGTTGAGCCCATGAGCCGCCCGAGCCGATGCCGAGTCGGGATGGAGGGTGCCTCACGGGTGTGGCAGCAGCCGAGGCCGAGCAGACCACCACCACCGGCACCGGCAAGAAGGAGCGGCGACGCAGACGCGGGCGAGGTCAACGTGAGCCTCAGTGCGACTCCAACCCTAGGGCACCCGAGAGGTCCTCCAAGAACTCTGGAAAGTCCATCAGACCTCCCAGAGGTTCAAAGGACCTCTGACAGTCCACTAAGACCTCTCAGAGGTCCAAGAGACCACCAGAGGTCCAGGGACAGAACCGAGGAGGTCTAGGAACCGAGGAGCACCCCAAAGACGCCCATGACAGATCCGAGGGTGGTCGGGGAGGACTGGAGCTCTCCAAGGTCCTCTGTGTGAACTCGAGCTAGTCCCAAGGATCATGGCTAGCTCTTCACAAAGAACAACAAGATGGTAACATAGCAACAAAGACAAGCTTTATTAATAATCAAGGAGTTGTTTACAAGAGAGCTTACAAGCCAAACAGCAAAACATAATAAAAGATAAACACATGGGCCACCCGACACACCACAGTGCATCTACCGAGGGCGCAATCCTAGTCGAACAGACCACTAGGTCCACCGCAGACCACCTGTAAGCTCTCATTCTCGCTAAAGACAAAGATTAGCAAGAGTGAGCACAACAACCGTGCTCATAAGTTACACTGTTAGATAATGTAAATGACATGCATAAAATGGATATCACAAAGGAAGGCTTAATATGGTTGATTTGCATAAAGCCATGTTTATTTCTAATTACCAGTATTAAGTTCCAAAGCATCATATAATAAATAAAATTCATTTAGTAAACCTATTTTCAGTTGGATATTCATTCATCACAAGTGGTGAAGGATACCCTCCTGTTGCAAGGCTCCCCGCCCAACCATGGGATATCAATCCCAAAAACAGTTCAATAAATATTTCTGAAAAACCCAAAACCAACATCTAACTCTGAGTAGCCTTTGCCAGCACGTCCATGACCGCGGACACGGCTATTCGAATAGATTTAACTCTGCAGAGGTTGTGCACTTTACCCACACGACATGAGTCCTCTAGTTTGTTTAGCATGCGCGAGTGCCACCTCTCACTGCCGAAGGTAAGAGGTCTAGAGTTCATGACAAGGCTTTTACAATGCATTGTTCCACCACAGCCTTTCCTGGCTAAGGTTTCACCTTCCTATGGATCGCAATCCGGCGGAAAGCCCCCTCTTGCACCAGTGGGAACATTAGGTTATAATAGACCATTGGCCATATAAGACCTCCCACACCTCCAATGGAGCAGCTTGTGGTAGAACTTTGCAAATTACTCAGCCAGGTCCCACGCCCCACTCTGGAGACATGTGGTTGCACGATTGTGGCATAGCCCATTATAGGCGTGGCATTGGTCGCTCAAAGACCGGTCCTCAAATGACTAGGGCGACTTCCACAAACCCCTGGACCTCCACCTTAGCCAGGATAGAGTCTGTGCACAAACATTGCACCAGCCTAGCCAACCAATTCGCCCCAGTCCAAGTCCATTTTCATTTTCCTTTGCTTCCCCAGCAGTATTTTCATCCTTCCATGACAACCCAATGTCATGGTGAAAACATTTAAAAACAGTGTTTGGTCATGATGGTAAAGATTTCCCCAAATCAATACTTTCGGTCTAAGCATGACTAAGCTTCTGTTTTTCAAATGGTATTGGCTCACACTACTGCATGACCCAAGTTTGATCTAAAGGTGACAACAAGTTTAGTCCAAAGTCAACCGTGGCTATACAAAGGAAGTAGGTATAACTACAGATTTAAAACGGGTATTGAAATAACTTGATAGAAATAGGCATGCAGTAGACATTAAAACAGGACATAATTAATTTGAATTACTGGGTGCAATATGATCAAAAGTGTAACTTGCCTCTTGCTTGATAGCTTAGGGCCTACTCTGCCCCACAACTCTGCTCTCTGGGAACGCCAAGATCTACACGGTCAAAAGAACAGATTCAAACAACGCTCAAATAAAGAACCAATAGAGATCCGAATAAAGAACCAGAAGAACTCTAGAGGAACCCCAAAACTCAATTAACAGAAGAGTACTGTACTTAGAATAGGTTCTTTTGGAGGAGGTCTAAGCTTACCAAGAGGAGGTGGTCTTTAGCAAAAGACCCCAGAGGAGTGATCACGGCAATGAAACAGGGAGGTCCTGAGGAATAGTCCTTGTGCAAAAGCCAGGGAGGAGGTCCTTATACAAAGGCCACAGAGATCCAAAGAGAAGTCCACGAGAGGAGGTCCTATAAAGGACACGACCAGTTCAATGCAGTGGTAAGAACAAGAGTGGAGGAGATCGCCAAGTGACTTACCAGGGACAAGAAGGAACCAATTGAGAGAGGGGAGGTCGTGAGCAGCAAGGTCTTCCCTGGAAAGCCACCGAGCGAGAGCCAAGATGGTGAATGTGGAAAAGGTAATGTGGTAGGGTTCCCTGGACTAATTACAGCCAAAGTGGGTGAAGAAAACTAGGAGCATATGTGCAAGGATAAGTATAGAAATGAGTCAAAGGTAGGTGAATGGCAGGGCAGGTGTCACCACCACCCTGGGTAAAAGGTACGAGGAAGGACAACGTATGTTGCTATGGGAAGGAACAAGGAAGTATGTCGAGTCTGCCTAAGTGACCCAATTAGAGTAAACGCCACGTATATGGATGTATTTAATGTGACATGACATGCATTAAATATCCAAGATATTAACGTGGCGGAGGAAATGAGAGTGACTAAGTCTGGCAAGTGGGGCCAGTCAACTTAGAAACAGTCGGGTCAAGAGGGGAGGTCTTACCCCGCAGAGGAGGTCTTTGAGGAGGTCCGAGAGGCTTAGGAGGTCCTAGGCCCAAAGGACAGGGAGGTCTAAAGTTTGGGGAGGTCCAGATATACAGAGGAGGTCTGGATATAGGGAGGTCCTGATGGTTAGGATCTCTTCAAGGGAGGTCTGGCAAGGAGGTCCAGAGCCAGGTTTAAAAGGCCACGGAGAGGTCTTGGACAGGAGGTCCAAAGAACTACAAGAAGGTTCCGTGGTTGGGATTAAGGGCAAGTTGAGGTCCGGGCGGTTGGTTCTCCAAGAGGGAGGTCCAACAGCCAAGATCAAACGTGAAGGTGAGGTCCTCAGAGGGATAGTGCACGGGGAGGTCTAGACCTTTGGATTCACAATGGGGAGAGGTCCAAACTGTTGGATTCAAACAAAAGGAGAAGGTTCAGACGGTGGGGTTCCAAGAAAGAGGGATTCCACGGAGGAGATCCACAAAAGGTGGTCCAACAGAAGTTCGCAAGGGTCAGGGCAACTCAAAAGAGATTTCCAGCCGCTAAGGTGAGATCAAAAGCCCTGGGTGATTAGGATGAACCCTAAGGAGGTCCTTCCGACCAAGAAGAAATGTCAAGGAGGTTCAAACGAACTCAGAAGGTTCGAAGGCACATAAGAGGTCCGAATAAAAAGAGGTCTAGGCATAAGAAAGTGCCCAGGCAGCAAGGGGTCTAGACTTAAGAGAAGTCTGAACAGAAAAGAGGTCTGATCTAAAGAGATTCAAACCAACAAAGAGATTCAAAGTAATCAAACTCAAAGAGAAAGGCCTGGACCCAAAGATGCGTCCATGTGAGAAAAGGTCTGAGCCCCATGGGAGGTCTAACCTTAAGAACCACTAGGGAGGTCTAGGCCACAGAGAGGGTCTAAACCTACATATCCAAAGGAGATATGCTAAAGGAAGGTCTACTGAGCATACCAAAAGGACGTATCAACAACTCAAACCTCTTCAACCGAACCAAACTTTGAATTCTCATCAAAACAAATAGTTTTAATTTGTTTTACACATTTTAAAAAAAGATTTAGAAATCAGGATGTTACAGTCTGAACCTAAAAGAGGTCCAACACAAAAGAAGGTTTAAACACAAAGGAGATCTAAACCTCAAAGGTTTAAATACAAAAGAGAACTAGACCCCACAGGAGGTCCAAACTACAAAAGAATCTAGACCTCAAAAGGATATCTAAACTACCAATGGTTCTGAACCTCCAGGGAGGTCCAAACCATGAAGAGTGAGGGCATCCGAAGAGGTCCTAACGCTCAGATCTCGAAAGGAGATCCTGGACGGTCAAGATCTCAAAGGGGAGGAAAGTCCATTGGAGCTTGAAGGGCTCAAGGGAGCACCAAGGGGCTTTGAAATGAACCCGAGGAGGTTCAAATGAACAAAGAGGAGAAGAAAAAGTCGGAACCATAAAGATATTCAGGCCAACAAGGAAGAGGCCTAAGTAACAAGGCAGTCTAGATACCAAGGAGGTCTAGACTCACAAAAGAGCTCCAGACATAAAGGGGATATGGCTTCCAGGAGATAGCCAGACAGGAGGGAAGGTCCGGGTATAGAAGATTGTCCAAATAGGATAGAGGAAAGGAAATCTCATCAAGAGAATGAAAGGTAGCTCCAGAGAGCTAGAGTAACACCAAAAGAACTAGGTTTTGGATTAGTTGAAGTTTAGTTTAGTCATTTTAAACTCTTCAAATTCTGAAATTCTCCAGTTAAGCTTTGAATTACCATCAAAACCAAATGGTTCTTGTTATTTTGAAAACTTTCAAAAAGGCTCTGAAAATCAGAGTGTTACAGCTCCTCACCTCCTCGGTGGGTTTCTTGCCTCGTCACTTCGTCAGTCGTCTCGTCTCGTGGCCGCCGCCGCCTCCTTGGGCCGGCTCCACCGCTCCAGTGATCCAGTCCCCAGGGCGACAGGGCCGACGCGGATCGGCGGATGCCGGATGGGGAGGTGCCGCCTTAGATCCGGCCACGGGCGAGCCAAGACGGAGGAGCCGCCACGGGCGCAGTTCCGGCACTGTAAGGGGGAGGCGAGCGAAGCGAGGCCGAGGGAGGCATGGGCTGCCAGAGCCCGGAGAGGAGCCAGGCAGGAGGAACCGAGGAAGCACCCATAGGGATTTGGGGGAAAAGAAAAGCAAGTAAGAAGAAGAAGATTGAGGGGTCCTGGGGAGTTCGGCTGGAGCTGTGGAGCAAGAGGAAGGACCGAAGTAGTCCCTGGACCGAAGGATTGAGTCATTGAGATTTGAGAATTTGAGATAAAGGCAAAGAGGAAAGTTAGGGGAGACAGATATTTATATTGGCATTGAAAAACTTGTAGTTGAGTCAGATATTCACATTGCCATTGAATCACTGATCAATATTTATTAGCTTCATAGCTTGTATAGTTCAATAGTTGTATGTATATGTTAGTGGATAAAAGAGAAGATTATTCTGTCCAAATGTCCAATTATTTTGTAGCTTGTGTAGTTTTAGTTGTTAGATAAAAGAGATTTAAGAGAAGATTATTCTATATAGTTCAATAGCTTGTGTAGCTTCAATTGTTAGATAAAAGAGAAGGTTATTTTGTCTTAAATTAATGTCCAATTATTTATGTGAAGTTTTTGCTTTCATGTAGACCGCAGAGCATTCAAAAATGAAGAGGAAGCATGTAGATTTGAAATCTTTGTGGGATAGAGTTGGAAAGAGCATGATATCTATTGAAAACAAAGTTTAAAGTGCTTCTCCTTCCATTCAGTTGCAAGCACAAAATGATAGTGATATCCGAGACGAAGTCCTAAGTCCAGAATTTTTTGTGCAAGTTAAGGATGATGACATCATATCTCGCTTCCAAGCTATGAAGGAACGTCGAGTTAGATTGTAATTTTCTTAATTATTTTGTAATTTCTCTAAATTATTTGACATGTTGTCTCCAGTAAGAACAATTTGAACCTTGTTATTTTTTATGTTATGATTATAAACATTTATATTTTACATTCTACAACATGTTTATAACTTCAAACACTCATTTTAAAAATCCTGAATCCGCCACTGACACGAAAGCCGGTTTGGCGCCGAACGCCGGCAGTTTGGCCCATACGGGGAGGTATAAGGTATTGGTCCACAGCTGGCTGGTCGGGGTAGCACGGGTCATAGTTCTCGGTGGACATGACCGTGTGACTGACCACTTCTGCTTGTCTAACTCGCTAGCTAGCAATTGAATCTTTCTGTAGTCACTCAGTTACAACTTACAACTCATGCAATGCTATTTATAGAGGTGGTCGACGACAACTAAATCCGTGTAAATCTCCTTCTCTACTGCAGAACGTCGGATACTGCCAAGTGCACTTAGCGTTTTGATCACTTGTTTGCAATATTGGACAAGCTGATGTGCTAACCGGTGCAATCTTCTTCAAACAATACGTTGTTGACGTGGATGAAAGCAAACTAGCTAAGCACTGATTGGCACCGCGGATAATTAGGCAAAATGTGCCTGTTTTTGTTTCTTGGGTCTAACCAAGTAATGGTGAATATTTGAGAGCATATCCCTTGCTACTTGTTTTTTTGCCACATCACATTTGACATTTCATGATTGAGACTTCTCCAGATCATCAGAGTGAAGAGGGATATCAATCTCTGTTCATGCCAAAACAAATTCGCAGATTGCAGCCATTAGGTGCCGTATGAATCCGTTGATGCCGAGGGAACCGGAGAATACTGCAGGGAAGGATCAAACTGTAAGACAAACATGGCCCATGGGATTTGGTATCTGTTCGAGTATATTCACACCCTCGCATTCACAGATATATTTTGTGGGCGAAGAAGTAATGATGCGGCATATCCTGGCCTGTTGATGTTTATCTCTAGCTGGCGGAGCCGGTAGGCTCCGGTCGGTCCAGGGTCACCTGATGACGACGGCGCATTGCTGTTTGGTCTGTAAGAACATACAGTAGACAGCAATGGTGGATAAGGAGTCACTCACGGGGCGGGGGCCGGCGATGACAACCAATATAAATGTATATAATGCAGCAAGGAGAAGAACAAAGCTACCAAGACTCAGAGGTGAACTGCAAATACAGGAATTCTGCCCCTCAACAAGCACCAGCAGCTTACATCAAGCGGCACGAGAAGGGTAGCAGAAAATGTACTAGCTGAGTGTTTCTCAAAATGCACTAGCTAAGTGAGAACGTTGAAGACATTGATTTTGCAATAACTAAAGGCTCTTTCTTTACATCATCACACCAAGTTAACAGCTGCTTTTACAGTATGCCTGAATCGCCTGTTTTGTATATGAAAATCACAGAACAACTGGAGAGACAAAGATACTCCCATTTTACACTGCACTGACATACTCCCAGCTCGACTCCGCGGTCGAATGCATGGCGTGCAACCTCCTCGGAACGCTCTGCCGAGCCGACACCGTCCTCGTGCTCGCCTCGCCGGGCCTCCGCCTCGTCAAGCTCCTCTTCGCGTGCCAGCGCGCGGGGCTCAAGAGCGGTGCCCGTTATACCACCCGACCGGTCCAGGTTCGGCCCGGCGCACGCCCACCTTCTGCGCACCGTGTCGCAGACGACGCCGAGGGCGGCCGTGGCCGACGCATGCTACATCGACGCCGTCATGAGGTCGGCTGCCGTCGCCGGAGCGTCCCACCGGCTCGCTGCCATGCTGAGGAGCCTGCACTGGCTGTCCGTCGACGAGCTGGAGCAAGGAGGCGCTCTTGGGCCGGTCTTGCCTAAGCTCAGCGCCCTGGTTCAGCGCGTGTTAAGAGGAGAAGGGGGCAGAAGGGATGGAGTTAGAGTATCTACAACAATCCACCTCAGCTGCTACTAAGAGTTTGCCATATCAGCATTTAGATGATGTGAAAGAGAGAATAGGAGAAGAGAAGGTGAAGCTGTTTCTAAATGAAGAAAATATCAGATTGTTAATACTAAGACATAAGAAACAACCAAATACTCTATTGGAGACTTAGTTGTTACCTAAACACTCATTTTGTAGGTTCCAATCGCCTACCAACAATTAAAGTCTTGAATCTGAGCTTAAGAAACAATCCATTAGAACGCTTGTTTTTTTATTAAATTAAAGATTTCTTTTCTTAAGAATAAAGTTAAGAAACAATCTATTATAGATACTCTTATGGATGAGGGGTAAAATAGGTAGTTCACTAATGAATAGATGAAAAATAAGAAGAAGAAAAAAGAAAATAAGAGAAAAATAGAGATAATGGCAAATTTGAAAGAAGGAAAAAACTGGAGTGACATACTTCTAATTTCAACATACTAAGTAGCATATCCCTAAGTGACATGTTTCTCAGTGGCATATATCAAATTTTGCCATATTTAGACATAAGTTAAGTTGCAAGAACTTCTACGACATATGAATGTTGTTGAGCACCTTTCTGAGAGGTTTTCAGGGTACGTCTTGGACAGGGCAGGGCTCCACTTGCCGTTCATGTTAAGGATCCATCGTGAACAAAAGTTTCAAATAAAACATAATATAAAAGTTATAAACTTAGAAAACAAATATACATAAGATAATTATCCTTATAAATGAAAATTTCATATATAATTTACATCTAATCAACAAACCATATAGAATCTTGTTATAAACCACAAATAGATAATCTAATTATCCATGAAGATCATTTAAGTATCTTTTTATATATATATATATATATATATATATATATATATATATATATATATATATGTACATATTTATTCATAAAAATCTCGCCAACTTAAAAGGTGTAGATGAC
Source organism: Phyllostachys edulis (assembly GCA_036346405.1). NCBI lineage: Eukaryota > Viridiplantae > Streptophyta > Magnoliopsida > Poales > Poaceae > Phyllostachys > Phyllostachys edulis. The sequence continues at coordinate 40,007,992 of CM070551.1, read as the reverse complement.
AGGCCCACCACCATAAATCGTTCATTTATTCTGTCTCTTCCCAAGAACAAGGGTCAAATGCAGCTTGTGATCTACAACGCTCGCAACTTGCACATTGACACGGACACGAGATCCCAGATGTTTCGTAAGAACACAGAAAGAAGAGAGAGAGAGAGATGGAAAGCAATCTCGAGATAAGCACACATTTGTCCAGTAGTCTATGTGAAATGTGAATGTGAGCAAAGCACCTCCAAATAGTTCCTATCCAATGATGACGAAACATGTACATCACTACGTACCGCAAGTAGTAGCGGTAGCAGACTAGCAGTTGTAGCGAAAGGCTGTCTAGCCACAGCAAATGAGGTGTTCAAGCATTTATCTTCTTTTTTTGAGAGAGACAGAGAGTGTCCAAGCATTTATCTGCTATGGTTGGTCCAGCATAAATTACTAATAATTTAATTTATGCCATTTTGAGAACCCATGTGAGCTCGAATCTGGTGCTCACTCCTTCTAATACTGAATGCTACAGCTTCTAGCTAATTTTTGCAAAAGAAATATATGCCATTTTTTTCGATTGCTCCTTCGAGAATTTCTAATTTAATATACAACCGGGTCGTCGTCTTGGCAAAATATTGATTTTTGGGGAAAGGGAGGAGAAGGAAAGAAGGGTAGTGGGGAGACCATGAAAGGTACACCTGATGTTGTGGTTGGAATTTGAGGGTTTTGGTTTTGACCATGACATGGGTTCATGCCTTGATGGTGCATTTATTTTGTACCGGATAAAGCATGCTGATGGAGATATTTTTCATCCAATGTGAAACATTAACCTGGATCAGTCCTTGCCAAACTCCCGATAATCCTACATATTGAGCTGAATGTCCGACTACGATCCTTTTTTCTTCTTCTGCAACCTGACACGACATTGCAATATGCCCATTATACAATTAGCTAGAGATATCTGGAGGATCCATGTGGCGCTATGGTTGGAAAGCAAAAAAATAGGACCATGTGTGAAGGAACGAGTTTTTTTTCATCTCATTTGGTATTTTTTTTAAAAATACGATTTACCAAATAGAGCCTCGCGCGTCCAAAATGACAAAAATAACATCGCAGTGAGTTAAACAGGTCCCTACCGTGCTCCCGGACCATGGCTGGTACCTTCCATCCTCCCTAACCGCGACAGGGACCGTAGCCATGCCGAGTTAAATAGGGCCACAGAGGGCACATGCAGTGGACCGGTCCGTGGCTGGAGGTTGGGCCGAGCATGTGGGGCGTGCTGGATCCACGACAGGAGGTTGGGGCACACCGAGATCGCGGCAGGAGGTGGACTGGTGGGCACAGACCGTGATAGACGACGAGCAGCGGTTGATCGAAACCGTTCTTTTCAAATCGGACAGCTCAGATCTTCACAAGCCGTTGCCTTTGCCACCATTCCTGTATACCACATCGTGCGCATGCATGTAGCTAAAAGTTGCTAATTAATGCATGCTCCCTGAGCTTTATTTGTAAACCACTAAACTCCAACCAAATGGTGACGGTATGAAACACAAGTTTTACATTTCGAATAACACACTTATATTTCATTTCATTCCCTGGATGTAGTAGAGGATCCGCCAACTGATAATCTCTTGAATCCACTGGCTAACAAAGGATGGATTTGTCGACCACTGCCATTCTCTTTGCTTAGCAACGAAAACCGACTGGTTAGGCTGGGGGCATGGCCGGAGTCCTTGGGCTAAATTGATACGTTTTTTATTTAAATAGTTAAAGTAGTCTTCACTCATACGAATTTGTAAAAATAGCATCACGGTAGGCCATCTACCACGTTCCTAGTCTGCGGTATGAACATGTCTGTCCGCGGTGCCCACGTGCACATGTCATCCTATCGTGCACTAGGAGTGCGACAGGCAGCCCGTCTCAGACTGGGAGTGCGACAGGTGGCTTCCACGGACTAGGAACACGATAAGGAACACGTGTCACCTGACTAGCCTACTGCGGTACTAATTTTGTTATTTTGAACGCGTAAAACAACATCTGCTATTTCGTTTAAAAAAGAGGGTAAATTAGAAGAAAAAATTCCATGCCAGCCCTCGCATGTACTTCTTCAGGTATAATCTTCTTTTGATTAGCAATAATGCACTTGAATGTATTTCGCCGTTGCCATAAATTATGCCCTATTTCTATTTGATCAAAAGTGGCAAAATCCACATGATTTTACCATCGTAGCTTTTTCTTAGACACAACTGATTACAAACCACGTCCACGACGACGGGATCCACGAAGATCCCCGCAGCCCTCCAAATGTCATGCATGCTCTCCCACGCTTCCATCGCAAATAAAATGAAAGAAAAGAAAAGAGAAAATAGAGCAGCTACTCACCACCCGCCGAATTTTTTTATTAATTAATCTTTTTTAATTTTATTTTAAAGTTAACATTCGGCGCACTTTATTTCCAATTCGCACTTTGGTCACGCCATCGTCACGCCAAATTTCATATTTAAGGCAAGCTCTTGTCACGCCGCCACCTGTGGCGTGATAGTGTTGTTTGGTCACGTCACTGGTGGCGTGACCAAAAGTGCTATTTAGCGGACTTATTCTATGACGTGACAGCGTTATTTTGTCACGTCACGGATGGTGACGTGATCAAAGAGGTTAAAATTGGAAATAAAGTACGTCGAGAGTTAACTTTAAAATAAATATTAAAAAGGTTAATTAATAAAAAAAAAGTTCCCACCTGCCTGATGTCATGCATGCTCTCCCATGACACAGCAAGCCTAGTTCTCACTGTCAGTGAGGCCAAGGGATTCATGGGCCCACTGTCATGTGAGAGTAATATTTCTGTGGATGTATTTTGCACGAGTAGAGAACAGCCGGAAATGAAAAGATTTTTTTTTATTAATTAATTCTTTTTAAAATTTTATTTTAAAGTTAACTCTCAGCGCACTTTATTTTCAATTCTGACCCCTTTAGTCACGCCACCACCCGTGACATGATAAAACAACACTATCACACCAGCCAATATCTGAGGCAAGCTCTTGTCACGCCACCACCTATGGCGTGACAGTGTTGTTTGGTCACGCTACAAATGACCAAAAGTGCGATTTAGCGGATTTATCTTATGGCGTGACAGCGCTGATTTGTCACGGCACGGGTGGTGGCGTGACTAAAAGGATTGGAAATAAAATACGCCGGGGGTTAACTTTAAAATAAAAATTAAAATGGGTTAATTAATAAAAAAAAGTTCAAATGAAAAGGGGAAAAAACTGCCCCAGACTACGTCCAAAAAGGGAAAGAAAAGTATTATTTAACCTATTTTTAATTTATTTTTATTACTAACCCATGACACTTTTCACAAGTACAGACAGGGTCATCACAGACGGTTTAGAACCATCATCACAGATGGTTTTTGAACCATCTAAATTTATATGTCTATGATAACAGACGGTTATCAAGACGGTTTTGGAACCGTCTGTGATTATGCCCAACACAGATAGTTTTTAGTTGAAACCGTTTGTGAAGTGCTAGTATCACGCAGCGGTTTCACCAAAAACTATTCATGAAAAACTAGTATCACGAGCGGTTTTGGTGGAAACCGTCTGTGATACGTGGGATATCACAGATGGTGCTATTTACAAACCGTATGTGATAAACAAGTCATCACAGATAGTTTTTATGAAACCGTCTGTGATGACTGATATATCACGGACGGTTTGTGGCTGAAACTGTCTGTGATGACTTTTCTCTATAAAGCCTCCACGCAGTGCCTGCTTGTACTTTTAAAACCGGTTTTAAAGGCACAAGTAGCCACTGCTTGGAGGTTTTATAGAGAAGAGATTAGGAATAGAATGGTAGGACGTATACGTACCTGGGACGTAAGGAAGGAGAACTTGACCTGGGACACAAATTTAAAAAGTTAATTGCAGCCAAGCCCCATCCGAACCACATCGATCCCATGTAAGCCAACCAAGTACAAAGAACTGGCATCAATAACCCTCAATACCCATCAGAGAGCATTAACCAAACCCATCATTTTGCTCCATTCATTTTTGTCAATCTGAACCCACATCATGAACTAAGTAAGATGCACAGAATGCACATATACCAATAGCCCTCAGTTTACATCACAGAGCAAGGGGACTATTAATATGAACTAATTATCAATTCAATTTCAGCATAATACTATTAACATCATTACATCACGGAGCAAGGGGACTATTAATATGAACTAATTATCAATTCAATTTCAGCATAAGACTATTAACATCATTGAGCAGTTCAACAGTAAAGACAGCAAGACCAAGGGTGTCCAAACCCACCACACCAGTAGTAGCCCTCGGCATCCATCGCAGAGCACTCGGCGACCCCACCACCACACAACCCTCATCCATCTCCTTCACCTTGCATAAATTACACAAACATCAGGACACAACTTAAGACTCAAGAATAAAAATCAAACTCAACAAAAGACATTAAACTAACATAGAGGAGAATAGAGGGAGGATTGGGAAAACAAAGCCAGGGGGCCAGGGCCCGAGCGCAGGAGGTCGAGCAGGAGAACCAAGCCATGGAAGCGGGCAGGCAATAGGTGCAGGTGGCGGCGCAGTGGATTGGGTGGCAGCATCACTGTAGTTGTGGCACGACCCTTACACTGCACAAGACACTCCTATCGTACTAGTGTCTTATGCAGTGCAGATTGGTGTCACAACCGACGACGACGGCGATGGGATTGGGCGGCGGTGTCGAGGTGGGGAGTGGAATGGACGAGAGTAAGTGCACTAGGGAGTGACGAGTTAAGGCGGGCGCAAACCCTAGTGGCTAGGCTCCTACTAATAAAGAGAATTATCACAGACGATTCCATAATAGAACCGTCCATGATATGTCCCATATCACAGACGATAATGGAACCGTCTGTGAAATGGTGTAATATCACAGACGGTTATTATTAAGAATCGTCTGTGATACTTCACAGACGGTTTTCATAATGAATCGTCTGTGATATTACCTCTTCACAGACAGTTTTTAGCACAGCCAGTAACACGGACAGTCACAAAACCAAAACCGTCTATGATTGCATGTAATGCAGACGGTTTTGATCAACTATCTGTGATGAGGCGTCCAGTATTAACCTTTTTGTAGTAGTGTTTATTTCTAAATCTGACTCTTTTGGCCATGCCATCACCCATGACGTGACAAGATAACACTGTCACACGCGGAGTAAGTCTAGCTAAATAGCACTTTGTCACCCTACGTGTAGTGGTGTGATCAAACAACACTGTCACGCTGTTGGTAGTAAAGTAGCAGAATTTGATCACGCTATGGTGACTGACATGACAATGTTGTCGTGATGGCGGCAAAAATGGTCAGAATTAGAAACAAAGTTGGTGAGAGGTTAGTAATAAAAATAAATTAAAAAATAGGTTAAATAATACAAATTGCTCAAAAAGGCCGGAGAAAGCTGTTCAGCGGAGGCGGGATTTGCCATTTGGTACTCAACTATCGAACAAATACATTTTAATCCCGCACATTCCAGATTTCCCGGCCTGCGTTTTTGGATGAGATCTCTCATGAACAGAAGCATTTCTTGTAGATGCAAACTCATGCTAAAACGGAAGCAGCATGGAAGTCTTCAGGGTTCATCTAGTGGCATAAGTTAGTATGAAACAGTCATTTGTAGTTATCAATGAAGTAAATTGCTTGAGATGTCCTTAAACTTGTACAATTGTATAGCAAAAGCCCTTAAGCCTTGGGTTTCATCTTGTATTACCTTCGACTTGTTTTCACGTGTGCCACTTATATACGAAGTATAAATTATAAAGATATGATGTAGATAGCTATTTGTAACACACAAATAAATGCTCGCATACTTCTGTAAAGTTAAAGCTCGGTATTTTAAATATATCCTGCTCAAAAACATCAATGCCATTATTAATTCATTGTTAATAGGTTGGGTCGACATTCCATCACTAGTATTATATATGCTATGAATTTAAATTTTATTAAAAAGGTTACCGACTGACCGGTACACATAGATTGTCACCATGCATACTCTTTCCAGGCTACTAACAGGCCACCATGTCTCGTTATGTCCAACTGCCATGCTCCCAACTACCCTAACCCTCGTTACACCTCACCACATTTTTTCGATTTTTTCAGGTTCGAGCCTTAATTTTTGGCCCGAAGGCCTGCCCGAAGCCCGGAAAAGCCCGACAATGACAATAAAAAAAGAATTAAAGGTCGACCTTGATTTATTCCCAAAAAAAAAGAATTAGAATAATAATATCTTATGGAAAAACACAAGTTTTAGACCGGGCTCAGGCCTGCCCATTCAAGGTCGGGCTTTTCCAGACCGACCAAGGGTTTAAACAAGTCTAGTCATTACTAATTCATTGTTAATAGGATCAGTCATTCCATCATTTATATGCTATGAATTTTAATTTTATCAAAAAGGTTATCGACTGATCGTTACACATAGACTATCGCCGTGCATGCTCTTTCCTGGCTACTAACGGACCACCATGTCTCGTTGTATCCGACTGCCATACTCCCAACTACCATAACCCTCGTTACGCACCTCACCACATTTTTCCAGCACTTTGCTCATTAGTGCACCTGCTATTATCATGCTAGGTCCACGTCATGCCATGCAGCATCAAATAAAGGCTCTGTAAACAGCGGTATCTAAGCGTTTTGGCGCCAAATTGAGGTACTCTCTCATGATACAATTAAACACAACATACTAACCTGAATAAGAAAACATACACAAAATTACAACTACAAAAGTACAATGACAAGTGAAACCAGTAAAAAACGGCAAATGCTTAACAAATGCCAAGGGATACATGCCATTGTTGGCTTCCAAGTTCCAACTGCAAAGGATCAGCATCAAATCAACCCTGGAGGGGCATACATGTCATTGTCCGTTTGCCGTGGTGCAAACGGACAATTCTCCGCATATAAATAATGTCCCGCTCCCAGTCAAGCTTCCAAATTCCAAATTGGACCCTGCATCTCCTCCTCCTTCGGTCCTTCGCCTCCCGGCCTCCAATTGTCTCCTCCCGCCTCCGCCTCCCCCTCCCTTCCCCTCCGCTCCCCCCGAAGCTTCCCACGCCTCGGCCCAGCGAACCCTAGGGGAGTCTTCTGGAAGCTTCGCGGAGTCCAGGATGGCGGCGACGGCGCCCGCAGCGAACGCCGACGCCAACGGTTCCCCGGCGGCGGCGGCGAAGGCGCAGGTGGGGGCGCCCACGAACCCCATGGCGACGGCGCTGCTCACCGATCAGTACCAGTTCTCCATGGCCTACGCCTACTGGAAGGCCGGCAAGCACGCCGACAGTGCCGTGTGAGCGCCCTCTCCTCCCATCTCCTCTCCCTCGTATCCTTTGCTTCGCGTGGTGTGTCTCTTGTTCGGTTGTGCCAATTGGATTGGATCGGGAGGTGGTGATCCTGTGCGAGCTGGTGGGTTGGTTGGTGCCGGGTTAGGTTTGGAGGAATGGATTGGCGAGAGGTGGGATTTCTGGGAGATGCTCGGGTCGTTCGTGCGAATTCTCCCGTTGCTGTAGCGAATGCGATGGTTTATTTTTCGGTTCTAATCAATGTATATTGGTTTTTTTTATTCTCGTAGGATTCGTTGTTTGGTGTTGTCCAACAATTTCTCTCGCATGCACTCCCTTTTGGGTTAAAACGGCGCAATTTTGTGCATTGCTAGACTGCTAGTTGATCGATTGGTATTTGTCTGACCGGTGCTCTTGTTTTGCTTTGGGAAGCTCTCTCCCGTGTAGTTTTAATCGTCTTCCTTGTCAGAGGTGACATTTTAAGCATTTCCGTTGGTGTTGTGTGTTTTTTTACAGGAGTTTTCTATGTAAAAAGTGGTATCTTCTGAGGAACCTGTTGTTGATACGATATAACTAAATGTGAAAAAAAATGGAGCAAACAATTTGGTTATGTGCTGCTACGTTTAGCGCTTGTGCGTGTATTTCTTCTCGTTATGCGTTGATGTTGTTCCTTTTAAGGTTGTTTTCATTTCTCAATGTGTAATTTTTAATCACTTCATGTCAGAGTTGGGATTTCACTATTTCAGCTATCTAATTGCTTGGAGTTGATGTTTTTCTCATGTGGGCTCCTGATATTCTTGTGTTAAAAATTGGATTTGACCTCTGTTTATCTTATTTTAACTTCAAAGCCATAATATTTAGGATTTTGCCCATTATTGTTTAAGTACACATTACTTCTAGTGACGGATTGTAAGTGCAGCTATTTCTTATGTCATCGCGGGTCTTCAAGATTTTTCAGTGTGTAGATGGAGGAGTACTTTCTAATTGGTGATGTAATGTACTGATGGTGCATAGGAAACAAATGGATGGGGACATTTGAATAATGTCAACTAGTTGAATGAGTTTTGCTACTTGGTTCTTGGATTTTTTATTTAATTGCTCTGGCCGTTCATGATTTGAAATGTATACTACCACACATGTAAGCAAGAAAGCAACGTTTACTTAAAAAAAATTATTTTAATATTCGCGGTAGTTCAGAAGCTGGGAAAGTTACAAGAACAAAACAATGTAGTTTTGTCAATGGAGGAATATTCTGGGAGATACTTTGAAATTGCACTTGGTGCTTTTGTATATTGCTATGAACAACATGACAATGCAAAACTTAGGAGCTAGAAAAAACTATAAATGAAAATTGAGCTAAACGTGGAATGTTGGGTGAAGCTATTTTCTCCATGTATGGAATGTTATCATTCTATACTAGGACGCCTGGTATTACTTAGCATAAATTAATGCCCATATATGCCTCAGGGCCGTTATGCTTCATCCGGGTGAGGTAATAGGACGTGCTTCTATGCATATTATATTAATGGGACTGTCTATTCATAAGGTGACTGAAATTTTCTTAAGTATAAGTCACCTTTTTTATCCATTGGATCAATATCCAATCATATAACATATCAATCTCTACATAAATTCAATGGTCATAACAAGTGATTTAAACTTAAGGAAATTTCAAGCGACTTAAAAATAGCAAGACTGTATATTAATAAACAGTTCGCTCACAGTTTTGTTTAATTTGTCGGCTTCTGAAGATGCAATGCCTTTTCTAATTTTTCAACAGCTACCTTTACGTTAGAGATGTGCTTCCATGTGCCTCCAAGTAAAACCCGCACCAATCTCAAAGTAGCTTCTTTTAATGTCTGTTTGGAGGAATTGTGAACTTGCAATTGGTAGGTTCATACTAGGTCACGGCGTAAACCCAAAACCCGGCCAAAGCCCAAGTACTCAAACTAGGTCACTATGGGGAATGTATTTTTTTTCTTTCAAATTCTGTTTTTCTTTGGTCATTCCTCCTTTGACATCTTAAAAAATACTATTGTGCGCATTTCCATCATGAGGTTGTTTAAAGGGTCTATCGCCACAGAAATTATTCCTTGCATGTTGTTTGTATTGTTTCTTCATTCAGGTGTGAACGAGGTGCAAAAAAGCGTAATAATGAAGCTTTTGTAACAGCATAACTTGAAGTTCTTTGCTCATGGAAATGAAAGTAATAAATGCCAAAAGCATTTATCACTGCATCGGCCAGACCTTGGGCACTTGATATCAACATATGACATCAAAAGGTGGGAGGTACTAGCAGAAGGATCATGATGGATTTGCGAATTTCTGGTGGTTTCCTCCAGTCTGATGTGTCTTGGACATTAACATGCCTGGGTACTTGGGCTTGGACTTGGGGGTTATGGCCATTGAATATCAAACTACCAGAAAAATTACAAAATCATCCTTCTAGAAACTAATCAGTAATAACGCAGAAGCATAATCTCAATCCTTTGTTTCCTTGGAGCTCACAATGTTATTTTGGCTGAGCATAGAGGCACTTCTTGTTAAGTTATTGCGAAGCATGTTTAATGGAATGTCCTAGCTCCTTTGGAATATCTGTAAACCTTTTATGTCTTCTGGGCACTGATTGCTGAATAGCAATTTGTACGGCCATCAAATGTGGTCCATGTTGGTGCATTATTAGTGTACCTAAAATCAGGGAAACACTTTTATGTCCACTTCCTCTTGGAAGTGCTACTTCCCTGTGAATTTGTTCGGTAAATCTACTTTCATATATCTATTGAATCAATTTCATTAAATGCAGACCTATGAATGGAAAGAATTTATTACAGCTAACAGCTCAGACATGGCCAACCTCATGCTGATTTAGTTCATTTTTCTTTTACAGGTTTGACCTGTACTTTAGGAAAAATCCATTTGGTGGAGAATTCACTGTTTTTGCTGGTCTTGAAGAATGTATTAAGTTCATTGCGAACTTTAAGTTCACGGAACAGGACATTTCTTTCCTACAATCAGTCATGCCAATGTGTGAGGTATCATCTCAGCCCTACATGCATATATACAAAAGTCTTTCTTCAAATGGTAAATGGTTCTTAGATAAGCTGCTAGCTTAGCTCCGAATTAGGCCTTTTAGTTTGTCATGTGTATAGATAGGTTTATTAGCATAGACTACAAAAGAAAAAATGGCATGTTCAAATGTTAGAAGGAAGGAGTAACTGTGAACTGTATGCGTTGCTCCATGTATACTTTTTCTTCACCCAACTCCTAATATACTTTCCTGTATCACTCCTTTGATATTTACCCTGATAAATGTTTATTTACTGATGTACTCTGCAATTTCTAGGATGTGTTCTTTGATTATCTCAGGGAAATCGATTGCTCTGATGTGGAGGTGTACTCCATTCCTGAGGGCTCGGTAGTTTTTCCAAAAGTGCCCTTGATGAGAATTGAGGGTCCTGTTGCTGTAAGTGCAATGCCCCTAACCAATTGTTATGTCTAATACATGTTGGTCATAAACTAAAACTTTGAATTGTTTCTATAGCAACTTACTCGTGTTGTAACATCATCAGGTAGTTCAACTGCTTGAGACTCCATTTGTAAATCTCATCAATTATGCCTCTTTGGTAACCACCAATGCTGCGCGACACCGTCATGTTGCTGGAAAGTCAAAGGTTCTACTGGAATTTGGTTTAAGACGAGCACAGGTGTGATCTTCAATATCTCTTCTGCGATATCATTTTAGTTTTGTTTTTTTATACAGAAACATTTAGTATTTCTGTGTGTCAAACATAGCTGTGGATTTACGTTGGCAGGGGCCTGATGGCGCAGTAAGTGCTTCTAAGTATTGTTTTATGGGAGGTTTTGATGCAACCAGGTGGGTTCTTTCACTTCCAATTTTTTTTCATTTAAATCTAGAGTATTTCTGTTCTTTCTCTTTGCAATATTGCTTGTACCAGCAGCATATTTTGTATCATACTTGCATTGCTTAGCTTTTTTCCCCTCCTAACCAAAATCATTCTCTTTCTCCCCCAAAGTGTTAAATGTTGCTATTGTTCACCATTTATTTAATTTCTTCTCGTCCTGTTTTTGCAGTAATGTATTGGCTGGAAATCTGTTTGGCATACCACTTCGTGGAACACATTCACATGCTTATGTTAGCTCATATATGGTCAGTAAAATATCCTTCCTTTTATGAATGAACAAAAGGTTTCGCATATGCAGTCATTGGCCCTCTACCATTGGAGTACCCTATGTCTCTGTGCGTACTGTAGTTGCATTTGTCAAACAAAATCTTAGTTCTTCACCACATTGGTTGCTGAGCCTCGGTGTTGTTTCAGGATTCAAGTTGAAAGATGTGTTTTCTCATCATACAAAGCACTCAAATAGTCAAATTATGAAATCTTGGTGAATCATCTAGTCTGTTATATGTTGGATATTCAGTCTTTGTCATCTTTATTCTTGCATAGCCTGCACTTGCATGCTTTTATCAATTTTCTTTTTCTACCATGCTAGTATTTCTCTTCCTGATCCTTTCTAGAGTTTTTGGCCTAAATAGCACTGTTGCAGCTGGTATTTACAAATTTAGCGCTTCTCGCATCGTATTGCCAAAATTGGTAGCACGGATGTGCCTCCTTCTGCCACATGTGCATCACCGCACACCCCTAGCCCGGACACCCTTTGTCCATGCGCTGCGTGTCCGTAATCGTTTAAAGCCGTGCGCCCCTAGCCCAGATTCACCTGCGGTTGACACGTGGCAAATCCAGGCACCCGTAGCCCGAACAAGGGCCTGTCCGTGCTGCCAATGCCCAGACGCACCCCTACCGGTCGTCCAGAGCCCGGACACGGCTCTGCTTGCCACGTGGCCACTCCACCCGCGCCCGGACGTCACTCAATCCTGTCCTTCCTCGCCCGGACACCCTCTTGTCCCCGCCCCTCCTCGCCATCAATCAGTCAAAACGTGTACTGATGGAGTACGATGGCTGGCACGGATATTGAGGTGCATGCATGGCAGGAAGTAAATCCTCCTTGGCTTTCAAAGGATTCGTTTCTGACTTAGGGCTTGTTTGGTTGGTACCCTGGGTTCTATGCTCGGGAAAAAGTGATACCTAGAGGTAGCTTAGAAAGTAAATGATTTTTGCCTGATCAGGTAAACCTGAAAATGAGTTGTTTAGTTAAAAGTCTGTGTCTGAAATTGATGAATAAAAAATAGAACATTAGATTGAATCAATCAACGGTGGATTGGAAGGCTAGCTCCCAGACACTGCTTCCTGCTCCAGGCATTGAGGGCCTGTTTGGTTGATGCCCTGGACTACATGCCTGGAAAAAAGTGATGCCTGGATGTAGCCTGGAAAGTAGATGGTTTTTGCCTGACCAGGCAAACCTGGAGATGGGTTGTTTGGTTGGAAGTATGTGCCTGGAATTGATAAATAAAAAATAGACCGTTGGATCAAATAACGAACGGAGATCATACCAGGCAGGTTGTCTTCCAGGCAGCTGGCTCCAGGCGTTTGTTTTCTGCGCCTGGAAGTCAGGGAACGAAGCAAGCACAGCGCTGGCAGGGATCAGGGACAGCTCCAGGCCAGGCAGGTCAGCACGAGGTAAGCATCCAAACAGCCCCTGAATTTGGTGGCCTGAGCTGGCAGCTCTGGTACCAATCCAAACAATGTTCTGGCAACCTTCACGACGTCTCCCGGCCAGGCAGACAAGAGCCAGGATGCCAAGCAAACAGCCCCTTACCCTCCCGGCCGCCGCCTCTGCTCCACGGATCCGGCAACCTCCTATGCTCCGTCGCCGGCCTGCAGTGCTTCGTCCACCGTCCTCTGCTGCTCCACTGCCTCGGATCCGACGACCTCCTCTGCTCTGTGACGGCCGCCGCCCCTGCCGTCAGCGTCGACCTCTCCACCGGCGTCACCACCCGCTGCTTTGTCGGCCACGACAAGGACGCCATCTCCGTCGCCTTCTCCCTTGACAGTAGCCAGATCGTCTGGGATCTGGCCATCTTCATCACCGGCCTTTCCTCGTCACTGTTGAGTGCGTCTTCTCCACCATGGCCTTCCTCACCGATGGCAGCGGCCTCTTCACTGACGGCGACTCCAGCGGCGACCTCAACCTCGCCAAAATCGAGCTCCATCATCGTCAACCTCTATTCATCTTGGCGGCGGCGGAGAGCAGGCAGTAGCACGGCAGAAGCAGAAGCCGGTCGTCTCCTTCATCACCGGCCATCGTCACCTCTCTATCACTGGACAGCAACCATTATTGCTGGTCATTTCTTGTGGGTGGATCTTGGTTACTCTTTTGCGCCGTGAAAGTAGGCTGTTGTGTGCTATGAGCTGCCGCAAGTTGTTGCTGCTGTTGGTGCCTCTGTGATCACTGCTGCTAATGCTAGTATCCTAAGTCTATTTTCCTTTGATTTCTAAGTCCATCCAAGTCCGCTGCTCTCTTTGAGTTCGTCGAAGTCATGCCAGTTCATCATATCCTTTGTCGATCAGCAGATTGCTTCTTCCTTTTCGGGTTGCCGCGGTCCGTCCATTGGATCGAGTGCGGTCACCCCCATCATCGTTGTTGATACGCCTTTGCCCTCTTGGTCCTCTCTTGTAGCCATCTTGCTACACATCTTCGCGTCATTGCGACTCTTGACCAATGGCCTTTTTTGTTATCATCATCAACTCTCTTCGTCTTTGTTTTCGTCGGACGCCAGATTCGACACCGTCACCTCATTTCTTGGGTGGGTGGATCTGATCCGTCATCTTTGCCTTCTTTGGGCGCCAGATTCGACACCGTCACCTCACATCTTGGGTGGCGGATCTAGTCTGTCGTCTTTTCCTTCGTCGGGTGCCAGATTCGACACCGTCACCTCACTTCTTGGATGGGCAGATCTGGTTCGCGTCTTCATCTCTATCTCTCTCTTCATCTGCTTGATTTGACATCTCTCTCTATTCCTGTCGGTTTCAAGAGTTGCATGCTTCGACGACTTCTCCAAGCTTGGACTTCGGATTTTTCTTTTATTTTAGTGTTGTCATCTTCAAACTCAATGCTATTGCATACGCATTGAGTTTGAGTGGAGGTGTTATGGGTGCTAGTGTAATGTGTGGTAGAAGTGTAATAGTCATGTAAGTGTTAGAGGTAGTCACGTAATTGTAGTCTAGTCTAGGCCTCTAGGGTTTCTCTTGTACAAGAGAAACCCTATATATTGCCCCTTGGGCTCTTGCAATAGAACGAACAATTTTCAGCCCCCATTTCTCTCCTCTCTCATATTCTAACAATCCGGAATTCTGGAAGTTCTATTTTTTTGTGCCATTCATTGATATTTGCCTGTTGCCTGATTTAGCAACCCTTTTAAACCTTCCAGAGCCTTGATGAGATCCCAGGCAAGGTCCTCAGGAGCAAAGATGGTTCAAGAGTCTGCAAGGATTTTGTTAGTTTGGTGAAAGAGTGTCTTCAAAAGATTCAGGTATAATTGCAGAACCTTGTTGCGTTGCTTTTACTCGCTACCATATTGTTATGTATTTTTTGTTGATTTCAGGTAGCAGATTCCTTATGTGGCGCATTTGGTGAGGCAAATCAAAGTGAGCTGGCAGCATTTGCATCCTATGCATTGGCTTTTCCAAGCAACTTTCTAGCTCTTGTGGACACATATGATGTGAGTTATTAGTTTGTTGCAGCTTGCAATTTTTTCTCTTGTTTTTTGCTGTTATGCATGTCTGAATGAGTAGGTCTGAAACTTCGCACATCATAGTTTGTCAATTCCGACAACCAAATTTTTGTGTTTCTTCTCAAGCTCCTTTGGTGATATTTCTCAGTGGATTTTATTATAAAGTTTTACCTTAGCTGTTTATTACTTGGATTTAAACATGGAAGTGTATTCAAGTATAGACATGTTTAGAGTTTAGACTCTCATGCTGTTATTTTGATTTGATAGAGTACGATTATTGGTATTGTCCTGATTCCTGAACAACTATGTGCTCATTAATCGTTATAATATTTGAAGGCCATCAACTTGACACTTCTCCAGGAAACCAGGAGGCATAGTCAACTCTGAGTTGATTCTTGTACACCTTTATCCTTGTTTTGTGTTGCCTAACAATTGACTGTGCAAGTGTGCATACGCAACATATTCTCCCTCTCTTCCACCTCCACCATTTGACGTGCAGTGTGCAGATTCTGAACTTATTTATGCTGCAGCTGTATTATTTGGAGCGCAATCTCACTATTTATGTTTCTTTTCAGGTTATGCGAAGTGGAATTCCAAACTTCTGTGCAGTAGCTCTAGCACTCCATGACTTAGGGTATGTGAAACTATCCTTGGGCACTTGTTACATGTGCATTGGATTAATGCTTTATTGGATGTGAGCTTAGCTTCTCATGGAAACCTTGCTAGAATATCAGAATTCAGAAAACGCCTTTTTCAAGAAAATACAAATGAAGCTTAAGTTTATGAGAAAGTTCACCCCGATAGTATCCAATTTAAAATGGTCTAAGCTTACAGCAATTTTGTGTTTGTATGTAAGCTTAAGCCCTCCCAAACAAATCCTGAGTCATGCTGATGTGTACTTGTAAAATAATCCATAATATCCCAGTACTCTAGATTCCCTCAATCCCTCGTGCTTTGGGATTATAAAGTGCCATTTGGTGGCAAATGCTGTTGTACCCATGGAAAAAAAACGGCCGGTTACCGGCGGTTACCGGATTTACCGAGGGGTACCGAGATTTTAAAAACCGGCCGGTTTTTCCCCGGTTTAGCAAATTCAAATATCAGTTTTTGAATTTCGGCCGGTTTTTATGCAAATTCAAATTTCAGTTTGCGAATTCCATCCGGTTTTTTCCGGGATTTCCGGTAACGGAGAATGGACGCCGGCCGGGTTTTCTATCCTTGGCTTGTACCTATTTGTTTGGTTTTTAACATGTCTGTGCTTATATGTGACATTAGAAATTACTGTATCTTGTGCTTTGTTTTCTTTATAAAAAGTTATAAACAATCAGTTGGGATAAAGATATCTTCTTTTGTAGGTACAAGGCATCTGGTATTAGATTAGATTCTGGTGATCTGGCCTATTTGTCTATCGAATCTCGAAAAGTGTTTCTTGCAATAGAAAAGGAGTTCAATATACCTGGTTTTGGGAAGATGATCATTACTGCTAGCAATGACCTAAATGAGGAAACAATTGATGCCCTGAACAAACAGGTAATAACATTATCTCATTACTGAGTTGACAATTCATCAAGATCTTTATTGTGGCATATAGGTATGTTCTACTTTCGACAGGATGGCAATACTTGTGGTGCCTATGTTGTTTGATGCATTTGTGTGTGCTTCTGTGGAGCTAGTGATAATGGACTATAGAATTTATTTCTATTCTGAATCCTTTGTATTGCAGATATGATTCAAAATTTCCGTCTTCTTTGCAGGGTCATGAAGTTGATGCCTTTGGAATCGGAACTTATCTTGTAACGTGCTATTCCCAGGCTGCCCTTGGGTGTGTCTTTAAGCTAGTTGAGATCAATAGTAGACCTCGTATCAAACTTTCTGAGGATGTGGCAAAAGTATGTTTACTATTGTCATGTTGAAAAAGAAATGCATTTTTTTTACTTTACTGATGGTGGTGCCATGATATGCTGCAGGTCTCCATTCCATGCAAAAAGCGATGTTTCAGATTGTATGGAAAAGAAGGCTACCCATTGGTAGACATCATGATACGTGAAAGTGAACCATCACCTAAGGTAACAATGCACCTCTGTTCTCTATTCACATGTGAGGTTCTATACTTGTCACACCATTTTCTCACTCATAGAAGTACAGAATATTACAATCTACCTTAGAATGAAATATAGCTGAGATAATACTTGAGTCCACCATATGCTTATCATCGTTGTCATGCAATGCTGCTGTCACCTTTTATATCTTTCGTTGACCTTTTCTATCTCCAGTGACTAATTCCGATTTTAAACTGGATTCCGTACTGTTGAAATATTCCAGGCAGGAGAGCGAATCCTTTGTCGCCACCCATTCCTTGAATCCAAGAGGGCATATGTTGTCCCCCAGCATGTTGAGGAGCTTCTACAATGCTATTGGCCTGGGAGATCAGGTATGGATCTTGTATCTTTCTTACAACAGTAACTTTGGATCTTGTATCTTTCTTACAAGTTACAACGATAACTTTGTCAGTGGTCATGGCTAATTTGGAAAGTAACTGTTGCAAAGGGGGTAATCAGGATCAGTATCAGATTTCTTTAAAATATAAGGAGGCTGTTTTCTTGCATTACATTTTTAAATCACAGAATCTCTAAAAAGAAAGGGAGCGGCATGATTTTCATTAAAAAAAAAAGGAGCTGCATGAAAGACTCACATGAACCAGTTATCTTGTACATTTCCAGTGCTCTGTTGCGATAACCTACACTTGATGATCAACACGAGCAACCTCCTCTTCATGTTGCTTCTCGAGTTTTGTAAAACAAAGAGGGCGCCTTTAGAGGGGAAAAACTTATGAAACCTTAGAGTGATGAAAAGGTGATCAGTTGAATCAATACTGAAACTGGTGAATGTTACAGTGGAACAAACAACCTGATAAATGTGGACTGTAGTGTTCGCACACTTGACTTATTGTTTTTCTTGTTAAACATCAAGTACATATGTATATCTGTTTTTCAAGAAATTACATATGTATATCTGTGTTCTCTGCAGATGAACCCAGAGTAGAGCTGCCCTCTCTGGAGAAGATCAGAAGCCGCTGCATGCACCAGCTTGAAAAACTGCGACCAGATCACACCAGGCGGCTAAACCCGACACCTTACAAGGTTTGTTTCTTCTTTCTTCCTTCAATTGCCTTTCCTTATATTGCCGTGTCATGAGCGGTAACGTTGCAATCTTCTTCACTTTGAGCAGGTGAGTGTAAGCGCAAAGCTTTATGATTTTATCCATTCCCTATGGCTGAATGAGGCGCCAGTAGGTGAATTACAGTAGATGGCTGCACAAGTTGTAGTCAGATCGCATTCTTGGAAGCATAGCAATACATCAAAGAAAATTAGAGCTCTGTTGTACAACATTATTGATTATCCATCAGCTCGTGGCCCCATCTTTTAGGATTTTTGTCCCCAATTTTCATTTGTACAAACTACTTGTCGGTATAGAGGCAGATCAGCTTACCTGGTTGTACATCCCTTGGCTGGTGGGATACTATACATCGTTATGGAGTTAAACAATAAACATCAGAAAAAAAATGATCACCAAAATGTTGAGATCCTGCCGTGTTTGTCCTTTGCTGCATACACATCTGCAGGTGATTGATTGAAAAACCCAAGCACCAATTTAGATTTGGTACATTGGTAAACTTCGAGGCTGAAACTTGAGAATAAAATGCCAGTGCACAATGCGTCGGTTCTTTGATCTTCTTTGGCTGTTCTCCAGTGTTTTTATGCAAGGACCATTGGGACATGAATCAAACAATGCAGTCAACAGCGCAATCAGAAAAGATGGGTGATGTACTTCCCAACTACCGTTACATTAACACAGCGCACTGAAGTACTGAACAGACTGGTTAGTTGTTTTGGTGCTGAAAATCATGGTTGTTTGCTTAGTTACACTGATTTTTGCCAGAAATAAAAGACATAGCTACACGCTATACTGATTTCTACCAGTGTAGTGTATTTCATAGATGTACGATTCATGATCTGAGAATTTGCATACACTATTGTAGTCGTAGATTAAAAAAAAACTGCAACCATTATGAAAGAAAAATGTAAAATACCTGGGGCCAACTAGTCATCGATGTAATGCATTAGGAAGAACAGACATCCGAATTCAAGTCTGAAGAGTGAAGAGGACTCAAACCTTAACTGTGAGACGTAGTAAAGTATCAAACCAAACGGCCCCTTAACCGCTGGAGGACCGGGATAAATGAAGCTGCAGTGGCAGCAGCAAAAACAATTCTTTGTGGAGGCATCTGCAACTAACTTTTGTTCCGGCGAATATAGAATGTATTTGATTTGCAAATCGAGCTGCAGGGTTTTGCTGCGAGGAGGAGGACGATGATCACGTGGGTGGGTGTTGCGGTTTGCAACAAACGACGGTGTGCATCCATAGTTTTTGTTTTTGGCTCGTTTGGACTCTTTTTAACCCGGTTTTACACATTTAACCCCCCACCCCTACCCACCCTCACTGTTTAGTAAATACAAAAATAGCACTGCGGTAAGTTAGACGAGCAACATATGTCCCTTACAACGCTCCAGGACCGCTGCATGTGGCATGCCGCGCATGGGGGAGCGCTGGAGCATGCCTGGGTGCCTACCGCCCTTCTAGAGCGTGCCAAGGAGCAGTTTGGATACACGGTCATGAAGTCCCGGCCACTATTTACTACCGTGGTGCTACGGTACCATGAACCTTTTCTGCCGTGACCTGGAACTGTGCGCCACTATTTACCATAGGGTCCGAATCCCTCGCGGTAGGCATGCTCATGCGCTCCTCGTCTTGTGACGAGTTGTTCTCCGGCACTTCGCGGCGAGGCAGCACACGCTGCATGACAGGGCACATCTGGCGCTCTCGGCACTGCAGATATCTTTGCATCCGTGATCTAGGAGTGTTGTAAGGAACACATGTCGTCTGTCTAACCTACCGCAGTGTTATTTATGTATTTACGAATGGTGAAGACACGTGCAGAAACTACATAAAAAAGCCAAAACGAGCCAAACACTCGCACCATCCAAACATGTACAGGGCATCGGGCTGAATGTACCAACTACTACAACCAGGGGCGGAACCATATTGGAGGACCCGGTATCACAGGACACCGGGTAAAAAAAAATTAGCAGAGATTAATCTATATATACTATGCGTGCACCCCCTAGCTTAAAAGTTGTGCACCCCGGTTCAGCCCAACCTCTGGCTGAATGATGCATTTTGCCAATGTTTGCTACACAAATTACTATTTAGTACATTGTTGCTTAAAAATTATATATGTTGTTATATGTATAGTGAAATAGTAAACTTCGGTCATTTTTGTTCTAGTTCCGCCTTTGACTACAATACATGTACCCAACCAGACCCCACACAGTTACACACCACCTTGTTGTCCTATTTTGATTTTTTTTTTCGAGCCATATATGGATTATGGATTGGTTCTCCCTAGGAACCCAGTCTTTGGTACATTGTCATAGTACCGAATTCTACACTTTCTTTGGTAGCACTGCATTATCATACTAAATTTTACGCTAACAGAAGAAAATTGCGATTTTTTGTTGGTGGGGGGGGCGCTGAGGGGAGCTTTCTATAGTTGGTAGCTAGTAATGAGTAACAAAACAAACAAAAAAAATTGTTATTATAGTAGCAGTAAAATACAAAAAATAAAATGCAAAGAAAGGAGATAGATTATTTATACTTAGTGACAATATTCTTTGTGTTAGAAAATGTTGTGGAGTAGATGTTGAATATGGAACAACCTAAGAGAAGTTTCATTTTTATATATTCACAAACATTAACCTATTTAACAGGCGGAGGAAATCTCCTCCACCCGCGCGGCCACGTCACTCCAAAAGAGCGTGGCCGTCGGATCTTCGTTGGATGGGCGGGAGCGTGCGCTAGGAGCTGGTGCGCATGCTGGGAAGGGAGGCCATCCAGCCGCGCAACGATCGCCATCGGACGGACGACGTCGCGTGCCAGCGCGCCAGCCCTACCTCTCTCCCGTCTCCTCTCTCGCTGAAACCCGCGCCGCCTCCTTCCCCTCACTGCTTTCCCCTCCGCCTGCTCCCTCGGTCTGCCTCCACAGCCGGTCGCTCCGTCCCTCTTCCTCCCTCGCCGCCCCCTCGAGCTCCCTCCCCGCTTGCGGCCGCTCTCCCCAGATCCTGCTCTCCAGCGCTTTCTCCTCCTCGCCGTCGCCGCCGCCGCGGTCCTCTCCGCCTCCTTTCTCCCGCGCGCCTGCGGTTGCCCCTCTTCGCCTCCGCCCACCTTGCCTCGCGCCGCCTCGCCTTTGGCCTCCTCTCTCCCATCCGCCTCCGACCGCCTCGCCTCCGCTCTGCTCTCCGCCTCCGGTCCTCACCCTCCTCTTCCTCCTCCTCCTCTCAGGCATCTCCTCCTCCCCCCGCTGCCGCTGCCGCCTCCGGGCCCTTCCTCTCCCCGCCCCTTCGGTCTCCCTCCCAGCCGCCGCCTCGGAGCCTACCCTCGCTCTCCCTCTTCCGCTGCCGCTCTCCGCCAGCGCCGACGTCCCTTCCCTCCCTGGTCTCCCTCCCCCGCCGCTGCCGCGCCCTCCCTCTGCCTCTCCCTCCCACGCCGCATCGTCCTCCGCCCTCCTCGCTTCGCTGCCGGGACTCAGCCGTAGGTGGTGGGGGCACGGAGGTCATCTAGGGACGCCACCGGCCACAGCTGCGGACTCATCACCGTTGGTGGCCGCAGCTCTTTTGGAATAATTTGTAAGATGCACTTTCAATCCATTTTTGAAGTTTTTCGTTGAATCTTAATGTTACTACATGCATTGTGGAATCCCTAGATGCTGAAGAACCCAAATTAGGGATGAACTTGTGGCTGACTAACAGATTCGAAATCCAGGAGTTCTTCGGTGCCGACAAATCGTGAAGGTTCAGTTGAGTCCTTTTTTTCTTCTGAATTGCAGGAACTGGAAGAGTAGTCCAGTCTAGAATCGCTGTTGATGGACAACTGACACTGAACATTCAGACTGTTTTTTGATTCAAGCAGTTAGTATTCTTAGGATAATTTTGTCAAACCTTGCTATTGTAGTCCAATTCTCTTAGGTGTTATTGCAGGCTTACAGCATAATTACATAGGTGTGCCCATTTTTATGTGAAAACCAGCATGATGAATTCAAATTCTAAACCATATATTATTCTACAAAAAAAAAACTAAACCACATAAGTTCATAACATAGTTTTGCATTATTTTCCCTTCGATTGCTATAAGAGTGACCTCCTTCATGCCTGTGGCTCATCGTAACTTGCTCTTTGATACCAAAAAGAAGAGGCTGAGGTCACTGAGTCAGATCGCGCCAGGATGTCCGAGATCCCATGGAGGGAGGCCCTCTCTGGCCGTGGGAATGACTCCTCTCGCGCAGGCCACATCGCCCCAAAAAAAAAGTGGTATGTTCTGTTTAGGATATGTTAGATCGTACAAAAAAAAGGGCTAAGCAGCATTACTTCATTCTGAGTATCATGTTCAGTCTTCGCTGTGCCACGCTCTTTCACATTATACGCCATTGCAAAATCACATGCACTACTCAGAGCATCGTTTGCCAACTTGGACACGCTAATCATTTAGAACAGAGATACATAATTACAGATCTTAGAGGTATAGTTATGAATCATTTTAGATAGAACACACCAGTTGAAATAGTCAGGTTGGTGGTATAAGTTGTTGCCCTCTGCAAATGTGCTTGCAGTATCATAGGTTTCAGACAGGTTACTCATAGTATCAATATGCAGGAATAAGAGACTAACTGAGTAGGATAGATGTTTTTTTGGTGTGGTTAGGTGCCATGCCTATTGCCTTTGTCGTATATTACTTATGTTGTTATGCATGTATTTATACTCTTCGTTTTCCTCACGTGGTTCTGCATGATCCTCAGCCTAGCGTACCGACATTGTTATTTATTCTGTTACGATTGGATTAGCGCGACGGTTCTCGATTCTTACATTTTTGCTCCAGCGTACGCACTATATTATTCGGTCTTCTATTCTTTCACCATAGCTTTCATGTGCTCTTTTCTCTGCCATCTCGATCGGCTATTGATCATCACCACCAGATGCGTTGGTTGGATAAAAAATAGATACTCGGCTTAGCTGCTATATATTACCAATAGGTGTATCTTTACTATATTCTCTTACCCTTTTGTTTCCTGTTTTCCGGGACTGGACAATATAACGTACAATGCTAGGCGTATTCAGTCATTCACAACAAAAGTGGATAGATGGACAATAAAAGTCAGAGTATTAGGACTACGGGATTCTATTGATCCGAGCTCCACTCAATTTATGAACATGGACATGATTCTACTGCATAGTATGTTTTTTTATTATTTCTGATTTTGTTTCTTTATTTTTACACCTTTTGACCATGTGTGATGGACTTTTCGCATATAACAGTACATGGTCTCTGTTAGAATAAATTTGTTGTTTTCCTTTGGCCCTGGCAATCTATCATTCAGAACCATACATTAGTCTTTTTCTTTTCATTGCTTTTCCCTTTGTCATGTGGTTGGATGGAAGGGAAAGACTGTACCTCGAGCAAACTCTTCGGAGGTGGTTGATTCTAAACGGTTATTTTCAGGATTTTTTGATTAACAAGGGGAATGGATTTGTCATTTCCTCAATTTTTTTCCTTGAGACCATTTCCTCATATTTGCAATGACACTTTATGTTTTCCAGATTTGCAATAGTCGGTTAGATTAGGCTACATGTGTATTTCGTCCTTCTCATCTTCTTTCTGTATTTCCAATTGTTCTAATTAGGGAAGTTTTATTGTTTGTCAAAATAACAAGAACATATCAGCACTGACTAGGACATTAGACTATCTCATAAAACTAGCAAGTTTTGTTACCCTAGATAGAAACTGAACGTTAATAAATCATATCCTCTTTATCTGTTTTTCTGGTTGTGTTTTGAACTTCGCTTCTTTTATCTTCCTTTTGTCGTCGCCATGGACAGCTATCACTTTTGATGAACAGAGAGCAATGTGCACCGTTTGTCACTTTCCCAATTTCTTATTCCATGGAAAAGAGGTATACTCTATCATACAGCTTGCTTTCGATGATACCCTAATTTTGTATTCTCCATGTCCAGAAGAATACGATTCTAATAACATATTTAGATTATGCATAACTCGGGGACAGTGGTATTAATAATCATGAAAATATGCTAATTAAGGACTAACTAATCAAGGGTCGGATGTTTTATTTTCTATATGAGAATTCCTTTTATTCCTGTCTTTTTAGTTACAGCTTTTGTCCACGTATGATGATTTTTTTTTGTGAACTAAATGAACCATCTATACAGAATTGTGTTTTTGTGAACTAAATGAACCATCTATATAGAATTGTGAATAACTTGCTCCCATCTATGATGCCAAGCTCATAGCTTGCAAGCTGCCTTTCGCTTTTTTATTAGCTTTTTAACCCCTGCAGATGTTTTTTTGTGGGTCAAGATAGTTCAGGTTGACATGTAGTGCATACATGAGGACCCAAAGAAGACCAGTTCCAGCATGGACATCCACTTATGCAGAGCTTAGATAGGTACATTTTCTATTATTCCATTCCAAATTTCGTTACCTCCTGCCTCTTCAGTCAGAAGTTGTTTCTTCCATGATGTTACTGAGGTAGTAGGATACTTTAGTTAGAAAAGATGGGCATTTCTTCCGTTAAATAACCACTTTAGTTGGTTTTTTTTGTAGACCTTTTCCCAGAGATATGTTTTGTTATTGTTGCTCCTCTGTACATTCTGTCTGAGCTTCTAAAGAATATACTTCACATTTATTTTTGTCTCCGTACGAATCTCTGTTTTTTCCTATTTCAGATTTTTCCGCTGTCAAAGCATTCAGTGTGTTTTTTTTGTTAGTTTCGAACATACACTACACTGTTTTTTAGATATTACATATTTTTATTCCCTACACTAGAAAGGCCCTACGTTTTCCCTCTTTGTTTATCGGTATCTATTTTAGTTCGTTTAGATTCAGTTGACATGCTTCGAACATGCTAGACGATTAATCACCATCTTATGCCAACCATGCTAATGCTTATTGCTTTTCCCGATTTGATGTCCTCAGGTTGTTTGATCACCCAAAAAAAAGCATTGTCTTTATGCGTTCCATGTAGTTTTTCTTTATTTTCTTCATTTAGTTTACGGACTTACAACGTATGAAAACCAAACCTGACAAACGATAACCTCTCTTATTTCCCATAGAAAATCGCTTGCTAAAAAACATGCTCAGCAGAAGACCCAGAGAAACACGTTCCTTCCTCATCCATACCACCGGTCGTATCCGCTAAATGAATTTTTATTTTGGCTAACATGGTGTGTGTGCCTATTGTCATATTTGTTACAAAAACTGAGATTCTCAACTTTCCGAAATTCATCATATAGAAAGAAAGAAAAAAATAGTTTGTTAACGATCAGTCTAGGGAAAAATTATCATGGTTCTTAGCAAGACTTGGTGAATGATGCTTCCATATTTCTTTTGTGATTTTGTCACTGAAGTGGAGATAGTGTTGTCATTGTTTTTCCATCATGCCCACAATCTCTACCATGGGATATATTTGAAATTCTACTTACTCTTAATCATGCAAGTATCTAGCATTCATAGCTGCAGATTTAGAGAATGGCTGGTACGGTGGAACGCTGATATATGATCAAGATAAGGACAACTTTTTTAGGTGAGCAACCCATAGGATTTACATTGTTGCAACAGGGCTAAAACCCCATCATTTTTTTTTGCTTCTAAAGCCTTAGGCTCACCTATTCGTGCCCATATTATTGCAAGGGACAGTCATGAATCCTTTTGAGCATGATCTCGAGAAAGAAAGGCACTACGCGGAGGCCCTTAGTGCGGATATTGAAATTACAGACAATGCGCGGATAATAGTGAACTGATGTTTCGACTTTTGAATGCCTTTATGGTTTATGCTAAAGCATAGGGGCATTTGATTAGGTCGCTGTTTGGATACGTTTGGATTTGCATATGTTGGCAGGTCTGTTGGTTAGTAAATTTGTTGAACATGGGCATATAGTTTGGTACAATTTGGAACCATGCCTTTGTTGTAGTATAGTCATTTAGATTATTGTTTTTTTCCCGCTATTAATTTGATTTGATTGTGTTGAGACTAGATATTATGTTGATAGAAGTGTTCCTTGGTGGATTGTATTGTGTAAAAGCATTGCAACAGGTATGGTTCTTTGAATCATGGAGCCAAATTACTTTGGTACTGTCATGCCCGATTATATTTTTCCTAACTATCATTTTTAGTTAGTTCTGATTTGTAAAACACATACACAAATTATCTGTTTTTCTCTTCCCTACCATTAAACATATCCGCGCCAATGGCGCGGGTCACATTCTAGTATTTTACTAAGATGGAACCGGTTCCTGTTACTCAGAAGAGGCACGTCACGCCATGAATTACCAACGGCATCTACCGTCCAAACTAATAAACATGTATCCTTCCTTGCCTCCACCAACATCTTCCTCCCCCAATTCCATTCCACCTAATCTTTCCTTGTCTCCATGCGTGAAGTAGCAGCAGCTTGTCCTCACATGCTACGACGTCATCGGCAGCCTGAGATGATGAACGATTGCAGCATGCCTTCTGTCGGCGACGGGAGCTGCGGCAACAAACCATACCGCTTTGCGCAATTGTTGGCGTAGCAACAAAACCAAGGGCACCGCCTCTTGTCGTAGGTGGCGGCAAGTGCTCATCGGCGAGCCGGGCTCGCAGCCGGCGACGACGGTGCTCTGCACGACATCGCTGCGGGCGTGCGTTGTAGGTTCCCGGACTGCTACGCGGTGCGCGCCATCCGGCAGGGGTCCGTCTCGTGCCCAACCTGTGGCGGCAGACGCAAGGTGTTCGCCGTGGAGGAAGATGGTTGTTTAAAGGAAGGCAAACAGACGTTGATCAGCTAGAGGGAAGGGGACGTTTTTTTTATTAAAAAAAAACCCTAGAGGGAAGAGACGCGTTGGATTAGTTTGGACGGTAGATGGTGCTGGTAAGTCACGGCGTGACGTGCCTCTTCCATGTCAGAGGAGACGGTTCTGATTAAGATGAGTAATGGTATTCATCATACATAAAAAGATTAAAATAATAGTGATTTTTATGACAGATTTTAGAGGATGTTGATATGATTTGTTTGAGATTATTTATGATTAAAAATAAAATATTGAGATTATTTATGATTAAAAATAAAATAAATTTTATGTATTGCCCACGTTATGCTATGCGTTCTCAGTGATTGCAAGATGGCAGTTTTGTCCGTACAAAGACACGTTAATATTACGGCAAAATTTGGAATATAAGAATTTCACTTAAATTATATAAAAGTTATACTATTTTGTACAACATTTCTACGAAAGAATTTCCTACCTCGCAAACAGGCTTTACGTGTGGACTAGCCACACAAGAGAGAAAAAGAAGTTCCCTTGAACGGGGAGACGTAGCAACTAGCAAGGCACTGAAAAATAGAAAAATATTGTAATGTGCTCTATCATAGTTCAAGACAGCTCCAAGCCTCCACCCAGCACCCCTCCAGGTCTTCACTCCACCCTCCCGAGTCCGGTCCCTTCCTGTATTCCAACCAAAATATAATTTTTCCTATTCTCCATGCTTTTCTTCAAAATTGATTTGTTCGTTTATTTATTTATTTATGAGTAAATTGTGTTTTGCACCACCTAATTGTACCTCCATTGCGCAAACCACCCGATATTGTCTTGATTTGCAAGTAACACCGCCTAATCTTACGATCTATTGCGCTTTGCATCCACAAACTTGACAGCCCCGGGCCCATCCACAGCACCATGTGGGCGATGACATAGCCACCCACGCTGAACAGGGGAACATTTTTTTTACGAAACCTGATTATGGGCAAAAGAAGCCCATGGGGGCTTTTACCCTGTGTACAAGAGAAGATAGATGAATAAAAGAATTAGATCTTTTCTATATGCTTGTGTTCATTCTGTTTCTATTGTGTTGATATGATTGCTCATGTCTAGATTGATCTACGAGTTAGCAACGTGAGGATACCGAAATCTCAACCATTTTTTAATTCTCCACATCATAAAAACCCGATGTGATCGATTAGGAAAAACAGAAAGCATCGCTTCCTTCTATCTTTTGCTTCGCTTTGTTCGTCCTCGTGCCGCGGCAACCTCTTCATCCTCGGCATCGACAAGCAAGCAGGCAGTGGCGGCGGCAAGGATCGGTAGTACCTCGTCGCCACCCAATGTACCAATCCTCTCGATCTCTTCTCCCGCTTCCGTTGTATTTCGCCCTAAGTCACTACTCCCTTGTAACATTCCGTTTTTCAGACCGTGAGCAGTAACTGAAGTTTTTCATTTGAGTTCAAAAACCCCATTTCGAAATTTCAGTTTCAAAAGTTCTTCTTCTTTTCCCTTGGGCTTGGCCTAGCCCATTTCCCTCTTCCCGGCTCAGCCCTTCCCCTCTGCCCATCCTCCCAGCCCAGGCGTGCCCCTACCGCCCAGGACACGCCCCCGATGCCCTAGCCGCGCTCTGGAGCGCCCGGCGCAGCGCCACGCCCACCTGCTCCCCCTGCCACCATTGACTCGGCGTGACCTGCTCCGCCTGCCGCGCCCTAAATCACCGCGTCTGCAGCGCCATGCCCCGGCTCACCTGCCTCCCAAGGTAGTCAGAGTCGAGATCCCGAGTCGGATCGATTTGCCTCCGGTAGGATCGAATCGGCGATTCTACGGATTTGTAAAAATACACATACTTAACATCTATACTATAAGTTTGTATGATTGTTATATGGTTTACCACTTGCATGTTCCTTAAAAGTAGCTAGACATACTCCAGGAATAAAAATAGCTTATCATTATCAAGCTCAAGATTGCTCATGCCATAATATAGATATTTGTACTAGCATTACCACCTCGATACAATATTTTGCATGCTCCTTGTTTATTTATAGTTTCATTCTCGAAATTAATATCAACAAATTTTGCTCTAAAACAAAATATCGCCAAAGCCCGGCCTCTAAAAAAAATTGCCCTAAGTCTCTACGAGTAGGATCGACAAGTGAGATTTGGATCGACAGTTGTCGTGGGTTAAATAGAACCGTAAGACTCTAAGAGTAGGATCGCGATCCTACCTACCTTGAGTAGGATCGGATCGGCGATAAGACTTGGATCGACAGTCGTCGTGGGTTAAGAGAGTCGTAAGACTTTAAGACTTGGATCGCGATCCTAACTACCTTCTTGCCTCGCCTGCCAGATCGCCATGACCCATGCCCATGTCAACACCACATGTGTTGCGTTCTTGATGCGCGCCGCGCTCGCGCCACGCTACCTCGCCTCGTCCGTCTCGTGTGCGTGCGCCGCGCTAACGACACCCATGACCGTCTCGGGACCGAGCGCCCCCTAGCAAAGCCCCCAACGGCTCTCTTCCTCTCATCTTCGGCTACAAAGAGCCCCCAGCTCCCTTGTCATCCCCCACTTCGCCCCTCCTCCTTGGTAAGTCCATCGAAGGCAGCGCTCGAGGAAATCGCCATCCCTCCCCCCTCATCCCCGGCCAACTTCACCGCCCCGACGCCGTCCGAGCATCGCAGTGTCGTGGTCCAAATTGCTTGAGCCCAGAGCATCAGAGGATCACCCTAGAGGACGTTCCAAGCATCCCCAGCCTCCTCCTCCCTCTCCTGTTGAGCTCTCCGCACCGACCTCGTCGCCACCGCTTCGGACTCCCGTCGGCAAGCCACCTCGTGCCTCCCCGTTCCCCACCGATGCTTCGGTAAGTTCCTTGTCACCCTCAGATGCCCCATGGCCTGGAATTGAGCTCCCTCGCTCAGCGCCGCCGTAGCGCCATGGGCGGTCTCCTCCCTGCCGCTGGAGCTCGTCGCTGGCCGCTCTAGATGCCAAATCCAGTCGTGCCCTTTTGCCTGCAGGTTCGTGTGGCGCCAAGGACCCCGTTTTTGGCATCACCAGCCGCCGCCATTAGCTCCCTCGCTGGCGACAAGGAGCCCTAGCTCCTCCTCTGCTTGGTCGGGATGTCGGACCAGCACTGTGTGCAATTAACCCACCCGAATCACTATCGGGGGTTAATGCTAAAGCCATGATTAGCAGATTAATTGAGGCTTTAAGTGCTGCATTGTTTCACTGCTAGTGGGCCCGAGTAAATAATGACGGCCGCCATTAAAGCAAACACCCGTGGTTCTCTTGTGCTGTCCAAAATCGGACAAGCGCTGTTCATCCGCACTTATTTGCCCTAATCAATGTCCTTAGGGTTAACTCTAAATTATCTGCCAGCTTAATTGCCATTTGTTTCTTTGACACTTGGACCCGGCACTTAATTAATGATGCTAATCATCTTCATTTTCCCTGGGTATCAATGACAAGTGGGCTCCATGCAGTGGCGAAGCCAGGATTTGATAGAGTCTCGGGCCCAAATATGGGTAGTGCTCAATATGGGTTGCCATCAAACTTTGTGTTTATTGTTTTCAAAAACAGACTTAGCTCGAAAAAATTTATACTGACATTTTCTTCAATCATATAGGTGTTCAATAGGGCAGACGGTAACTAATTTACTTCAAAATGACAATGAAACATTTCGGGTTCCATGTGTGCTATGAATTAAGTAGTGACTACATTATCGTGTATATGTCTTGTGAAGCCATCATTTCCCATGCGGACAAGGCTTGAAAATGAACATAAGGCAAGCTAGTGGTATAAGGAATTAAAACAGAATGTATTTGAAGTACTAACATACCTAGAAGCGACAAGATGGATCATCAGTGATGATTTCAGGAGCTGTAAGTGACAGCGCTTTAAAACAATCCGAGTTCCTTCCCACGTCAATATAAATCTTCGATCCAAATGTCCGCGACACCTCAACTAGGGTCTCTTCGTGGCCAAGAAGATCACAAGCAAGATAAATGAAAGGTGCATGCGGATGCTTCCATATGCAAGCTATAACCTGCAATCACTAAATCATTTCTCAATGGTGACTGTCCCTGTTGTCGTAAGTAACCACAAGCACATTTAGCCTCAGCGGTGTAGAGGAAAACCTACTGAATTGCCGACTCCTTGCTCAATAGCTTGAGGAAGCATTTGGAAAATGTGCAGTCTAGGAACACAAAGTCTAAACGACAAACGTTTTCTTTCCCTTTCTTCGCTATGTACTTCAGTGGCAAATTCTGTACACAATGTGATGTAAGCCGACAGTCCCCCGTGTGCAGTATGCTACCGAATTCACCCTCAAACAAGAACATAACTGCCCTTGAAATCACAGGACACGGCGAGCGTTAACCATGCAAAGCAAGGTAGTTAGGATCGCGATCCAAGTCTTAAAGTCTTACGACTCTACGAACCCACGACAGCCTGTCGATCCAAGTCTTACTGCCGATCCGATCCTACTCAAGGTCGGTAGGATCGCGATCATACTCTTAGAGTCTTACGGTTCTACGAACCCACGACAGCCTGTCGATCCAAATCTCACTGTCGATCCTACTCGTAGAGACTTAGGGCAATTATTTTTAGAGGCCGGGCTTTGCGATATTTTGTTTTAGAGCAAAATTTGTTGATATTAATTTCGAGAATGAAACTATAAATAAACAAGGAGCATGCAAAATATTGTATCGATGTGGTAATGCTAGTACAAATATTTATATTATGGCATGAGCAATCTTGAGCTTGATAATGATAAGCTCTTTTTATTCCTGGAGTATGTCTAGCTACTTTTAAGGAACATGCAAGTGGTAAACCATATAACAATCATACAAACTTATAGTATAGATGTTAAATATGTGTATTTTTACAAATCGTAGAATCGCCGATTCTACGATTCGACATTCTGATTCGATCCTACGGAGGCAAATCGATCCGACTCGGGATCTCGACTCTGACTACCTTGATGCAAAGGCAAGGCCGACAACATGGCCCAGCGCCAGAGGCCAAGCCATGTGGAGAGCGAGGAGTGAGGCGGCGGCAGGAGGAGGACGAGCAGAGAGCAGAGACAAGAGACGCAGCCATCGGGCGCTGGGCGCCGCAAGAGGGCTATGGCGTCTTGCGCCGTGTCGGGCAAGGCGCCCGAGGCTCGCTTCGCTGAGGCGTTGGCATTGGGAGCGTGGTCTTTGGGAACAGCGGCGGCGAGCTGAGCTGGCAATGGTGAAGAAGGGATCGGTTGGGCGCAGACTGAGCTGAGCTCGGGCTGGGCCGGGCGACGGGCAGGAGCTGAATGGGCAAGGAAGCGGCGATGGGAGCTGACGAGATCTGGGGCTGGCTGGACGCAGATCTGGAGCTCTGGCCGGAGGCGCCGGGGGGTGGGGTGGGGGGAGAAGCCAGAGGTGGGAGGTGCTGGCCGCTAGGGGGAGGGGGAGGCGGAGCCAGAGGTGGGAGGTGTCGGCCGCTGGGGGGAAAGGGAGGAGGAGCCAAAGGTGGGAGGCGCCGGCCGCCCCGGGGGGGGGAGAGGAGCTAGAGGTCGGAGCCTCTGAGGAATTGAGAAGAAGACTGGGGAATGAGAATGACCGAATGAGCTCAGCTCCTGCCTTTGCTTCGGCCGCTCGGGAGGGAGGGGTGCTGGGCTGGCTGCACTGGCTCTCTTCTTGATCACTTGGCCACTGTAAGCATCTGCCTCCATGTGGACTTTTTTTTGGTATAATTACTCAAAATTTCCATTACTAATTTTTCTGGGCCTCGGGCCGTTGCCCAACTGGCCCGAGGCCCATCTTCGCCCTTGGCTCCATGCACAGTATAGACCCGTGAGCCCGTGGACCGCATGCATAGTGCATGTTGACCTCTGGTCCATGCACTGTACACGTGAGCCATGCCACGGTTCAGTGGGTCCCGATTGTCAGAGATACAATCTCTCTCTCCTCTTCTATTTTCTTGATTTAATTCAAAAGCTAAACTTCGGGAGTTCCATTCTTCCTCGTTTTAACTCCGTTTTAAGCGAATTTTGTTTCTAAAAATTTGTAAAATTCAAAATCTACCTCTTAGTAGTGGTTTTGTTCGGTTGGAGTTTATTTAGTAATTCTTGTTATTTATTTGCTTTCCTTTGTTTGTGCGATATTTTTCCGGTGCATTCGTCCGAATAGAGTTCGAAGAAGCGGGAGATCTCCAACTTGATCAAGCTCAAGATTATCAAGACTCACTTGCCTTTAACTCAGGCGAGTCAATACTTTGATCATATTGAACCTATATTTTGTGCAAATTATATTATTTTAGAATAGCAAATTGCATGCTTTAATTCTTTATGCAAATGTATGTTAAATCTTAAAGTAGTTAAATACCAATTTGATAATTAATTAATTATTATACCATCCTTTGATAATTGAATCCATGAATCCTTGTCGTCCTAGTAATTATATGGTAACTATACTAGTTCTAGGTTATACTTAAACGATATGCTAGTCTTGCTTAAGTACCAGGGCATTAAATGCCCTAATCATTCTCTTTTAATTATGAAAATGGATTTGGACAGTCATTAGAGGCAAATGACTGAAATGGTTGTGATAATTTGGTTTATACTTCTCGAAAACCCTAGTAACTTGCTAATACCACATCTGGGCGGATGGTACGATGGATGGCATGGTGATGGGTGCTAATGCAGCCCAAGGAATGTTGGTTTGTGGTTGGTACGTGGAATGAACCGTCCAGATAACCCTAAGGACTTAATCCGGTGATGACCTCCCATTGTAAAACAGTGCAACCACAAGTCGATAATGGCGTCGACCTGGCTAAATAATTTGTATTCTTCAGTGCCTGCACCAGGTAGATGACCGCGATGCCGCAAACCTTTGTGGTTACTGGTCAGGGTGCACGACGAAAGTCGTTAAGAGGACGCAAGAGGGAGTCTGGGTAAGAGTTGACGGGTCTATATGAGCATAACCCTTCTCAGGCGAAACCTTAGCGGGTGTAACAAATACTGAGAAACGCATTGTAAAGGGCTTGTGATAATCTCTCCTTGTTTCACATGTCTAAGGAAACGTGTGGGTAAAGTGTACAGTCTCTGCAGAGTATAATAAACTATTCGAACAGCCGTGCCTATGGTCAAAGGTGGACATAGGAACTTACTAGAGTTAGTTCTATTTCAAAAACCCTTATAGGCGGGATGAAAAATATGGCGGGCTCACCTAGCCTTGAAATTGGTTTTTTTCCTAGGTAGTCGTACCTAGTGATGTTAATAGGTGGAGATAACCACAATCAAAATAAACATTAGGTGGAGGGAACATCTGCTGTTATAAATATTGCACAATTATTCTCTTAATAAAATGCTAAGTTGTAGGAATTTCTATTATTGGTAATTAAAAATGCTGCCTTTAGTAAATAAAAAAAACCCCGAGTCATCCTTGTTAAGCCTTACATGTATATCCTTGCATTTTGTGTGTTGGCTCGCGAGCACGGAAGTTGTGCTAACTCTCGCTCTTCCTCAAACCCTTCAGAACCCATAGATCCAGACATTATGCATACTACGAGGATCCAGACGTTGAATGCCAAGGAGCTGATGAAAAGTAGTTTAGTTCCTTTAGTCTAGGTCTCGCTCTAGTCTAGCTGACTCCGTCGGTACTTGCGTACAACCAATATTATCTAAGTCCTTGGGTAATATCGGTCGTACACGGGCAACCCTAGTCGCTTGCCTGTGGAGAGATGTGTTCTACCCCTTTTGCTCCTGTTGTCGCTTCCGCTACTTTTGTGACGTAATTATTTGGTCTGTTCGGTCCTTATTGTAAAACTTGACCCGATGTAGTCTATGTAAACTCTGATGTGTTAATTAATGAATGGTTTAGTTTACATCGTGTATGAATTGATTCAGTGATGTATACTGTGAGTGCTAATTACTGATCCAGTGAATAGCACGGTATTTTCAGAGAGGATTCTGGATTATGAAATTTGGGCCCAACATCCCTTTCTTTGTCCTAAAGCAGCCCACGAACAAGCACTCAAGCAGGGCGTCGCTGCAGCAAGCATGTCTAGTAGATGGTCCGAGCCATGGTTGGAGGAAAACACCCCCTCGTTCAATTCCCCTGTAAGTTCCTATTTTTATTTGGGATTTGATTAGTAGGGTTCCGGTTGCTTTGGCTCAGGGGTAGATTTGGTGATGCAATGGCGGGGAAAGATGGATTTAGTTCAAAATGATTCAGGTTGCTATTTCTAATCGAGAAATTTTGCCCTGCAGTGCTGTATATGGCCATGCTACGCAACTCGGATAGACAAGCCACAGATCATGCCAATGAGTTGGCTGCTGTCAGGGCGGAAGTGAGTGCCAAGAACAACCAAATTGTCGTGGGTGCAATGGTGATAGTGGTGTTAGCTATGGCCGTGGTTGGTGGCTTGGTGCTGCCTAATCTGGCTTGTAGGGAACAACTATTTGATGTCCACGCCATCTAACTGAAAATGTTTGTTGCGAGTGCTTTTAGATCATGTATAATGGTCTTATATTAGCTGTCTATAACCTCTGTTATGTAGGATTTAAGCTGATATGGATGAAAGAGAATAAAGAGAGAGAAATATACTGTCTACAATCCTGTGGCCGACTGTATCACCAGAACCAATAAAAACATTAAAAGATTGTGTATTGTCTACAATCCTGTAGCCGGATGTATCACCACAACCCATTGTATAAGGCTGGTCCCAATGCTCCACCTTGGCAAGTTTCTTAAGGCTGCCACATAGGCAAAAGTCTGATGTAGCACTATAATTAAAGAAGAGAGAGAGCAGACTGGTATCTTATTTAGATACCACTCATACACAGTATCCTAGGTAGAAATACTAGTAAATACTCTATATCAAAGACCTAGGATACCACACTCTAGGATACTATGCATTGGGAAGGTGGTATCTAAATGCTTTTCATGCAATAAGAAACTGTAGTAAGAAACCACCCATTAGGATCAGTCTAAGCTGTTTTTAATACTGTCTACAGGTGATATAGAGAATTGCTATAGACAGCAGATGTCTGTACCATTGAATATGCCCTTATCTTTTCTCCTGCTATTGCAACTTTTATCTAAATTAAATGTGAATGATGGATTTGTATCCATATGTGAGATTTGTTGAATTGCTTGCGAACAGGGTTGTCATGTATTCTTGTCCAGAAAAATGAACAACAAATCTGTCGATGACTCGTAGATTCATGTGTTGTATTGTTTTCACTGATTGCTGGTCACGAAAAAAAAAATGACGAGGGGGATTGCGTGATGCCAACACTGAAGTGTTTGTGCAGGGTTGGTGCTGGCGCTGCAGTCATGTAGATGCCAACACTGTAGTTTTTGTGCAGGGTTGGTGCTGGCGCTGCAGTCATGCAGATGCTAGCGGCATGCCGCCGCCGCCGATGCCTTCTAGCTGCCTGCATGCTGCCACTGCCGGTAGAAGCAAGAAGCAACGCTAAATAGTACACTGGTTGCAGTAACTCAACAAGGCAACAAACAACCAAGAAAATCCTTTTGCTGTAACAATTTGATATTTTGGCAGTACGAACAACATCTGGTAACAATTTATACTGATACAATCATAAAATACCACCAAAGTAAAGGACTCTTAATAATTCCTCCAGCTTCCCTGATTTTTCAGAAAAAAAAAAAGGTAGAACTAACCCATTCATGCTTTTCTGAATGTTTGGTTCAGTCCAATTTTTGTTGATTAGGGTATCTCTAATAATGTAGTTATTGTCGTCTCTTAGCTATGCCACGTTAACAAAATCCTACGTGGAGAAGAGGGGAGGAGGAGAGAGAGCACATGTTGTGCACGTGAAACAAGACATGATACATTAATCTACTCTAATTAACATGTAGGCATGTTTCAAAGGAAAATTATAAAATATAAATGTTGGAGAATGTAATAGAAACTATCTATTAGAAATATTGTCTCTAAAGATAATGTAACATATATCAGAGACAATGTTGTCTCTAACTATTGGAGATGCCCTTATCTAAATGGATCCAGAACAAGACCTATCACCGCAATCCAAAGATTTAATGGCACTACGACCAAACATAATAAATCAAACCTTTTGATGTTAACGTATATGAAAGGTCCAGTGCAAGAACAATAAAATAAGAGGACGGATTACAATCAAACGAGATCAATTGATCATCTGCTTTAAGGCAAAGAGAACAGATGCGGGAGGGGAAGAGATTGTGATGATATCTACCTTGGGCAGCGAGTAGCGACAAATCCTTGCAGCCGCCGCCGTCTCTTGCTTGGTCGCCGCTGATTACGGCGAACAGAAGAAGCACGCGCGGGACGGAGGAGGAGCTACGAGAGGAGGAGACGCGAGCAGTTTTTTTTCTCCCGAGGTTTTAACTGATTGATGATGGAACGAAAAGATCAGATCGGCTTCCCCTTGGCCACGCTGGCTGCCAACACGTAAGCACGCGTGGCGCTGTGGATGGCCTGCAACATCAGCTACGCGGGTCGGATTCGTTTGTAGGTTAGACCTGGTGCAAAAGCGCAACGGATTGTAAGAACAGACGTTGTTAGAATATTTTTAAAAAAATTATATTATTTTAAAAAAATTATAAAAAGTAAATAGCCATTCCAAAAAAAAATAGATCAAGTCATTATTTGAACTGGCGACAGGTTTAACTAACGATAGGGAGTTAGACCGGTGACAAGAAGGCAACAGGGTCCTTGTCGCCAGTTAAACTGGTGATAGGAGCCTGTCACTAGTTCAAATGGTAATAAGAGTCTATCGCCAGTCTATTTTGTAATTTTTTAGGGTGACTATTTATTTTTTAATTATTTTTTAAAAAAATATTATTTAAAAAAATATCGACGATGTTATACGCAAATCAAGACAATACCTTATGTTTTACGCAATTGAGGTACAATTACGTAGCGCAAATCAGTACAGTTTACTCTTTATTTATTTATTGGGTCTTGACCTTCTGTATCGCTTAATCCAATTCTCCATGAATACAAGGCAGCAACAGTATACCCTGTCACCATTCCCACCAGTCCCCTCTACTATTTCTCACTCACACCTCAACCTAGGACACACTACACTACTACACTCTCCACAGTCAACTTTTGTAGTACTAGTGTACTACTAATAATTGCATCCTTCCCTCTACATTTCTTCTTGATTTGTTGTTCCTCTAAAGATCAGCACCAACCACCCACGTTGCCCCACACACACACCACCCTCCTCCCCACCAAAATCCAAGCTTTTATCAACATCAAACTAACCACCCCTCCTCACCTTTCTCCCCTAGAATAATCATCCAATCTTTACCCCCGCATTGTTCCCAAATCCAATCTTTTGGGCCCAATCACCCCCCAAATCCCCCCCTTTTCATCACTCCATCCTGTCCTAAATCCCCTCCTCCTCCTCCCAAAAGTCCAACCTTTCCCACTGCACATCCTGTGCAAAATCCAATCTTAGCCACCTTCATTGCCCATTTATTCCCTGCAAAAAAATCCAGCCTTTCTGCATCCAATTCCCTGCAGAAACCCAATCTTTTGCTGTTTGTTCTCTCGAAAATCCAATCTTTAGCACCCGATTCTGCTCAGAACGTCGGTGTTGTTGCGGAGATCCACCGTTTCTGGTTGAGCCAAGAAGAAGCTTAGCGCCGTCCTCCCATGTCGGACTCGGAGCTATCCCAGAGCACGGTGGTGTTCGGGCTCCACCTGTGGGAGCTCGTCGGCATCGGCGTCGGCGCCGCCTTCGTGCTCCTCCTCGTCCTCCTCTCACTGCTGTGCCTCCTCGCCTCCCGCCGCCGCCGCCGCCGCCGCCCGGCGACCCCCGTCCTCCACCTCACTACCGTGGCGCCCAATGCCCACTCCAAGCACCCCGCCAAGCTGCCCAAGGACATCCAAGAAGTGCCCTCCCGCACCGCCGCGGCCCCCGCCGCCGCGCCCAAGGCGCTGCTCGCGCAGGTGCTCCAGGCGCCGCCGCCGGGCTCCATCCAGATCGAGACCGGCAAGGAGCACCGCATCACGTTCCCGGAGCAGCTGCCGCCCCACCACCAGCGGAGCGGGGGCCCGTCGTCGCGCGGCGGCAGCGGCGAGAGCCGTGGCGGGGAGCCGGGCGTGCCGGAGGTGTCGCACCTGGGGTGGGGCCACTGGTACACTCTCAAGGAGCTGGAGGCAGCGACGGCGATGTTCGCTGACGAGAAGGTGGTCGGCGAGGGCGGCTACGGCATCGTGTACCACGGCGTGCTCGAGGATGGCACGCAGGTTGCCGTCAAGAACTTGTTAAATAATAGGTAATGACGCTTCCCATGAACTGAAGTATTGCCAAATTTAGAAGCTTGTGTTGAATTGCGTCTAATTTTAGAATGCCTTGCTTTGAAGTTTAAGTAAGATGTATACTTTAGTGAGTGCAGTGCACCGGCATTACTGAATGGACATGTTGACAATTCAGGTGGTCACATTATGCAAGAACTTGATATAAAAAATAAATAAATAAATAAAGAGACTAAGTCACGATCCAAGTTGAACATTTTCTTATGGTTAGCATGCTTGGTATGAAAGTTGCCATTTTAGAAACTGAAATGTGTGCTGTTGGTGTAACGTGTGGTTTTTGTGTTGTTGCATTTAGTAAAATTTGATGCTTGATTTGTTAGGGGGCAGGCAGAGAGGGAATTCAAGGTTGAGGTGGAAGCAATTGGACGGGTGCGGCACAAGAATCTGGTGCGGCTGCTGGGATACTGTGCTGAGGGCAACCAAAGGTACCTCCTTGTATGAACATTAGTGGTAACACAGATTGTGGAATTCTAGAATTGAGGAGCTTGTAACTTAAAATTGTTGTATATGCATCCTTTTTAGGATGCTTGTGTATGAGTATGTCAATAATGGAAACTTGGAACAATGGCTTCACGGTGATGTTGGTCCTGTGAGCCCTCTTACATGGGATATGAGAATTAAGATTATTCTGGGAACAGCAAAAGGGTATGTATGTTTCAGCTTTTTACTGTATACTATAAAATATTTTTATCACACTCTACTTACTCTAAGTTACCTAATTGTGCAGCTTAATGTATTTGCACGAGGGACTTGAGCCAAAGGTGGTTCACCGTGATGTCAAGTCGAGCAATATCCTCCTTAACAGGCATTGGAACGCTAAGCTTTCTGATTTTGGGCTAGCAAAGCTTTTGGGCTCAGAGAGGAGTTACGTCACGACCAGGGTTATGGGGACATTTGGGTTAGTACACTACTTACAATATCGTAATCATAAAAGATAAACATGAACATTGTTGCTTATGTATCTCTTGTTATTTGCAGGTATGTTGCTCCGGAGTATGCAGGCACTGGCATGTTGAATGAAACCAGTGATGTCTACAGTTTTGGGATTCTTATTATGGAAATAATATCTGCTCGGGTACCAGTAGATTACAACAGGCCACCTGGAGAGGTTAGTAACGGCTGTGCCTCTGTATAACCAATGCTAAATTAAGCACTCGTCAAATGCATTTATGAAATCTGCAGATTAAACTTTTCAGGTTAATCTTGTTGAATGGCTGAAGACAATGGTCAGCAACAGAAATTCTGAGGGGGTTTTGGATCCAAAGATGACTGAGAAGCCTACTTCTAGGGCATTGAAGAAGGCTTTGCTAGTGGCTCTGCGATGTGTAGACCCTGAAGCTCGTAAGAGGCCAAAGATTGGGCATGTCATTCACATGCTTGAAGTTGATGATTTCCCCTACAGAGATGTAAGTCAAGATGTCATGAGGGTCTTTTTATCTTCATTTTTTTAGTACTCATCATTTGCTAATAATAATCGTAAGCATCATTCTGCAATTTGTTGCCCCTATTTTTTTCTGTTAATTCGGAAGCAAGAAGGACATCAAGATGAGCACCTTGAGTGTCGTACTCGTTGTTTACTTTTAGCTTATCAGACCAATACCTTTTATTCTCTACCTATCGCTGAAGGCTCCTTTGGGTGATTGTAAGGCATACGCTGAATTGTTGATACTTCTTTTCTTGGTTAGCACAAAATATGGTTTCAGAATGTCCTTTCCCGATTTGAGATTCCCTATCTCTGTTCCTGTAAATTATGTGTAAATGCCTTTGCCTTCCAAGATCTTCAAGATCTGCCCAATATTTTTTTCTCATAATTAGTTCAGATTCCATTTTTTAAAAAAAAATAGCTCAATAGCATTTTCAAAATTGTGTAAACTTATAGTGATACCTTTTTGTTACTCTTATTGCCAGGAACGTCGAGGTGGCAAAGCTCCTGGTCAAGCCAAATTAGCAGAAACAACGGCAAGCGAACCTGGTGATAGTAGTGGGAACGATACACCAAAAGGTCAACCGAATGAAGAACCTTTCAAGTGGAGAAATCAAGAGGCCTAGCTATCAGGAAAATGGTGATTCTTGTTAATTCTTACGCCTGATCAAGAAGCTGGACGCCGCAAACTTGCAAACGGCTCATTTGCTGCCCCGTCAGTTGGATCAGGTGTAGAACCATGGAAGGCACCTATGGAGATCATGATAGCATCTGTACATTGTTGGATTAATATGTTAGCCATAGCAATTTTTTGGTTGGTTTCGCTGGGTCGTATTTATGTAAGAGAGATTCCTGTATGATAAAGGCATGTATACTCTTGAGGTAAAATTGAGCATTGCTTAGCTGAAACCTTTCCTGTAGTGTAGTCCAATGAGCTGGTAACTTGCTGTCTGTTTGTGCCATTTGCTTAACATATATAGTGCTCAGTTTTTTTTAGATTCAGTTTGTGATATTTCATACTGGATACTAAAGTATGGAATTTTTAAAAACAATATTATTTTAATAAAAAATTACAAAAATAAATAGTCGATTTTTTTTACAAAAAATAGACTACTACCACTATTTGAAATGGCGAAATTTTCTAATCGCTATTTCAATTGGTGACATTATCTCTGTAGCCAATTGAAACAGTGCTGACACGGTTTTGTCACTAGTTTAATTGGCGACAGGACCTTGGTAGTATTATTTTTTTGGACTATTTTTTCCGATCGCTCCACTCCAGTGTCCAAACCGTTACACAGCACTAACCAATTAAACTATCACCACCAACAGCGCCGCCAGCGACACAATGACATTACAAAATATTCACCACAACATATTTCGACAAGACAAACCATTACAGTGGCTGCTACCTCAACGTCCACCATGTCGACCTCTACGGTGCCCGCCTTGGGTCTGTCGGTCAGATGAGGTCCCATTGGCGTCATTCGGACTGCCGTCCTCTTCTTCATCTCGTGTATTTTTCGTAGGGCATTTCTTGAAAGTATGACCGGACTCCTTGCAAATTGAGCATTTCTTCATATGACGCTCCGCTTCTGCTTCATCCATGTCGTTAATCATACACCGTACCTACCGCCGGCCAACCTTTCCCTTCAGCCAAGCAATGTCTGCGGGCCAGATCAGTTACTTCTAGGTAGGATGGCCAGTAAAATGGTCAACCACATCATAACCATATAATTTTGTATTCTAGGTTTGCATCACATCTTCCTTGGTAAAATATTCGGAAAGGTACTGACCAAGATGTTGCCACCGTCGAATATTCGGCCATGACATGTGAGCATGACCTAAGCAGAAAAAGAGGATTGTTGCAAATGCATATGCAACTAGCGCGGCGTAGCGTGCACTCGTGGATGATTATCTCGCGATTCGTCTCGCGACGTTTTTTATCCCTGCACAGTATCTCGAAGCGAAGTTCCCTTGTGCCCATCTTTAATGCTCGGTGTATCTCACCCTTCTTGCTCTTCTCATCCATGTACTTGGTGATCATAGCAGAGTACAATACTCTGTCATTTGCCATGGAGAGCGACGCATTGTTGCTTCTGTCAACAAAGTACTTTGTGGTATCGTGGAGAAATGCATCCACAATATCAACCAAAGGGAGGCACCTGGTGTCGCGCATTACCCAATTGTGCACCTCGGCTAGATTGGTTGTTATGACACCATATCGAGCACCATCATTGCCATGTAGCAGTGACCACTTCTCCTTAGACTCGTGTTCAATTCAGTCTGAGAAGCATTTCATCTGCGCCCTCGCCTTCCTCGTCACACTAGGACCATCTATGGGTAACTAGCAATGCCTTGGGGTCCTGATCA
This sequence comes from Phyllostachys edulis, assembly GCA_036346405.1. Classification (NCBI taxonomy): domain Eukaryota; kingdom Viridiplantae; phylum Streptophyta; class Magnoliopsida; order Poales; family Poaceae; genus Phyllostachys; species Phyllostachys edulis. The sequence goes on along the minus strand of CM070551.1, from coordinate 39,965,001 downwards.
GCGCTTGTAGAAGGATTTTTTGCTGCCTCCCTTCTGTACGTCCCGGTTCGCTCATCCAGAATCTTCCAGAGTGCATCGAACTTTTTCTTCTGGTTCTGGTTGCACGGCTGCTTGAACAAGTTCATCAAGTCCCTGTTGTGGAACTGCTTGTAGAAGTTTGCACCCAAGTGCCTCATGCACCACCTACTTTGTAGATCCACCCACGAAAGTGACTCACTCTCCCCTTGTTGTAGCTGGGTTATTGCACTCAACAGACCTGCATACCGATCATGTATGACACATGCATTAGGACAGCCCTATACAACAGAAATCTTCACGTTCCTCAAAAACCAAAACCAACTATTCATATTCTCGCTTTCAACGAATGCGAAGTCCATAGGAAGATCCTGATTGCTCCTATCCGCCGTTATTGTAGTAAGTATATGCCCCTTATACTTCCCAGTCAAAAACGTGTCATTCAAGCACAAAGATTGGATGGCAATGCTAGAATGCATTGATGCATGGATCAAAGGCGAAGAATGTTCGCTTCAGTACCCTCTTCTCGTCCCACCGTAGATGTGTGCCATCTTGAATGTCGACATGAGTGCCGAGATTTCTATCCTGTATGACTCGGAGTTGGCTGAGCAGGTTGTGGTAGGAGTCCTCGAACGTACCGAACCTTAATTCCAATGTCTTCTGCTTTGCCCTCCACGTCTTAGCATAGTTGATTGTGTCCCGGAACCTCGCCTCTATTGCCTGAATGATTGATTGTGGCTCAAAATCTAGATTATCCACGATCTCACTGTACATGATGTTCATGATGAAGCATGATGACAAGTTCTTGTGAGACTGCATTGATTCAGCGACGACACATGTGTAAGGGACTACTATAGAGTATTTCTGGTAGGTGTCCCACTTAGGCTGGAATGCCTACACTTGCTAAGGGCATCCCTCTATGTCGCACTTCATGTCGTAGCATCTTAAGTTAGACTTCACTACTTTGAATGTACGATGCACCGACAAGACCCAGAATTTGACAGCCTCCTACACGGCCTTCTTGCATTTGTACATGACTCCTTGCTTGACCTCGTTCTGATCGTACTTCCACGGTACACGGGGGCTTTCGTTAACGACGAGGTTGTCGAACTAGTATGTGTTCTACTCGAATGGAACCGCCTGCTATTCCACAACATCCTCCTCATCGGATCCTTCATCTTCTGACAATACCTGGTAGTCTTGGTCTTCGAGATCCATTCTTTGAACTAGGGCTTCGATCTTCTCACTTTTGTCAGCAATCCCACTAGCTTGCCTGACCAAAGGAGCTCCTTCCACATGATCTTCATCGATAACATCAGCAACTCCCTGACTTCTGTCGCGCTGTGGTTGGAGTCCCCAACTTCTTCTTATTCAGTCGTCGATGCAGGAATGGGCTTATCATATGCCTGGGCCAGTAGGACTAAATCCCATCATTCCTCCCTCGTCCTGCGTACATATAACTACCATGACCTTGTTCCCTTGAGCTGAACTAACTCCCAATATGTGCCATGTGGTTCTCGGTTGGCAAATCAACTTAATCTCAGATCATACACAGCATGGTCCAAATCAAATGTGTGGAACAACCATCGCATCATAGCGCCCTATGTACATTGCTATGGTCTTGTTAGGGTTAGAGCCACCGATCGGAAATAACACAAATCAATCCCCTCTAGACCCTCCATAATAGTCCACTAACCATAGTAAATTTCGAAATTGGTTATGTCCGGCGTATTCAACGTACTACACCATAAACAATATTTTCATGATTAACAACATATCTAAAACTAAACACCCACCGAAAAGGATTATCTACAACATACTACACTACGGAATCATGCATATAAAATTGTGTAATCCATCCAGTTAAAAAAATTACCTAAAAGGTGGACGACCAAACGAGCAACGATTTGCTAGCTCCTCTCCTCTCCTCTACTCCTCTCTGCTCCTCTCCCTTCCCTCCCCTCTTTCTCTATTTTTTCTGAATAAAAGTGAGTTTGGTCTGAATTTTTGGATCTTTTATAGGGGAGATTGTGTCGCCATTTGGAATGACGACTGAGACTTATGGGATCCCTATCGCCATTTTGAATGGCGATTTGCCTAAATTTTAATATTATTATTTTTTACCAGGCATGAGATCCCTGTCGCCCTTTAGAATGGTGATTTCCCTAAATTTTAATATTACAAAATTTTACTCAGCATCCTGAACCCCACCACTCAAAAAGCCCATCGAAAGAACTAAACTCTAGCCATCTCTTTTCTAATCTACTTACACTTGTCTCGGAACTCTACTCGGTGCTATGTCTCAGTCATCTAGTTCAATGAGCCGAAGAGCGCTGGCGCTGGCGAATGCAAGGCGCTTGAACTGGCCGAGCTGCGGCATCCAAGCAAATGCCATGTACTCCAACACCGAAAAGAACAGGGGGCGAATGCTGGTATTTGGATTTTGAGTTTGTTTGTCACTTCTTTATCACTATTAGGTGTGGTTTCCACGCCGGCGGTTGCCAGTACTTTTAGTGGGCGGACTCTGTTGGTATCGTGGTGGAAAGAGCAGATGAACGTCCGCTTGTAGTTCCATATGGTCCAATGGTGAACATGCTACCTGCAGCGCTTTGATGAGATTCTTGACCACTTGAAGTGGCTCGAGAAACTTTTATATATATATATATATATATATATATATATATATATGTGTGTGTGTGTGTGTGTGTGTGTGTGTGTGTGTGTGTGTGTGTGTGTGTGTGTGTGTGTGTGTGTATCCTCATGGTATCGTGTTCAATATGTATTAAGTAGTAGTGGTTGTCTGCATAAAGGATTCATGTATGAATGATGTTGTATGTTTTTTATGAATTGCAAGATGTCTTTAACTTTTGGCATCTAGATCTGTATGAACGTAACATGACGAGGGATTTACGTACGAACTTCAATACGCCACTTTTACAAATCGAGATGGCAGCACACTGCGACACTACCTTTTCATATTGAAAAGACCACACTTGGTCGTGCCACCTTTTTAGACCGAAAAGACCGCACACTGTGATGCAACATTTTCAGACCAAGATGCTAACACAGTACAACGCTATATTTTCAGACTGAAAAGACCGCACACTATCACGCTACACACTGCCACCTTTGTAGACTAAGATGACAACACACTATGACGCTACTTTTTAGACCAAAATGACCACACTCTATCATGTCACCTTTTCAAACCGAAAAGACCATACCCTGTCACGCCACACAATGCCACCTTTCTAGACTGAAAAACAACGCAATGTGACGCTGTCTTTTCAGACCGAAATGACCACACTCTACCACACCACCTTTTCAGACTGATGTCTTGTCTCTTCTCCTTCTACCCTCAGCACTACATCCTATCCGCTTATAAAAGGATAGAGAAGAAAGCTGGAGGAGAATACTACACCACCACACCCAACACTTAACTACAACTTAATTACACAACCGGAGGGAGATGTTCGACTCGTCGTCGAACTTATACGCGAAGATGCTGCGAAAGCGTAAGTAGCTTGCCGAGAGGGCTAAACCTTACCCGAATTGTTCTACGAAGGATGGGTTAGTACCACCGAAGTTCCCACGCCCGCAATGTGTGTGCAAAGAACTGTCGAAGATCATTCAATCCACACACCCAACGATCGCCACCCAGGCATACTACACGTGTAGAAATATCCTTGTAAGCAAATCTTACACACACATAGATTTGTCACATGTACGTTGTATTCCACATATCTATAACTTCATCCATTCATAATAGCAGCCAGAGATGCGATGCAACTTCTTCCAATGGATCAACAGCCCGGACATGTACGATAGGACGTTCATCGAGCAGAAGTACATGTTCAACTACGCGAAGCAAGCCGAGACATTTGAACGCTGGAAACCTTATATATCCGACCCGATTGAAAAAGCATCAGAGGAGCCCAGGAAAGCTGGGTGGTAGTGGAGGACCCCCGAACAGGAATCTGAGTACGACCGGACCGAGTGCGCGACGGACAAGGGGAAGGCTCCTGCTAGTGAGACCGACAGCCGTCCTAGCGTTCTCTGTCGCCCGGGTGCACTCCATATCGAAGAGGTAAGTTATATTCAATTTACATCCTGATTATTGATTTGGCCCTACATTGTGCTATCTTAACATCATTCAATCGTCTAGCCCGTCTCGCAGAACATGGCTGACTTCGAGATTGGCCGCTGTCGCAGGCAATCCAAAGACAAGGGGAAGGGACCGACGGGCCACCAGGACTAATTAACTTCATTCTAATCAACCTTTTTTTGATTCCAAAAAAGCGCACATGTAACGTAGGTGTTTTCTGGTTTGTTGATTCGTGCATGCTGTCGTTTCTAATGCACGCAACCCAACCCAGTGTGTCATATAATTCACAATTAAATTATGAAGTCTTTCAAATTTAAATTTATTTTCCCAAATATTTCATCTATTACAAATTGTGCACTCTTTTCCCAATGGAATCTGTTCTTTGAACAATACAATCGTGACAACAGTGCGCATGGCAACCCTAAACCCCAATATTTTTTTTATTTCGCTCTGAAGGGGGGTATTTGTGTTATTGCGCCGCCGAACTCGCATTCCAAATTGCGTCGCCGATCTCACATTCTCTAATTCATATTTCGTTATCTTCTCCAATTTTGGATCGAACTACATTGACACTTAAAGATATTACCCAAAAAAATCCTGAAACCCACTAAATTTTTAAGTTGACTTCTATACATATAAATAAAAATAAATAAATACAGAGTCATATCGCCAATTGAACTGGCGACAGACCCCCTATCAGCACTGTTCCAATTAGCGACAAGACTACTGGCGCCAATTGGAATGATATCAGGGAATTTCGTCATTTCAAATGACGACATTAGCCTATGTTTGTAAAAAAAATCAACTACTTTTTTTATTTTCTTATCAAAATAATATTTTCTTAAAAAAAATTCCTCAAGTATGTGCTGTCTGTGCCATTTGAACAGATTGGCAGGGACTGCATAGTATAGTACTATAATTGCTGCCTCAACCTGGAAGAGCAGAAAAGTAGAGGCTGTTGGCATGTGGGGGCCCGACCTACCTGGCATTGTGTAGCACACAATCACAAGATATCATTATTATTCAGTAATGCTTGACAAGCCAGCACACAAACTGAACCGACTGCACACTCAGATTTTCACGATAGCGTCAGCTTCCATGAGAAAATGAAACCTTGCAGTGCGTGTCTAGAAATGCTGGCAATCGTGGATGGAATCTGAGGTAATCCAGATTAGACATAACGAGATCGATAATGACCAACAAACAAACTGGACTATATAGGGCCCTGTATCTTCCTGGAGAGGAAGAAGGAGAGACGATTCACGGGTCATGGGTCCAGTGATAGTTCAGCTTCTCCTAAAATCTCCAATGGCCTCGCTGTCCTGACGGTTACGGGCTGACCATCGCCGTGCGCCTCGCGCCGCGCCCGTACTGACCGACGCCGCCGACGAGTCGCTGTCCACGTAGTTTGCCGCGGACGGCCGATGTTGGTGCAGGATCTTGTAGTGTTGATTTGATGATTTCCCTTTCCTTCTCTTGCATGTGAGCATGTCCAGTATTTTTCATCTCTTTTTATTTTACAATATTTTCCTTCCGAGCAGTGCTTCTATGCTTTCCGAAACTAAATTACACAAATCATAAAGAACTCAATTACAAGCACATAAAAATAGGGGGGAAATAGGACTTGAACACATGCTCTTTAGTTTTGTGTTATTGACCAATACACACCATAATTGTCCGGATGCATATGTCAGCGGCTATATCTCTCGTCTCGGATTAGGATCCTCCGACCTACAGCAGTAAAATAAGAGACAATACCTTCACTTTGCTTAAGCTTCAGCCGTTGGATCCGGAGAGAGCAGTTCTTCCTCACATCCTTGCACTGTGTATCTCTGACTTTACTCTTGCAAGCCAGAGGAACCGTTTCCCTGTTACGTTACCTCTAGTACGTTCGTAGAAGGGGATTTAAGGATTTACCATATGAGATTGATGCTTTTCAGGATTTATCTCTCGATGTTTTATTCACATGTGGCATCAGAATCCATATGTCAGTGAGACATCAAATCCTATAATATTTATAATGGTAAATTCTCAACAATTCCTTCTTAAAAAATAGTCATGGCAACAGTGGATTGGTATCCTCTGTCATTGCTATCATTGCATTAGCAATGCCAGAGGAGCACAATATCGTGACATCCGGCAGATCTGAGCCGTCCGACTCGAGAAAAACGGCTCAGGCCAACCAGTATAGTGATGCTACAGTATTTTGCTATAGTACAGTTACTTTGGTATGCTGTAGTATTTAGCTACAATAGAAAACCGCGACCTTATCCTTTGCTTTTTGATCTACGCGATGTTGTTGTACTGTAGCACCTGTGATATTCCTACCCAATGTGAGAGGATGCGCTTCTGGCAGCAGTGCCGTTCTCTCAGTCGTCCGATCGGCACTAGCTTCCAAAGTAAACGCTTCAGATTAATTGCTATAGCACTACCATACGAGCAACTCTAATGCGAGACATTAGGGGTAGGGATGTCAATGGGGCCCCATTCCCCATTCTCCGATGGGGAATTCACCTATTAGGGGGCGGGTTTGGGACTACTTCATTCCCTACGGGGATACTAATATGAAAAAAAACATTCCCCATCGAGTTTGATGGGGACGGGGCTATTCCCCTGCTCCCCATCCCCGTTACCCGATGGGGCCCCGATAAAGTGATAACACAGTGCATAGCATAGCCCAGCCCACCAATCGAGTGCATCATTCTTGTGCTGCACGCTGCATAGCATTAGTCATAACCCTAAGTCCCTAACCCTATTTCCCATTCACTCCCACCCAGCCGCCGTCCCACATCCATAGCTTGAGAAATTTCTCTTTGCTGCAGCCGAAATTCAGAAATGGCAGTACCGACGACGGGGATGGGGCCCCGATAACCCGACGGGGATGGGGATAGGGGAAGAATAGTACCCGACGACGGGGATGGGGATGGGGATGGAGATTTTTTCTTGTCACGGGGATAGAGATGATCCACCACTCCCCGCCGGAGAATGGCCCCGTTGCCATCCCTAATTAGGGGCGCCAGGAGGAGAGAAGATCCCACATGTCAGCGGATTGGGAGCCGGAGAAGAGAGAGTCGAGGACTTTTTTCTACTACCAATGGGATTCTTGGGCCCAACAAACCCGAGACCATTAAAGCCGAAGGGACTTTTTTCTAGTTCCAATGGTAGGGATCTTGGGCCTAACAAACCCGAGACCATTAAAACCAAAATGGCCCTGCAAAGAGGCCGCGGCCTTATGCTCATCGCAAAGGCCCATTTTAGCCCAATAAACTGGGCCTAGGATGCCTAGGCCGTCCATTTTGACATTTCTACCCCTCCCTAGCACTCCCTCTACTCCAGTACTCCGCCATCGAACCCTACACCGCAGCGACTATATAAAAGCTTACCCCGTCCGGGGCGCTAGGGTTCTTCGATTTCTCCCTCGCGCCGCCACCTCCTCTACCCCGCCCGGGCGCCCCTGCACTCGGAGCTCGTCCGATCCGCTCGTCGCCCGCCATGGTAAGCGAGCACCCGAAGCTAAAACTCGATGTCTTTTGACTCTCATCCTGTGCTGGTGCTTATCTCTCGTGTTTGTTTCTCCTCAGATCATCCCCAAGAAGAACCGCAATGAGATCTGCAAGTACCTCTTCAAAGGTCAGAGTTTCTTGATCCCCTCCGCCTCGTAGCCATGTTAGAGGCGCGATATCCAGTGAATATGCTGTTCGTTTCTCTGAAGGAAAAGATCCCTAAACCTCACAGCCAAAACACTGTGTTTGGTGCGAAAACTGTTCTTTTTTTCCTATATAAAGGAAGGAACGAAGCCAAGTGTATGCATATGTAGGATTTGATTTGTTGGTGAGATTTTGCATTCGAAGAACTCGATAATTAGAGGTATAGGCTGTTATTTGTCGGTGAGATTTTGTGCACTCGTAAACTCAAAAGGGGGTTTGGGTTCTGATATGCTGTCAAATTATGTGCATCAAGAAACCAAATGAAAGAGAATAGGCTCTGATTTGTTACATTTTCTACACCAAAGAAATCGAAAATGTGAATTCATGTTTATCGGTGAAATTATTTCTGACTCGATGTATGCGTTGCTGCAGAGGGGGTGCTGTATGCCAAGAAGGACTACAACCTGGCGAAGCACCCACAGATCGATGTGCCGAACCTGCAGGTGATCAAGCTCATGCAGAGCTTCAAGTCCAAGGAATATGTCAGGGAGACCTTCTCCTGGCAGTACTACTACTGGTACCTCACCAACGATGGCATTGAGCACCTGCGCAACTACCTCAACCTGCCATCTGAGATCGTGCCTGCCACGCTCAAGAAGTCTGCCAGGCCACCTGGCCGCCCTTTCGGCTCTGGCCCACCTGGTGACCGCCCAAGGTATTGTCTTCTCTTGAGGCTGTATGGGATTTTATGCAATTGCCTGTAGTGCGATTATTAAACCTGTGAGCTATGTCTCTGTTTTTTTACACCTGTCTATACTGAGATGATTTGAATAGGAAGGAGAAAGGCCAGATATGAAGTAATGAAATACCCTTTTTTTGTCCTTTGAAATGACTGTATTAAACTTGTATTGAAACTGATATCAAGGTTGCTGATTGTGTTCTTAGGTTATATACTTATATCTGTTAGGGTTTTGACTTAATGGTTTAAGGCGGGAAGTCCTGACTCTGTACTCTATAGGTAGAGCTTTGCAGCATGACAATATCAGCCAAAACAGTTTTGAACAAGAAATTGTGTTCTCTTTTAGTTGTGCTGTAGAGTTAATGTATTAAGGAAAAGTGTTGATCATTTTGATCTAATCATAAGGTCTGCTGCTTTAGGAAAAGGCATGATAATTTTAGTTGATTGTTCCCTTCATTTGTGGATGCACCCCCCATGCTTATGTGGTGCTGTCTGGGTTTGCTTATAAAGAGAGCAAGATAAATGTGTACAACATGCATAGATGCATTTTGGTTGAGTTACTCTGCTTATCCTCTTGCTTGATACAATGGAGGCTAGCTCTGTAACTGTTGCTTCTCTTTGCTTGCATTGTGTGTAGGGGCCCACCTCGCTTTGAAGGGGACAGGCCAAGGTTTGGTGACAGGGATGGGTACCGTGGCGGTCCTCGTGGTGCTCCTGGTGACTTTGGTGGTGAGAAGGGTGGAGCTCCTGCTGAGTTCCAGCCATCTTTCAGGGTAAGCAACTCAATGTCATAGTGCTGCAGTCTTGTTTTAGTTGTACGATTTAGCATAACAATTAACTATATGAAAATAGAACATACAAAAATAGTTGCGAGAATTCACTTGTATTTTTTTATCCATAGTTGCATATTATGTGCTGAATTGCAGATCATTATAATTCCACACATGTTTGGTGGAGTTCAATGTGGTTTGCATGCTTTTCTTTGGTGCAAAATTCTACATAACCCTGTTACTTGTCCTGATTATTGCTTGACAAGGGACCATAATTTTTTTTGTTAGGCACCAGTGATTTTATAATTATCAGCATGAGATATGTATTGCATATGCTACTTGTATTAAAAGTGAAATTTCTAATTTTCTACCCTTCGTGGTTTAGTAACTTGCTCATCAGTAATGATAAAAATAATGGGAAGAGTAGTGAACTACATGACTTATTTGATTTGGATTATACATCTCTCTGTTTCACTGATATTGTCTACCATCAATTTTTTGCAGAGCTCTGGTGGAAGACCTGGCTTTGGCCGTGGTGGTGGCGGCGGCTTCGGTGCAGGCCCAACATCCTCCTCGATGGAGTGAACTTCCCCTAGTTTGGATACGATGTTTCCCTTTGCATGAGGCATGGGGCGTTTAATTTTGAAGTACGGTTATTATGTAGTGGTGAACTGGTGATGTTTGCAGGATCAACCATTGTTCCGACTTCCGACACATGCTAAAATATGCTATGTTTGATACCTTCCAGTATAATAGTTTTTGCAAGCGCTTGAAGTTTCATGTTAATGCTCTTGGCAAGTTGTTATCTTTGTTTTACCGCCTCTTTAGTTTCGGTATGATCTTTCGGTGATCTCGTGACATTCAAGCAAGATGAATGTTGTGCTTGCTTTGCTAATTGAAATAGGTGCAGCTGTATGTTACCGTGCTTTGAAGTTCAGATACGGACCGTCTAGGTTATCTGTAGCCTATTGCTCTATGCTGCAGACCATGCAGAATTTGCTTGCCTTGCTTCCACTGCGTGAGACCACGCTTTTACAAGCTTCGACGCATTGTTTGTGCACCCATCCATCTAGGATAGAAGCAAGGATCTGCGACTTGAAGTAGGCCAATTGAGACATCTATATGATGTTAGAACATACGGTACTACACGGCTGAAACTCTGCTAAGTGCGTTATTGGCTTGTTGCTGTTCGAATTTTGTAGCCGTGATAACGCGAGCATTGAGATTCAGGTATGCAACGACACGCTATTGCTGGAAGCGTAACAGCAAGTTCCAAGACGAGAAATGCGTACTGAACTTGTCTGATCTGACATCTTTGAAATGCCGTGTCAACACCAGCCAGATGTTACGGCACAATCTAAACTAACATAACCACACAGAAAATTTTCGTCCAAAAAGGAAAAATGCCGGCGATGTTGTGCTAGCGCACGATGCCGACTCTTGTTCTGATTCCATCTGGCCCATTGGACTCCAAGATTGGTGGCCTTTCAATTTCAACTTTGAACTTTTCACTGGGATTTAATATTTCACCTTTGAAAATGCTAATTAGCTTTCAACCGAACATAATTACACCTTTCAACTCCCGAAAACTTTCAATAAAAAAACAAATTGGGACTTTCACGGGGGGGGCTTGGTCTTTCATTTGGGTGGGCGTCTTGCCGGGGCGGTGGTGACGACAGAGGAGGGTAGAGGAAGTACGGAGGAGCCCGAGAATGTCACCGGTGGCGGCGGAGGCCGCCGGAGATAGTAGATCGGGGCAGCGATGCGGACATGCTCGCGTTTTCGGACCATAAGAGGCGTGTGCGTTGCAACGCGCACGCGTGTAGCAGTGAGCTCCCCTTGGGGCATCTCCAATAGTTAGAGACAACTTTATCTCTAACATATGCTACATCATTTTTAGAGACAATATCTTCAATAGATAGTCTCTAGCACACTCTCTAACATTTATATTTTATAATTTTTCTTTGAAACGGGCCTACATGTCAACTAGAGTAGATTAATGTATCATGTCTTGTTTCACGTGCACGACAGTCTCTTCAGGAAGAGACGACCTATGCTCTCTCTCTCTCTTCCCCCTCTCTCCTCCGCGTAGGATTTTGCTGACGTAGCATAGTTAAAAGACGACAATAAATACACTATTTGAGATGACCTTAACGAGTTCCGCAAATACTAAAAAATCCCACATCGGGAGGCAATAGCAGGGCGACGGCGGGAGGAACTAACAAAAGCCGGGGTAGGGGGAGAAGCATTTCATACCTTTCTCAGGATTCCTATAAATTATAACAAATATATTGTTTAAAACATTTGGTTGGTATATGATGTTGGCAATGTGGATAATATTTTAATTTCAAATTTTATTATGAGACAAAGATCATATAAAACTATAGATGCATAAAGCAATACTAACAACAGGCAATTTATTACACTTCTAAATATACACAATAATAATAGGATTATAACAAAATAGTTTGCTCGCACAACCAACTTAGATGAAGTAGTGAAGCGAGCGGTCGAGCAATGCGCTGTTCATAAACCTTATTGCCGCCCCGTCAGGTGAATCCTGCGACAATGTTTTGGAGATACCCGCTCACCCTCCTTCCCGGTGCACACCAAGGAGAAAGGACGGCCTGGTTCGATAGCACAACCCTCAAGCATGGTAGAACAGAGAGGAAGAAGAAGAAAATAGAAGTGAATCAATCGTGTTTGGTCTGGATGTCTCTAGATCTATTAAAGGTCGAGACAATTACTCTCTAGTAACTGTATAATAAAGCACAAATTAAACCATTGGTAACTGCTGATTCAAAGCCAATTAATGGTAATTAAGCAGTATTTATCATATCCTGATTACACACTGATCTACAACTTCGATCACTGGTTTATAATTTCAACCAGTGTATTATGACCACACTGGTCTATGGATCCGACCACTATTTTTTGACCACTGTGTTTCAGCCACTTTATTTCAACCACAGTGTTTCGAACACACCGGTCTATGACTTCGACCACATTATTTCGACCACAGTGTTTCGACCATAGTGTTTCAACCATACTGGTCTATGACTTCGACTACATTATTTCGGCTACTGTATTTCGACAACAATGTTTCGACCACACTGGTCTATGGCTTCGACCATATTATTTCAACCACACTGGTTTATGGTTTCGATCACATTATTTCGATCACTATGTTTCGACCACACTGGTATATAGATTCGACCACATTATTTCGACCAGTGTAAAAGGAGAGAGAGAAATGCACGGTTAGCAAAAGAAAGATGGATTAGGTTCACGACACGTTCATGTCCACAAGCACAAGTCACGCGCGTGCGTACGTACGTGTGTATGACTTTAGTTATAGTCTTCCTTATATCACTCCATGTCATATGTCACATGTTTCAGTGGGCGACAATGACTCTATTTTATAAATTGCTCTTCCACCACTTGACTAAGCAATATGAGACTAAACTATGCATGCTTTTAAATTTCAAAAATGAATGAGCTTTTACACTTATATGCCCAATTCAAATATATATGAAAATGATACGAGTGAATTTGTTATAAAAATATACTTTCAAAATTTTACACTTTTACAACTTTCTTTAGTGGTAAAAAAGTATCTTGTTGACTTAAAAAAAAGTCAAAAACATCACCTTTTTATTATCTGGTATGTGTGGTACCACCTCACAGTGATAAATTTTTTGTTTTGAGGAGGGTCAACTACAGTAGTTTGCTGCTGGGGCCATCATGCGTGGCCTAGGCGTTGCACTATTGCCAGGGCTAGGCGCACCCCAACTAAACCAATCTTCCAAGCATTTGCAATCACAATGAACACCCAACACATCTCTTAATATCAAGTTTGCATCTATGCAGTTGTTTGATTTACATCCTACCGGCTACCATAAGCTTCCCTTGAAACCAATAATATATCTACAACAAAAAATTGAAGGGAAAAGGAAAAGCTCCTACCATGCTACGGTCTTTTACGAGCATAAGAGTAGAGCAAGGAGGGTAGACGGCAGTACGAGCTGCTGCCACTGCAACATCGCCGGCGGCCGCCACGCCGTGGCTTCTGATGTCTTGTTGAAGATGCCTTTGGGCGTGCGCCCGTGCCGAGGAAGCGTGCATGTACCATTCCCCTGCTTCAAAAATACAGGTATCTTATCACGTTGAGTACTAATTTCAGCAGTGAAACTACTCATTGAAAATGAACTTAATGTACTTAACATGGCAGGCTGTTAGTTAAGCATGGAGTTCAGATTTCAGCAAGAACTGCAAGATCTTGCACAATGGATGTTTGCAACTAAATTTTTTAGTGCCAAATCATATTCAGTTACCAAGATTAGTTTAGTGTGGAATAGTGGAATTCAATCTTGCAATACAATCTGAATGCAAAAGTACTACTACTACTACAGGTTTCTGCAGCGAGGCATTACACTGCAAGCAGATATGCTCCCACATCCACAAACCAGTCCACCATTCGCCTTGTCCGTGGCCTCAGCTGCGCCTCCTCCATCGCTTCTCTGCATAAAAAGGATCATAATAACACTGACAAATCCTAGTCATATTCAGAATGCAAAGTGGTACCGGATCTCACCTTGTAAAAATCCACGGCGATGAAGTTCGCCCATCTGTCCGCTGACAGGCTGTGGCAAGTGTTGAGCATGTCCAACAGCTGCGCCGAGTTGTCCTTGCAAGCAGCCGGGAAATTCGGGAGGTCCCTGAAGTAGTTCATCAGAACCAGCGACCTCGACAGGTCGTTCATGGCGGCAGACTCGGCGCGGTTGGGGCACGACCCCTTCACCATCCCTTTGGTCCCATCTGCATGCGTTCCAAAGAACCCAAAACCACCACCAGGCAAAACAGAGAAGCATCGTCAAAATTTCCTTATATGCAATCCACTGGCATATGTATGCTGTTGACCGATGATCGTATTTCGACGTACACTGGTTCTCGACGACGTATCGCCACTCGTACGCGATGCCCTCGGTGGCCTCCTTGGCCGACTTGGAGGTGAACACGAGCAGCCGGTGGTTGTCGCGGACCATGTCGCTGAGCAGCGGCCAGTCGCCGCCGTTCTTGGGCATGCGCCACACCGGGAACAGGTACTTCGCCAGGCCAGACGCGTTGAACACCCTTGTTAGCCCCATCGGCGACTCGACGTAGTCCTCGATGAAGATGGTGATCACCTCCGAGGGGTTCCTCGTGAGGAACACCTCGATCTCCCGGAGCACATCGATCGCCGGTACCTGCTAGAGCTTGGACCAGTGTTCAATTCGTGTCCATCGGATCGATCGGAGTTGGTTCGTGATGCAGGATGGCGGGTGCTTACGAATGCGGTGAAGTTTTGGCAGACGCCGCCGAAGGAGTGGCAGAGCCATATGTCGTTCCGGAAGTCGTACATGTCCAGCATCAGCCCCCTCACGCCGTTCTGTTGCAGGAAAACGTGGCCGATCGAGTTTTGACTCAAAATGATGCTGATTTTAGCAGTTGATGGATGAACAGAAGCACGGATAAGAACTCATGCATGACGAAAGTGTGTATGTGTTTATGTGTGGGAAATTGCGGGAGTGCCCACACAATCGAAGGGTACTCTTCATCCTGAGCAAGCTGTTCACTGTTCAGAAGGGGATGCAGTTCAGAAGAGGATTGCATCCTCCGAATATCACAGGTGAACAGTACCATATCATTCCTAGGATCTGAGCCATCGGAACGAGATCGATTGCTACAGTATATCCACAATGCTCAAACACAGTACTATTGCAGCCCAGATTTCTATCTCATTTGTTTGCTTTTCGATCCGACGGCTATAAAACAATGTTTTACGACGATTGCCAGCCATGTGTGCGGCCGTGCCGTGCCCACGCTTCAAGCAAGCGCAGCTGCCGTGCACGGCAAACCCACCCGGGAGAGAGGCGGGCTGCTTGGCCTCGACCGTGCGCGCGTTGACACATGGACGGGCCTCGCGACATCTGTTGCGTCGGGGACACCCCACGGCACGCTTACAAGCTAAGTAGTACTACAACTTAAACGCATAGTTAGGGGCTGTTTGAGGCTAAAACCTGGTATAGCTAAAACTTGATAAAGCTAAAATCTAACAAAATAAGCGTTGCTTAGATTACAATCAAGCTTAATTTTGGTGAGTGATTTTTTCACTCTCAGATTGTCTACGTGTGACAATGTATTTAGTTGGTGTTATCATATTTTTGTTGATATTACCAAATATTAATAGAAAAATAAACGACAGTTAATTTTTATTTACGTTATCAAAATTTGGCTTGATTCACTTTGGGAACAAACCAGACCCTTATTCCTCGTGCGCTATCGCGAAAGCAACAGGCTTGTGCGTTAAGATTCGCGCAAGCAGCGACCTCATCGCGAAGTGGAGGCGGGAAGAGTGCGCATTGTGCTACCTACGTGCCTGCGTGCGTGGCGCGCGGCTGGCCCCACATGTCAGCCTGACGAACGCGACGTGTGCAGGCGAGGCCGGGAGCTGCTGGAGAGAGGAAGGGGGCGTTTCGTTGCACTCACGTTGAGCTGCTCGGTGATGGTGTCCTGCTGGTTCCACGCCGTGGTGATGGCCGTGCCCGTCTGCGAGCGCGCGCCCAGCCGCGCGAACGAGTTGTGCGTCGTCAGCCACGAGTACCGGTTGAACGGCAGCCCCCGCGCCTGTGTCCACAAGGCAAGGTTAACCGCGCCGCGATTTCCCAACAATCCAGGCGCGTTTGAGGAGAAACGCGCGGCGGAATCACGTAGCGCTGAGCACGCACGCACCTCGTTCTGCGGGTCGACGGGGGCGACGCGGGTGCAGCGCAGGCGGACGTTGCCGTTGGCCACGCACGTCTCGCAGTGCAGCCCCGCGTCGCAGTTCCGGTCCAGCGCGCACGTCTCCCCCACCTGCATGCGCGCAAGCAACAACAGTTCTAGCGCCCGCCCGTTCCCGAGAACTCCACTCGAATTCTGAGTATGGCCCGCCGCAGCTAGCTCATATAAGCTCGCGCACGTACCTTCCGAGCCGACACGACGGCGGGAGAGCATAGCAGGACGGCGGCGGCGACGACGAGGAGGAGAAGCACCAGCGCCGCCGCCGGCGACTCCTGCTGCTTCTTGGCCATCTTTCTTCTTGCTCGCCGCCTCCTGCTCTGCTCCGCTTGGTTGGTGCCCCGCTCCTGGAGACGGCAAGGCGAGCTAAGCCAAGTGGTGGATTAAAAATTAGCGTCTGCGGCTGCGATAATGGTTTGTGTGGCTTGTAAGGCCGGGTGTTTCAGTCGCGTCACTCAATCATGATTTGATTTTTTTGCGTTCTGCTGTGTTAGAAGAAAAGGATTTCGCTAGCTATTTATGACTAGCTAGACACGTGATTCTGGCACTAGAAGAAACGGAGGCAGCGAGACTCGATGCTCATGCTCACCAGTCACCACCACCTTGCAGAATTAATTTTTCTTTCGTGTAATCAGCACGAATTATAGAACTAATAACAGCGCTGAATCGTTGATACGAGTAATGGCCGGTGATGCTCAAATCAGTTAGCTGTTGCTGACAAAATGTTTTATAGGACATATGCCGACACGTATCGTCTTCCATCACGGAGAGCAGGGGCGGAGCCAGCCCGGCCCGACGCCTCGGGCCAGGCCAGCTTGATTCTAGTCCAAATATCAATTTACACAGAGATTTCACGTTTTGTTTTTTTTTTGGGCTGATGTTTTTTGGCTGAGCCTCGGGCCATGGCCCGAGAGGCCCGAGGCCCAGGTCCGCTCCTGACGGAGAGGGTAGCTAGTCAAAGGCAAATGTATCATTCTTCGTGGAATCGTGGTGCATGTGCTACTTGAAATTACATATGACGTCGCCAGTAAACGACGGCAAACGACTTCTCAGATGGAGGAAGGCTCCATCTGTACCTGTAAGGCTCCCTTTGATATTAGTTGTTGTATTTTGCGGTTTTTAAACTAGTGCTTCCAACGAATTGTCTTAGGATGGGTGGTTACCTATGGGTAATCGCTATATATTTGTTAACACGTGACAAATAATAATGTACTAGCCCGAGGGACGTGTCAGGTCCAAACTATGCCGTGAGCTGTCCATTCAAAATAAGATACGAATATTTCGGACAGCTTGTCTTCCTGCACAAACGAACTTAAAGAGATTCTAAAAAAATGCAGGACTTAAAGAAAGTCTCAATAAAATACCTATGTTGGATATTCGTCGCGGTTCATGTTCTGTAGAATTATTATGTACCAGTCAAATGTCACACTAAACACCTATACAAGGACTAAAAACACAGCCACACCGAAAGTTTTGCAACACGTATATACTTTACTTACTCCAACCATGCATGTGACCATGTCCGTGTCAGGCTGCCCAAGCGGATTATATGTCCACTTGGGCATGTAATCCACTTTCAAGTAGTAGTTAACTACAGATTCCTCTCAAAAAGAAAAGAAAAAAGTAGTCAACTACAGTCGTTCCTCGCAGGGTGGCAACCACCGTCATGTCATCATAGTTTATGTACCATTCCAAAGTTAGTTGTGAGTTAACAAAATAATCATCATTCTAATGACCAAGTACATACATGCACAATCTTCTCTTAAACAAAGTACTCCCATGCGTCAAGTATTCACGGCCGGAGGGAGTACTAAAGAAGTACATGCACAGCCATGAGGTGGTTGGCTGGTTGTAGACCAAAAATGATGTACAATTTGCCCCATTATTTCGTCCAAACCATACACAATGACTGCTCTGCTCTGGAATAAAAGATAGATTTCGCAGAAAGTGGACACATGAGTGGGTTTGGTACTCGAAGACAGATTTAAGTACTCCTCATTTAGATAGATAAATAGTATTAGCACTAGCAGTCAGGCATGTGGTATTATCCATAGTCAAGTCAAGTGAAGATAATGTAATGGATGCAGACGGTTGAATGAGGATATGTTGTTATTCAGGGCACTGGGCAATTGGCACATGAGATGAGAGCAAACTTAAAGTAGCCACGTACACATGGGGTGGATTGAAACGACCCATTTTTTTATCGCAGTTTTAAATAATGATTATGTTTACGTCAAAAATAATAATAATAATGCGGAAAAATCATCATTAATTAATCGGTTAACTACGATAATGATAGTAATTAGAATATACCCTCGTGGAATTTAGAGTCATCAAAGCAAATTTAGGGTCATGCATACAAAAGGGTAACCACAGATTCAACAAAAGAAAATTAAAGTCTTAATTAGAGCATTGGCATCAGGTTTCTTCACCTGACTATTAACCATTCTGAATGCCACCAATTTCATTTTAGCATAAATCCCAAGGGGGATTATAGTCCTCAGTAATTCCTTTCCAGAGAATTGGTGACTTAGACACAAATCCCCATCAATCCAGGAGAGGAGAGAATGGTACCTGGATAAGGGTGGAAAAAAAGCCTGAAACTCGCAAACCAGCTCAGCTCATTAAGAACTCGGCTCGAACTCGGTCCCTTAACGAGCCGAGCCGAGCTGTCAATTTAGCTTTTTTCTTAACAAACCGAGTTCGAGTTGGCTCGCGAGTTGATCGTTTAGCTCGTTAAGAAAACCAGGCCCGGACCACTGTGTGCAGTGCCGAGCCTAACGAGCCAAGTTAACGAGTTTGTTAGTAATGAGTTTAGCTTCAATTGTTAGTAACGAGCCGAGTTAATGAGTTTGAACGAGCCGAGCTGAGCCGAGCTCGTTTTCCTTAACGAGTCGAGCTGAGCCGAGCCAAGCCAGCTCGTTATCCACCCCTATACCTGGAGGAGTTGAGTGGTGAGCTGACCAAGGAAGGGTTAGAGAGCCAGCAAGGAGCACACAAACGTGCTCGTGCGAGCATGTGACCCCGACCGAATTGTCGCCAACAAGAAGTATATGACAGCGACCAACAACAAGAAATGGGCCTGAGGTGGAATGTACGATAAAGTTGATCGGAGCCGAACTTGACCTTGAGTACGCAAGCAAGCCGTCTTTGATCATTTCAGTAGATGTATTTCTGTACAAATTATTTTTGTTTTTTTTTTGTGATAATATTATCTATCTGCGGGGCAGTCACCGCACTTCCTCCTAAAAACCCTAGCCACCGCCAAACAAGCCCCCTCTCCTCCTCCCTTCCTCCTCGCCGCCGCCATTGGTGGGCCTTTTTCTTTTCGATGGTGGAGCCTGATCTGCATTGCGCTCCCGACGCCCGATGTCTGTCCGCCGATTTTCGACGGTGTGGACTTTCGTTGGGGTTGGATCTAGGGCCCTTCTCCGTCGGCTCGTCTTCGGACGTGGCGATTCGGGGCCCTTCTCCGCCGGCTTCTTACGGCGGCGCGGCTTCGTCGATGGTATGACGACGAAGGTGGCGCGGTGCAAATCCAGATTTGGCGCAGTTGGTAGAGATCACGACGGCTCGGTGGCGATGGCTTGTCTTGGCTCGACTCTGCGGGCTAAACCGGAGGAGGGCGCGGCCGGATCGAGGAGCTTGGGAGAAGATCTGGTGGGAGGAGGAAGCTGAGGAAGAGATCTGGTTCTAGACTTCTGGTGGGAGATCTGGTGGGAGGAGGAAACTGAGGATTAGGGTTTGGGAGCCCAGGAGGAGAGTGGTGGTGGCTGGAAGTGGGAGTGTGGGGTGGAAACCGAAAGCGGGTTAGGGTTTTATTTTTTTATTCAGGAGGGTCCCACTGTGCGGTGTACATGGCGGGTGTCGGTAAGCGGTGCAGGTGGAGCTTACCGTGCTCGCGCTTGCCATCCGATGGGTAAGAAATTGTGCCTGTTTTTATACCCATGGACAAAGCAAGACGCCCATACCCGCCTCCATTAGGGTATTCGCCCGCGGGTACGCGGGTAATCGGGCACAATTGCCATCCCTACTTGTAACCGACCGACGCGTGGGCTACGGTGGACGTTACCTTCCTTTGGTGCTGGCGGCGGTTGGCCTTTGGGAATGTTGCGAACGTCGTCTTGGCAATCCAACCTTCATTGGTTGGATCTAGTGACGAGGTCGTACTGTGGCGTGGTCTTGGAGCGCTGGTACCTTCGATCCGGGGTGAAAACTCTTGATCTGGCATTCGCTAGTTGGATCCGGCAACGACGTCGACTTGAGTGGCGTTACCTTCTTGAAGGCGTTGCTTTGGAGAACCGGCACCTGAGGTACGGAGTGAAAACTCCTAATCTGACCTTCGCTAGTTGAATCCGGCGACGACGACGTGAGTCGTATCCCTTCTTGGAGGCGTCACTACAGAGACTCACCCATCATCATCTCTTTCCTGCGCAGCTGCTGTTCGCGATGTGGACGATCTCCTGTTTGGACCCGGAGGTAGGGCTAGGTGGTCTTTTTTTTATGCTAGCCTTTGCAAGACAATTTGTTTATCATTGTTGGTTTTTGACCTTTTTTTGTTTTAAGCTTTTAGCTAATAGTGATGTAATGGCTGTGTGCATCTCTAGTTGGTGCAGAGGTTGGGAGTTATACTTCTATTATCTAAAAAAAATTATCTATTTGCATATTTTTTTTCTAATTAAAATAAGTGGTTGTGTGGATATTGACTGCGATGCTTGCGTTTAGTGGTCGGTTGATAGAGCAGCCGGCCATAGACGATTAGTAGGTGGGTAGAGGGTGCCCTAGTTAGATCTGTTGGCAAGTGCAGGGCATACATACGGATAGTATTTAAGGGTCAACCTACTCTCATTTGCGTCAGTGAGCCGTAATGACAGTATCAACCACACATTCGTTAAGACGGGCTAGGCTTAGTATCCCTGTCAAGTAACAATACCTCCATACTAGAATGTACTATTGTGTTTTCTTTCTTGTTTTAGCGTGTAGGTATTCCGGCCCAAGGAACTGGGTGTTGCATATCGGCCAAGTAGCGCTATATTGCGCTAGTGGAGTAGCGGGTGCTACCCGACTACAACAGTTTGGGGAAACCCAACTGTGTGGAGGTATTAGGTACGGAAATCGGAAAAAAGCTCTGGACTCTGACCTAGCACCGTGTTAAAAGAAATACGGAAGTTTGATGACAAAGTCATGGGTTACCATGGGTAAAGCGATACAACCTCTACATAGTTAAAACACGATCACGCCTGTCTCTTAGATTCTACGGGAGCCTTGTTAGGGGCTCGAACCCACGATACGAGTGACTAATAGATTTTAAATTGAATTTTTTTTCGCACATAAAACTGTATTTTTAAACTATTGTGATTCTAAGTAGGGACTGAAGATGGATGAGGTTAATTATCCGTAGCATCAACTTTGCTTATTAAGTGTTTGCTGAGTACGAAAGTACCCACACTTGCTTCTATTAGAAGCGACGAACCGTATACGTTAAAGCGATGTAAAATGATAAGCTATGGTGGGGCTACTACTTGGAGGACTTCATACTACTTCAACCATGCCAAAATCCCAGTCTTAAGGCCGACAAGTGTGACTTGAATGTAGTCCTAACCCATTTCTGTGCCGCATCACTCTGATTAGGGTTGTTACTCGAGAAAGCGTGGCTTTATCGGATAATAATCCTTAAGCCGAAGTTGTCACCAAAGGTGTGACAGTACGGAGTGTCACACGGATCTAGGTCCAGGGCAACCTAGGCTTCAGTCCTAGGTCTAGGACCTAAAGCTTGTAGAGAAATTACCAAAAAATATAAATCAGTGAACTCAGTCAAGTCTGGGTCTACCCTGAACATACAACTAGATTTGGACAAGAGCTTGTGGCAGGTGGCTAGAGAAAGCTGGCGCTCGAGATTCAGAGTGAAGTAGCCAAATCTTTACTTGCGCGACACAACTTTTAAGGCTCCTTTTCGGCATATGCCTAGCGCAGCTGTATTGCTGTATTCCCCGAGAGAAACTTCCCAGGTGCTAGAAACCAAACAATGGCGCCGTGACAATGAGCTGCAGAGGCTGTGTTTGTGTTGCTTGCAAAAGTCGGGTAGTGAAATACAAGCGCTATTGTCTGTTGACATGTACGTCTGCCGGGCTGCTGGACAAAGACCGGTTAAGCCTGTGTGCTGCATGGATTCAGTTTAGGATGCTAGTGCTGTATACTAGTAAGTTTCCTGACAACGATATGAGCGATTGGATGAGGTTGTTTTTATGCCGAGTGATCAGTTCAGACCTCCGCCATTAATGGCTGGGTACAGCCAAGATAGGGTGCTGGCAAGCACACATAAAAGCGAGGACCAACGATTTTGCACGATCCTTGCACACCCCCCTGCTCTGCTGCTGTTCATAACTTCGTATACTCCTGCCTGCCATATATGAAGCATCACATGACATGCAAGAGTATATCCGCTCACAGTGGGGGTGAAGGAACTAAATAGCAGAAATATTGATAAAATTATATAGATCAATATAGTAGCAAAATTTAGATCAGAGCCTTAGCCCCTGCCAGTTCCCGAGTTTGGTGCTAACCTAGACCTGTGCTGCTGCTGCGCTCGCAGAGACGTCGTCGGCCCTAGCTAACCTGGAAGATTGACAGCGAGCATCTGGCCTCACCGGATCAGCCACAGAGACCAACCAGCCATGTGCTGTACATGCGAGTTCTCGGATACGGTGCCGCGTTGCTGGCTTGCTGCTGTTTGCTTGCTTGGTTGGGCTGGTCTACCCCATGTGAAGCCCACCCGTAGAGCCGGCCGGACGCCTCGCGTCCGCGCCGCGACCGTGAGCCCAACCCAGACACACGGGTGAAAAGAGAGAAAAGGCGCTGCGACCCGCAAAGAAAAGCGGAAAAACCCCGAGTCGGGAACAACAGAAATGACCTATCTACCATATTCATTTGCCGCCAAAATCACGTGTCCTATTCTCAGACCACAACACGTGGTCTGCCGTACTTTTAGTTCGTGGCAAGATGACATGACAGCGTAGCCGGTTGTAACACCCTAACCAGCCACCTAAGGCCAGAATGCTACCACCACATATCATTCATTACAAACTTGCGCAGCTAAGTTAATAACTAGATATGATACATCAAAAATGGATTATCTAAGGAGAATGGGTTGCATTAGTAACTACATGTGACGTGGATGTACTATTCTCCCTCCTCGAAACATGTCATCTGCGACGTTCACCTAAAAATCAACGATAAGCAAGAGTAAGTCCGAAGACTCAACAAGCACATAATAGAAACGATAGACACTGCCATACCAACATAAACATAACCAATTCATCATTTCCATCATTAACTCTCTGTTAATGCAATGCATCATTATTCTACATGCTTATTTTATTGTTCATATATGCGAATGCACCATCATGCTCATGCTCATATACATCTCATCAGCTGATATC
The DNA here is from genome assembly GCA_036346405.1 of Phyllostachys edulis. Classification (NCBI taxonomy): domain Eukaryota; kingdom Viridiplantae; phylum Streptophyta; class Magnoliopsida; order Poales; family Poaceae; genus Phyllostachys; species Phyllostachys edulis. The sequence continues at coordinate 39,941,467 of CM070551.1, read as the reverse complement.
AGTATCGCGGAGTGTTTACCCGTCGATGACACACTCTTCCCCCATCGTCGTTAGGATGAGGTCCTTACATTGTAGGACTTTATCTAGTCCCTACAGATGTAAGACTTCATCTAGAGCACACCAGATTAGTCATGTATCTTTCTCACCGATCTCACCGGAATAGTCACATGACTTTCTCACCGATCTAGCTCATGCATTCTTGCCATGATACAGATGCACATGTCCATTGTTATTAACATGATTCATCATTGTCATCATTAACAGAGTAGTCTCATTGCTCACCTTGTCTCATTATTATTGCCATCAACATATAAACGTTATCATATCACGCAAACATCATATTCTTCGTAGCACTCACAGGCTATCGTTTTACCATGCACTTGCCTGTTAACCAAGCAGAGCGGAGTAACGTGCGGATGACGTTGTTCCAGAATCTCCACCTGAACACGCATCCAACCGGACTCAATACAATACAACAGTATAAGCACACATACGGACATACGTGCAAAATGACACAAACAAATCCCTTTCACCCGGTATTATCCCACTGATCCGATGCCCAAATTAATATTAAATTAGGGACCGCATCGTCTAATCTTACGGTTAAAACTTATTTGCGCACCCCTAATTCCTTTCTCCTTTTCCCCCTCCCCATTTCTCTTCTTTCTCTTTCCTCCTCCCCTTTTCCCTCTGGCCGACGCCTCCCGAGCCCTCGGCCTTATTTCCCCAACTCTCTCTCCTCACCCACGCGCTCTCTCTCGGCTCCACTTGCCTCCCCTTGGTGAAGTGCCTCATTGAGTCATGGCCGGCAGGCCGCCCGTGGTGCCTCCTTCCTCCGGTCCCTCCCATCACAAGCTCGGCCACCTCGCCATCAGGCGCTTGCGGCTCGCCATTAGCGCCGCTTTAGCTCGCCATCGTTCCCCTTCCCTCATCGATGTTGTCGGTTCGCCGACACGCCACATGCCAATGCCACACACTGCGCCGCCTCGACACCCAGCCACTCAGTAGCGTCGCTAGAACTCCCCTTGCACTCGGTGCTGCCGCCCCGAGCTCTACCCTAGGGAAGATTTGCTCTCACTCCTCCTTTTTACTTTATACCTCCTAGTGATGTGCTATCCTTGCTCGTTTGCTATGCTTAAGAATGAGGGGATGGGATAGCCTACCTAGTTTGTCGGTAGAGGTGGGTAGCAACTACGACGTTGGTTCTTGGTGCGCCCTCGGTTCCTCTTCTCCTTCAATGCTTTGGCTTGGTTGCCTTCGGTGGGGAAGAAATGGAATGGGAGGAGAGATTGGCCTGGTGGGCATGGTCTTATCCCCCCCCCCTCTCTCATGTAGGGAGGTGAATTGGTAAAAATGGTTCTCAACTTTCACTTTTATTCTCTTAAGCTCTCTACTGGTATTACACCGGTGGCCTGACGTGGTCTAAAAACGCAACAGATCGTCTGCTGCGATCTGGGAGCGCGGTATATTGTCTGTCGCGGTCTAAAAGTGGGACACGTGGTTTCGATAGCAAATTAGTACGATGTTCTGAACTTTCACTTTTATTTTCTTAAGCTCTCTACTGGTATTACACTGGTGCCCTGACATGGTCTAAAAACGCAACAGATCGTCTGCTGCGATCTGAGAGCACGGTATATTGTCTGTCGCGGTTTAAAAGCGGGACACGTGGTTTCGATAGCAAATTAGTACGATAAAAGTATTTTTTTTTCAGACTTGAAAGATTAGTTCCACGGACTCAAAAGGTGGCAGCGCCGCGACCGGCTCGCTCGCTGAGTAGCTGGGGCGGTAGCAAAGCAAGCAAAGAGCATATTTGGTTGGCGTCGGGGCAGCGGCAGCCTGGCTTCCCATTCCTTCCTTCCTCGCCCTCCCCGACAAGTCGCTCCCTTTCCACCGCACCGCTCCACGCTCCGCTCCTCCTCTCGCCGCTTCCGCCGATACGGCGTCTGCACGCCGGCCGCGCGGCTCCCAATGCGGCGCCCTGCGCCGCTCCTCTGCGCGTGCGCGGCGCTGGCAGCCGCGCTTCTGGCCCCGCTCCCGCCCGCGGCAATCGCGGCAGGTAACCACCGACCTCCCATCCAGGCTCCCTTAGTGGCGGCGTTCCCTTTCCCTTCGCCGTTCCCGGTTTCCGTCTCGATTTAGTCGGTGGAAGCGCGTTCCGCTCGAGTGGCGATCGCGGCATTTGGAGTGGGATGAGGCTGGTCGGCGACGGCGACGGTTGCGACTTGCGAGTGGAAGCGCACATCGCTCAACTAGTGCTTTCGATTTCTCTCCTTTTGGGTGGTGATTCGTTGAGTTCCTAACGTTTTTGAGATTTTTTCTTTGGGGTTAATGATTCGGCTCAGATTAGTACAGAATTATAAAACTGCAATTTTCAGGAGGCGAATTAAGGTAGGCGATTAGATATTTTTGGGGTTTTTGAGTTTGAGACGGGGTCACCTCGCTGGGGAACAATCCGCAAGCACAAGTGGTACGGGGCGCATGTGTCGTCTGCCTCCTGCAGCGGCAGCGCCAGCCAGGGGGGGCTCACAGCACGCTGGAGTCGTAACGCCATTCAATTCGCTTACCTAAATGGTGTTGCTGTACGATCGAGCGAGCGATGGCCCAATGGCTTACACTTTGGATAGCCATTGGATTTGGCTGTCCCCGAATGTCTCGGTCCTTGCATTTTGCGTTACTGAATCACTAATTAGTTTGACTTGATCTTTTAGTTTTGCCTGATGTTCCTCACAGTCACATTGGTTGTTTTTGACTTGTGCTCAAGGGTAATAGAGTACTCCCTCCGGCCGTGAATACCTGACGTTTCAACTGAATAAATGAATACAGTTGACGTCAAGTAATAAAATCTAGAGGGAGTACTAAATAGTACGATCGGTTGACTTGTCGTATACTAGTATGGAAGTACGCCACATTCTGCTCGTAGCAGTTATCTGATGAAATGGCAGAAGATGGGGACTTGGAATTGATGGCAAGAAATTCCGTTGGGCATGTAGTCAGCTAGTACTGGTCAAGTGATCTGTACCTGGTGGTATTAACTTCGGTTCTGCTATATACGATCGCAATTCATGGCATGAACAGCAAGCGTTAGTTAGCTGTACTACATTACACATTTTGCTCTTTTTGTGTAACATTTGCTTCCCAAATTCAGTAAAGATACATAGTGATAAGGTTGGTCTTACGAAGCTCTTGATTACACGCCAGCCTTCCTGTATCTGTATATTTGCATCGTTGCTCATATTTGTTCTTTGGTCACACAGATTGTCCATTGGATTGGAGTTGGCCAAACTATGAACTGATAGCTTCCGTATGTTCGGATCAAAATGGGCACTCAAAATGTTGCCGTTATATCAATGCTGTTCTTGCAGTCTCATCTGCCATGTATGCAAACACAACAGGCACTCTTGGGGTTCCAGCTGAACTTTCCGATGCCTGCATTGGCAATATCTCTGATACATTAGTGTCGAAAGGGATACTTCCTACTGCAGCTTCGTTTTGTGGCCTTGGGATCAAGATTCAAGTGTCTTATCAGTGTGTTGGGATGACCACCATCCTCCAAATGTTACAATCTCCAAATTTCAGTGACGTCACTAGAAGCTGTGCAACTCTACTTTCAGACGACGTCAGTTGCAAGAGGTGCTTAAATTCTGGTCTGTCATACCTCCGCCATCTTGTGGGAGAACAAGATAATGTCACATTGAATACCTGCCGTGATGCTGCCTTTGTTGCATTTGTGAGTCAAGGGAATATATCTACTATTGATACGGCGGGTTGCTTTTTTAGCGTCCAGGGGCTTAGTGTTCTTCAAGGTTTGAATTTTCTCTCATCTTTCATAGAATGGCCAGTGCCATTAACAAATTTAGTAGGCACAATTTTTTTTATTCGATGACCTTGTCCATGGGAACTTTTTTGTTTCAAAAATTGAGGACTTTGCTTTTGATTCTGTTGAGCAAGTTTATCCATGCTATCATATAAGATATTTGACAACTTATGGAGGCAGAACATATTTTATTAGATTGCGTTAATGCTAGTGCATATCATTGTGTAAACCCCACATGATCTCCAACTCCGGTGTTCTTTGGAACATTGCTTTTAATTCTAAGGAGTAAATTTATCTATGCTAATACACACCATTTGACAACCTATAGCGGCAGGGCATGCTTTTGTTCTATTGCGTTAAGGCTAGCGTATTGCATAAACTCCACATGATCTCCACCAATGTTCACCAATGTTCTTTCAAAAGCTTCAGCCATATAGCACTTTTGCTGGGTGTGCACATTTGCACATATCCTAATGTATGTAATAATAGGTATATTAATCAGGACATGGCACAATATGCATTTATAAGGAGCAAGCATATCTATAGCTACTTTTGTTATTCAAGTATTTATTTTTGTACTTTGTAATATGCTTGTTGTGCTGGGATGAGGTAGGTGAGTTGGTCTACTAGAAGTGAAGTGTGAGATTTGCTTGTTATTGTTCAGTAATTCATAACTTTGACTTTCTCCAAGTTTTGGACTTCTTCTCAATGTTGTAATAACTGATGAATCTATGATGCAGTGAACATCTCTGCGCCATCCCCAGCTGGACTTCTTGCACCCAACATTTCTCCCAGTCCACTTGCAATGCAAATTCCTGGGGAGCATGTTACTGGAGTGCCATCCAAGCATCATCGTAGTTACAAGCTTGCACTATTCCCAGCAATTGGGGCTTTGGTTACAGGATTAGCAGTTATACTAATGATAGTATTGATTTTACTTATCCGTAGAAAGAATAAAGAACTTGAAAAGCTTGAAGGAACTAACCCTCTGGATGCCTGGAGTTCCTCTGTCAAAAAGGGCCAAGAAGGTAAGCATTTCATGAGTTGTCGTTGTGGTGCTGTCATTCAATCATGAATATTTGTTCATTTAGATGGCCAAATGACTTCTATAAGTTCATGAGGTTACATTGCATACCAGATCTGTTATCATGCGGGCAAGCTTATCACTTTACATTTATGTAGTATACTGGCTTTTTATGCCTTCTCTTTTGTGGATATGCAAGATTTTAGATAACAGTGAAACTGATTTATGGCTGTGGGATTTGCATGTGACAAAGGAGAGTATTCAGAGTGAAAGTTGTAATCTATCACAAATATGGCAGGGAAAACGTATGGCCCGTGTTCCAATCAATAATTCAATACATTTAGCCACTTTCATGTTGTTCAATTCAAAAATATCTACAGTGTAAGCACAAATAGGAAATATGTCCCCTCTTAGTTATACATGGAATGCCATTTTGAAGACATTATCCTGAAGCTATCGATCAGGAAAATGACAAATGATGTTATATGCTCTGGACTCTGGAATTTTTCTTGCTGCAGATCATATTGGTTCTTACCATTATGCACTATTTCCTACAATTTCTTTTAGTAAGTTGTATGTTTAACTTAATTTGAACTTGATGGACTGATGTTTGAGGCTGGACTCCTTGAATTACTTTACAATCAGAATCAGTTCTAAGACCGTTTCAATTTATCTGCTTAACAGGATTGTTTTGCAGGTACTTCCATCATTTTTGGCAGATTTAGTTACAAAGAAATGAAAAAGGCAACAAGAAACTTTAGCACGGCGTTGGGAGGAGGCGAAAATGGTACAATATTCAAAGGGCAACTGAGTGAAGGTTCTGTGGTTGCTATTAGGCGCGTAGAGAGCTCGCCGAAACAAGGTCAGCTGGAATTTTGCAAAGAAATGGAACTTCTTGGGCGGCTGCATCATCGACATCTTGTTGGACTTAAGGGCTTTTGTTTAACAAGATTTGAGAGGTAAGTCTGTTATACATAAGTTCAGATATCTACCAATTTATGGTTCTTTACTATTTCGCATCGTCCAGGTTCCAGGTGTATGAATACATGGAAAATGGAAGCCTTAAGGATCACCTTCATTGTAATATCTCATGTTTCATTCTCATTCTTCGTCTTATACTACATCATTTGTTGAATTATGTGCAGAAAAGCATTCTTCTCTTTGCAGCGTCAGGTAAACGACTGCTACCATGGAAAAATAGGATCCAAATTGCCATTGATGTTGCAAATGCTTTGGTAAGTTTCGGGTAGTCAGTGATCTGGATTCTGAATTGGCTTAAGGAGTTCGTACTTCGTAGTGATTTTTTTTTACCGAAGACAGCAATTGGAATAACTAGTGTTATGTTCGTTAAATATTGCTTAAAGCTGGTGAACATACGCCAAGCTTACATCAATTTCTATCCTATTTCCCGTCTTAACACAAAAGTATATTTCAAATGTTATGTTGGACTTTTATGGTACGTGTTGATGGTCAACTACCAACTTACAAACTGTTTTGGTTGCAGGAGTACCTCCATTTTTATTGTGATCCTCCATTGTACCATGGAGACATAAAGCCTAGCAATGTTCTCTTGGACAGGAATTATCTTGCAAAGGTACTTGATGCAAAACTTTCTTACAATGGGAACAATCCCTACTCATGCAGATACTAATGGTTTGCTTTTCGATAGCTTGCTGGTTGCGGTATTGCACACTGCTCAAGTGGTGCTAATACTACTGTCAGTTCCACCCCAGTGAATGTCAAGATCCAGGCAACGCCTGGTAAGGCTTTCTGCTGTTCTTTTGTCATGACATTTCAGACAAGTGGATAAACGCTAGATCAGTCATGATATTTGTTCAATCCACATTTTCATCAATACTGTGTATATAGTCTTAGAAGTGAATTTGATAAATCTCTGTGCAGGCTACGTAGACCCTGAGTACGTGGTGACTCAGGAGCTGACCCCGAAGAGCGACGTGTACAGCTACGGCGTGCTGCTGCTGGAGCTCGTCACGGGGAAGCCCGTGGTGCAGGACGACAAGAGCCTGGTCGAGTGGTCCCGCGAGCTGATCGGCAGCGACTACCGCCTGCACGAGCTGGTCGACCCGGCGGTGGCGGACGCGTTCGACCTGGACGAGCTGCAGGTGATGGCGGACGTGATCCACTGGTGCACCCACAGGGACGGCGGCGTGCGGCCGTCGATGAAGCAGGTGCTCCGGATCCTGTACGAGCGGCTGGACCCTCTGTCCGGCGGGTTCGCGCGGGCCGTGGAGGGCGACGAGGGGTACTACTACAGCGGCGGGCAGAGCGGGCGGAAGGGGAAGGTGGGGGAGGAGCAGCTGCAGCTGCAGCGGGGCGGCGACGAGATCCAGTTCAGCGGCGAGGCGCGGTGCCTGCCGTCGTCGTCGAGCACGTCCAGGTCGTACCGCAGCCGCAGCGTGCTGCTGGACTGCAACTCGCCGGAGCCGCCCCAGTCCCCCCACGGCCACGGCGCGTTCTTGGTCTGACACGACGGGATGCCGCCGGCCGGTCCATTTTTGTCGGTTAATACATCAACTGAAAGAGTAGCTGTTGCCATTTTTTGAAGCCTCTGTTCATGGTAGGGATCCATGCGCTGTGATTTGTGAGTGAGTGATGCAGTGCAGGGTCCAGTGAGATCGGTCAGCGGGGGACCCAGGTGTTGCCTGCGAGTGAGTCTTGAGTCACAGATGGGACGCGCGGTCAAGTGATTGCCCTCTTCCCTAGTGGTTGTTTGGATCACTTAGATTACAAATTAGTTTTTAGAAAACAGATTTTAGTAGGATTTTTATGAAAACATGTTTTTAAGTTGTTGTTTGGTTATAGTGAGTTTATAGATTACTTTGTTTGGATCAGAAAAACTAAAACAAGCTTTCATCTATACAGTGTTTGGTCACTATTTTCTACCGCTTATCATCCTGACACACCCTCTCTATCCTCTCTTTCCTACTTTTCCCATCCCACCATGACTCCACCTCGCATCCACCACATCCACTGCCCCTCCCCCCCAAACACATGACTTCGGCGAGCTCCTGTAGAACATTTCCTCATCAGCTCCGATCGAGCCACCGCGCCAACTGCCTCGACTACGACCCTAGCGACAACCACACCTTCACTTCCCTTCGGCAGCAGCCACCGTTGACACCCGACGCCGGTGTGCTCCCGTTGAGCGCAAGCACCTTGACGACGAGGAAAGTGATGAAGGCGGCGGCTTCACCTTCCCCGTACCGTTGCTCGTGGTGGAGGGCGCGTGCATTGTGCCCGTGTACCCCATCTTCGGCCGGCCGCTGTCGCCTCCTCTGGCGTCGTTGGAGGAGACGCCACCGTCTTGCGTCGCTTGGGAGGTTCTCGCTGGAGGAGCGGACTTCTGGGCGGCCTTGATGGATGGGGGCGGCGCTGGCGCCCCATGGCGGCAAGGCGGAAGAGCGGATCCATTGTGGTCGGTCCTCGGTGGCGCCAAGACCATCGAAGCGCCTCCTGAGCACCCGCGACGGCAAGGAGAAGTTCGTCTTCTTGAGCGCCATCGGCTCGAGCCTCCCAAGTAGGAGGACGAGGAGGAGGGCGCCAAAGAAAGGCGATGGCGGTGCCGGCGTCGGTGGCCGTGGATGGAGTTATTACGGCAAAGGAGGAATAGCGACGAGGAAGCTGTTGAGAATGAGGATAGCAGAAATTCGTTTTGAGAAAAACAACGTTCACTGGTTTTTGGTAAAACTCGGAATTCTGGTTTTACAGAAAGCACATTTTTGTTATCCAGAGAGTTAGTTGCATTATTCAAACAAAGTTTTTACTAAAACCAGTTTAATTATATCTAGTTTTCACAAAATACGAGATCCAAACAACCTAGGTGGTTTGCTTCGTTCATCACGGCAGCATTGATTTGCTTCGGGAACATGGCTATTCAATTCGTGTACAAATTGATTTACTTATCGGAGTACCAGTGTACTCCAGCTCCGATGAGCAGCAGCGGGTAGTGTCCTTTTCTCCCGTTTGAGATGAATTACGTTTGTCGCCCTGGGTGGTTTCCCTGAAAGTTCCCTGTGCATTTTTTGGTCTTTGGCTACAGGCAACTCTTCTTGCGTCTCCTACTACTTCTAGACTTCTAGTCATGGATTTGGCTGTCTTTAAGCATTATTATCTGCGCGTACAATACTGCGTCCGGACATCCGGTTGGCTGACACGTGGGGTTTAGGAGCTTTATCTATCTATATCCATATCTATACATATAGACAAACAAGTTGTGAGATTAAAGACACCTCATTTGCTTTGGAGATTAAAAATTCACACACTAACCTTAAATCAGAAAAAGAGAAATTCTAGAAATTATCATATTAATCGAAGAAAAAGAAAAGATCTTCTACGTCTATCATATGTCCATATATATCATAACGGTGAGGATATCATGTTAAAATAATAAGAAAACCTAACGAATGGCCAATCGAATCTGACCTGGACTTCTTTGTAATCTGAACGGAATAAAAAAAACAAAGTTTACCTCTAATTACCGATGGAGTCAATCTGGCAACAATTAACATGGCTCTGGTCCATACGAACACCTCAATAAGCAAACCTTATGCGTTACTGAATGGAGGTCCTAATAAGACACGACATCATATGCCGACTACTACTCTTACAAAAACAAAATTGTCATTATATATGCATGCATGGTAAAAAAAGGAGAAGCAAAATTCCCTGTTTGAAACACGATAATTTTCTCTGAAATTTGTAGGAAATGAAGTGTTTCCTATGAAATTTTCATGTTCCAAAGGGGACCTAAAAGTGGATGTTAAAAATGTAGGCGTACACAGGGATTGAAATCTTGGCGGTAACCGGTTAACGGCCGGTAACCGCCTACCGGAGGGTGGCCGGGAAATGAGATACCGGCGGTTTTTTCAGATTTCGAATGAATTTTAATCAATTTTGAACAAATTTCGGCCAAACAAAATCCGGTTTGACCCAGAATCGCCGCAGAATCGTCCTAAGCATGCATCAGAGGGGGTCGGGATTCGCGCTCGTGCAGTTAGTGATCCTCGGGCGTGCATACCAAATGTGAAAAAAGAAACATTTAGACTCGTTTGGAACAAGGAAATTTTGTAGGAAAGAGCCTGTTCGCACCAAATGTGAAAAAACCATTTAGACTCTGTTTGGAATAAAGAAATTTCGTAGGAAAGGGCCTGTTTGGAATACTGGAATTTCATGTGAAAGAATGTTCAGTTCTAGCAAGAGTCGGGAAATCTTCCAGCATACCAAATCGGGCTAAAAAATCCCAAGTATTGCATAATTGTAGAAATAACCACGTTAATAGGTGGAAAAAGAAAAAGAACTACTCCGTTGATTCGATTGTGGTGGGTCTAAATTATAATGGTGCAAATTTCATCCGCAGCTTTCTATTTTAGAAAATACCCTGTTAGTTTCCCATATCCTGATGCAACACTTTCACGTATGAATCTTGAATTTGGTAGCTAAGATGTGCTTATGCAGAGCAACATGACTTCCACCGGCATGTGACTGAAAACTAACCAATGACTGCAAGTAACTACATGAAGACGTCAATAATAAAGCCCAGATAGCAACGTACACAACAATCCACATGTACATAGTAGGCCATAATAGTTGCCATCCTTTGCCTTAAAAAAAAAAATCATGTTGATGTTAATTAAAGATAAGAAGCATACGGACTCAAGGAAGGAGTCCAAGACATGCAGGTACCAGTGCATCCAACAGGCCGCAACAGATTTCAGACTCCGGATGTAATCCCAAGCAAACACGAGAAAGCTACCCGAGTTTGAGTCGACGCCATTTTTCTTTGGAAACGTCTATACAAGATTTGACTGTTTGTTTAGCACAAAACAGTCAAATTTTAGTTCATTTACAACTTCATTATACATAAATTACAATAATTTATGTATGTAATTTTTATTCTTGGTTATTGTAATCATTCTCAAAAGTTTTAATAACTCATATTTTTATCACATGATTCAAAATCTAATATATACTTTGAGAGATTGAGCAAAAACAAAGACAAAGACAAAAAAATAAAATTATATACTAACAAAATACGGTAATGTGGTGAACCTGTTATGTTTCGAAGAAAAAAATCGTAATAAATTTAGACCTAATTCATCGTATGAGAAGAAATGCAAATCTCAAAGCATATCGGACGGATAAAAATTCGACTATTTTGATATAAAAAAGTCGAATGTTGTTCACCAAAACCGTTTTCACTACCAGAAACAGGATATTTCCCGAGTGCCAAAAACACTCGGGAAATGGGGCCAAACACTCGGGAAATATGTTTCCCGAGTGTCACACTCGGGAAAAAGCACTCGGGATAGATTAGTCGGGATAAAAACGATTTCCCGAGTGTTACACTCGAAATATACATTTACCGAGTGTATCCGAGACACTCGGGACACGCCGACACTCGGGAAAAACTGCACCGAACGGCTTCTCCACCGTGAAACTGAACTATTACCGAAAGTGTCAACACTGAATACGCTCAAACGACACTCGGGAATGTTCCCACCGCTTGACCGAGCGAACCAGGAAAATTGACATGTGGCAATTTTCCGAGTGCATGGCGGAAAAACACTCTGAAATCTTCCAACGGATCCGCAGAAATTGCCACAGGTCAAGTTGTCCCGAGTGTGTACACTCGGAAACTTTTTGTCGTTTTCCGAAGTTTGAATTTCCGAGTGTCGACACTCAGAAAGGTTTGTTTCTTTCCAGTGTTGGCACTCGAAACTTTTAGTCTATTTCGAGTGCCAAACACTCGGAAAGCGATGAGGCATTCGGGAAATCGACAAACTCTTTGCACCCGAATTTTCACAAATTCATTTAAAATCCATTCCACAGCAATCAAATAATCAATCCATCCATTCCACAACAATCAAATAATCAATCCATCCATTCCACAACAGACAAATAATCAATCCATCCATTCCATAGCAGTCAAATAATCAATCCATCCATCCATCCATTCCACAAAGAATCAAATAATCCATCCATCCATCCATTCCACAATATATGTATATATAAATGTATAGATCGAACAAAAGACATCATAACAGGTTCCGAGCTCACAACATTCAAGATCAAGTTCAAAATGTAAGCATAAGGCATTATTATACATATGACAGTTCCAAATAACAAGTATCACTACAACCATTTGCATGCACGCAATTTCTGCTTCAATCTTCCGTATGCGTAAGAGCATCATTTTCAAAGTTCTGCAGATAGAGCAAAACTTAATATTAGTGCCATGTTACAACAAAAGTTAGGAATTGATACATGAAAAGATAATTAACCAAACTATTGACAAAGCAAAAAAATTTCTTTAAATCATGATGAGCAACCTAATAACATGGCAAATCGCTTAAGGGCATGCTCAGGGTGTGGGCCACTAGCTTGTGGCCTAATTGATCATTTATCGCAACTCTCAAAATTTTGTCATTGTGAACTCTTGATCAACATTTATGTCTCAAGCACTTATCATCAAATTCATACAAAGGAGTGTACATACAAATTATTATATGTTGACACATTTCAAAAGAATTTATGATATAGATATAGAGAATTAGTTATATATGAAGCCATTTTTATCCATTTTTAGCAATCACCGATTGGGAATGTTTTCTAATATTGGTATCCTTTTAGTAGATCATGAAAATAGCAAGCACTGGTGGTGACCTCTCGGCGATGGATGCATTCAAATGATCTTCAACATGTGCACCAAAGATCTTGAGGATTAGCAATGGGAAGCAACCGATCCCGCCGTTCCCTGCATTTTCATAAGAAATCGCATTATAAGAAATTTGCAGTAGCGACCAATAATTACATTGCATGTCATTTCAATGTATTCTGAATCAAGCACTCATAAGAGACTAACAATATAATAATCAAGATGCGATTACTAAGGAGAGCAGATAAGTGAGGCGTTGGTTCCTCCGACGGAGAGGCATTAAGTCGAGTCCGGTCCGAGTACTGTGCATATTTGTTTGCACATTGCCATACATTAGCCAAGTATGAATATATATATATATATATATATATATATATATATATATATATATATATATATTGCATATTACTTTGTTATTGTACTACCACGCCCAACTAACTCGCATGAGCATTTGCTCTAACATTTATCTAGCCTCAATTTCCTCTTGCAGCCTCGTCTCAAGCTGAGAAAACTGAGACTGGGAAACATGTGATGGTGGTTGCTGTCGACTTTGAAGGTGTACTTCATCAGTTGATGCAGCACTCCTGGATCGGACCTCGGAGAGGGTGGTCGGTGTGCTAATGTAGCCGGCACCCATAAAGAAACGACCATGTTTCTTCCCTTACCAAATTTTGTACACAAGATCAGATCTAGTGGCGAATTCATGACGTCGTACTCCGGGCCATGAATCTCCTTAGCAGCATCAGTATATGCAGCCTGTTGGACAAAATCATCAGGGAGCGAAAATCATCAGGGACAAAATGATCAGAAATCGTACCAAGTGCTCTGTCGCGTGCTGGCTGCACAAGGTGCCCTCCTGATCACCCCTCCTAGCTTCTACATATGCCTCCATATCGGAGACAGGCCTCTGCTTTTTCTTTTCCTGCACCCAAAAAAACCACGGCGGTCAATAAATATGTATCTGCAACATACAATCAATATGAACATGTTGACCTACCAGGTTCTTCTTGTAACGAGCCATGGAGGAGCTGCCTTGACGATGTGCTGTCCCGTCCATCAACAATCGCCGTTCCCTAGCAGCACGAGAGGCCTGCAACCATCGTTCATTGCACCACCTGTCTCGGAGAATCTGCTGCCATGCATCTTCACACTTCAGGGCCCACCAAGGTATTGCCTAAATTAACCAAGTGTTAAATATGAATAAACTAGAATTGATTGTAATCAAGGACATCGTTTGTTCAGTTGGTTACCTGCATGGGCCTTATACACATGGGCCTTATACACATGGGCCATATACACATATACATAACAAATAGAGTCAGAGTTTGAAGGTTCTCCCTCCATGGTCCGAAGGACAAGACATCATTCTTCTCTGTATGCATCCAGAGTACTGTAGCCCTACTTGCAGGTCTGTATGCCTTGTTTGTCTATCAGTTGTTCTTCTCTGTGTGCAGATGCATCATGATTAATTGATCGGTTTCTTGTTAATTTTTCAAGCACCAAGAAATTAAGTTTCTTCTTCAGTTCTTTCTACCTTGTTTTAGGTTTTGCAGAGACAATTAATTACTACCCTGGTAGTTCCCCCCCTTGCTTTCTTTGCTCAAGTTTATGTTCATTTGATCTGTGCATATAATGTATTTTTTCAGTTTCACTTATAGTTCATCTCATGCATGATATTAAGCATATAATTTTTATTTTTGTCTTCTGTTCTCTCCTACCTTCTTCATTTTAACTTTTGTAATGTATATACATGTAGTTTCCCTTGATTTCTTTGCTAAAGAGTAAAGAATTTATTGTCAAATTAAATCGACATCAAAGTCATAATACTGTAGCATGATCTGTATTCGCTCTTTAATTTATTGTAACCTTGTACCTGGAGTTTTTTATGTCAGAATTGGGGAGCTATTGAGATTGGTGTTACTACTGAAGCATAGCAAGATCCGCATGATCCTAAGTTTCCAAATATCTAGCTAGCCAGTCCCTCTTTATTTCCTTGGCTCTCATGAATTTGCTAGGTAAATTTCACCATCAAAAAATATTTGATAGGTCATTTAACTCAGATATATGTGTGTTTAATATGTCAGAAGAATGCGCGCACTGATTTTTTTATTTCATATGGTACCTCAAATTTGTAATCAGTTTGTTGAAGAGAGATATATACTCTTTTAACATGTGTCATTAAGCCTTTGAGGGATTTCTTGGTCTATGGATCAAGTTATGTATGAATCTGCCACTAAATCATTCAAACTCATTATTCGGATCGATGTTGATAAATACATGCATATGCATGGTAGTCTGCTTTCTAATCGATGAACAACCCAAAAATCAAAAGGAAATTTGGACTCGTATACCATGCTCCTAAAATTTTGTAGTAAAACTGAAAGGTGTTTTGTAGAATTATCCCAAGATCTTTCGCAAATTGTTATGTAAATTGGTGTAGCTCCAACAGATCAAGCCTTGAACTAAATTGTTTCATGCACATAATATAGCATCAAGAAAATGCTCACAACAAATTAATCTATCAGAGATTCGTCAACAATTAGGTCCCTTTAATTTTGCATGAATTAGTAGCAGAGCATTACTCATAATTAAGCATATGTAGCAATCGCAAGCCATCTAATTAACTAAAATAACTAATGAACATATTTGTTAAACTATTGATGATGTAGCTTGAGGGACCTCATTGAGCGATGCATCACCGTCACACACAATACTTGAGGAGTTAAACCACGATCAGGTAAGCACATACACGCAAAAAATTATTTGTTAATATTGTTAACTAATGAAATCCTATGTTAGTATTTAGTAGCTACTAATCGAATGAATTGGATTTTTGCATGGGCACAGCAAATATTTGTGGAGATGACACGGATGAGGAACGAGATGGACAAGCTGATAGATTTTAATTGTGCTATCTATCAGTCCTTTAGAGTAATAATATGAATGACTACATCATCTAACCCAGTCCAACAAATTTCAATGGATTTGCTAAATAGCACGTTTGATCTTTTAACTTACCTATACGAACCCATGGAGGAGGGAGCTGGGGAGGCGGACAATGGGGTCAAGGCCAAGGAGGAGGGAGCCCGGAGGCGGAGTCGGGGCAGGCCAAGGAGGAGGGAGCCGAGGAGCCGGGTGAGGAGGCGGCAAGGCAAGGCCCAGGAGGAGGAGCTAAAGGAGGAGGCGGCAAGGCGGGGCCAGGAGGAGGAGCAGGCGAGGAGGAGGCGGGCAAGGCGGCGGTGGAGGACGGGAGGAGCTAGCGGGGATTAGGGTGAGCCGCAACAGCTGGGTGTGGGGGTATGGGGAACGGAGGAACAGGCATGGGGAGGAAATGGCGCGAACCGTGATTTTTTAGCTCCCGAGTGTCGACACTCGGGAGATAATTTTTCCCCGTTGCTCCCGTCAGAGTTTCCCGAGTGTCCGATCGGACACTCGGGAAAGTTTTATTTCCCGAGTGTTTAATGCGGCACTCGGGAAACTTAATAGCACTCGGGAACTTCGACGATTCTGGTAGTGTTTCCTTTTTCTTTTTGGACTCCATCGCACTCGGATTGAAGACTAATACAACAGCGTCTCAAAGCTGGCCACACGGCGACACCAAGCAATAAAAAGCAAACCATCACGCGTGAGGAGGTGGAGCAGCAAAGAGGAAAATTAGCACATTCTATGACTGCCAAAAGAGCTCGGCAACGAAGAAAAATTGCACAAACAAAGAATAGGGGAGAGCATTCCCTATGCATATTGTGATCTCGGTGAGGAAAAGTAAAAGGATTCAAGAGATTAATTTTTATTGTTCTGAGCAACGGGCTTATCATCTAGATCAGCTTCTTACTATGGAGATTGAATGGGATCGATGTTAGGCGTATAGGAGCTCTAGCCGAGATGGATTTCCAAACTTGTAAGGACACCTGCTTCCTGGTCGAGGGCGCAACAGAAGCAGGAAACTAGCAGTGCAATCTGTCAGTTGGAGAACAGGAGGTGGGTTCCAAAGTCCCAAAAAAAAAATCTGGTATGCTCTTCGGATTTGCGTTCTTGATCTTTTATTTCAGATCAAGTTTCGATCCACCCCTCGACGCGCCGAATCGATCCGCAAAAGTCGATTTCAGATGTATATAATATATTTGATAGTTTCTAATAGCAGGCGATGAACAGTGAAATACTCGGTAATGGATTCACTTAGCTAATTTTAAACTTTAAGACTATTACTCCCGCCGTCCAAGAGTATGCGATGTTTTGGATATTGATACGGTCTCTAGTATATGCAACTTTGACCACCAATTTCTCTATGAATATGTTTATAAGAATATAAGTTATTGTATTAGATTTTTTTTCCATGATTAATCTAATGATACTATTTTGACAAGACCAATCTAAATATTTTTTATATATATTAGTAGTCAAAGCTAGATAAGTTTAACGGCACTCTTTCTAAAAAGTCATGTATTTATGAATAGAGGGAGTACTAAAGATAAAATTAGCTTGTTGTCATCGCAAAGATGTACAAATTGGAAAAATATCATCTAATGCGAGGTTGACAAGTAATCAAGAGCTTCTTTGGAACGCAAGTATAGGAAAAACACATGAATAGACTATGAATGCATGAGTAAAATAAAGGAGAAAACACATGAAAAGAGTAGGAAGTGGTGTTTCCTATGAAATTAGTGCCAAAGTTCACCCCCCCCCCTCTCCTATGCCTCAACCATTTTTTTAAAGGGAGGAACAATGCTATATGCTAAAGAAATTGAAATCCTCCACATTTTTTAAAAACCATTCAATCCAAAGAAGCCCTAAGACTTTAGCCACATGACAGTGGGCACATCAATATTATTTTCAAACATAGATAATCATTGTGATCGTACCGAATAACACTTTAAGTATGTAAGCCCCAGGCCATGCCAATGGCAGGTTCAGTTGAGCACGCACGCGTGCCGTGGGGCGCATGAACACGGGCCAGATCCCATGGGCTGGGCGTGCCTGCGGTTGCAGCTTTGCAGGCGGCAGCAGCGGCGACTGGCGAGTCGAGGTGCAGCCCACGTCTCCCTCGCGACGACAGGACAGCTAATCAAAATCACCTCAGATTTCCAGGGGCTACCTGCCTGCCGGATAGGCACCCAATTCTGGCTTCAGCTGCGTACCCGAGCGAACTATCACTGCCTTTTTTTTTCCCGATGACTAATTGATTATTTACCACTGTAAAAAGGTGAATTTTACGATTTACCATATGAATATGACATGTGATCTTAGGATTCACATATCATACTCACATTAGTGGCAAATAATCAATTACACATGTTTGACAGTGGCAAATAATCGAATCTCTCTTTTTTCAATGGACACCGTTACACACGCATTCATAGTGTGCTCATTTTCTACGCACTAGGATTTTTTTTACGAAGACATTAGATCTCACAGGACGGCACCGCCTGCCAACTGAGCGTTTCCGTATAAGTCATACTCAAGTGTGAATGCGTGATGAAAAGTTAAAAAACAGATCACGTTTGCCAGTAGATCCAATATATTGTGAGCTCGCCCCCAAAAAACAATTCAGCAACTCGAAAGTTGAAGTTGAAGCTGAAGCTGCAGGGGATTGTAGTTAGAATTGAATCATTTTTCTTTTTCTTTTTTTTTTTTTGCTCCCGTTTGTAGTACTAGTGCACAGCGGTATAACCTCGATTGCCAGCAGAGTTGAACGCGGTCATTTGTTTAGGATCGACGGTGTTCGCATCGATCGACATTCGATAAGTCCCCAGTCAGTGCTGTTGTCATGGCTTACGATGCAGTGTCTCTGCTAGGCGTTTTTGGATGTTCTAGCCTCTTTTTAATACGCAATAGCAAAACTAGCTCTTTCGATGACAAAAGTGGCACTCTTACTATACTAAATTGCCGCAGAAGCCGATGTGCTGCGCACCCAACAGCAGGGCGGCAGGCAGGTGGTCTACACGCGGTCTAGATACACGGCAAATTAGCACGATAAAGGTGTCATTTTTGTTATTTAGGACACACAAGAGTGACTAGTTTTGCTATTTCGTTTAAAAACATGCCATCTTAGGCAAAGACTCCCTCGCTAGCACTCATCCTCTTGTTTCGTTAGGACCACCTTACCAGTAATAATCCAAAGAAAGTTAAAGAAGCCCGCAGTGATGGCGACGAAATGTCCCACCATTACACGCCTAATTACACGATGATGGCATCAATCGATCGATTAATCAATGGTTGCCAAGCGAGAGCAATTATGTGCCCGTTGTTTCCTAAGTTCCCTTTACCTGAAAAGCAACGAGGAAACAGTAGATATATGCAAGGGGGACAAAGAATGTTGTCAATAGACGGATCAAACACAAACAGTACAGAAGTGCTATTAAGGGTTCCAAATCCGGGAGCATTTTTAATTAGCCAGCTAGGGCCTGGACTGGATGGATGGACTGACGGTTGCTTACTCTCGGCATCAGCATTTCCTACCGGTACTTCAGAGTTAGCAGCTTAGCACCATTTGGCCAATCCTCTAACGATTTCAGAATTCAGAGAGGTAACAACAATTGAATCTGAAATGTTAAACATTGCACTCTATATGATTTGAGCATTGGTGGCATGGTATGATATTGCTCTCTCCGGCTAGCAATATAAGTCTCTATTCTTGGAGAGTATTGTCCCACGATATAAGTCTATTGCGGAGATCAAAGTTGTATTTATTGCAATATTTTCACCATGTACCCTTTCTTAAATGCTGACAAAGTGGATGGATAGTTGTAGTATGTCATTTAATGCTGACAAAGTGGATGCATAGATTTAGTTTCGCCTTGCTATGTGCGTATGGTGGGATTTAGACTTATATTGCGGGATGGAGGGAGTGTTTTTTAGTAAGACAATAGGATTGTGGTCTATAATCGGTTGTAGTGTATTGTATACATATATGAATAATCTAATAGTAGTCTTAATCTAGATTTTTTTTACACGATTTGAATTCTCTTGAATTGTGATTTTCATGCCTCATGGTCTCGTCGGTTCGTTGTATTGAGACGTGAATAGTTCCTTATAACTCTCGGTCTCTAATCCTAACCTTTTTCATACATATATGGTCGATTTGCACGCTGCAGCGTAATTCCATACTAAATGTGTTTGCACGTCAAAATGTGTAGTGCTACCTCTGGGGTGCACCCTGTGGTACCCATATCAAGATCTTCACTAAGATTATGTAAACAAACCCATCTTTTTTTTCTATACACACGCACACACCACCACATAAGCATACCACACAAAAACACACGTGAGTGAGCCCTTTAGCACATGTCTAAACATACCGATTCACATCACAAAATTCTTACTAAAACACACTCGTGTGTGAGTAAAGATGGATACCAGAATTTGAACCCTAGTAGATGAGTCGTACACCTATAACTCTACTACCGCACCAAGAAGTGGTTCTGTAAACAAACTCACTAGTGGATGAGTCATACAACCATAACTCTACTACCACACCAAAAGGTGGTTTCGTGAACAAACCCATCTACAGACTTTAGGGGTGAGGGTTTCAGTAGAAGAGAGGAAACTTGCAGGAGCAGCGCCCTAAACAAATAGCACACCACAGAGAGAACATGTGTATGTCCTCACCTAAGCCGTCCAGTGTTCACGATCTCATCCATTAGCCTAGGGTTTATAATGACGAGGAAGAAGACAAAACTTTAAAGAACAAGAGGTGACCCTCTACAACCCATGTTTGAATCTCTTTGTGATTTTATGAAGCAATATGTGATGGACGCGGCTTGCCTGCTCCGTTACTGTGCTCCCGCCCACGTGGCATAAATTAGCTGGCTTTGGTCCTGTTGGTGCCCCCGCGGCCGCTCTGCGCATCGTCGTCGCCCTCCACGTGAGCGCTGTCACCCTTCTTCTCGAATACTCAGCAGAGCACCCACCCATCCGCCGTGCGCATAGAGTTGGCGTCCCTGCCCTCTGCGTGGCGGAATGGGGCGAGGTCGGCGCCGACGTGGCAGACCTATTGCTTGACAAGCTCTAGTTGCAGCCGGAGCATCTTGCATTCAGTGTGGGTGCAGTGCAGCAACTACTATTCGGTGGCAATGAGTGCTGGAGCCCCTAGCGCTAGCGGAAGGGGATTTTCACGTACGACGTCGAGTGGTCCAACAGTGGATCCAGGCATTGCTGGCCGAAGTGAGTCGATGAGCGAGCACTGTCTCGATGAGCAGCAGGAGTCCAAGTCCAGGATGATGCTTCTTTAGTTGTTTACTTAAGGTGTGTTTGGTTGCCTGCATAAAGCCTGGCTCGCATCTGTAGATGCAAGGAACGGTTATTTGGTTGCCTGGACGTTGGTTTGGGCTTGGCTAAAGCAATGCAAGATTCCCTCCCGAGCAAGGCCCGAGAGGAACACCAAATCGACCTTCGCTCCCGAGCCAGGCCTGAAGGAAGCAGGCGCGCGGCCACGCGGGTGCACGGGGGATGCGCGAGTGGTGCAAACAATGAAATCGGGTCACCATTCTCTCCCTTACTCATCTCTTGAGTCTCTCGATTCCCCTCTCTACTCCTCGCTTCACCCTCGACGTCGCCACCTAATCCACCATCGGAGACGAAGGATCTCACTGCCAGTCACCGCCAAACGACTCCTCATGCTACCCTAGTTCTCCTCGTTTCATTTTCTCACTTGATTTCACATCTTCGTGCTCTGGGGTTGGGACCCTAACCTAGCATCTTGTTGAGGAAGCTGTCGATGCGGACCTGGAGGTGGAGCCGCTTGAAGCTGAGGTCAACACGGTCACCGCTGTGGAAGAAGGGAAGCCATGGGAGGCTGCTGTCGTCTAACCGGCCAGAATCCAATTCCAAAAGTGTCATGTGCCACTGCCCTAACTCCAATCGCCCTAGATCTGTTCTGGACGCCGTAGCCCGAGTTCTCCATGTGTGTAGATAAAAAATATGTCTTTCGACCACTTTTCTCTTCGGTTAGATGTATTAGTAATAAGTTTACCTTGTGCTCTTCTGAATTTGCGTTTTGGCAGGCATGGTTGGAGTTTAGCTTGCTTATAGGATTGCATGGAAGAAGATTTAAAATGTTTAGTTTGTTACATCAAAGAGGCAGAGTACTTAGATAAATTTCTTTAATTTGCAAACACAGTTAATTTTTGCCATGGTAAACCTTTCAATAGCAATATGGTTGGTGACAGGGGAAAAAATCCTAGCCGGTTACCGTCGGTAACGGGTCTTACTGGTGGCGACTGGCTGAACAGTAGCCGGCCGAAAAATTTCAATTTCAAATTTGAATGTTTAACTACATAATGCACTTGCTAAGTTCGTTTAGGCCTATTTTGCGCTAGATTACATATTGTATGAGCTAAATATGCTTGAATTATTGTTTTTGGCCGGTTTGCACTTTATATAAGCTAAATATGTTAGATTACGTATTGTATGAGCTAAATATGCTAGATTACGTATTGTATAAGCTAAATATGCTAGATTACGTATTGTATGAGCTAAATATGCTAGATTATGTATTGTATGAGCTAAATATGCACTTCATTAAACACTTCTAATTCAAAATTTCGGTCGGTTTTTTCGGTTTTTTAAACCGATTTTTCCGGTTTTCGGGAGATAACCAGTCCGGTTACCTATTTTAAAAAACCCCAGTTCAAAATTCAGTTTATGAAAAATGGCCGGTTTTTTTTTCTGAGATTTCCGGTAACCGGTACCGGCTGCCGAGAGGGATTTGTCCCGGTAACGGTTTTTGGATCCCTGGTTGGTGTCGTGCAAAATCTCCTTCTCACCAGCGTTGTTTATTTTGTATTATGTTGTCTTAAAGTTTCTCTGCATTGTCACTGAACCTGTCACTTTTATCATTTTTGAAGTTCTCTGCGAATCATGACAAATGTGTATGGTAGTATTTTGTTCTAGCCAACGATGAGGTTAGAAAAAACTGATACACCATAGCAAAGTTTGGCTTGTCTCTTTTCATGTCAAATGCAGTTTATGGTCCTTGTTGCTCCTCGTGCATGATAAAAAGTGACACACCATTTTAACTCTTGATGTGTTCTAGCATATCATAATTTTGCCTGTTCCACGACTTCTTGTGTTTATGTCAAATGCACAAATTTTATAATTGGCAAATATTTCTCTCTCTCTTTTTTAACCTTTTTATTAGATGGTATGTGGTATGTGGTCTATGGATATACCACAGATAGATATGCATGAAGTAAGCTAATAACATGGACACTAGTACCGATACCGTTCGATAATTAACTACGTAATTGCTCAATAGTTCAGAAGTGTAGTCATATCTTTAGTTATTTTTTCATCCAACTCAAACATCCTACTAAAGGGGTATTCTCACCATCCACTAAAAGATGTGAGCATACTCCGTCACATGCAAGCAACCAAACAACTCAACATTACATACAAGCATGTATCTACTCTCCTGATTAGGGATGGCAATGGGGCTCTATTCCCCATTCCCCGACGGAGAATTTATCCATTAGGGGACAGGGTTAGAGCTATTTCTCACCCACAGGAATGCTAATATGCAAATACAATTCTCCATCGGGTGAAACGGGGTCGGGGCCATTCCCCTACTCTCCATCCGCGCTACCCATATGGCCCCCGATAACCCTATGACATGTGGGTCACTAGTCTACTACCGTATTGTTTAAATCTTTAAGGGTTTGCTTACTTATTTGCTTGGGAGTTGGGACACCACCTTTAAGAATATTGTTGGAATTCTTCATTTGGAACACTGATAAGCATTGTTTAAATCATTTAAAACACTCATTCTGTCGTCTCTATGTGTGTCTGTATAGGAGAGGTCGGAGATATAATTTTCGGGACTGGGTCCCTGTGGGGCCCTGATAACCCGACGGGGACAGGGAACGGAAGAAAATAGCACCTCAGGACGGGGACGGGGAACATATATTTTTTCTTCTCTCGGGGACGGAGATGTTCCACCACTCCCTGCTCAGAAATGGCCCCATTGCCATCCCTACTCCTGATGCAACCAATTAAACAACATATCAGCACAACCTAGCCTAATAGAAATAGACAATCAAACAACCCACCATGTCATTCACTCAGTCTGACTAGGTTCAACCTGAATGATTTATACGGGTCAGGCTAAGCATGCAGGCAACCAAACACGCGCTTATTTTCTTATAGACCGTGCTTGTGGGGGGCCACTACTAAGACCAAAGCCAATTAATTTTGTCGCCACGTGGGCGGGAGCAACAAGGGGAGGATGCAAGCCACGTCCATATCGGATTACACCAAAGGTAGTAATTATTTAAGGTGGCAAGACACAAGATGATTAACAAGTTTGCACGGTCATACACGCCAGTACCCTCTGGTCTTTATATGGTACTAATGCCCTGCCCAATTAAGCTTGTACTATATCAATCACGGTAAAAATAGTGTACAATTTAGAAGACTGCATCCATACAAGGAAACACCCCAAAGGCACCATAATTCAACCAGGGGAGGGCAAAGCTGGACAACAGCTAACGACGACTTTTTGGCCGAGTTGACATTTTTTTATTCTAATAAGCAAAAGTAGCTCTTATTTGCACGAAATAGTAAAAATGACACAACGCCAAGTTAGAAAGGCAATATACCGTACTCCTAATCTGCAGAACCCATGTACCGCGGACCGAAACTGCGGAACCCACGTACTACGGACCGGAACCATGTAAGAACTACATGCATGCTTAATCACTTAATCACTAAAGGACATACACTTAATCACTAAATGACAAAAAAATTTAAGTCCACGGTAAGTGGGTTCCGCAGACTAGGAGCGTGATTTGTGACTTTTCTAACCTATTACAGTGTCATTTTTACAATTTTATAGAATTAAATATTATTTTTCTATTACAAACAAAAAAATGTGACAATTCAGCCCAAGACTGCTACCGAACAAGCTACTCTCAGCCTAGCGATGAACGTAAGTGCGAACCATCCACCAAGAATTGACGGTCTAGATCAACCGCAGCGGATCCGCGTCCTCAGCCAGCCGCCACAACCCCAGCAGCTATCGCCCCCACCCACTCCGCGGACGCGCCCGCACGCCTCCCGGCCCGGCCCGGCCCGACCGTCCGCACACGCCAAAAACCACAGGCGAGAGAGGTGGCCGCGCACTACCACGACTACGAGTCTACGACTACCCCCACTCGGCTTCTACGCATCGACACCACTACAAGAGGGCCACGCGACGCGAGGAAGGAGACGGCCAAGAGAACCCGAGGGGGAGGAGGCGGCGAGGGCGCGCGCACAACGCAGCAGCAATGCACCACGCGAAGACGGACTCGGATGTGACGTCGAGCATGGCGCCGTCGTCGCCGCCGCCGCGGGCGGCCTACTATGTGCAGTCGCCGATCCACGACGACGGGGAGAACAAGGCCGTCGCCTCCTCCTTCTACTCCTCGCCCGCGGCGTCCCCGCCGCGCTTGATGGGGCACCACTCCAGGGAGTCCTCCTCGTCGCGCTTCTCCGGCAAGGGCCCCTCCGCCGCCTCCTCCCTCCGCGGGGTCGGCCGCGGCGGCGAGGCCGGCCATGGCGGCCGCCGCAGCCCATGGATGAAGGAGGCGGCTATCGAGGAGGAGGGGCTCCTCGTGGAGGACGCCGACGCCGGCGCCGGCGCCGGCGGGGGCCTCCCGAAGCGGTGGCGCTACGCTCTCGGCTTCGTCGCGGCTTTCTTCGCGCTCTTCTTCCTCTTCGCCCTCATCCTCTGGGGCGCCAGCCACAACCAGAAGCCCGTCGTCTCCATCAACGTAAGAAATTTATTTCTCGTCTTGGATTTAATCTTTCCCTGCCATATACAAAAATTGATCGCCTGATCTTTGCTTGTGTTGCAACGATTTCAAGAACTAGACTGATTCCTAGCTGCTGATTCTGTTGCAGAGCATCACGTTCCACAGCTTTGTGATCCAGGCGGGGACGGACGCGTCGCTGGTGCCGACGGAGATGTCGACGCTCAACGCGACGGTGAAGTTCACGTTCCGCAACACGGGGAGCTTCTTCGGCGTGCACGTCACCGCGCAGCCCGTCACGCTGGACTACTACCAGCTCCTCATGGCCTCCGGCAACGTAAGCTCACGCATCCTCATAGCGATTTGTTTTGTTTTAGGACTGCACCTGATCAACAATAGCTCAAGAAGTTGGTCATGAATCATGATGGAACTAATGGAGTATGCATCGGTAAATACTCAAACTTTCGGAAGCTAGGGAACTGAAGTAAACAGAGTTGTGGTAGATTTCCTCAACAAGTCTTTTTAATGATTGTGAATCTTAATGCTAAATTCAGAACATGCCTGAAAGATTTATTGTGAAGTAAGATGCTAGGAGCAGTTAACCTCAAAAAATTGCTGTAAATCACCTCAAATAGTAGTCTTATGAATGCACGTTTGTGCATTGTAAGCGCAAAAATCTCAATCTTGGGTTTCTAGATATGAACAGTGGACTACAGCTGCACATTGACCAAAACACAAACGTATTAGTTGTGATAACGTCTGCTGATGGCAACACGAAAGCAGAGACTGTTTCACACTGTTGAAACTTGAACAACGCAAGTGCACAACTCAGGGTTTTTTTTGGCATCATCTTGAGTAGCTGTCGCCCAATTCACTCAAGTCAAGTTGCAATATCATCTCATTCTGATCCAAAAACCTTACCCTTTCTTGGCAAACCAACTACAACAGATGAACTACTTCTACCAGCCAAGGAAGAGCCAGCGCAACCTCGCCGTGGCGGTGCTCGGCGACAAGGTGCCGCTCTACGGCGGCGGGTCGGGGCTCAGCAGCACCCCGGTCAATGGAGCGAGCCCGCCACCGGTGCCGCTGCAGCTGACGGTGCGGATCAGGTCGCGGGCGTTCGTGCTGGGGAAGCTGGTGAAGCCCAAGTTCTACACCAACATACAGTGCAGCATCCGCCTGGACCAGGCCAAGCTCGGCAAGGCCGTCTCCCTCGAGAAATCCTGCAGCTACAGCTAGCTAGTCGCTGTCGTCGTCTTTTCCTTTTCATGTATACTTCTTGGAATTAATTTGGATGGGAGAATCGGTTGTGTACAGAGACATTTTGTGGCGAACATTTGAGATGATGAATAACCACGCGTTTCTTGCAGCGTCTTCTGAATGGTGTGGCGTGAGTTTTGTGATGCGATCAGTTGCCAGTTATGGAGGCACTGGAGGTGTGGTTGCCATGAAGCCGGTGTGGCTTCCATTTTTGGTGCTCTTTGCTTCTTTCTGATCTTTGTTTAAGTAGATGGTATTGGGCGTTGCTTCCTCATAGCGATAAAAATTCAATAGAAAGTTTCCTATCGGGAAACTCAGCTGCTATTTTCGGAAGCCATCTGATATCGAATGGATAGCCCAGATCTTCTGACTGTTAACAAAGTCGGTAGTACCGAACTGCCGGTAATACCCATCCAACAACAGTCATTTCAGGCCCTGTGAATGCAGTGCTTAGGTTTGCGTCAGGGGCTCTGCAATCTGTGCTAATGATCTGTTCTTTTTACTGCCAAAAATCCGATTCTAGCAAATCACCAGGACGAATCCTGGTAATAACGCGCAGAGCCGTTTCACTGTTGCAGAGTAGATCGATGTGAAGTGGTGTCATTAGCTGAGTACTGTAGTTGCAATATCCTACTGCATTGAAGGAGTAGGGGTCGGCGAAGGCGTCAAGGGATCTCACATGATCACATCACATGGACACTGTCAGAAAGGGAAATTCAGTTTTTGGCTATGGCATTTATGGATGTAATGATCAAGCACTGTGCTAGATGGATCAGATTGTACGTGTATTTTTTTTCTCTCTTAGATCGATTGTACGTGTATTATCGTAGTGGTAGCATTAGTGTGTACTGTTAGGCAGTACCAGCTTTACAGCTGAAGCGAGTAGTTCCATTAACTTGGTAAGTTTATTATTATGGTGATCTGCATTGGGGTTGGGCTGGCTACTCTACATCTACGAGTGTTCTGTTTGCTGAGGTGTTAACCGTGGTTTTTTTTTTCCTTCTGAGAGGATGTTAACCGTGGTTAGGACTTGGTGTTTTGCCGTGCTCTGCTCTATTGTGTGAGAGAGCCCATAGTATCCTGTGCTTTTGCCGGCCTTAGGCTATCTTCCCCGTACGGCATATGGCCCGTTTGGGCGTCAGGAGGTGGTTTTTAGTCTGGGAAAGTTTCAACAATGCGTTCAAGAACATACAAGCTGTTAGATCATGTGGCTAAATCTAATATATTTTAGTTAATGAATAATTAACAATGTTGAGTACTGATGATTATTTGAGGCGTGTGACGTGTGTGGACTAATGTCGGTCAATTTAGGAAAAATTTGTGCCGGGAAAAGATGGTGTTTTGGTCTTTGCATGTGTAGGGTGACTCGGAGGCGATCGTGGTCTACGGCGCTGACCGGGAGATGGCTTAGTGCGAAGTCATGGTCCAGAGAGTCGAGGATGCTGGAGGAGACAGTCGAGCTCGAGTTGGAGCGTATGGAGATCAAAGATGGATGATGCGTGTTAACCGTGGTTTTTTTTTCCTTCTGAGAGGATGTTAACCGTGGTTAGGACTTGGTGTTTTGCCGTGCTCTGCTCTATTGTGTGAGAGAGCCCATAGTATCCTGTGCTTTTGCCGGCCTTAGGCTATCTTCCCCGTACGGCATATGGCCCGTTTGGGCGTCAGGAGGTGGTTTTTAGTCTGGGAAAATTTGCACAATGCGTTCAAGAACATACAAGCAATTCTCCAAGTCTTCTATAAAAAAAAAACAATTCCCCCCAAAAAAAACGCATTCAAGAACAGACACATATATGACAACAACACATGCCAACACCCCAGCTTGCAATTAATTACTGAAGAACCCCATAAGTCATAGTCACAGCAAAGCTTGCTTAATTTGTTCAATCTCACTCCATAATGTTATACTACTACTTAATACTAACTCAATCTTAGACGTAGTAGCTTCTTACATCATCTTGAGCAGCTGTCACCCAATTTACTCAAGTCACAATTCAAAAACAAAAAAAAACGCAACTCAAGTTGCAATGTCATCTCATTCTGATCCAAAACCTTACCCTTTCTTTCCAAAACAACAACAGATGAAATACTTCTACCAGTCAGGGAAGAGCCAGCGTAACCTCGCCTTGGCCATGGTCGGCGACAGGGTGCCGCTCTACGGCGGCGGGTCAGTGCTCAGCGGCACCCCGGTGAAAGGCGTGAGTGCGCCACGGTGTGCAGCAGCCTAGAGCTGGGACTTGAGCGGCTTTTTCGAGTGGCGAAACCCGGCCAAGACGCAGTACGGTCTAAACACGGTACGACACGGCACACATCCGGCCGGGCAAGACGCAAGATTTAACGCCGGTGGGTTGGGCTCGAGAAACGACCGTTAGGTAAGACGACCATTTGGGCCGTGCTTGGACCCAAGACAAAGACAAAAAGCCCAATCCTCTAATCCTCCCTGTGTCCGCCCAATCCTATCCTCCCGGCACGGTAGCTTGGCCCAATCCTGTTCTTCCCCCCACGGCCTGGCCCAACCCTAACCTTCATCCTGGCTAATCAATATCCCCAATCCCACACACCGCCTCCAACCCTCCACCCTCGGTTCCTCCCTTCCCAAGCACCGCTTTCCTCCTCCTCTTGGCCTCTCTCCCACGCGCTCGCCTTCCTCTCTCGGCTCTCCTCCGTGAGAGGAATGAAGATGGCGGTTCTTCGCAGCCCATCGCCGCCTCATTGTCTATAGTTATTTTGGGCTAGGCTTGGTGGCAGCCAGACGACCTCAAGACGACGGGCTTTGGGCCATGCTCGGCTGGCCGGAGGCGAGGTGGTTTAAGACGCACGCAAGACGGCGGTGGCCGGCCGAGCCGAGCAAGGCACGGCACGACGCGGCCCGAAGCACGGTAGACCTAGGCCGGCACGGCACGGAACGGCCTAATGCCCAGCTCTAGCTGCAGCTGACGATGAGGATCAGGTCGCGGGCGTTCGTGCTGGGGAATTGGTTAGTTCAACTATGCATAACGAGTACTTGTTAACAGTGGACGGGAAAAGTGTGTTCAGAGTTCTGCAGATTGCTTGGCATTCAGATATATTACCACTATCTGAATTCTGAAGGAAGGACGAGAGCTTGAGCGTGTCAATCCATTTCAGTCTTTCAAGCCCTATTCGGAGTAGAGGACATGTACTGATTCCTATAAAAATTCCTGCGTTTTAAACAGGATCTGAGATGCTGGGCAGTTTGATACGACCATTGTGCTTGGTCTTGTTGGACTTGAAGTCTTACAAGTTAAAAATCACAAGTTCGAACTCAATTTGAGACAATATGTAAACAAAATGCAGTACAAAACCTACAGATTTTGGAGCCCAAAAAATAGTCCTCAAGAAGGCCCATTGAGTGCTACGGAAGAAGGTTGCTAGTTTGCCACGGTGCTTGCTAGGCCCAGCTTGTTGTGTGGACCTCATGGCCTTTTCTCACAGAATTTTATAGTCATATTTAGGAAGCAACCGGAGACCCCAATTGTGGAGGGCATGTCGAATACTAGGCTACCAAGTTCCTGTTTTCGTGTTTGTGCAAGTCATAGCTAGTTTGGTTAAATTAGGGCCAAGTTTGCATGATAAGTTGGCAAAATATCAAGTGAAAACGCGAATTTGGCGAAAATTCACATTTTCACAAAACCTAGACATTTCTAAAGATTATTAAAAAATTACCAAATGTAGGGGAGTGTACATTCTATATCTCAATCGTGTTTGTGTGTGACGCACGGAGAAGATAAATACTTGGTTAAAACAATGAAAACACTATTTCAACAAATTAAGCATCAAATGCGTACAAAGCCCCTGTTCGAACGCAACAATTTCAAAGGAATTTCGTGGAAATTTAATAGAAAACAATTCAATTTTTCATAGGAATCAAAATAGACGGTACGTTCCAAACGGGACCTATTAATATCTATAGGAGAAGAATAGGAATAAACGACTTTTCCCTAATCTCCCCCTCTATCATGGAAGAATAAAAAGCTTTTCCTATGCTAGCTGGTCCCTAGGAACAAGAATCGAAACACCCTTGTTCTTTTTTTTATGATGAGAACTATGTGCCATAGATAGTGCAATATTTGGTATTGCTGTTAGTACAATTATTTGAAATGGTTGATAAGAACGGGAATAAACAGCTTTTTAATCCTTTTTCTTCCCCTCTAACAAGGAAGAATAAACATCTTTTCCTTTGCTGGTACCTAACCTAGGAACATGCATTTAAATAGCCCTTTTCCTTTTCCTTTTTTGATTATTACTGATGAGAACCATGGTATATATAATACAGTTTGGTAGTGCTGTTAGCTAACCTGGGCCCAAACAGGGAGGGACAGCAAGCCTTGTGCCGGGCCTCTCACATCTTTTTCTTCCCTTTTCTTTTCCTTTTTTTTTTGGCTTTAAGAATTGTCAGGGGCTAGATAACCTGAGTTTGAAGGCGACTCATTAGAGCATCTTTAGTATATTGAATCGACGTCGATTCAAAGTCATGCCACGTAAGCATTTTAGGAACCGAGTTTACTTTTCTCCAGTGTATTGAACCGATTCCTACTAATAACTGGGACCTACATTACATTAAAAAAACCACAAAATAATAATATCCTCTCGCAAACGCACTCTTTTCTATTTAGTTGTTTAATGCTAATATGAATTGTTTAATGCTTTGAATCGATTCTTAAGCAGAGTTCGGTTCCATGCATTTTTTGGTTGGAATCGACCCCTCCAATGTATTGAATCGATTCAATGCATTCTCTCTCCTCATTTGAACCAGCTAAAATACAACATTGGAGATGGTCTTACACATTAAACATCTTTGTTTTAGAACATAGACATCAAACTTTGATTGATAAGGTCTTTAGGAGGCTTTAATTAAGCTTTTAATAAGGTCATTATGACAAAAGTGATGGCCTCCTTTTCTTTCCTTCTCCTTTGTATCCTGGTCTCCGTAACGAGTAGTACAAAGCCGCACGCTTGATGCACCAACCGCCTATGAGTAATTGACCCAAAGAAAGAATCATGCATGCTGCGTCTAGTTGCTTCATAATACTAATAATTAATCACCATTGGAAAGGCTTTGCTAGGACAAAGGCTACCTCCCAAGCCTTGGCAAGTACCACCAATCTTTTGTTTTCCCCAGTACTCCTATCCAGTAGCATTTATGAAGTTAGATAGATGATCCAAATTGCGCAATGAGTTTGCAAGAAGCAAGTTCTTGAGTGCGATGGAGTTGCAAGATTATTCAGATGGATGGAGTGCTCAACTGAACTGAATGCAACAGGAGGAGAAGGGCAGATGGAGTACTCAAAGTTTTGTGTTCAATTAATCTTTGATTTGAAGCTCACAGCAAGCAATATCACTATATCAGTGATCCCCCACCACGTCGATAACTTTTGTCACAAAACCTGATGATTAGCGCGGAACTCGATTGCAGGCTGACAAGGAATTCTGATCACTTTCAGACTCCAGTCATCGTCATCATCAGGAATCAGAATACGGTACGCGAAGATCCAGAATTGAATGAGCATGCAATGCAACCGTGCTGCACTCTTTCACTTGAAAATTTTCCCCTTCCTCAGCGGGTCCGGTCCCTTTCATGGGTTCAGCCAACCTCCGTTTCAGTTTCAGTTAGCCGATCGCTCTGCGTGGCGAAGCGAAGGTGGCGGCGAGGAGAACGCGCATTTGCGCCGTGCAAGGGACGGCGGTCGGCCGTGGAGCACAAGGCCGGAAAGAGCCACACGAATGGGGAAGGCAACTCGGCACAAAAACTACCGAAAACGGCCAAGCAGCCAGGCCGAGTGCAAGCTAGAGAAAATTCTATCGCCGGTTACTGGTGTTAACGGTGGGGTTCGATAAATTTTTATACCGGGCATTTTTTTGGATTTATTTAATTTTCATCCAAATTCAAATTCAAAATTTAGATAAATTTCGTGTTTACATTTGAGAAACTCAAATTCCAATTAAAAAATTTCATCCGAAATTTCTGGTAACCGGTGAAAACCGGTGTTATCGCTACTCTCCGATAAAAATTTCTTGCCGGTAATGTTTTCCCTGAGTGCAATACCCACGAACAACCTATACTTTTCTTTGCTGTTTCTGCATCATATGTCATTTCCATATGATTCATATCGACAGGATAACATATCTTCAAAGCGTGCCTCCTCTCAGTGCCGCAGCTTGACTTGAAAGCACGCACTTGCACTGCATAACGAGTAAATTAACAAAGTAACAAAACGAAAATAGCACTGTAGAGGCAGGAAGATAAGAGGGCATTAACCTGTAAATCCGACGGGAACGAGAAGCGCTATCGTGGGAGGAAAGCAAGTTCCAGCCAGCGAAATGGACGCACACCAAACTCGACACGTTCGTGCCAAGCTAATGGCGTACTACTGTGCAATGATTGCAACATCGACAAACGTGCCACCCATCCACATGGGAAGGAACCTGACTGACTGAATTGAGTTGCTTTGTGCTTTGCTGATGATCTTGAGAAGATTCTTGCCTTTTTTTTAAGGCCTTTTTTTAGTCTCATGGGCGGCCTCCATGGATTCCAATATGTATATAATGTATCTGGTAGACTGTCACCACTGCACCCGCGAGTGCTCTCCACTTGTAGCATCCACTCATTCAGCTAGTAGCCAGTGTGCTTTGCATAAGAGGAAGCTTTGGGCTGAAACATTCAGTTCAGCTGTATCTGGTCTGACACAATGTTTCAGACTTTACCTCTACTTGGTATAAGCTTCTTGGTGACATGTGTGGTAGTTTTGTCGGCGGCGGAAGGGGACCGGCGGCCGTACATCGTCCACATGGACGTGTCGGCGATGCCGACGCCGTTCTCGACGCATGAGGGCTGGTACCTGTCAATGCTGTCGTCTCTGACGGCCGCGACGGCCAAGGACGCGCCGGAGCACCTGTACACGTACGCCCATGTCATGCATGGGTTCAGCGCGGTGCTCACCTCGCGACAGCTTAAGGAGCTTCAGGGGATGGAGGGGCACGTGGCCGCGTTCCCGGAGACGTACGCTCGGCTCCACACCACGCACACGCCGGGGTTCCTCGGGCTCAGTAGCGGCGTCGGCGTCTGGCCGGCGTCGAACTACGGGGATGACGTGATCATTGGGATCGTTGACACGGGCGTCTGGCCCGAGAGCGAGAGCCAGCGACGCCGGCATTACTAAGCCCGTGCGGCGAGGTGGAAGGCGCGCGGCGAGGCCGCGCCGCTTCAAGGCCACGATGTGCAACCGGAAGCTCATCGGTAGCGGTCCTTCGAAGCAAGGCCTGAAGCATCGCGGCTTCAACATCTCCTCCGACGACTCACGACTCGCCGAGGATTACTACGCCACGGCTCCCACATCGTCATCCACGGCGGGCGCCGCCGTCAAAGGGGCGGCTTC
Organism: Phyllostachys edulis; assembly: GCA_036346405.1. NCBI lineage: Eukaryota > Viridiplantae > Streptophyta > Magnoliopsida > Poales > Poaceae > Phyllostachys > Phyllostachys edulis. The sequence continues at coordinate 39,907,578 of CM070551.1, read as the reverse complement.
GCCGGCCACGCTAAGCAAGCATACCACCGGCGTCGCCGATGGCGTGGTGGCCATGTACAAGGCCGTGTTCTCTGCCGACACGCTGAGTCCGCGTCGGCCGACGTCGGTTGCCGCCATGGACGAGCCATCACCGACGGCGTCGGCGTGATGTCGCTCTCGGCTGGCTTCCGGAGACTTCGTGACGACACCAATGTGATAGCCATTGGGGCCTTCGCCGCCATGAAGAAGGGCATCTTCGTGGACGTGCTTTCTGCCGGGAACGACGGCTCCGACGGTACACCATCATGAACGCGCGCTACGGATCACGACCGTCGGTGCGGCGAAAGCATCGACAGGACTTCACCGCGGCAAATCACGCCGGCGGCGGCGGCGGTAGCGCAAGGAGCATCCAGGCATGTCGGTGTACCGCGGGCGAGGCGATCGCCGTAGCGGACCTCTACTACGGCCACGGCAACAAGAGCAAGCAGAGGTGCGAGTACTCGACCTCACCGCAGGAGGTGGCGGGAAATCGTCTTCGCACCGCCGGCGAAACATCACCAAAGAGATGGACGAGGCGCAGAGCAACGGCGCCTCGGCGTGATCGTTGCGAGCAACATGAAGGAGTTCTGCGGCCGACGGAGTACATCATGCATTGGTGCTCGTCACCTGTCGGACGGCGCGTCCATCCGTATATGCGTGGCGGCGAGGCGCCCAAGGTGAGCATCCGGTTCGTCATAGACGGAGCTCGGCGTCAGCCGGCGCCGATCGTATGGCGTACTTCTCGCCCGCAGGCGAGCGAATCGGCCGGCTATCTGGCCGGACATCGTCGCTACGGATCGACATCCTCGCGGCGTGGGTGCCCAACAAGGAGGTCATGGAGATCGGTGGCGAAGCTCCACACCAAGTACATGCTCGTCTCCGCAGACGCCCATGTCGTCACCGCGACGTTCTTTGGCGTGGTCGCCTCGCTACGATCGGCGACCCGGATCGGAGCCGGCGGCCATCCGGTCCGCCATGATGACAACGGCCTACGTCAGGACAACGCCGCAACGTCATCGTCGGCATGATGAGCGGATCGCCGGGGACGCCACTCGACCGGCGGCGGCCACGCCACTTAACCGAGCCACGGACCCGGCCTGCGTGTGCGATGTGGTGCCCGACGACTACGTCGGCTTCCTCTGCGGCCTCACATGGCTGACCGCCAGATAGCGATCATCATCTGGCGGCGAACGCCAACAAGGCGCACGAGCAAACCCTGACCTGAACTATCCTTCCTTCATGGTCATCCTCAACAACACCAAGTCGGCCACACGGACGTTCAAGAGGGTACTGACCAACGTCGCCGGTTCGCCGGCCAAGTACAGCGTGTCGGTGACGGCGCCGGCGGGGATGAAAGTGACGGTGACGCCGCCAGCGCTGTCCTTCGGCGGCGAAGGCAGCAAGCAGGGGTTCAGTGTCACTGTGCAGGTCAGCCAGGTGAAGAGAGCAGCAGATGACTACAGCTACATTGGGAATTATGGGTTCTTGAGCTGGAATGAGGTTGGAGGCAAGCATATTGTCAGGAGTCCAATAGTCTCAGCATTTGCACAATGAGAAAAAAGAATGTTAGCATAGCAGGAGCAAAACTAAAATCATGATAAAACAAAAAGAATAAACTATATACAATCCTGATCAGAAGCAGAAATGACAAATAGACTGAAAAAGAGAAGTCTCACCAGGATACTGATGTTGTCAAGTGTATTTATAGCCTTTTTATAAAATTCTAAATTTCTCATTATTTTTTCTCAGCATATCAAATTCTGCTTAAAATGAACTACTAATACCACAGTTTGACTCGCTTCGATAGAAGATGCATGCAAATGGGTGAAATGATAAGCGTAATAAAAATTCTCCACGAACCTCAAATGACTACTCTGTTCTCCATCAAGAACAGCAATCAGGTATCAATGTACCATAGACACACTCGTAATGAATAGGAAAAAAATATTGACTTGATTGTCTGGTTTTCCAGAGGTATATTGGTATTTACACGAGGGATACAAAGTGAACTTCAAAAGCAGTGCACTTGTATATGATTTGTACAGTGAAGACGACCCAAGTCCTTCAAAAAGGAGTTAGCACCTGATGAACCACATTCTTCTAATCACCTTCACTCCTGTACCTTCCTAGCTGTGAGCAGAAATAGACCAAATACAAGATAAAAGCAAAGACTAGACTTATTGGGGAAAAGAGTACTCAATAATTTCACAGAGTGCATGCTTCAGCAAGAAGTATTCTCTAGTCTCTCCTGTCACCATTTTGGGATCTGCAAATGATGTAAGATGGGACAATCAGCGGGTGATCATTCAGGTCTTCCAAGCAATTCTTCCAGCGTTACAGCATATTCTTGTGCTATCTCCTTTTCAGCAGCCTAATGTGCATGGTTCAAACCTTGAAACGAAAGGCTATTTAACTCCAGCCACTAGCCAACATTAGAAGGAGCTGCAACTGTACTGCTGTAGTCCAAGGAAAATGGATTCAATAGGATATTATTAACATTATGCCATTCAATCTCGAAGGAATCCAAATCTGTTGTACCCTCGGCCATTGGAAAATTCATGTCCATCTTGTTGGAAAATTAATATTATTAACATTACTGAGACCATTGGAAAATTCATGTCCATCTTGTTGCTACCACATCGCTGCAGGTCTGCAGTACTCACCACCATTCCTACACCTATTCATTTTCAACTTCTACCTTAGGAATTTGTTAGCTGAACAAAACCTGCAAATGATCATCCATATCACATCGAAGTCCTTTTGCCACCCACAATTAGGTACTTGTCCATGCTATCATCTGACCACTGTTGCAAGGGACACATAGACTCTCGCGCTCATCATGCATAGATGAGTTGCATGACTTGCAGCTATGTGGCTTCCAGAGTCCTATCGCCTTGTTTCCAAAGCCCTACTTAGTATCCAGTCATTGCAAAACCCACAATTCCTCAGGCTCAATAGCTGCACAGGAGCATCGGACTATGGTGGGATGCCATCATACATATCATCAGGATTCCAATTTTTTTCTTGCTAGATGTAAATCTGTTTCTACATTGCTTCTACCCTTTCTTTTTCTTTTTCCTGGAGAAGATATCTAGTTACCACATAGACAAGCTAAAAGGGAATATAAATTATCTGCCTGACAAGTGACAACCACGGTTTAGCCAGTTGATTTTAGACATATCACACATTAAACAGAATAAAGATGCAAGGTCAATAATCGTACATACCTTGAAGAGATGGCTGAGATAATTAGCTCAGTGCAAGCAGTAACAACACTTGTACTCACATAGCAGTGACACACCTTTTGAGAAGAAAAACTTCAACTGGTTAGCTGCTTCCAAATAAATTAGTACAATAAAATATATTAAGTTTTGCAGAAATAAGAATTATGGAAACTAAAATAAAGCAAGATTTATACTGGCTTTGGAACAACATAAAGAATGAAACAGATAAAGCGACGCAAAAAAGAAGGCAAAACCACATAGTTGAGAGACATAATAATAAAATATGAGGAAAATCTTAATTTGACTTCATTTAACAAGATATTTGTGAGGGCGTCAAATATGCTGCCCTGTGTCACATCAATGACATCAATCGTACATTACAGACTTTGAAGTTAAAAAAAGTTCAACAATCTGGTTTCTCAGAAGTACATAGATATTTACACTGCGGTTGCGTACCAAAAGGATCGCCCATACTTCTAGGTAAGATGCTCATGCTGTAAACTCCCAACTTTACCTTCAGTACTCTCTGCACTGCCCGGCAGTGATAAAAGAAGTATATGGGAATATAAATCCGACCAAAGAACACTATCAAGTTTCCTAATCAAATCGATCATTGTTCTGAGATAGATTTCTCAATGGCTCTCACATAAACAGATTTTGGCAGAGTTCCAGTAATACTATGTATTTTCTCTCCATTCTTGAAGAGTAAAACAGTTGGAATCCTCTCAATACTGTAAGATGTTGCAATCTGTGGGTAATCATCAGCGTCAAGCTTATAGCATTGTATCCTTCCAGCGTATTCTTGTGCTATCTCATCGACAATTCGGTGGACCATTCTACAAGGTCCACACCACGAGGCCCAAAACTCAATAAGCACAGGTACATCACTGCAGATCACATATTCATTCCAAGAGCATGCAGTAATTGTTTCAGCTGTACAAATGGACAGAACAATCTTTCTATTAGATATCTTCTCTATATTTGTAGATAAAATTCACGGAGAAAAGCTAAAAAAAATATGACAAATATAAGAGCAGTTACTATGCTCATGTAAGTATGTAACAGAGTTAGGAAAATTGAACATCTCAAATAAGTAAATTGGGTAGCTACAAGTCTTTACTGAGGTGGGTTACAAAGATGAACTAAGTTAATGGGTCCATCTATTAAATGAGGAAAATAATAAAGCTATGTATAGGATCTGCTCAATGGTGCAGCATGTAGGAACAGGATCATACGCCATATTATCATGAAATTGAACAGGTGAACAGTAGGAACTAGCTGAAAAAATATGTAGAACAGTCTAATAACAAAAATAGGGGTAGACTTGCAAGGGCTGACAAAAAAGCTCATTATGGGCTTGAATCAAAATTGCTTCGATTACAGTAGTAAATTGGTTAAAATTGAAATGGGTCAATTTCGAATGAAAAAAGGTTAATGAGGCTCGGCTCATAGTGGTTCGTTAGCTCGCTTTTAAAATAACCACTTAAACAATAAATAAAATTATTTTAAGTCGAACTATGTCAATTTCGAATGAAGCTCAATAATAGCTCGTTAAGCTCAATAGCCAGCCCTTGTAGTTGCAAGGCCCTAGTGTTCACTATGTTTGTCTATGCAACAGGCAGAGTATTGAACTTTGAGCTGCATTTACCTTCACGGTCGTAACCAACTCACACTTTCACACACACATGCCAACATCCTTGTAACAAAATATTACATGGAAACAGTAATATCTTTTTTTTGAAAGTAGAACAGTAATATATTTTAGAATACTTCAACCAGTTCCAGGATAAAGTTCAATTTGCCAGTAAGGAATTTGAACATGTGCCGAGGCCCCCAAGGTTCAACTTTGTAACATACTCAAGTGTTCTGAACTTGAATTCAAAAGATCAACTCTTCTGGCCCATTCATTCCACCTCATTAACTATGTTACAATCACGCTTCTAACAAGCTGCCTTCATTACAGCTTATAGGCTGCACCACCATTTACAGTGATATACTACACCTATACAAGTAAATCTACTAGTACAACATAATGGAAACTACACAACACATAAGGCACAAGGCAGTATTAGTATATTGGCACTACCCAACGAGCAATCATACAAGAAACCAAGAAATGATATAGCATATTGAGCCAATCCTACGAGCGGTTAGAGGGCGCGATAAGCTTCATGGGGATCAGCGCGGAGATGCCCTTACCGCCGGGGGAGTAGGCGCAGCTCACCCTCGCTGCCGCCGGGCGCGGCGGCGGTCGGCGGATCCGGGACGCGGCGTCGGGACGGTGGGCCCAGCGGCGGCACGGCCACCGGCGGGTGGAGGAGGAGCCGTAGCCGACCCTCCGGCGGCTGGCCGCGGCGGCGGCGGAGGGAGCCGGGAGCGGCGTGGCGCAGCAGACGCGGCGCGGAGGCGCGGGGCAGGCGGCGGCTGCGGCCATGCTTGGTTTGGGTAGTTTGGAGTCGTGGCGGAGAATGCAGTAGGTAGAAAAATTACAAGGCATCCGCACACAAACGATCAGCTTATGACAGTGACGGTGACCCGAAGGCCAAAGCCAACGTGTGCAAGTATTTTTTTTTTGAGAAACACGTGCAAGTATTTCTGGTTCGAAAAAATTAGACTGTTCCAACATCCAGCTTTATATTTAAAGAGACTAGCTAAACAACATGCTACTGTTTTCTTTGGTCAAAATAGTAACTTTCTAGGCCGTTCGATGCGCTCTGTGATTGGTGAGAGAAAGATGGTAGGAGGCTGTCCGATGCTTTGTGATTGGTGAGAGAGAGATAGGGTGGAAAGTGAGATTGGGTTGAGGATGAAAATAGTTAGTATATGACAGAGGTGATATCTGGGACATTGGATGTCTATCTGATGGCTCAAAAATCTGACTATTTTGCAAAAGAAAAGCAGTCACATGTTGTATTAACATATTTTAATTAATTTTCTTTGCAAAATTATCACATGTATTTACTGAATGTATTTTTCATACGTGTTCAAAAAAATTTAGGAAACGAAAGTCCACTTTTCCTCTCATCGTCAAATCTTCGAAAGGCAAACATATATCAGAAACGATTAGAAGGTGCTAGGAGAGAATCATATTTGTGTATATTCAACTTCAGTACGTTAAATTTTGCGTAGAATCTGAACAAATTTGTCGGTTTCATTTGACAGATGTGTTATCTATGATTTACTTGTGCGTTAATCCTCAAGAGACAGGATAAAAGGAGGATCTTCCTTTGTCCGGACAGAGTTGACTTCGGGAGGAAAATGTAAGGTTAACTGGGAACGGGTTTGCGGACCGAAGTGCTTCGGGTCTCAAAATATTGTAGTTAGAAAAGCTTACGAGGGCACTTCGGCTTCGATGGCTTTGGGCACAATGAACAACGCCAGAAAAACCTTGGAATGGAAATTCCTCATGACAAGGACTTGACGCTTTTCAATGCTTGCACTCGTACCTCACTAGGAAACGGCTGCTGAACATGCTTCTGGAATTCGGTATGGCTACATGGCAAGAGGTCACGTGACATCGCACCCGCCATTTATGACCTTCAAGATGGAGAAATATATACCTTGGTCCACAGGGCCCTACAGGAGGACAACTGGATAAGAGACATTGATCTTCAAGCGCAACTAACATTTCAGCACCTCCTCCAAGAATCCATATCCTCATGAGAGCAGCTTTAGGCGGTAACACTTCACCTTGGAATTGATGACCAAATTCTTGGAAACTCATGGCAAATGGCATCTACACGGCGGTCTTGGCCTACAAGGTTCAATTCCTGGCTCAACCAAGACAGACCTTCACTTCAAAATATGAAAAACTTGAGCACCGCCAACATGCAAGTTTTTCACTCCAAAATATGAAAAACTTGAGCACCGCCAACATGCAAGTTTTTCGCGTGGCTAGCGATCCAATATAGATTTGGACTTCTGACCAACTGCAACGCTCAGGTTGGCAAAACAACAGCCATTGCGTCCTTTGCCGCCAACACCCAGAAACAACGGCACATCTTTTCTCCACATGCAGGTACTCCGCACGCATTTGGAATATAATCTCCAATTGGCTAGGCCTAACGAGTTTTCAACCGTTCCAATGGGCAACGCCATCTTCAACTCATGAATGGTGGGACACAGTTCTCGGTACAAGGGGTGCAGAGAAAGACCATAGCAAGCTTGGTCATTCTAATTACTTGAGAAGAACATGCGAGTTTTTAAAAACAAAAGCACCATACTGCAAACCCTACTTATAAAGATAAAAGACGAGACGAGAGCTTGATACCTTGCAGGGGTAGTGTCTAAAATCCATCGTACCGGGATATTAGACTCCCGCGTCTTCTTTTTTTCTCTTGTTCAAACCTTAGTACATAAACCTTGTGTTAGTTTAACCACCTCCTTTCTAAATGAATGCGGTAGGCAAGTCTTTTGCCTGCACGTTTAAAAAAAAACAGAATGTACACAAACACACAAAAACATCTCAACAAAAAAGAAAAAGAATGTACACAAAACACGACTTTACATTGAAGTATAAAAACTAGACTGTACAGGATTCTGCAACCGATGAAATATAATTTTGCCACGTATTCCGAGAGCCTGCACGACCTATAAAGCAATCGCCGCCTCGCCGGTTCAAATCGAGGCATCCACTTCCAATCGTTTTGCCATTATGAATTCAGGATCCTAATAACTCGAGGTCTCAATTGTGTCCCAGACTCCTCTTCTTTTTGTCATGTTGGGAAATTCGTATCGTCGACGTGGTGTCTACCGTGCGCATGGTGGGGACGAAGATAGGGTTCGACCGGCGCATGGAAATCCCAATTAAGGGATCATATATTAAATTATAATGTTATCTCTAAATTAGAAAGTTATCTTTAGGATTGTTTATTTAAAGCTAGAGATCAAATCGTGATCCAATTAGTTAATTGCCTCTTAGGAAAGCAATAGTTAGAGATTGGTTCGTTAGCGCCGGGCCATAGCTATAAGTGGCGCACGGTAGTCCTGGTTTTCGGAAGTAATGCAATTCAGAAAATCTAATCCCAAATTCCCAGTCCACTTCTCTGATTCCCTAACCTTCCTCTCGTTACCGTGCACCGGGTAGCCATCACGGCGCCGGGTCGCCGGAGCTACCGGCCGAAGCCCCCTATTACCCACGATTATCCCCTATGCAATCTAGATTATACCAACTTGGTATCAAAGCCACCTCCGCCCACCACTACCATGTTCGGTTCCAAAGCGGGAGAAGAAGTACATATCATTTCGAGAATATTCTGAAATACTATGCAATAATGCTGCCGAAAGAAAAATAAATTAACTCAGAGCATGTATTCTAGCAAGATTCCAATCTGGTTGCCCGTTTCTCCAACGTGATGAGCATGTTGGATTAATTTCCCGTTATGTGGACCTACATGAGTTTAATACATATTAGCTATCTATTTTGGTTGGCTCAAAAGTATAAAGTGATCAAATAAAGTATTTATTAAGAGCCGAGTATCTTTTAAGGATAAATATGGACTTGAATTTTAAATCTGTGTAGAGACCTATTTGGAATCTATCTCTAATTATGGGACGGGATATGATTCTATACCAAATGCTATAAATAAGGGTCAGATCCTCCCAGCAGGGTAACTCATGCCATACTACCTATCCCCATCTGTTGTTGGAATTTGTGACTTACCTCTTGCTGGGAAAGACCAAACCCTAGGTAGATTGAGCACCTGCACATCTACTGTTTCAGATCATCCCTACGACGAACAATGGCATCATTGTCAGGTACGCTTCCGCGTTTACAGATTATATAGGTGTTGCAATTACTGCATATACGATCCTATTAGTTTTTGATCATCTAGTTTAGATCAGAATTATTCTAACAATTGGTATCAGAGCATATGTATGTGTGTTTTGCAACCCTTCTGGAAATCATCAGATCGAATTGGATCGTTTTTTTTCGGTCTGGTTGGTTCTGTGCCTTCGCTTTAGATCGGTATTTCCTTCTGATCTGCATCTGGCTCCTTGCCTTCACCGCTGCGCGCCTTCATCTCCTTCTGCCGCCTCTTCGTCCCTGTGCGGCCGTGTGCCCTCAAGCCGCCACCACCACGTCGCCCTCTAGATCGCGCCGCCTCCGCGTGTTTTTCGCCGCTTCTCGCTGCACGCCCTCTGGCCCTCGCCGCCTCCGCGTGCCGAGCGACCCGTCGGATTCCGCCGCCGCACATCGCCAAAGCGTCATTTGGCCTCCGCAGCGCCTAGCGCGACCTCCAGTTTCCGCCGCCACTTGCGCATCGCTGCGCTCTTGGCTTCCGCCACTTCGTTCCACGTTCGTTGAGCGCCGCGCCACGGGTCGCCCGCCTCCGCCGCCAGCAGATCGCCCGCGCCGGCTGCTTGCCGTCGTCAGATCAAGAGGCGACGGCCCTCCGCTCGCGCCTCTCCGCATCTTTGGTTCGGCCTCCACCGCCTCCGGTGTGGCCGAGCCCTTCGGTTCTGCCACCTCGGCGACGCCGTGCGCCCTTCGGTTCTGCCGCCTCGGCGACGCCGGGCGCCCTCTCGGGATTCCGTTGGCCTCGTGATTGCAAGCCGAAGCGCCCTCAAGTCATTGCCTGCCATCACAGGCGCCGAGCGGCATCTGCTTCACGCCGAGTGTCTTGAGCCCGATGCCTTCAGATCTCATCAGGCCCTCATTTCGCTGTCACGCGTTGCTTCATAAGCCCGCTTTCTTGTGCCGCCGCACCAGAAGCAAGAAATTTCTCCAGATTTAGCCCTTGTAAATTCAAGTATATTTGTGGCATTAAGTTTCTGGATTAGGAATACTCGAGGTTAAGTTTTGATCTACAGATTATATCATGCATCTTAAGTTCATCTTAGTTCTGGTTAATTCTTGTTTTTCCAGAGATTATCAATTAAATGCAATCTGCAATAATCTATCAATTGCAATATTGACAATCTTGCATTTAATTTTGTTCTGCGATATGAACTCTAGCAACAGTAAGTTTTGGCATTATCAATTAAGGCTTTAGATTAGCCAATATGTTGTTTCTAGGTATTATCATTTAAATGCAAGATTGGTTAAGTTTTTTTTAATTGCATCCGGTGCTCTGAGGATTATGTTGTGCATTATTCTATATAAATTGTGGACTTTTATAAATTGTCATCTTTAAGGATAATGTATTGATTCAAATTTGGCCAGCTAATGTTCTGCATAGGTTAACTGAAATTCTATGTTGCCAAAGCGACCTCTGTTATGTAGGTTAATTTATTCAGAACAACTAGGCAATTTTTTTTGTATGTATAATTCATATATCTATTGACTGGTCCAAAGGAAAGTCAGTATTTGGCCAAATTATATATGCAACTGTGGCAATAAATACGTACCAGTCATCAAGTTTTCATGTGAACAATAAGTCGGACCAAAGTAAGGCATATTGTTTGACGGGATTTACTGTTAGTATTCGATTGCTACAACAAGCTTACCGCTTGCTAGTTAATATTTCTGTCCAAAGACTAAATATTAATGTAGTGTTAGGTATCTTGCGTGATGGTATATACCAACTTCTGAATCAAACCTTAAGTTAGTTATTCATGTCTTGATGTGAGCATTTATTCTTTTATTTCATCTGCAAATCCTGCTTCCAATAGTTCTGCTAGCATCAATTATATACTATGCTTACTGGTACAAACTTTAAAGAATAGAAAGATAATATTTTAATTGTTCTTGGGGTAATGGATCTAGACCTTGCACTTCGTGAAGAACAACCCGCTGCTCTTGTGGCTAATAGCTCCACTGAGGAAAAGGAGTATGAGAAGTGGGATCGTTCAAATCACATGAGTCTAACGATCATGAGGTGTGTCGTTCCAGAAGTTTTTCGGGATAGCACATCAGAATAGGCCACTACAGCTAAGGTTTTCCTTGACAGTCTTGAGTAAAGATTTGCTAAAAATGAAAAGGGTGAATCAAGTACGCTTTTGGCAAAACTTATCTCAATAAAGTATAAAGGTAAAAGAAACATAAGAGAGTACATTATGGAAATGTCTCATCTTGTTTTAAAATTAAAGGCACTCAAGTTAGAGCTATCTGAGGATTTGCTCATACATTTAATTTTGATACCCCTTCCTGCACACTTTAATCAGTTCAGGGTGAGCTATACCTGTCAAAAGGACAATCGGTCCCTTAATGAGCTCATCTCCTTTTGTGTGTAAGAGGAGGATAGATGGTAACAAGATAGAACAAAAAGTGCTCATTTGGCTATGACCCCTAAAGTAAAAAATAACAAGAGGAAGAGCAAAGAAGCTGCGGGTGTGCTATCCATAATGAAGAAACAATGGCCTGAATTGCTTGTTTCTTTTGTAAGAAGGATGGTCACGTAAAGAAGTATTGTACCAAATATCATGCTTAGCGTGCAAAGAAAGGTACATTTTTTTGCTATGGTTAGCTCTGAGGTTAAGTTAACTTCTATACCTAAATGCACTTGTTAGTTAGACTCCGATGCAACATCTAACATCAGTGTGTCAATAAAGGGTTGCCTGAACTGCCGAAAGCCAAATGATGTTGAAAGATTCATCTATGTGGGCGAGGCAAGAAGGTGGAAGTTAAGTGCTAATAGAGTTTTAGATGTCTTAGAACTGATACATACGGATATCTGCGGCCCATTCCCTACGGCTTCCTGGAATGGCCAAAGGTATATTATCATGTTCATAGACGACTTCTCGCGATATGATTATATTTATCTTATTCATGAGAAGTCACAGTCCCTGGATGTGTTTAAAATTTTTAAGGCTGAGGTGGAAACCCAACTTGGCAAAAGAATTAAGGCCGTTCAATCTGATCGTGGTGGAAAATACTATGGCAGAAATAACGGATCAGGTGAACAACGTCCATGACCTTTTTGCTAAATTCCTAGAGGAATACAGGATCGTCCCTTAGTACACCATACCGGCATCTCCTAGCATGAACGGTGTTGCTGAGAGGCGAAACAGAACTCTTAAGGATATGGTGAGGAGTATGATTAGTCATTCTACCTTACCAGAGTCTCTCTAGGGAGAGGCATTGAAAACTGCAACTTATTTACTCAACAAAGTACCAACTAAGATGACTAACAAAACCCCGTACGAAAAATGGATAGGCAAAAAGCCTAGCATCAGGCATGTACGTACGTGGGGATGTCCATCTGAGGCAAGGCCGTACATGCCCAATGAAAGAAAATTGAACTCAAGAACTGTTAGTAGCTATTTTGTTGGATATTCTGAAAGATCAAGGGGTTATAAATTCTATGATCCCACTGCTAAGACATTTTTTGAAACGGGAAATGCCCGTTTTTTTTTTTTTTGATGATGTTGAGTTTGAAGGGGGAGATATGGTTAGGAACATTATTTTTGAAGAAGTTTCTGAAGGGGATTTATTTCCTCTTCCTTTAGTTATTCCCAATAATGATCGGGATCAGGTCATTTTACCCGATATTATTGAGAAAAATACAATTCAAAATAATGTCCATGAGGTTCCTCCACCAAATGATATTCCTACAGAAGAACAAACTCATCCGCCTCAAGAACCAGTGCCATTAAGGAGATTCACTAGAGAAAGAAGAAGGGCAATCTCTGATGATTACATTATCTTTCTTCAGGAGAATGAGGCTTGTAGTAAAATTTTGGGAGAAGATCCTATCAATCTCCAAAAAGCCCTGCAAAGCCCAGATTCAATTAATTGGATCAATGCCATGAATGAAGAGTTAAAATTCATGAAGGACAATGACGTTTGGGAACTTGTCCTATTGCCAGAAAGAAAGAAACCCATTGGTTGCAAATGGATATTTAAGACCAAACGGGATTCAAAAGGCAGTGTGGAAAGATATAAGGATCGTCTTGTTGCTAAAGGATATACTCAAAAGGAAGGCATAGACTATAAAGAGACTTTCTCTCCGGTTTCTTCAAAAGACTCTTGTAGGGTCATTATGGCACTTGTGGCATTTTTTGATCTTGAGCTTCATTAGATGGATGTGAAAACAACGTTTCTAAATGGAAACATTAATGAGACGATTTATATGGTGCAACCAGAAAACTTTGTGGTCAGCGACCCAAAGCAAATGGTATGCAAATTAAAGAAATTCATCTATGGGCTCAAACAGGCTTCCCGGCAATGGTACCAAAAATTTCATGAGGTTATTATCTCTTTTGGTTCAAATTTTTGGTTCTGTATGTTGATGACATATTGCTTGCTTGTAACGCTATAGGCTTGTTGCATGAAACCTAGAAATTTCTCGCTAAAAATTTCGAGATGAAAGATCTTGGTGATACTTCTTTTGTATTAGGAATTCCAATATGACGAGATCGCTCTCAAGCTGTACTTGGATTATCACAAAAGAATTATATCGATAAGGTATTGCAAAGATTTGGCATGCAGAACTGTAAACCTTTAGATACCCCTATGACCAAAAGTGAAAAATTCAGTCTTGGCCCATGTCCTAAGAATGATTTTGAGGCTAAGAAAATGCAGAACATCCCCTATTCATCTTTGATAAGGAGCTTAATGTATGCTCAAGTTTGCACTAGACCAGATATAGCATATATTGTTGGAATACTAAGCAGGTATTTAAGCAATCCAGGATTGGATCATTGGGTCGCAGCAAAACGGGTGTTGCGGTATTTGCAAAAGACGAAGAATTTCATGCTCACATATAGGAAATCGAATCAGTTGGAGATCATTGGGCATTCTGATTCTGATTTTGTTGGTTGCTAAGATACTCACAAATCCACTTCAAGTTACATCTATCTACTTGGTGGAGGTGCGGTTTCTTGGAAAAGCGCTAGGCAGTCACTCGTTGCCCTGTCCACAATGGCAGCTAAGTATGTTGCTTGCTATGAGGCTTCAAATCATGGGATATGGTTGCAGAACTTTGTCACAGGGCTGCAAATTTTGGATCAGGTCAACAGACCACTAAAGTTGTATTGCGACAACAAGTCTGCAGTTATGTATTCTAATAACAACAAGAGTTTGTCTAAATCTAAGCATATAGACATCAAGTTCCTAGTTGTGAAAGAAAGAATTCAGAGTGGTAAATTGTTAATTGAGCATATAGGTACAGACTCTATGATTACAGATCCGTTCACTAAAGGCTTGACACCTAAAGTGTTCCACGAGCATGTTGCTCATATGTGTGTGGTTTCACTTATGGAATTCAGTTCAAGTGGGAGTTTGTTTTTTTTATGCTCATGTGACAATATCAGTTTAGTATAAAGACCTTCAGTTATATTCTCTAGAGAAATAAAGTTTATATTCTTTTACTCTGAATTCATATCATCTCATTTGGTTCTGAGAAGATGTTTTGATCTCATAAGGTATAAAGTTGGACCAGTTGGAAATAGGCATGTTATGATCGCATCTCATGTAATTTCCATGCTACACATCCATATTTGATTCATGTCATTCTTTTATGTTGACATATGTGACTATTGATGGGTTTAGTTATGCTTTAAAGTGACGAAGATTGCTTTGATCCTATGTTGATATAATTGATGGACCGGATAGGTTTAAAGATTCTCATGACATAGATAGCAATTTTGGAGCTCGTAAAGTTTTTAATATGTATTTACTTATTTGTCCAAGTGAGAGATTGTTGGATTAAGTTCCCGTTATGTGGACCTACATGAGTTTAATACATATTAGCTATCTATTTTGGTTGGCTCAAAAGTATAAAGTGATCAAATAAAGTATTTATTAAGAGCCGAGAATCTTTTAAGGATAAATATAGACTTGGATTTTAAATCTGTGTAGAGATCTATTTAGAATCTATCTCTAATTATGGGACGAGATATGATTCCATAACAAAGGCTATAAATAAGGGTCAGGTCCTCCTAACAGGGTAACTCATGCCATACCACCTATCCCCATCTGTAGTTGGAATTTATGGCTTACCTCTTGCTGAGAAAGACCAAACCCTAAGTAGATTGAGCACCTACACATATACTGTTTCAGATCATCCCTACGATGAATAATGGCATCATCATCAGGTACGCTTCCACGTTTACAGATTATACAGGTGTTGCAATTACTGCATATATGATCCTGTTAGTTTTTGATCATCTAGTTTAGATCAGAATTATTCCAACAGAGCGTAGCGCACTTGCAAAGCAAGAGACCAAAAAGCAATTCCAGTTGTGCAGAAGTCGTCAACGGCACCAGAGTAACCATCTTACAAACATTCCACAGTACAAGAGCTGAATCTGCAAATATGAAAATATTACTTCAGATTACCTAATTAGCAATTTAGCAATTAATCAATAACAATACATTGTGTTTGACACTTAGTTTTCATCATCGAAAATTCCATCATTTCAACAGGTAGCTGCCGCTCAACGTCGTCATCTGTTTATTTGTGGAGCAAGGAAGATAATAGTAAACATCTCCAAGTAAACAACGAGCTAAAATTGTCTACTTGTGACATTTACAACCAGTTTTACTTAGATTGATAATTCTTAAAACAATTAGCTTTGGTATCATAAGTTGCACCTTTAACCAACAGTGAATCAAAAATTACAAAATGCACATCCATTAGTAAGTTTATTCAATTTCAGCAGGTTTCTGTCCAAAAGTTTACTTTTCAAATACCAGCCCTTGCTTAGTTGCTTGTTGCGGCTAACTTTAATTTATCCAAAATCCTCATAAAGCAAGCTCACAAACTAAAGTTATTTACGCAAAGCGTACCTGCTGTCAACGTACCTGCTGTCAACTAGAAGTGTATGAAAAAGAGAACTTGTTTGCAGGGTTTTAGTATGCGTGGAAGTGTTAAGCAAAAGCCTTACTAGTTGAACATGCTTCGGATTTACTTGCTATAGAGCATTCCAAGGTCAAACAAGCGCACACCCTGAATGCTTTCTGGCCATCTGAACTCCTTGAGATCTGGCACAATATGGCATATGTCGTCCCGTGCTATTGCCAGGCAGAGAACTATCGGCTCCGTGACATAACTCCAGAGCTTCATCCAGCCATCTCGGCCTCAATCTCTTCTGAGCCTCACTTTCCTCAATGACAGAGACAATGCTCTGCACATAGATAAAACATTTTCAGTATATTTCATACAGAGGCTTAATCAGACATCAGTAAGATAGGAGGACCAAAACTGAAAAATACAATTTGGGAGTATCTGACATTGACAACATATGTTTCAATGAGTTCACAAGCTATATATACTACTCTTAGCACAAATGTACACCTGGAATCCATGTAGGTGCGCCATTGTTGCAGCTGAATATAAGTATAAAACCATACAAGCTGTACAGTGATAATTCATGTATATGTGTTCAACTGATTTTAAACTGGGCCGCGTGCGGTCTGTAATTAGAATGCAGATGATACAGATTCGCATTGTAATTAGATTGCAGAAGATACAATATTGAAATAACTCGAAAATTTGAAAATTCAAAAGTTTTTGAAGCTTTTTGTTTGAATTCAGTTTTCTTTCCTTTTTCGGCAAGTTTCTTTTCTTTTCCGCTTTCCCTTTCCGTCCGGCCACTTTCTTCCTTTGAAAACACCTTTCTCTCCGCCCGCTTTCTCCTTCTTCCCCGAGCGTCACAGCCACGACATCACCCCGCCACCGCCTCCTTCCATCACCAATGCCACCTCCCGTGCCACCGCACCGCCTCTAGCGCCTTCCAGCGCCTTCGCCGCCTCCACCTCACCCCGCCGCCCATGCAGCCACCCATACCGCCGCCCACACCGCGCCCTGCTCCCACCGCCTTCCTTGCCCTATAAAACCCACCCCCGGGCACGCCATCCTCTTCACTGCCCACCTCCACCACTCCCCTTCCCTCCCATCGCTGGCACCGGCTCAATTCGAAGATTCCACCGCCGCCTCCATTTCTTCCCTGTGCGAGCTCCCAAGGTGAAATCCACCTCCTCCTTTCCTCCCCCTCCCCTCCCACTCAAGCATCATTGCACCTCCCGGTCTTTTTCCTCCTCCCCATCCCCAAACCCACGGAGCCCCACCCAAGACCGCCTCCCGCCGCCTCCTTCTTGACCACCGCCGCCAAGTCGCCTCACACCACCCCAAGCCCCACCAAAGCCACCCCTGTGATCGCACCACCCACTGGTGCTCACCGCACCATCCACTTGCCTCACCGGCCACCAGAACGGCCGGAGCGTCGCCGTCCGCCACCTCCTCTATGTAGGGGAGAGCGCGTGGGCCTTTCGGCCGCGCGGCTCAAACCGCTTGGGGCTGGGCCTTATAGCCTGGCCTCATGGGCCGTGGGCGCCACAAGAACGGGCTGCCCTAGTCTTTTTCAAACCATTTTGCCAAAGACTGCTCAATCGCATAGTAAATAGATGTATTGTTCATCAGCCGAAAAATGAATTACTATTCACAAATCCGAAAATGCATAGTAAACCCTAGTTACTGTCCATTTCAAACCAAAAATAGTAATTCCAAGTACTATTTAAAATCCAGTATTTGTAGGTGAATAGTAAAATAGTACTATTCCCCATCCGACACCCCTTTTCGTCCGAAACCCTAATTCGACACTTTATACTCCTTTCGACCGTTTCAAGCCCGTAAATCCAAATCTCAACCCTGTTCAGACTAATCAAGCACCAGATAAATCCCCACCATCCCACACCACCTTCCTTTATGTTTCTTTTTCCGATTTTATTGTTCCCAGCTCATTCCTTATCGAGTCGGATTTTACTTGGCTTGTTTTATTGCATTGTTTCTCGTTAGGTTACGATTTTGACGACCAGACTCCAGAAGACGTCGGACAAGATCAGTATTTAGAAGATTTTGTGCAAGAAGACCAGTTGCATTCCTCGATCATTTTGAACCCACATTTCATATATTTAATATTACTTTCATTATTATATTTGTGCCAATTACTTTAATTATTGCAATAATACTTTTGAATGCCATGATAATTAGATAAATCCTATTACTCCACAGATAAACCCACCTAGCACTTGTAGGCCATATTTACCTTGACAAGTCCACATAAAATATTATCTATATAAGTAGCTTTACCACAAATGTGTTTAATCCTGAAAAGCGGTATTAGCTGTTCGCCAATGGTTTTGGTGGAGAGTTGAGGGTTGTGTCCAGAAAGTTGGACAACCCAATAGACTTGTGTTAAAAGTGAGTCATCAGTGAGATTTGGAGGTGGACAGCCATGAGTTGGCTGTTGGGCTATCGCCTCACTGGATGACAAGTAAGGACAAGAACCTTGTGCCAAGTGACCGACACAGAAAACCGCTCAACCACAAAGCGTGGTCATTACTCCCTAGCTAAGTACACTGCTCTCCCAATTGAATATCTACTGGACAGGTAACTGCACTTGTGTGATAAAGTAGTTGCGGAACTGGGGTGTGACAGGAGTGGGCCTAAAGGGACACTCGGTAGTCAACACAACGGTAGGTGCCGTTAGCATGGGGGTGCAAGATCCACTAGGGCCGGTGGAGTCTCCCGAGGGCTGTATGGAGTTAAAACCTACTGGGTAGAGGCTAGAAAGGTTGAGCGGTGAAAAGGCTTTGTTATCCCAAACTCAGTCGTACGCTAACGTGTTGCGTGTCTATAGCTTGATAGTATGAGTTTGAGATATCTTATGGGTAAAGTTGGGTAGCTCTGCAGAGTAATTAATTAAATGTATTCGAATACACCGTGCTTCTGGTTAATGAAGCTGTGTTAATGGGTGATTCCAGTACATGAGGCATAAGTAGAGTTTTTGAGATGGTAAGTTGGTAATTGAGTTTGTTGAGAAACCCCTGTTGTTATTATTATTGTTTTACCTGTTTTAAATATAATCTGCTTTAACTACAAATTGCATCCACATATACCTATTAAGGTAAACCCTAACCATCCGTTGAACTCCTTGCATGTAATTATTTAGCTTTTCCATGTGTCTTGTTGAGTACGGAAGTTGTACTCATTCTTGCATAATCTGTAAAATCATCTACAGAGGAAATATAGGAAAACCTCGAGGATCTTGATGAAGAAGGCTTTGGCAGGATCACCAGACGACGATGACTGCTGTTTTAGGTCTCAATCGTACTCAAGTGTGCTTGTGGTTTGAAGTTCTTTTGTCTTGTATTATATTAACTTTGGGCTTGGATGCCCATGTCAGGTGAAAACTGGCTGTTAAGTCTTAATCTTACGTAATAAAATATTGACTTTTGTTGTAATCGAAAGCTTGCTTGAGACACTGCTTACTTCGCAACTGTACATCCTGAACGGTTGTGAAGAGTTTAACTATCCCAAAAATCGGGGCTGTTACAAATATGACAACACAGATACATGCATAGCATAGCACACACTGAACGACAACCAAAAAAAGAAGAATCAAGCTTGAACAGGGCCCAGGGATTCACTAGGATTCTGACAGCCTTGTCGGAGGCCGGCGCGTCGGCAGCGAGGCTCCCGCTCCCGTCGCGAGTAGCCCGCAACAGTAGGCATCTCGACGGCCTGGTGCAGGACAGCGCGACACGGTCGCACCGACGGGCGCCCGCCTGCACATGGGCCGTACGCGGGGACGCGACCCTGAATGCGCTCACCGTCGCCGCGTGCAGCATTGCGGGTTTAGGCGAGCAGTGTCGCCTCGCCGATCGGAGCAGAAGCAGCGTGAAAGCGTACGAGTGAGCGCTCGATGGGGAGGAGGGCGCGCGGCGTCGGCAAGGGTGAAGTGAACTCCGCGTGGATTCGGGTTGGGCCGTTGGGGTGGGTCGTGGGCACTAGGTGTAGGTATGGCATTGGATCTCATTCCCCGTTTCTCGATGGGGAATTCATCCATTAGGGACTGGGGTTAGAGCTATTTCTTCCTCCACGAAGATGCTAATATGCAAATACAATTCCCCATCAAGTGAAGCAAGACCGGGGCCATTTCCCTACTCCCCATCCCCGCTACCCGCATGTGTCCCGATAACCTTATGATATGTGGGCCACTAGCCCACTATCGCACTGTTTAAATCTTTAAGGGTTTGTTTGGTTATTTGCTTGGGAGTTGGGACATCATCTTTAATAATATTATTGGAATTTTTTATTTGGAACATTGATAAGCAGTCTTTAAATCATTTGAAACATTGATTCTGCCATCTCTAAATCATTTGAAACACTAATTCTGCCATCTCTATGTGTGTCTGTAGAAGAGGTTGGGGATCCAATTTTCGGGTCTGGGTCCCCGTGGGGCACCGATAACCCGACGGAGACGGGGAACGGGGGAGAATAGTACCCCAGGACAGGGACAGGGACGGAAAAGGAGATTTTTCCTTCTCTCGGGGACAGGGATGTTCCACCACTCCCCACCGGAGAATGGCCCTGTTGCCATCCCTAACTGGGTGGAGAAGCCACCGTGCCAAGTTCAGTTTTCGACTCATTTAGCATGATTTTATTTCTCCTTCAAAGAAATGGTAAAAATGACACTTCTATCATGCTTAAAATGCATGGTCGGGGCTTGCCATGTCTCCATCGCATGACAGGCCAAGTGGCAGCCTTCCATTGGGCGGTAGCCAGCCAATAGTGCTCTCACCGCGCGGCAGTCAGCTTGCCACGCAGTGGGCGTGGTAGGTCATTTATCGTGTATTTTGAGCACAACAGGGGTGATATTTTTTGCCATTTTGTTAAAAGAGAGACTGTTTTTGCTATTTCGCTTCAAAAATAGGCAAAATAAGCCAAAAACTCCAAGTTCGTATCTAGTATGTTGGACGAAACTTTTGTTTACTTGCAAGTTTCTAACGGAGACACTAGTCGTGCCGTAGCTCGTATCTGCTACTGGTGTACGACCGGAACTCAAATAATCACTGGATTTTACTATTTCCATCCGTCGAATGTCGTGCTGTTCAAACTATTTTCATTTTGAACAACAATGCGGTGTCCATATCAATTTACAGCTTGTAGGCATACTTCTACAACATGGCCTGATCGATTTCCAAGTTGTAGGCGTGGCCAGTGGAGGATGAGAGAAGTATTTCATGAGCTACTTCCAAGTTGGGTAAGCGCTTGACGTAGATATGCGACAGGTTAATTGTCCGGACTACAAAAAAATTGGTGTCTCGTGTTCTTTTTTCACCTTTGCCATTGTTTGATCATATATTGATTAATCCTCTCTCAATAGCCATATTGGTCCAATAGCGAACCCGCATGTAACGTTCCTGCACTACTCTGGTGGAATTGGATACAAATTGGATAAAGAAATAGAGGAATTTGGCCGGGAAGCATAGAGGAGCTAGAGGGATTGGGGAAGAACGGCAGAAGGCTAGGGGACAGAGAGTCGGGAGGAAGATAGACAAATGCCAATTCATTTCTGTTCATTCCCCTGTGTGCTGCTGCCGTCGCTTCTTGTACTGTGCATGTTCCACCTTAGGCCATGGCAGAGTCTAGCCCACGACCTCACGGCCCAGGACAAAGCTCAATGCCAGTCCGTGGCATTCCTCCCGTTGAAATTCGGCTTGTCCCCAAAGCATTTGAAGAAACCTCAAAGCTAGAACACCAAGCATGATGGATCCCCAAGATATTGCTTCCACTGTATGGACTTCAGGAACTCTAAATAAACAGAACTTTATTTTGTTTTCCAACTTGTGCTCATGATTTATCAATCCTGTGACTCCACTGTACAGACCACCATCAAACATGAAGATAATCAGCCCTTCAACCCTTACTGTAACTACCTCATCAGTGCAATATGCCGATGCATCAAAGCGAATCAATAGTGGTGTACTCTTCATGCTATCTAACTTAATTGTAGTCTCTGTGCTGACCACCAGATTGCAGAAAAAATAGCATTTCCACCACTTCGTCTCAATAAGCTCCCAAAGTGCAACAGTATTCAGAACCTTTAACCGACAATGGTGGCTTGGTTGGCTTAGAGTTGATCACAGGACGTCTCACATATATACTCTGCATGATTATAACCAAGTTGAGTAATATCTGTTTGGACAGTAAAACAGGAAATGGTTGAACAATGAGAACTGCAGCTGCTATCAATCCATTTTTCACCTGCCACAGCCCAAGCTCATGCATGCCCATACACTGAAGCTTGCTGGCCTTTTCAGATAATGAGCAGAACTTCTTAAATGTGTGTTCTTCAGAGGATAACCAATAGGCCTGATGTGACTGCACCAATTGCCTAAGGTTGAATACAACTTCTACCTTGGTTAGGAACTTCAACCTTGGCACACTCGGATCCCAAGGCCTAGTGAGAATCCTTAGGTGAGCACCTCACATTGTACTGTTAAGGCTAAACACTTGCTTTTCTGAACATTCCAATCCAGTAGCAAACTCAAGATCCACAAAATTTTCAAAGGGAATAGCATCAATTCGGAGGAAACAGTAAGCCCAATACTGATCAATGCCATAGCACTTGCTCATGACCAATGGTGTACCCAAATCAACCGAAATGCTTGTGACACATATTTCAGGCTGAAATAGCTCACCTCTACAGTTCACAGCCCTTTACCCATTCAATAATGTTTCACTATTCAGAAGATTGATGCCAGTGCAGCACGAGAGGTAGCATTCTTGTCACCCACCATGAACAGTTGTTGTTCACTATTTCCAGGGCTGAAACCATTTCCTCTCTATGGTGGAAACTTGTCAAACACATGATGAGCACTTTCCATTCCATATTTCCAGAGACTAAAAGCACTGCTCCCCATGGTGGCCTTTTCTCAAACACTTGCCCTGCGTCACTGATTTCACGAACAAGTGGCGGCCATGGCTGCTTCGGCTGCACACCACCCTGATAGCAGATGAACGTCGACCATGGTGGCGGCCGTAACTCAGCACCTTCTCCAGCGATATCCACTGACACGGGTCAAAAAAAAAAAGTGGAGATATGCATATAAGTATCTCATGTGCCACCAACCCAAAAAAACAATAGTGGAGATATGCATATAAGTAGGCTGCCGTGAGCACGGTTCAAAAAAAGGGCAAAACCGGTCTTACCGGCTACCTGTAGAAATCCAAACCGACAAAAAAAAAATTGATTTTAGATGAATTTTGTCCAATATAAAAGAAATTTGAAAACCAGTCTAAGCACATGTGTGCATTCAGCTTAGTGGTAAGGTTTTTAGTTTAGAAGAAGGATGTCTTGGTTCCTCACTATTTTTTAGTTTTTTCTGTTTGAAAATCAAGAAATTCAAATTTTAATTTGAAACTTTCGGCCGAAATTTTCCGATTTTCGGATCTACCGGCCCTACTGCCCCCGCTCGCACGGTAAAACCAAAACCGGTTTTGTGAACCCTGGCCGTGCGCATACAGAGGAAGATCACGTCGTTGTTTGGGTGGAACCCTAAGATCGTGAGACCCTTGGACGGTACACGGTGCTCCCCCTCCTCCTCCGTCTCCAGGTCAAAGAAGTTGTCCGAGTCCGAGCCCCAGCACCCGGCGTCGTCGATGGAGCCACCGCTGCTGCCATGCCTGTCGTCCATAGTCCAAGTGCGCTCGAACTGCATGTACGACGGTACGTCAACATCATACATTAGCTCTACCATTTGCGAGTGGTCGAAGAGGTCCTTGACGTGTGTTAATGGCCACTCCAACCGGCCGCCGTCCGACGATTATTGCATCGCCCATACCTTGAGGCGGAAGTGGCAGACCCTCGTGTACAGCAGCGCCTCTCTCTTGAGGCTCACGAAGATACTGTCCCGGGGCATCCCGTGGTAGCTTTTGTTACGCGACCACCAAGCACGGAGGAAGGAGTTTGATCTTCTGTTACCACTTAGAGATGAAGGATTATAACCACTTCATTAGGAGGACAAAACCTTAAAGCTAGCACCTAGCTCTCGCAAATAAACTCTAGTTTCTCTCTTGGAGACTAAAGTGAAAACCTTATCCCCCCCTCTCTGATGCCCTTATATAGTGTAGGCTCACAAGAAATCTTAACCTGGTAACAAAGTGGATCACATCCATCATACACACCTATAGGAATCCGTTAACCCACTACACAACTAGGTTTTCCACTCAACACAGTTACACACACTTTTCAAAGTGTTGCCTTCATCCTTGGCTCAAATTCATCATGCCTTGCCCTGCGTGAAGTATCCTTTACCTAATCCGCTTAGACCTCCGCCGTGGTTTTGCAAACCGTTAACGTTTCTAGTTTTGGGCAAATGACTACATTGCCCCTCAACCCACGTTTCCCATATCCTTCACATCGAAGTATCGCCCATGTTTTGTCACCTTTCATGTGGCCCCAGTAACTTTCCGCCAAACCTCTCACGCGACCGGATCCCCCTGAACCGTCATCACTTGCAAACGGCCTAAGTCACTTGGCGCGCCACATATCCCGCTTAACTTTGACCACTTGTGCCTTCCATGGCCCTTATCCATCTTGCGTCTTATCCGGGTCCAACTATCTCACCTAGCCTCTATGATCTCTCTGGACCTTGATTCTCCAACCAAGTCATGGTCCACCGCCATTGACTATAGTTGACTCTGGAACCACTTGCACAACAATTGACCAAGCAAATCATTTCCAGGCACAAGTTCATTCCAACCTGACCCACATCAGTCCATAAATGCATAATGCAACTCACATACACTAAATCGAAACTCCTAAGTCTAATTCCAATTTTAGCTTACGACCACAGCTGGTCAGACCGCTCTCACCATACCGGTGAGGCCTTCACCAAAGGCCGGTCAGACCGCTGTGGCCGGTCTGACCACCAGTTACATGCCGGTCAGACCGCCCCACTTCTCTTATCCCGACAACCTCTTGGAAATTTCAAACTCTATTTACTTTCAGGTTCAGTTTCCATTTACAATGACATCTAGTGTGAACACATATCCAAACAAGCATATATAAGTGTTTGATGTCCATTTCCTAAAAGCTATAAAAAAGTCACAGGGCCGGTCTGACCGCTTCCATCATACCGGTCAGACCGCCCACCACAGTCAGCCCAAATCCTCTGGGCCGGTCTGATCGCCATGCAATGGTCAGTCAGACCGTCCATGCCCAGCGGTCTGATCGGCGTTTCACAATGGTCAGACCGGCTCTAGGCAGACAACAACTCCAATATTGCAAACTCACAAAATTAAACCCAAACTTCGACAACATATGCAAAGCACACTTAATTACTCGTCACAAACCATGTGTTGACCTTCATATGGTCTCACAAGTTGACATCAAAAGTGAGCACGCTCAAACTCGAACTCATGAGGCAGATCAAGAGCCGTTTCGTCGCCTTCGCAGGCCGTGTTCAGAAGGTAAAACGTCCCCTAGCTTCGTTAGGGAACAATGCCTTGCGATGATGGTCTTTTTTTTTTTTTGCTTGTTCTACTTTTTAGAGTTATTGAGTTAGTTATCTAGACTAGAAGTCATTGTGGAAGAATTTTATGCTTAGAGACCATTGCTGCAACAGGTAAGGGACGAGCTGGAACATTTGCTAGAAGACGACCAGGATTTGGCTGCAATGCACTTGTCAGAAAAGGATGCCTACAGAGAGGCTTTGGATGGGGTGTCGTCAAGATTTGACGTAGAGAAAGTTGTATCAGAACTGGATGATGAAATGTACAAACTCATTACTATTTCCAACTTGTTTTATCTAGCCAGTGAATTCTACCGCCGAAATTTCGCGGATAACCACCGGTTACCGGTGTTATCGCTGGTCCGATAAATTTTTATACCGAGCAAAAAAAATTGGATTTATTTAATTTTCATCCAAATTTAAATTCAAATTTAAATTCAAAATTTAGATAAATTTCGTCTTTACGTCTGAAAAATTCAAATTTCAATTAAAAATTTCCATCGGAAATATCTGGTAACCAGCGTATCCCTCTGTATCGCACCGCGGCCGTGCAGTTCTGGGAAGCTCTCGTCGGCATGGTGACCGCCGGGATCTGTCTGGCCATAGTCGCCTACATGTGGTTCAAGCGGGGCGGCTTTCTGCGATGACAGAGTTCAGACTTCTTCAGACCAGCTCGTCGCATTTCCGAATGGTTTGTGCTAAATGTGACCATGGTTAAATATTAGTACAACAATAAACTCTACAACAGTTATGCCAAGTGCCAACACAGCATTTTTTAGGTCATTCTTGTACAGCGTTTTGAGGTCGTTCTTGTACATTTTAGTTGTGCTGCTAGCCTGCTACTGTTGTTCATCTGTGCTGATGTGTTAGTACCAGCTTGTTCAGGCCTAGAGGGGCCCAAATTAGATGGTGTACAAATTCAGAGTGGCTTCTGTGCATTGCGAATTTGTAGCCATTTCCAGATTCCAAGTTCTGCGAGGCCTGTATGCAGCGTTCTAAGTTCTAACGCGATGATATAATAAGAGAAAATACTATTAAACGGTAAAGTGTTTTTCCTCGAATCCTAAAGCTTGACCGTGTCTAACACGCAGCGGACACGACTCGCGAAGCTTCCTTTGACGAGAAGCTTCTCTCGCAGGAACTAAATATCTCTAATCCATCTTAGAAAAACTACCAAATCAGTAGCATTGGTGGCCAGTGGCTACTAGATTGTCACTGACAAGTTGCCTGATAGCTATCTCCCTCCTCTCATGGCTCTAGTTGAGCTTTGCTATAGCAAATCTGACGCTAACAAGTTCTTCTGTCTACTTTAAGCCTGCAATGTGCGTGGAGGAAACCACGTTAGCGGCGGAGGTCACGTCTGCAGGTGGGCCGGTCCTCAGCGACGCGAGGCGAGCGGCGGTGGGTTGGTCCTCCGCATCTTGTGTGGCCGCAAGCATGTGGGAGGCCACGGTCTCGCATGATGGGGAGTGGCGGTGTGCGGGCTCGGCCGGAGCGAGGCGAGTGGAAGCGACTATCGGAGGTGCGTGCGGCGACGTGTGGGGAGGTGAGTGGCCACATCAGCCCAGTGAGCACGGAGCTGTGGTGGCGAGCGGTCGGGCGGCCGCACGTGAGCACGTTGGGAAATTTTGCTCTTGTTTGATTTTCGATGAAACTTGCTGAAAGTTCTTGAAACTCTTGTCTGAAACTTATTGAAACTTGAGTTCCAAAATCTGAAACTTGTTGAAACATGTTGAAAGTTCTTGAAACTCTTTTGTTTGAAACTTGTTGAAACTTAAGTTCCAAAATCTAAAACTTCTTAAAACTTCTTGAAACATGTTGAAACTTGCTGAAACTTCTTGAAACTCTTTTATCCGAAACTTGTTGAAAATTGACTTTCAAAATCTGAAACTTGGGCTTGAAACTTTCTTGGAATCTTCTAAAAACTTCTAGAAATATGCGAAACTCACTAAAACCAGAAACTTTTAAAATATTTTCATGAGACTTCTTGAAATTTGCTGAAACTTCTTAAAACTCGAAACTTGAGTTCCAAAATCTGAAACTTGTTAAAAATTGGGCTTGAATCTCTCTTAGAATCTTCTGGAAACTTCTAGAAGTACACGAAACTCACTGGAACCTGAAATTTTTAAAATATTTTCACAAGACTTCTTAAAATTTCATGAAACCTTTTGCATATAACCAAGTTGCAGACATCAGGAAGAACAAAGCACATAAACTTACTTGAACCTGAAACTTGTTGAAACTTAGGGTGGAACTTTCTTGGAATCTTCTGGAAACTTTTAGAAATATGAAACGCATTGAAACCTAGTCGAAACTTCAAACTCGAAATCTAGAACTTTTAAAAAACTGAAACTTCACGAAACTGCTATACCATTGAAAATGCATTCCAACGGTATAGCGTGGGCTAGCAACTCTCTATAATAAAGGGACAATTCACTATATGCCACTAAATAATTTCGAATCTTCACAATATGTCACTAGTGTCTCACTGACATATAGGTCCTGGGCCCACATGTCAACCTCGCAATGCGTGACATATTATGAATCATATAGTTATTCGGTGGCATATTGTGAATCTTCTTTATAATAAAAGAATGCTCTAGTATCCCAGCTTCCTAGCCCCCCTTTCCCCTGATAATTCTATCGCATTAAGAAAACTTTGGATTACTGGTGTGCTAAGCAAAGTGAACATCCTCGCCCATTGTGTTCATTCTTTAGAGCCCAAATTGGATGGACAAAAACTTAGCCGGTCCCACAACATGCATAGCTGAAAGTCTGAAGCTCATAGGACACAAAGGAGAATGACTGAACCTCTGAATCTTACATTCTTAATGCTCCAGGGGACAAGGTTCTTCCGGCAAGCAACACCCGAACCCAAGAATCTCCCATTTGTTCCACTGGTACATCACGAAATGATGGTAAACCAAATCTTTCACAAAACTGGATGAGTTTCTTTCAACCGGCCCATGTTTGCAACGTCCCAGTGTATCATGCTATCAGATTGAACACTTGGTTTCTTGCCTCCATCGGCGTGGCCTGTAGCAACAAAGCTGCCGCCTCTGAACGGAACGAAACAAAAAACGTTACGTTGGAAACAACACCGGGACGGGCTAAACTCCCAGGAATGCCGTCCAAATCGCCGGATTTCTTAAGCGTCGCATTCCCTTGTACCTTTGTGTCTCTATATCGTACATTCTTAGCTTAATCATACCTGCCGGGTTGTACCAACCGGCCCTTGCTACAGGAATCACAACTACATGAAAAACTAAGACATGCATCAAATTAACACAAGTTTGCACATTGCAAAATTTTGGGTGAAGACTTGTAATATGTCTGTGGTTGTTCGTAACGATTTGCAACAGCGGAGCCAAGTCAGCATTGCATGAAGCCTCGGGATGTTGCCCCATCAGGCCGAGACCCATCTCCGCCTCTCCACACTGCCACACCGGAACAAGCCGAGTTTTTGGTTGTTATGGCACTATTGGCGTTGTGATTAACAAAATTGACCCTCTCCTGAAATCAATAGCAAAAATGGCATCACGGACCTAGCGCCGCTTGACACGTCACCAAGTTAGGTCCTCAGGGGGTGGACCTCGCTCGTCCGTGCCTCAAGACACCGGACTCCTCTCATCTATGCATCAAGGGGCCAGACGCCTCCTCCATGCTCCACGTAGCAAGTACGTGCCCCTGGGGGCTGTACCTATGCCCGTCCGTGCCCCATGGGGCCGGACCTAGCTAGTTAGTGCCCCTAGGGCACGGTGCCGACGATCAAAGTACCCCTGGGACACGGTGGAGCCTTGCTGTTGCCCTAGGAGCCGATCGAAGTACCCCTGGGACACGGTGGAGCCTTGCCGTTGCCCTAGGAGCCGGACTCCCCCAACTTTAGGTGATTTATGATTTATGTGAATCTCGGGTACTTCAACTTCAGGTGATTTATGATTTCATGTGAATCTCGGGTACTTCAACTTCATGTGATTTATGGTTTCATGTGAACTCTGGAAAACTACACACATAATGCACACAAATGCGGAGGTGCAAAATATATATTCAAATATAGTACAACATAAATGCACAACATCGTGGATATATACGCACATAATGTATACAATGTAAGTACACATGTGCTACAATATGGCTCACTTATCTGAGCCACTCTCTGCTCGTTGCATCTGCGTCCTGGTCTTGCGTTGAGCATGTGCCGTGGGATACGTGAACCGGTCTGGAGAGCTCGTAACGGTTCGGAGGGCATACGGAGACTAGGGCTAGAAAAAAAGCTCGAGGCTCGCGAGCCTGCTCAAGCTCGTTGCGAGCCGAGCCGGCTCAGCTCGAGCTCGTGAATTTTCGAGCCGAGCCGAGCCCAACTTTCAGCTCGGTGAAAATTCGAGCCGAGCTCGAGCCGGCTCTCGAGCCAAACAATCCATTATTAACCCTTCGCCCATGGTCCCCAGGCCCCAGCCCACTCGGCCTTATTTCCCTTCGCCCCCAAACGTGAGCGCATCGCCACCTCCACTCCACCAACCGAGCTTCCATGTCCAAGCTCCATTCCTCCTCCTGATTCCTCCCAGTCCCGCCACCTCCGGCCCTCACCCTCGCCCCGCCCGCCGCCTCCCCGGCCCTCGCCCTCGCCGCCTCCCCAGGCGCTCACAGCTTCTCAAATCCCTAACCCCATGGTCCCCTTTTTCTCTCCAGCGGAGCCCTATCCCCTGTCCTCCCATCCATTCGCCGCCCCTTCCTCTCCTCTCCTTCATGGCTCCATCCGTCGCCCCTTCCCCCACCGTCGCCACCGCCGACGCCCGTTCCCCACCACCTGGGCGCCCGCTGGATCACGACGGGCTTTATCGGCCGCAAAAGCTTCTTCCGGTCTTCCCTCCACCGCTGGATCCAAGCATGTGCTTCACCGACACTCCTCAATGATAGCGCCGAGGCCGGCGAGCTTGAGCTCCGCTCTAGGCCGCGAAACACCAAGCGTCTGGATGCGCTCACCCGGGGGCTCTCCGCCGCCACTGCTGGCCGCGTGGGAGCACGGGATGCCACAGCACGCGAGAGTGCTTGCCGAAGTCCGAGGAGGAGACGCGGGTCAGGAGCGGCTGGGCATGCATTTCCCGGCAGCATCGACGGGCCATGCTCCCCCTGTGAGCCGTGACCCCGTCCTCCACCCGATGGCCCCGATCCCCTTTCTCTCCCGCTGGCCGCCGCCCCTTCAACCGTGTCGCTGCACTGATTGTTGAATCTGTTGATTGAATGGATGCACTGATTTTGTGATTTTATTGATTGAATTTGACTAGATGTACTGTTGTTCGCATTCTGTTCCCTGGCTCGCGAGCCGGCCCGAGCCGTCTTCCGAGCCGAGCTGAGCCGTCTTTCTGGCTCGTGCTCAAAACAAGCCCAGCCTGTTGTGGAAACGAGCCTGAGCGAGCCGAGCCTAGCTCGGCTTGGCTCGTTTCTAGCCCTAACGGAGACCGTTGAGTGGGCGGATGTAAGCTTCAGCAAGCTGACTCTGACCCAGCTCAATCCATCCAATATTAATGTCGTCTAGTTGAGTCATGCCAAACTGGCTACCACTTGCTATCATATCCGTAATATATGACTACATGAATCTGCCCCTGGAGCCACGACCCCCCAGGTACGATGTCTGAACGACCCTTAGTTCGGAGGAGCTCTAGCCTTGAACGTATGTGGATGTCATGGGGATATGCTTACGATCTTAGGATCATAAGATAATTGGCAATGGCGTTGAGGGTTTGTGGAATCACCCGTTTTCGACGTTGCTCTAGTTCTGTTAGGCCTCTGGCGGTCTGACCGACCATGGTGGCGGTCAGACCAGCCATGCCTTGTGTTGCTTTTATGGAATGGTGGCTGGAGGTTAGACCGACCGAGGTGGCGGTCAGACCGGCCAGTAAAGCGGTCTGACCGGCTTTGCCTGAGCGGTCAGACCGGCCTCTTTATGGGCTTTGGTTTTTGGAGCTAGGACAAAAATAGAGGGTGTAGACAAGTGAGAAGGTTCTTCTGCACTTGGTCCCATAATTTTTGGAGCTCCCAGGGAAAAGTTCTATTCGATTAAAAATTCCAGAGAGGTTCGGATTTCCAGGGGTGGAATTTTGGCTAAGTCCCAATGTGGCGGTCAGACCGGCCTTTGGTTGGCGGTCAGACCGGCTAGTGGGCGGTCCGACGGCCAAGGGTGGTGGTCTGACCGGTTTTGGCTTGTTTCGCCAGCCCGCGTGGCGGCGATTTGTGTTTGTTAGGTCAAGTTCATGTTCATCAGTGCATATGTGTTGCATGATGCATGTTTTGGCTAACGTGGGTCAAGTTGTGAAGAACTTGTTCCCGGAAACGGTTTGTTGGTCTATTGTTGCGGTGGCTTGCGTGTCTATGACGGTCGTGGCGAGGTGGATCGGGACTAAGCTTGGAGAGCTGAGGTCCAGAACGATCAAGGATGCCGGGTGAGGTCAGAGGACTCAAGCGGGGCGCAGAATGGACATGGATGACCGAACGAGCGGTTCGGTGCAGCTGGGTGGATCAAGCGGCGCGGGAGTCGGTGCAAGTGCTATGGTGCCGGTGGGATCCGGACGGGAGAGACTTGCCGACATGGAGCCGTTGATCAACCTACACGTGGCGAAGCATGGGATTGCTTCACGATCTGTGGACTCGGTCTTTTGGAGAAGGATCGAGAAGGGGTGTTTTGGTAATTTCACCAAATACCGCCTTGGTGACCTTTTGGCTAAACCATGCGCTGGTCGGCGCATGGTGAAGCGGTTTAGGTCAATCGATGATGAAGACAGCGCTTTGAGATGCGTGCGTGTGTTAACCCATTGTGTGTTAGGGTTTAATGGGTGCCCTAATGAAATATACCCTAGATACTTAGCCTCCATATAAATAGGGGTGTTGTTGGCTGCTTGGGTGCTTGCCGAAGCCAAGGAGAGAGCCAGCCCACAACCCTTGCTTTTGGTTGCCCTATTGTGTGTTTAGGGTTTTAAGGAGAAAGATGAGAGGCTAGGGTTTCTAGGGTTTGGATTGAGTGTGTGCTCACGTGGTGAGCTTTGTCCTCCTAGGGGAGTGGCAGTAAACCCTCAACAATCCCATATCAATCTATGCAAGATTCCTCAAAGATGAGTCCCTATTTGTTCTTGCTCTCTATTTGATGATTTTGGGCCTTTCTTTGTTCTTCGAGTTTTCTATTGGTTTCTTGCGTAGATCTAGCTTGCTGTGACATGTGGGAACATACTTAGGTTCATCTACAACATCGTTCTCCCACGAGCAAGTGTTGGGTCTCGTTTTCGTATTTGCTCGGTTTTTGAACACCCTTCGCTCATATTGAAAAAGGTCAGGACTTTGGCATAGATCTGGACGATCGTTGCTTGGAATAGGTTCCTGATATCCTTAGAAAGGTGTGTCTCAAGTTTGGTCAAGTTTCATCGTGTAGATAAAAATTTAGACCGATTTGAGTTTTGGTTTTGCCGTTTCTTCGTTTCAGGTCAGTCGGTCAAACCGGTTTTACAACGTTGGTTAGACTGCCTGACCAATTTCAGTTTGGGCTATTTTCCTCTGTTCTTCAGTCAGCCGGTCAAACCGATTTTATAAGGCTGGTCAAACGGCCCGTCCGTCAGACCAAAATTTTGTCGCCGGTCTGACCGATTTACCAGATTAGGGTTTGATCCTTTTGTTGGTCTTTTGCTTTGGGGGTTGATTGGATTCAGCACAAGGCTTTCACTATACGTATATACTGATCTTCTTAGCTTTCGTAGCTATTGGAGAAAAGTTCGTGTTGAATCTAATTAAGGTGAAGTTTTAAGCGAGCGTCTATTTTCCCCCCTCTAGTCGTCTTTTCGGTCCTACAACGTATGATGTACCAGTGACCCTGGAGGAACTTTGGTCTTAGTACGATACTTCGTACTGGTCAAGGTTCTATTTAGCATAGACCAGGGATGGGCATCCTGGGTGGTATGCTCCAAATCCTAGCACAGTGTACTCTTCCCTAGCAGTAGCTGGGATGACCGCCTCCTCATCGGTTGATTCGTCGTCACCCCCACGCTCAACTGAAGGCTACAAGATGGAATGATATTAGGCAAAATCAATATCAGGACCTAAGCTGAACATCACGTGCCTCCCTGATGTGCAGCGCGGATGACCGACGGGGAGTGCTTGGACGACCGCCGGTCTGAGTAGGTCGTGCGGATGTTGATCGTAGAAGTGATGCATCCCAACGGACATGCGACTAGAAGACGACATGATGTTAGCACAACCTAAGGCATAATAAATAACCAGGACTTAAATCCAACCTAACTTAGCCCCTCGATCTGTAGTGCAGATGACAGACGGGTAGCGCTAAGACGCTCGCCAGTCTCACTAGACCGTGCCGACCTAGTAGGTGAGCATGCTCAGTCCACTCGGTGCCTAGCCTGAAGGATGTCGTCTCTCGACCGACCGCAACTCATGTTCTTGATTATTTGCTTGGACTCCGCGAAGATGGACTTGAGAGTACTGAGGGAGTCCCGGAACAGTGTTGTCTGGGTTGCGGATGTGCGTGAGATCCGCTAGATCCGATTGAACTGAAGTGACATACAACAGCTTTCAGTTATAACAGTAAAAATATAATGAATAAAGTGAGCATAGGTTTGAGTGTTTTACAGTGTCGTCACGCTGCGAAGCGCTATGTCGATCAAACGAGTGAGAAAGCCTCTCCTCGTGCGTGACCTGCTTGGGACGCTTTGGTGAAGGACAGGTGAGTCTGGTGCGTGACCGTGGTACATACCAATCGATGTACTCATGGTATGTCCGAACGTCGTATGGTCGCTGCTCCTATAGAACCTCATTATGTGTCGTCTCATCCAAGCCATAGTCTACTGATGCTAGACTGCTTGCTAGTCCTCAGAATGTCGACCCGTCCTCGATTGTTTGCATTTGAGAAGGATTTATGTGAGAAGAGTGGATATAAGTGTGAATTGTAAACATTACTCAGATGGAGTTGCACTCACAAGTGGACAACTCGCTCCAGTATCCTCCCGTCGGGAGGGGGCACAACCTAGTAGAGATCAAATTATCGCCTTATGCGCTGCGGTGCGTAAGGCTCCACCATATGAGAAAACATAAGGTGGCAGGTCTGTAAGTTCAAACTCCATTAATTTAGTTTTGGTGATTAATGACAAATCTATATGTGAGACTAATATGTTTGTTGACCATGATATTATTTAGTCTCATTTGGATGAAAATGTGAAAATCATGGAGGTGTGCATTCGACATCATATTATTATATCTTGTTGCATTCCTCGAATCCAAAATATAGGTTGAGCTCCACTAAAAGTTTAACTTGAATATGTGCATATGTTTTTATTACATATTCGTGTGTGCACACATTTAGGGGGAGTTCACTCTATGTTTTGTGGTTTCATTAGTATTGATTCTTGTTCTTTATCCACTTATATAGGGGATCTCTACTTTGAAACATATCATTTGAGTATATAAAACTTGTGTAGTTCATATATACTCATATTGCTTTGTATTCAATTATTTGCAATAGTATTATGGGACTAATGTGTGTGCTAAGATGTTTCTGAAGGCTTAGTCCCGGATTATGGATAACAACCTGGAAATGGCAATGCAAAGAAAATAGAGGGATCATGGCGAGTAGCTTGAAAGTTTATTTTGTACCATCTTGATCAACTAGGAGTCATGCATTGCATTTAGAATTGCTTCTGGAAAGTCTTAAGTGAAAATCGGTATGACCGCACACTACTACAGAAAAGGTCTTCACAAACGATTCAAAAACGTCATCACAGACGGTTTCGTGAGCCGTCTGAGTTTATGGGTCAGTGATGACATGAGATCATCACAGACGGTTTTAAACCGTCTGTGATGCATGCTATCACAGATGGTTATTAACTCAGAACCGTCTGTGATATATGACTATCACAGACGGTTCGTGTTCAGAACCGTCTGTGATAAATGTCTATCATAGACGGTTCGTGTTAAGAACCGTCTATGATAACTGTCTATCACAGACGGTTCGTGTTTAGGGTAACCTCTCATCGAGCCCTGCAAATTCAAGAAGTGAGGCTGCAAGAGAAAGCGCGTGGACATACAATTACCCTGGATGTCGTCGATAGGTAATTGGACTTGATATCAAGAAATAGCTGGTTGCTGATACATGAAGCCAAGTGGCTTCATGTATCAGCAACCAACCATTAGCTTCATGTATCAGCAACCAGCCATTTCTTGATGTCAAGTCCAATTACCTATCGACGACATACAGGATAATTGTAATGTCACACGCTTTCTCTTGCAGCCCTACTTCTTGAATCTGCAAGGGCCCGATGAGAGGTTGCCACTAATTAATTACGACTAATTAAATACCACTAAATTAATGATGACTAAATAATGACGACTAATTAACTACAACTAAATTAATTATAACTTACTAATTACAGTGTATTAATTATGACTAATTGGCTATGACTAAATTAATTAGCACTAAATACGTACGACTAATTAA
Source organism: Phyllostachys edulis (assembly GCA_036346405.1). Lineage (NCBI taxonomy): Eukaryota > Viridiplantae > Streptophyta > Magnoliopsida > Poales > Poaceae > Phyllostachys > Phyllostachys edulis. Next base: position 39,871,664 of record CM070551.1, on the reverse strand, counting down.
TTAAGACTTAATTAATTGCCAATAATTAATTACGACTAAATGATAATGACTAAATTAATTAGTACTAAATAAGTACGACTAACTATTTAAGACTTAATCAATTACGACTAATTAACTAAGACTAAATTAATCATGACTAAATGGCAATGACTAAATTAGGAAGCACTAAATAAGTGCGACCAATTAATTAAGACTTAATTAATTTCACTAATTAATTATGATTAATTAAATAATACTACACATAATTATGAACAAATGATAATGACTAAATTAATCACTACTAATTAACTACGACTAAATTAATTATGACTAATTAACTATGACAAATTAATTACGACTAATTAATGACGACTACTTAATTACGACCATTTAACTAAGAATAAATTAATTACGACTAATTAGTAATGACTAAATTAATTATGACTAATTAATTACGACTAATTCACTACGACTAAATTAATTACGACTAATTCACTACGACTAAATTAATTACGACTAATGCATAGGAAAAATGACCTCATCTTGATGTCGACCTTTCTGTACCTATACAGTCCTAAGCACTGCTCTAAACACTCTTTAATCGACAGCGAAATCAAAACTCGCTCGCTCGCTCAATTCTCTCTGTGTCTCTACGCCAAGCGCGAAAACGAGAATGAATTCGAGAATGAGAGCGAGAGCGAGAGTAACACCGGTTTATATAGCCACGCAAACACATTTTCCATCGACCGCAAAGCGGTGGGAGGGAATTGGATTCCCTCCTGCGTGATGTGTCCTTTGCATGCATGCGGATGCAACAAGTGATAGAGGTGATGGATGGGACGGAGGGAGGGAATCCCACACCGAAAGTGACGGGATGGAGGGGCTGAAGGGAGAAGATCGTGCCTTGGGGGCACTTTGCATGGTGAAACCGGCCCTAGGGGCACGGACGCACTAGGTCCAACCCTAGTGGATCGGATTTTGCACGTGGCGCATCGAGAGAAGTCTGACTCCTTGAGGCACAGTGGAGGTGGAACCCAACCCTTTAAGGATCGAACTTAGTTACGTGTGACCATCAGCAGCTTCGTAATGCTATTTTTGGTATTATAGCAGACAGAGCCAATTTTGTTAACGATGAGGCCTACAGGTTGCGGGAGCCGTGGCGAAGGACGAGGGCCCCACGCGGCAGTGACTGGACCACCGCCCCAGGACGATTCGTTGACCTCACCTCGCTGTCGCGGTTTGTTGGCTTGCGTCCTATTTCTTCCTCGGCGCGCGCGCGCGCGTACGTACGTGAGTTCCCTCGCCCGTGTCGCCAGTCCCCCACATACTGCCGCCCGAGCACCAGAACTCCAGAAGCGCCCACGCCACGCCACGCCACGCCGCATACATAGCCGCGGTCGCCCCGTGCCGTCCCACCCCGGCTCCCCTCCCCGGATGCACACCGCGCTAGGAGGAGACCGCCATGGCCACGTCATGGTCCAAGGCGCGGCGGAGGCATGCGGCTGCGGGGGCGGCGGCCGGGGAGTGGGCGGCGGTGACGGGCGCGGGGGCGTGGCGGGTGGAGGAGGTCGGGAAGCACCAGCTGATGCGGCGCACGGGGCTCCCGCCGCGGGACCTCCGCGCGCTCGACCCGGCGCTGTCGTACCCGTCCAGCATCATGGGCCGCGAGCGCGCCGTGGTGGTCAACTTGGAGCGCGTCCGCGCCGTCATCACCGCGTCCGAGGTGCTCGTCCCCGGGCCGCGCGACCCGGGCGTCGTGCCGCTCGTCCGGGAGCTCCGCGCCCGCCTCGCCCCCACCGCCTCCCCGGCTCCCGCGTCCTCGCCCTCGCCGCAGGTTCCTGCCGTCTCTGCCCGCCTCTTGGACTTGGACAGCTTTCTTGGGCCGTTTGCTTACGAAAATTTCGTTCTTTTTGGTGAAAGGATGGTGAGGCAGGGAAGGATGGGAGCGTCTCGCCGCCGAGCCGTGGCGGGGAAGGCATCGGCAAGGACGGGCAGGCGTTGGGAGGTGACAAGGCTCTGCCGTTTGAGTTCAGGGCGCTCGAGGTCTGCCTCGAGTTCGCGTGCAAGTCCCTTGAACACGAGGTATATGATCTGCCGCGTTGTCCATATTCTAGTTGCAGTGCTATTTTGATTCGTTATGTTTGAGAATTGACATCGAGGTGTCTTTCCAGTTTGTTTTTGTTTTTGTTTTTTTTTGTGCCGTCTACATGTTGTGTTTCATAGTAAGATCAAGGCTCACTGTGATCAGCAAACTATAGTGGGTGTCTGGGTGTGACCGTGTGAATGCTGGGCAGAACAATGTTAGTAACAAATGGTAATTCGAGTAATGTTTTAGTCAGATAAACAACAGGAAAAACTTGGTTTGATTTTGATGTGAAAAGTAGATTTTGTTGTGCATTTTGGGAGGTCTCTTCTGAATTCGTGGTGTTCTTGCAACTCCAATTATGTCAAATAAAAAGGTCAGCTCCTGGTCTTTGAGGAAATTTGGCCTCGTGCTGCCACCGTAAATGCAAAAATAGCTCTCTCGGTATCGTATTGGTAAATCTGTCCTCCTCCCGAGCACGGAATGACCGGATGTTGATACGTGTCGCTTTCCGCGCTCGGGGAGGGAGAGGGCACGGAAACCTGATGGCGAGTGTGGCATTTCATCCTGTGCAGGAACGAGTGTTCGCCACGGAAGGTGGTGGGCCCGACATCCTTCCGTGCCGCCGGACCGCGGAAGGTGGCGGGCCCGACATCCTTCCGCGCCGTCGGACCGCGGAAGGTCATGGTAATTTTCTGGCTGCTTTCCGCGCTCCTCTGCCGCGGCAAATGGGCATCCATGTTCACGCTGCATGCTTGTGCATTAAATGCTTGCCATTGCTTCATGCAAATTGGAAGGAAATGGCTGGATGCTTGTGCATTAAATGCTTGTCATTGCTTCATGCAAATTGGAACGAAATGGCGGGGTGCTTTCCGCGCTGCTCCGTCGCGGGAAATGGGCGCTGCCCTTTTCGCGCTCCAGTACCGCGGAAGGTAGCCGGTCCTACCACCTACTGCAAGGTTGTGTTTCGCTCCGTTGCCCACCAGGTTTCCGTGCCCCCATGAAGCGCAGTAAAACGACACATGTCAACATCCGATCATTCCGCGCTCGGGAGGAGACCAGATTTGCAAATACGATACCGAAGAGGCTATTTTTACATTTACGATGGCAGCATGAGGCTAATTTTTTAAAAAAAAAAATCGTCTTTGAGTAACACAATCCATACATAACATTCGTTTGTATCTTGAATCCTGCCTGAATAGTGGTTTTGTGGTTTCTTTCTTCCATGCTCAAGCCATCAAAAGTTCGGCACTTTATTAGGTTTGACATGTGACTGTAGATTTGTTCGAGTACTGTCCACATAAATTCTTTCTCGGTATGGCATGTAATCTTTTAACGTTCAGATATATATCTAATATCAATATGTTGTTCAAGATTATTATTTTTTGTTTGTCTTGGCATTATAACCTTTTTTAAGAACTTGTGTTGGGCATTTCCGTATGAAGCTTTTAAGAAACTAGCATAGATACATTATGTTTAGACCCTATTTAGAACACAAGAATTTTGTAGGAATTAAAAAACGATTTAATTCACGCAGGAACTACGAAAAAATTCTCGTGATCAAAACAGAGCCTTAAAGTGCTAGGCAAAAGTAATTATTTGAAATTCATGTGAAAAGTCAACGACTTTTGACCGCTTAGGATTGATGTTTTCTGCTCCTCTTTTAATTAAACGTAGCGATGACTGATGTACATGCATCTGTTACACAATCTTTTTCCAGCGTCCACTATTTATATAAACTAGCCGATTGCCCGCGCAATTGCACGGTTTGGTGCATTATAGTATAACTTTACGCAATTCCAATGTTCAAAATTTTTATTTTGCAATCTAAATTTACAGTATTATTTTTCGTATTTAATTAGCAAATTTTATTTTGAGATCTAACCTTATGTGTGAAAGAGAGGATTGAGAGGTGGGTCCATGATCCATCAAGCAATTTTACACTCTCAGCCTTTGAATTAAATGTAGTACGTGCTACACATTTATTTTTTAAAAATTAATATATTTCTAAACCAACTATAGAATCTAAGCCTTTAAAATTAGGGTCCACCAAATTAAGGGTTAGATATCTTTTAAATCTTCTTTAAATTAATATATCTCTAAGATAACTATGGAATCTAAGCCTTTAAAATTATAGTCTACGGATTTAAGGGTTATATGTTTTTCTTTTTTTGTGAAAATTTCTAGCATTTTACTCTTTTTTCTTAGTAGTTGTAAAAAGCTTGTCATCGACTTTTAGCCTATAATAGATGAGAGTAGCTAGGGAACATATTGCGGGCCATGTCAAGTCCAAAATGTCATATATTTTCAAACAGTGGGTAAGACTTTTGCCATTCTGCCGATGGCGTCTGCCAGGGCTATTGCCGTCCATTGTGGGTTTTGGTGTAGTGTCTATGTTTTGTAGTGAATTCACGCAGAGACAATAGGAATTCTTCTTGGACTTGGCTTTAGGACACTGATCTATCTTGTTTGAACCGAACTTTACTCATACTGATTCGTGCTTGATTCGGATTTATGTAGAGAGGTCCTCATGCATTTCTTGAATTACTCCGGCCAATTGCATGCTTGTGGTTGTGGACAAACTATTCATGCATGCACGAACTGCAGCTCTCGAAGAGCTTCTTTAATTATCTTCAATTGATTAGTGTGACAGACAAAATCACCGTTCATATTCGGGTTTGCATTACTGGAATTGGGCATCTTAATTTGTACTCTCTTTGTTCTATTTTACTTGACATTTTTTACTTTTTACGGTCTCTGAGACGCGATTTTGACAGTTGTTTTTTATGATTTTACATTAAGATGTACTAATAAAAGTATAATATTATGAATTTATTTTTTACGACAAATCTATCGATATAATTTTTATATAGCCAATCTAGATAGTTTAAATCTATTAGTAGTCAAATTTTAGAAAGTTCAACGGTACGGATTCTATGACATCACTTAAAAAAGAACGGAGGGCGTATTGATCTATTGTATGATCCTTGGATGTGTATATGCATAAGAGTATCTACAATAGTTTGTTTCTTAGCTTGTTACTAAGAAGAGAGAGAGAGTACTCAATCTAATAAAAAAAAACAATCATTCCAATGGATTGTTTCTTAAGCTTGTATCTAAGACTTTAATTACTACAAGCTTGTTGGTAGGCAGTGGGACCCACAAAATGAGTGTTTAGGTAACAACTAAGCCTCCAATAGAGTTTTTTGTTATTTCTTATGTCTTGGTATTAATAATCTGATAGTTTCTTCATGTAGAAACAGCTTCACCTTCTCTCCTCCACATCATCTAAAAGCTGATGTGCTAACCTCTTAGTAACAGCTGAGGTTGATTGTTGTAGATGCTCTAATGTAAAGAAACGGCTCCCATTCCATGTGGGACCCACCTGATAATTAAAAAACAGAATATATATATTCTCTATCTCACCTGTACATTTTGTATCTCTTCCCGGTTAATGCAAGTTCTGGTAGGCTAGTTAATGCAAGGTTTTTTTAACTCTAGGTTAATGCAAGTTAATGCACCAACCAATAGAATTAAGTGGCCAGCGTTCGTTTTGTAGATTTTCTTTTGCGGTTCTCGTGGGCCATATCTAATTGATTGAGTAAAGAATTTCTACTCTTTTAGTTTCTAAATTACAAGATGATATATCTCTTTATTAAAGAATAACATTCAATGTCTGTTACCGTTCAACTTTATTAGGGTCCACCGGGCAATATGTTTTTTTTTTAGAATTTCTAGTATATTCCTTTTTTTTTAATAACATCCAATGACCGCTATGGTTCAACTTTAATTATGACTCACCCAATCGTGGGACATATGTTTTTCTTTTTTGTGATAATTTATAGAATATTTATTTTTTTCTTAGTGGTTGCAAAATGACCATCACGAGCTTTTATTATATAATAGATAGATTTTATACCAGAATACAGTTCCTGAAAATTTGCTTGGTATATTGCATCAGACTTCCTCATTGGAGAAAGAGGCATACCCAGCTTTAGACGAACTCACCTCCAAAGTCAGCACTCTCAATCTTGAGCGTGTAAGGCAAATAAAGAGCCGATTGGTCGCTATTTCTGGGCGAGTTCAAAAGGTAAGCTTCTGGACAACTCTGTTTTGCAGCTAGCCGCACAAATTTTCAGCGAGATGGGTGACTTCGATACGGTTCCACGATAGTATTATAATTATTAGTGAATATTTGGTATGACCATGTTATAACATTTTGGCTTGTTTTGAAGGACTGAAGTGCCATTCCATGTATCTTTTGACAGGTTAGAGATGAACTAGAACACTTGCTAGATGATGGCATGGACATGGCAGCCATGCACTTAACAGAGAAACTAGCTTACCAAGCAGCTGGTCAATCATCAAGATTTGATCTCGAGAATGAACCGAGCGAACTTGACAAAGAGAGGTATATACTGAATGCTGATCACTCCAAGCATTTTCCTTCCATAAGCTGACATTTCATTCGGTCATGCAACGACATGAACAAGAACAATAGCTCATCTGTCGTCGAATTCAGAGCACAATACCTCGGCCTTCTATCAGAAATTTTTCTGAATGCGTAGGGATGAAGAAGTCGAAGAAGGCCAAGGGTCTGAAGGCGGCAACGAGACCTTCATAGGCTTCAGCCCCAACATCGACGAGCTGGAGATCTTGCTGGAAGCCTACTTCGTACAGATCGATGGCACCCTGAACAAACTTTCCACTGTATGTTCTCCTCTGAAAACTCATCTCATCCTGAAATCCAACACATCTTCACCTTTGTTTAGTTTCCTTGTTCTTACGCCTCGATTGAACTGAACTCAAGCTGCGGGAGTACGTCGACGACACGGAGGACTACATCAACATCATGCTGGACGACAAGCAGAACCAGCTGCTGCAGATGGGGATCATGCTCTCCACGGGCACGCTGGTGATCAGCTGCGCCATCGCCGTGACGGGGGTGTTCGGGATAAACATCCACATCTCCCTGTACGACGCCCCCGTCAACGTGTTCTGGCAGACCACCTACGGCATCATCGGCGGCAGCGTCGCGCTGTACCTCATCGCGCTGCTCTGCTACAAGAGGAGCGGCATTCTGCAGTGAATATTAGCGACCTGAGGCTCCCAACGGTGCATGCATGGCGGTTCTTGCGTCATGATATTTTGGCGTTCTTGTGTTGCTTCTGTAGCCCTTAGACCTGAGTACACTGAGCTCATGGGATAAACTGAACTTTATGCAGTGGCGTAGCTGTTCACGGGCCACGCCTTGGACCGGTTCAACTGATTTCGGGTCCGAATTGTTTTTTCTTCTTCTAATTTTTCAAAGAAATTAACATGATCTTTTGATCCTGGTCTCTGGCCATTACCCTTAGTGGTCCGAGGTCTAGCTCCGCCTCTGTGAGTTGGCTTGCAGGATGCAATGCAATGGTGAGAGAGGAGGCTGCAATGCTGTTGAATAAGTCGTCTCTTTCTCACTCTTGCTGACCATCGCTATGGTAGCAATCTAGAATTTATAGGAAAGGAGAGCTTTGGTTTCTCTGAACATGTCAAGGTCAACACCTGATCAGTCCTTAGCCTTGCCAATGCCTGCCATTCGCTTATTGGTGCTTTGTTTCTTTTGAGCTCTTTTTAATCTCTAGTGGCAAAAGGTTGGGCAGGTATCTACTGTGGAACCTTTGTTTTGGTGTTGTCATGCATACTTTTTGTTCTAAACTATCAAATTAACGTAAGAAAGGAAGGAGAATAATTATCTTCCGTCCTATAATAGGAACCTCCTGTCTGCTGAAGCATGCGTATATCGACCATCTTTGTTTGATAGATTAAACGTCTGGATGAACTGGTTGATGCATGCAGGTCACTGTATATCGGACGGTAGTGTCCATCTTATTAGCTTCTCGTAATGAGGTGTGGTCACAGAGAAGTGACGCATTCGCATGCTAATTCAATATCTCCAAGCAAAGTTTACATAGTCCAAGAAAAGTTTACATAGCATTGGTAATGCGAAGGGAGGAAGAAGGTTAGAACGTGGATAATTTAAAATGCACTAGTAATCTTGCACGTGCAATGCACGTTTTTAATATTGCATGTTTTTCTTAATATTGTTACGAAACCTAATTATAGGCAAAAGATTAAACCGCTTCTGGAGGGCTTTCACCTCTTTGGACTATAAATATTAGGACCCCATGTACAAGATACAGATAAATAAATAAAGATATTAGATCGCTTCTATACACTATCTCTCTGTGGTGTTCATTATATGATTGGATTGGTTGTCTCCTATGGATTATCTAACAAATATATCTTGTTTCAGCGTGAACTCTTAAGAACCACAGGGAAGAGGCTACGCCGGCTTCATTTCCATTTCCGTTTCCATTCCAAATGATAGTGAAAAAACAGCGGGCTTCACTTCTATTTCCATTCAAAATGAAAATAAAAAATCAAGCTTCCTTTCTACTTCCGTTCAAAATGAAAATTAAAAAAACAGAGCACAACACCTCCGGTGCCTGCTCCCATTCACATTGTTTCATCCATATCCATAACAGCAAACTTATTTGATATGATCTCAAACCTTATGATCAATATTGCAAACCCGTGTAATATTGGGAACAAACGGCATGTTGCACTCAAAATCTTCAAACATTTGTCCATCACATAAAGAAATTCTATCTTGCATTTGAACTCGATTTCAAGCAGATAATATTGATTATAGCGACTGATGTAGAGACAATGTATAATATAAATAGGAAAATTTTGCCCAATAACATTGAAAAGATGTACAAATTGGAAAATAACATTCAATGTAAGAATAACGGGTGGAGCATGGGATCACATGTTAGTGACACACCAATATTATTTTCCAACATGTGAGATATTTATAGTGTTACTGAGCAAATTACCTCATATAAATACCATGTTGTCTCCAGAGTTAGATTTGGAAACTATAATTTGGTCTAGAAACACAATAACTACTATCTCACTACATTACCTCTACCGCCCTAATCTGCACAATGCTATGCACCGCTTCTTCCAACTCCACCTTCTTCAGCTCCCCATTCCCCACTGTCGTAGAGGTGGCCCACCAGCCCCAACAACCTGATGAAGACACTAAGCCAAGGGTACACCTCGTCCTAGGCTCCTAGCCGAGGGGTATCACGTACCCCTTCGCACATGCCAAAGGGTACAAAAAAGCCGTCGAAGGTAGTCTCACCAGAAGAGTACAACACACCTTAGAGAGAAAGGGATCCCGAGGGCCCTTGCCCTAGACCACTTCGCACAAAGCGAAAGGGTCCAGGGAGCCTTCGCTCTAGGGCCACCTCGCATGGAGCGAAGGGAGTCAAGACCACTTGTGGATCGGGAGTATAGACGGGATGAACCAAGCCTATGAAGGTCCACTGTGCACCAAAAGCTATGTCTATGGAGGTGCAAAGACCCTGAAGTCTTTATAGACATAAGACCTTTTTAGGGGTAGAATTATAATCTCTTGTACCTGGTTATAACACTATAAATATGCAATTTCCCTATGTAATAAAGGAAAGATTCTTTGAGCAATAAAGACACACATTTAATACTATTAAATATTGTTTCCCACCTTTGACAACCTTCGGGGTTTCCCCTTTGTGCCGTAGGAGGCCCGGGGGTCCCCTTTCTCTATTATCTAGTTTGTAGCTACGTCACTTGCCACTATGCCATTGTTGTCATCTTGCACAAACAGCTTCTCGCTATGCACCACCGTGGCTGGTCAAGCCCGGCAGCCACCAGGTACTGATGCACCCAAACATTGTACACGGTATCCCCATGAACCCATATATCTATGTTTGATGCCTTATACGCCAAGGCAGCCAAGCCCAGCGTATATTTTCTTGTGAGACAAAATGAACAAATATCTCCAATACACCAAAATCAAAGCTAATAACATAAACAAGAGGGCTATAAAAGTAGCTATTTCACCAAACCACCAATTGATGTGGCATGAAAAAAAAACAAAATTTACACTAATTATACACAACCATCCAATATCTCCACAAAAGCAAATGTAGATATCGTTGATCTGTAACTAAAGAAACCACAGAAAAGGAGGCACCATTGAGATTAAAATGGGGGTAGGGGTAAGCTTACAGTTATTTGTAAACTTATTGTCAAAGAAGTCGCCATGGTCCTCCAGGTCATGCCCAATCCTCCTAATCCTCAATATTGCAGATTATATTTCTGACATTTCTACATAAAGACATCAGAAGCATGTTATTATGAATCTTTGATCGTCAATACTGCAACAAAATAAAGCATCACAAAAAGAGATACAAGGTATGCTACCTCAACATATATCTTACATTGTTGTGCCACATATGTCTTCTGTGTTAAGACATGTAAAGCACAATGCATCATGAAGGTCTGCAGCTGTGATGCAAAATATTTTGAGCTCCAACTGGCTTCTGCGGGCCCAACTCTTTTGACACTCTTCTACGAAAATCTGTCATGAAAGGAAAAAACAACGGAGAGACGGCTCAATATGCACCATCTCAAGAAATCTGGCATGATTTTGTAATAAGCAACAACTCCTCAGTGGATAAAGATATTATAGGACCCCAGCCTAGTGCTCTTCAAGATCTCTCTTCACAAGACATTGCTGAAGTAAAATCTGATAGAAGCTCACCAAAAGATCGTTGCTAAATTGCACCCATTACTCGGTGTATAGTTGTTAGCCTTCTCTGTTGTCACGGTATCTAGCCCCGGGTCATCCGCGAAGAAGTTGCATCACGTCTGCGGGGCTCCTTATGCGAGGAGAGCTCAACTCCGGTGGTAGCGCCAAACTCAGAGGACAAATATTGTTTATTCGTGCAACATATCGACGCTCACAATCCTGAAGAGACGAAACGTACATTCGACGTGGGCCATGGCGCACGTCCAAGTGTCATACTCACCATACTGCCCATACAGGTCGTGGAAGAACAGATACTGCCCTGACGCTGTCAGGTAGGGGTCCAAGAACGATGACGGTGGTGGTGGGTAGTGACGAGGAAAACTGGTTCGATTTGGCGGACTCGCCAACCTCGACATGGAAGGATGTATCCGCGCCATGGAAGAAAATGGCAGTCATCCTCCTCATCCTCCTTCACGGCTCGCGCGTCGCCGGCGTTAGCGAGTCGATCGGATGGATGAAGATCTGCGCCGCCACTACCGGTGGCGCAACCGGGAGAACCGCCGTTCCGACCGATTCGGAATGCGAGTATCTCTCAAGCCCGGCCTTTTCGGCCGGAAAGCAGTGAAGAAGTTTGACCTCATCACCGGAAAACTATATACCATTGATGAAATCATGGTGAAAGATACTCTCCTTGACCACGGCAATTCCAGAGTCAGCGTCACTGATAGCGGTGTCGATAAAACCTCCATCGGTGCGTAGGCCATGTGGGGATGATCACACTCGACATACGATCGGCGGTTCATCGGATCGGTGAAGACCTCGAGAAGTGCTCATCTCCGACCGATCTCCATAGTGGAAAATTCAGCGAAGCAATCGACAAGCTCTCTATTAATTACGATGGAAGCTCATCGGAAGATCAATCTTTGGAAGCACGAGGTCAACGCGATCGGAGATGAAGATCAAGATGCCCCTGCACGGTCCTACACTCTCTACCACGCCATCACGTGTTGTTAGAGATGATCCGGGCCGTCAAGCACCAACTTCCGGAGGCAGCGGAACTAATCGGCGTCAATCGGTTAACTCGCTCGCATCTTGCCACCCAGAGTGACCGACGGGACCGAACAAATCGAAGGTCGGGGAAGGTTCAGAACGCGTACACCTCGACCAAGTATGAACCACGAGACCTTTAGATGGCGTACAAAACTTGCGGCGTATTCAAAACATGTTAAATAATTCCGATCTGCTCTAGCGAACGCCTAATTTTAATACAACTCGTAGGTCGGTATCCGAAATTCTCCAACAGACCATGCGTGAACAGGCGCGATCGAGAACAGAGGGTTCAGAAGTCGGACTAGGACTTCGTCCCAACGCTCCTCCTCAAGAGGGGACAAAGCATGGTCATACCGAGAGAGCGATCGATACCAAGACCTCCTCGGCGATTCCGACCAAGGAGTCACGAGGGAGAAGGCTATTTCAAGAGGATACTCCCCCGGCTGCGTCGAGAAGAACCACCACTAGGACCTAACGATCTCCGACATCGTTTGAACCAAGTGGCGATCGTGGACATCATATCAATGTCCACGACCGGATCGGCTACCGGAGTTCAGCGTTCCAATCTTAGGGATCGGTCTCCGGCGATTACAATCCGACACCTTCCCGGAGAAGGCGCCATGAATCAATCACGGGTTGTCGAGCCTTCTCTTTGGGCTCCAAGCGTGCATTGGCCTAGCTTGCCCGGCCAAGCCAACTTGGACAAATTCAATGGAACTCAAAACCCATTGGAATTTCTCCAAATATATACCACCGCTATCGAGGCTTTGGTGGCGATGAGAATGTAATGGCCAACTATTTACCCACCGTGCTCGAAGGGTGCGCCTTGGTCGTGGTTGTTAAACTTACTGGTCGGATCCATATATACTTGGGAACAACTCGTGATCTTCGATTGCCAACTTCGAGTACGTCACGACCATACAGGAAGGAGGACGATCTCCACGTAATCCGGCGAGGATCGATGAGACTTTACGTCAATATATCAAGAGGTTCACCCGGGTTCGTAACTCTATACCAAGTCGCAGAGTCCTCTATTATTCAAAGCTTTTAAAAGCAGTCTAATGAATCGGCGGTTTCACGGAGGACATAGCAATGAACCCTCCAAGAACAACCGTTGAGCTTTTTGATATGGCGGACAAATATGCCATGCTAGTGAAGCAATCGAGTGGTGTGAAGCCATCGATCGGAAAGACAAGATTCTCCGACCGATGCGGACAAGCAGGAGAAAAAGAACAAGAAGTCTCTCAAGAAGAAAAAGAACCGCAGACAGAGCGACAAAGAAGTCCTCGCCGTTCGAGACAAGATCGGGAAGGGCAAGAAGGACTATCTTGGTCGAAGCAAAGCAAAAGTTCCGACCAGAAGGATTCGAGACGAATAAGTGGTGTCCACTTCACGGTGACGAGGGCATGATCTGCGCACCTGTCGTGTCTGGTAGAAGAAACTAGAGGATTATTATGCAGGTAAATGACCATTTCGGCAAGAATGAGGAACATGGAGAAACGAGCTCCAAAAGGACAAGGATGGCGGCGAGGAGATGGAGTACCAGGATCCCCAACACACAGTCAACATGATTTTGGAGGATCTTCTTCATACGAGTCGAGGCGTCATCGAAGGCCATGGGCGGAGGTCAACCTCGTCGAATCTCCAAGCTGTAATCAAGCACTCGAAGTGGTCGGACACCGCATAATTTCCTTGACAAAAACGATCGCACCATCCATCGACTCGAGGGTAGGTTCCCCATCGTCGTTGAACCAACTATTAATAATTGTCGGGTTAATCGGGTCTTAGTGGATGGGGTAGTTCCTTGAATATATTATTTGTAGGAGCTTTAGAAGAAATGCAGTCCCCATGTCAAAGGTGAAACACATGAAATATGCTTTTCATGGCATAGTTAGGGTTCTACCGCTAAGCCGATAGGACAAGTTTTCTTCTGGGTGGCGTTTGGAAAACGACAATTTCGAGCAGAGAAGATCCCGTTTGATGTAGTAAACTTGAATCGCGATACAGCGGAATCCTCGACCAAAGATTAGCAAAATTCTTGATAGCCACGCATTATGGTTATCAAAGTTTGAAAATCTTGGGGCGAAGGAGTCATCACAATTCGAGGAGATCGAAAATGGCTACGTATGCGATCGAAATCCTTTGCCTTTGGTTGATGAACTTCCGACCGAGAGGTTAATCCGTCTCCCATGCAGTCAAGCACTCGAAGCCAAAGATGACCGCCAAACCATCCGACCGGACCAAGGAGGTACTACTCGACAAAAGCGCTTCTCGGGACGGTGTCAAGTTGTCACATGGGTCGGACAACCAGATCAACCGCGCGAAGATTACGGTGGGGCAAGACTCGACCCTAAATAGGAAGAGTCGCTCGTCTCCTTCCTCCGAGCAAATCAAGGCGTGTTTGCTTGGCAAGCGTCCGATATGCAGAGTCCCCGGAGGTGATCGAGCACAGGCTTGCTCTCGGCGATAAAAACCGATCAGCGAAACTACGACGTTTTGCACCGATCGGAAGGAAGCAATCGATCGGAGATTGACAAGCTTCTCCAGCAGGATTTATTCGTGAAGTCAACCACCCACGGTGGCTTGCTAATCTGTAATGGTTAGGAAAAATAATGGGAAATGGCGAATGTGTATCGACTTTACAGATCTTAATAAAGCTTGTCAGAAGGGCGACTTTCCCCTTCCGCATTGATCAACTAGTAGACTCTACTTACGGGTGCGAGTTACTAAGTTTTTAGATCGTATTGAGGTACCACCAGTTAGTATGTGTAAAGAAGATGAGGAGAAAACTTCCTTCATCACCCCATATGGTACTTCTTGTTATATTAAGATGCCATTTGGTCTCAAAAATCTTTGGTGCAACTTTTCAAAGGTTGATGCAAAAACTTTTAGTCCACAAATCGGTTGGAATCTAGAAGCTTATGTTGACGATCCGGTCGTAAAGACCACCAACGGCGACCACATTCGACTTACAAGAAACCTTTAACAACTTGAGAAGACATAACCTCAAGTTAAATCCGGAAAAAGTGTGTGTTGGAGTTTCACTGTTTGGAAAAGCGCTTGGTTTCCTAGTTTGGCTAGAGGTATTGAAGCTAATCCGGCAAAAATTGCGGCCATCGACCGGATCGCCCTCAGACCACGAAGAAGGAAGTCCAAAAACTAATCGTATGATGGCGTTAAGCCGTTCATAGCAAGATTAGGGAAAAAGGATTACCTTTCTTTAAACTTCTTCGGAAACATGGGAGTTTGAGTGGACTAAAGAGGCAAGCGATGCCTTTGAGGAACTCAAAAGTACCTTCTGAGTACCCGGTCTTAGTTTCTCCGAGATCGGAGAAACATTGCTAATTTACGTGGCGGCAACACCACGCAGGCGAGTTAGCGGTGTCTTGGTTGTAGAAAGGAATAATATCCAACGACCGGTCTATTACGTGGCGAAGTCTTACATGGACCAAAGGAAAGATACCCACAGTACAAAAGTTGCTCTATGGCCTCCTGATGTCTTCAAGGAAGCTAAGGCACTACTTCGAGCCCACAAAGTGGTCGTACCTACCGGATATCCCTTGGTCAAGTCCTTGAAACAGGAATCATCGGGACGAATAGCCAAATGGGCGGTCGAGCTAGAGGCGTTCGATCTCCATTTTATTTCACTTAACAATAAAGTCCCAAGCAATAGCGAAATTCATTGCGAATGGACAAACCACGAACCCACCCAAGGACGAGTACGAACACCACGACAGTGGACAATGTATTCGACGGTTCCTTGATGTTACAAGGATCGGGGTTGAGTGGTCTTGATATCCCTCTTGGCGAACACATCAAGTCGCCATCGATTAAATTTTACGCCACCAATAATGTGGCGAGAATATGAAGGTTTCTTGGCAAGACTCGAGCGACTCGTTCGCTCGGGATTCATGATTACTAGTGAAAGGCGATTCTCAACTAGTAGCGAATCAAGTGGGGAAAAAATATCAATGCTCAGTACCAAGATGTCATCTTATCTGGCGGAAGTACGAAAACTTGAAAAGCACTTCTTCGGTTTCGGATCCAACATATTCCTAGAAAGGAAAACTTTCTGGCGGAACCGGTTAGCGCGGATGGCCTCCACGAGGTCGGCCGTCCCGCCGGGAGTTTTTCTCGAGCAACTCAATTCACCCTCGGTAGTTGAGCCTTGAGAACATACATGATTCTTTGCAAGTTGAACAAACTAATCAAGAAAACATGGATGCTCCGCAGTCGTTGACGATTGGTATTTATCACGATCACGGTAGAGAGCTGGATGACATCGATCTACAATTATCTTGACATGACACAATTCGAGAAGATGATGTAGAGGGTGATCGATATATACGAAAAGCCAAATCATACACTCTAATCGAGCGTATCTTGTATAAACAAGGATCTCATGGAGTGTTGATGAGATGCATATCTCAAGCGGATGGCATTAGATTGCTAACGAAATCCATGAAGGAGTGCGTGGAGCACACCATTCCTCTGAGAACTACGGTCGGTAAAGCCTTAGGCAAGGCTATTCTTGCCAAGCGCCTTCATGATGCAAAAGAGCTTGTGACGAAGTGTGTACAATGTCGGTTTCATAGTCGACAAGTACATCGGCCCGGACAAGCCTTACAAACAATTCCTCTTTCTTGGCCTTTTGCAACACAGGGACTAGACATTACGGGACCTTTCCCAAAGCACCGGGGCTTCAATTCCTTTTCGTCATGATTGACACGTTTACAAAATGGATTGAAGCCGAGCGATTGTTAAAATAACAACCGAGGCCGCTAAAGATTTCTCTTGAAAAATGTGATCACGCGATTTGGTGTACCCGATCGTATCATCACAGACAATGGTTCCCGATTCTCCAAAGTGATCAATTCCGGGAGTTCTGCGATGAACTTAGTGTCAAAATTCATTTTGCTACATTGCACATCCGCAGAACAGCGGAGCGGTTGAGCGAGCTAATGGTATCCTTATGCGAGGATCAAACGCGAGTATTGACCGATTAATCAAGCGGTCGCGCGCAGGTTAAGAACTTCCCTCGTGTTATGGGCCGTTCGAACCCACGACGATCGTGCGGCCGGTGAAACTCCATTCTTTTTGGTTTATGGTGCTGAAGCCATGCTTCCTCCGTAACTCAAAATTGGCTCTGCTTTCGAAGCGATCGTTTTGCGAAAATGATCGAGAATGAGCGACGACTTCGGCGGCGTCGATTTCCTTGAAGAACGAGCGAAACCAAGCCCTTATGCGATCGGCGGTCTACCAACAAGCCATGCGAAGGTACCATAGTCGAAGAGTGCGACCTCGCTGACCTTGTCAGAGGTGATCTGGTTCTCGAGAAAAATTGAGCCAAACAAATGCAATAAACTTTCTCCTAAATGGGAAGGTCCTTACGCGTGGTGAAGTAACCCGACCGAGTTCCGTTTATTGGCTATGTCGATGGGCAAATTTTGTCAAATTCTTGGAACATCGATCAATTACGTAAGTTCTATGTTTAATTTTCATTCTTTCATTTCTTTCAATTTCAATTTCATTAAATTCATTCATTAATTAAGAAGTGCAACCTTGCTTATATATATACACCTACATTACAGTGGTTTATTATTGTTAGTGCAGTGGGAGAAGATATTTTCTCTCCGATATCCTTTATAAGGATCTCACGATACTCTATGGTCCTAGTCGTGAGCATTTTTTCAAATGATTCCCACAGCGACTACACTTTTTTTTAAAGAAAATGAGTAATCGAGCACCACACAACTACCTATCTCATGAATGATATGCTTACGATTTTGAAGATTATGCTTCATTATTTCACGATTCGGTCTATTCTTGTCAGCTCATTGGTGGGACACGGAAAGCCTCCTAGTCGAAGTCTCTCCTTTTTCGCACGTGGTCACCTTAATGGAAGGAGCTTCCTAGCGACGGTTCTTTTCTTCGATCCTCGCTACGATCGGATCTGAGAATTTGAACACGTTTCAAGAAATGTGTCGTATGCCTTCGTGTCTTAGCATTAGTTAGGCAGATTATGGGACAATAGATATAAACAAAGTTCACTTATAATTTGTTGCATACATATTTGCATTTCTTCTTATGTCAAGTTTGACAAAGTCTTTTTCCGACCATATATAGTGTTTTTGATTGGTATTTCCATTATGACAAACAAAGATCTATAACTAGTCGAAATCATCTGTAGTCGACCACATTTGATTTCCTAATCTCGCAACGATCGCTTTTGTCTTACATGTCCAAACATACCTTCAAAACTCACATACATGGTTATGACCTCTTTTTATTCTCTTTCTTGGCTCACTTTGCATGCGAGAACGTTCTTCTACTATCAAGCGTTAGGGGCTAGGAAATATCGAGAATTTTAAAAAGTCAAGCAGGATAAACAAAAGCTTTGTCAATGACATAAAAGGTAAGTTTTCATAGATATTCAAATATTTTTACACTTGCAGAACCTACTCTAAGAAATATTCCTGCCTAACTCTCGCTTGTCGGAGATTCGACCTCCATCTCCTCTACAACTATATCTCCGAGTGGCCCGAGTTCTTCCATGAACTTGGTCGCCTCCTCAGTGGGCGATTGAAGTCATCTTTAACACTTGGAGATCAATGGAGGGTCGGAAGCTTTCGGTTTTGCCAAAGCAAAACTAACTCCACTGCAACACTGTTTTTAGGGCACAGGCATAATTCGTCCGAGTAGTTTTGACGAACTTTAAGATCCTAGAAGTTGACCCAAATAGTTCATTTTCTCTATTGGATCTCTTAAGATAGGCACGCTTGATCCTCGATCCCAAATCAAAGATCATCTTGTTCAAAGTATGAATCTTTTCATCAATATTTTGAGCAAGAGCGCCTCCTTATCTGCTCAAATTTGAGTTTTCTTTACTCTGTTTAGCATTTCGTTTGCTCTGCAAAAACAAATCGATTAATGAACACAAGCATCATTGAAGGAAAATCAAGTTTACGACATATTACCTTTATTTGTTTTGCTAAGTGTTTCATATTTGGTCGTTGCTTGACGATCAACCAGGTCCTTAGTGAACTTGCTTGACAAATGAGTGATCCTTAGCTTTTATTTCTTCTTCAAGAAAAGTTGTCTTGGCTTTCTCACCACAACCTCCTCTTTTATTTTCTCGGATCTATCGAATGCGATAAGGAGAATAATTGTAGAGGAGCAAAGTATTGAAGAAGAAACAGAAATTTAAAAGGAAAATTTCTTACTTTCCAACTCGAGTGCTTTTGCTCCAAGTCCTTAACTTTCATTTGGGTCGATCCTCCGATCCTGACAAAGTTCTCGACCAAATGCTACACAATTAGCATTCTCTTTCTTAAGTTCCTTATAAAATTTGTAAAAAGAGTTATGTAAGCGGTGGTAGAATACTTACCGAATTGCTGGTCATTATAATGGCAAAAATCAAATCGAGGTGCATCTTGAGTGAGTATCCGATACTTTACGCCACGCCTCATCAAGCTCCTTATCCTCGATGAATCGGGACGAAAAGGAACTTGTTAGGTTGGGAAGGGTTATCGCGATGATCGAACTGTTGAGACCTCTCGAGGCATCTACCTCCACGAAGGGGTTTCAATCACCAAAGGATCCAACTCGGCCGTTGCCCTTGTCACTGCTTTCGGGGCTTCTTCGACCACTACTTCCTCGGGAACTTTGTCCGAGAAGTGCTCTGATCGAGAACTTCCACAGTGCGAGTCCTCGGGAAGAACACAGTGGAAATGGCCAGGAACACCGAAGACCTATGCAAACCGAAGATGGGAAGTTCAAAATATCAAATCATCAAGGAATTATTAAAGATACATACTTATCGATCACTTTCATTTGTACATACCTTGTTAATTTCCGGGTTTGACTCAAACGCGCCAGAGAGAAATCGTGCCGCTAGCCTTCCTTTTCTTCTCTTCCAATTTCTTTGGTTACGGACCGGCGGGGTTTGTTGAACCCTCACATCCTCCAACAAGATGTCGGAAGCTATGTCCTCGACCGGTTCGTCAAGGTCCACATTCGACTATCCGGTGGGAGAGTGGTTTCTTCAATCTCGGATCGCTTGTTTGATAACAACCGTAAGGTCGTGCACGACCACTCTGGAGTCTACAGCCTCCGTAGTTACATTCTGCGGGCCTTCAGGCTTATCCACCAAAATCAAAGAACAAATTTGATTAGGTGAAGAAATCCTTTTATCTAAATTTTTTTTTGTACATATATGACTCCAAAATGTTCTATTACCTCAAGTGATTCATCTCCTTCAAGTGCCTCAGGGCACGACTCGGTCGGAACCAAGGTGGGACGTTGATCCTCACCAGATTGTATGATTCGCAATCCGACCGATTGCAAATATAAACACGATTGGAGATCTGGTGAAATATATGTATATACATGGTAAAAGGAATTTAATAAATTACCTTAAGCCTTGCAGTCTCCTTCAATAGGAGTTGCGGCTAAGATCTTGGGGCATTGACCTTTTCTCCGAGCTCCCTTACAGATCGGCTGACTCGTTCTCTAACTTCCCGAGGTAAGAACTTTAATGAAGGAAGAATAGACAGATTTTAAGGTAATACATTTATCAAATCAAAATACCGATCGAATTTATCTCAAAGACTTACCACCTTACGAGGTAGCTTCATCACGATCAAGGTACGGGAGCAGGAATGAGTCCCGAGCTTCAATGGGCTAATCTGGCGAAGGTAAAATCCTTCACCACATGCCACGAAGTCAAGCCCCTGACTCGCAAGTCGTAGATGGCATCCGCCCATCTCTTGACTATCCCTGTCTTCTTCTTGTTTCCTTCCACTTGGAGTTTTCACTTGCTCTAGTTCGTGAAGTAGAGGCCATCGTCTTCAGAATCGTCATGTAAAACCGGTACTTTTTTCCATGACGACCACGAAGATTTCGCGTACATGAAGATGTATTCATCGGCCTTCCCGTCATGAAGGCGCAATGTGCATTCCCAGAGAGGCGCCTCGGATTTTGCATGATTTTCCCATCACCATGCGGTAGAAATAACTAAAGAGCTTCAAGTTCGGTTGTATTCGGTATGCCTCGCACAAATATCTTGAAAATACTAATATTTGCGATCGAATTTGGGGCCAAATTCACCAATTCCACCCGTAATGTTCAAGAACGCGGAGGAGGAATTTGTGTACCCGAGAATCTCGGCCCACATTCGATGTAGGCAAGAAAAACAGGATTTCGCCATCTTCACGGCTCGGAAAATGCTCTCCGATCGCCGGTCTCCAATTAATCGATTCCTATCGGGAGCATTCCCATCTTCTTCAAGGCCTCGAGTTTTTCTTGCCCAATTCGAAGGCAACCACTTTGTAATCTGCTCGACATGGCGAAAATCCTCAAGAATGAGTAGCAAAAGTTGGAGACTTTGTGGTCGGAAGAAACGAGGAAAAAGACTCGGAGGATTCTTGGCGAGAAGCTAAAGGGGATCGAAAGGATTACGGAAGCATAAAAATTATAAGAGCCCAATGAGAGGAGATCTTATAACCTTCCGATACTTTGAAGGATTTCTACAAAAGTCCAAGCGACAAAAGCTTCTTTTTGTTCAAGCGACAGAGGAACTCTTCGTTTCCCAAGGCAAGTTCTCAACTTTAAAGTGAACACGAGACCGCCGTATACCACGACATTAAATGGGTTGCGCCGATACGATTTCATCGGGAAAAGGTATATACACGACCAGTTCATTTAAAGTTAGGGGCTGGTGACGAGGATTAAAACATCTATGTATTATTTTAATATATAATAAAAGACCATACGTCTTCATGGTCGTAACCCTAAGATGACGACCTCCACGGTCGTTAGTATTCGAAGGTTACTTAATGGGTACCACAGTGGGATGAGGCTTTGTGCCTAATCCCGACCGGATAACCGCCGTAAAATTCTCGAATCGGTATTTCTTATCGTATGATGAATGGAACACGTGTTATCGTTCCAAACTATGCGATGGTACAACCTCGAGACCTCGACTATTAACCACCCTACGGTTAAGCTTTTCACAAACAACCGCAAGGAAGTTAGCACATTGCTAACTTCTCTACCGTTCAAACCGATCGTAACGCTTCACCGAGGACGTCTTCTCCAGAGTAATCGCCACCTCTTGGAAGTTATTTAAAGGTGAAGCACAAGAGACAACAACGAGAGACAAGAAGGAGGCGATAGGCGACACACAAAACAAGGCCAAGGCAAAGATATGCACGAAGCCTAAGCGGTGGAATTAAAGCGGATAATCGACCTTAGACTCATATTCTAAGTCGATTGCGGTTAAACATTCCTCCATTCGATTGTAATTGAGGTAGTACTTAGCCACATCTTGTAAATCCAGTTCATATCAATAAAGAGCGACCCCATTCCATTCCGGGATATTCCACGTCATTTTCCTCGTTTATTTTCGTAAGATCGGCGATTCGATCGTCGACAGGTAGCCACGTGCCTACCCCGACCCTCCGACCTAGCTTGGCAGCGGCGGGGGTGGGTAGCCACGTGCCCAACCTGACCCTCCAGACTGCTCAAGCGCTAGAGGGGCATGTGCGCGTGCCCCTCCGAAGCCTCCTGGCTGGGCTACAGGACGTGTTGGCCTCGGCATACGCGTCGATGTGGCCACCTCTGGGACCGTCCTGCACGACATTAGGGTCACGGCACGCCTCGCCGCACTGTAGACCCGATGGACCATCTGCAGTAGCTCGTCGCACGTCACCTCTGCACCATGGGCGACCCTGTCCAGGATCGACCCGGAGTCCCTCGCAATCCCGACGGTGATGTCCATCTGCAAGGATTACATGAAAGCGTCAAACTTGTAATTATGGTAACTGTACTCAGACATTTCCAAACACGAGAGTACGTACCTCGAGGTGCACGTTCCGCGCGAAGTGTACAGAGTACACGTTGGTCCGTGCTGGTACGTGAGCGAGGGGAGGGTCGACGACATGCACCAGTCTCGTGCGTGTCTGTAGAGCGTACCAGCGTAGGTACTCGTCGAATGCGTTGGAGGTCGTATGGGTGCCCTCCTGCACGTAGTCCTCGAGAGCATCCACCCACTCCGCCAGCCACGACTCCATCTTCACCGCCTAGCTCGTCCTGCTTCCACCCCTCCTACTATGCCTGCGAAACGTACCACTGTAATTAGAAGCCATCGTAACAGAACTGGAAAAAATATACGAACATGTGTGTAACTCACATG
This sequence comes from Phyllostachys edulis, assembly GCA_036346405.1. Taxonomy (NCBI): domain Eukaryota; kingdom Viridiplantae; phylum Streptophyta; class Magnoliopsida; order Poales; family Poaceae; genus Phyllostachys; species Phyllostachys edulis. The sequence continues at coordinate 39,848,735 of CM070551.1, read as the reverse complement.
CGGACCAAGTCGGACACCCAACGCCCGACAAGGACTGGAACAACCTGGTGGAGGCCGAACTAGCGTATCACCCTGTGCACCGCGTAGTCCTCGATGAACAGGTCGAAGATGAGCTTCTTCCCGTCCACGATCGCTGGTCGCGCTGCCTGATGAGAGGACTCGGCGGAGTGTGGTCCTCCATCTCTGGCAATCACGGCTCGGCGCATGTCGTCAGCGGTGAGGTGGTCGAGCTGCTCGACAAAGTGCTCGTACACACGTGTGACCTGCACGTGTGCAAACTGTGCCTACAAGCTGGAATAGTGGTTACAAAGGATGACCCGTAATACGACTAAAGTAAAGATACAGGATAGTACGTATCCTTCTACGGCACCAAAGGAACCCTACAGTCGGCTGGTCCACCGTGCCCCCGTGGTACATGTCATGCGGTCTGGGTGGTGTTGGCGAAACGTCTGCGATCTGGGGAAGCGCTCGAGCGACCACAATTGCGATGGGAGGGGGGACTGTGAGGCTAGAGGTCAGCCTCATCCTGCAACACGTCTTGCACATGCCGCGGTACGTCGTGGCAAGTACGACTGATCCCCAGCTGATCCGCACCTCCTCCCCGTCGACGATAGCCCTCGCGTACTGCACGAGGCGGGCGTCGACGGAGTCACTGTGGCTGCTAGTAAACAATACCCAGCCGAACAACGACAGTAAGTATGCCTCGAGGTGCCGTGACACCTGGTTAAGATGTTAAGGTTTGGGTTCGAGTATATCCATAGCCGCATTACAACTATTAATAACTTAATTGGCGTTAGTTCTATGACTACACTATTTACAACTATTAACAATATGCGACGTACTCGACACCTAATGATTTTAGTTGCTAACCTACCATGGTTTCGAAAGTAACCTACCATGATTTTAGTTGCTAACCTACGACTATACTATTTACAACTATTAACAAAATACCACTACACATCTAATGATTTTAGTTGCTAACCTACTGTGGTTTTAGTTTCTAACTTACCGTGGTTTTAGTTGCTAACTTGCCGTGGTTTTAATTGCTAACCTACGACTACAGTATTTACAACTATTAAAAATATGACACTACACATATAATGATTTTAGTCGCTAACCTACCATGGTTTCGAAAGTAAATCTACAAAGAAGTGCAGGAGACTCACCGTTGTCGATGCGCGGACCTCTCCTCCTCACTTCCCCCCCTCTCCTCTCCTCCTCTCTTTCCCTTTCTTCTCCTCTCTCTTTCTTTTCCTCTATCTTTCTCTTCCTCTCTTCTTCTCTTTCCCTTCCTCTCTTCTTCTCATTTCCTCCTCCTCACGACTGCTCTGGTTCTGTCCAACAAAATGATGATGGCCGCGTGCGGCCGCATGTGCGTGCCGGATATAGAGCCTCTAGTCGCTCAACGGTTGAGCGACTAGGGGCTAGTAAGTCGCTCAACGCTTCAGCGACTAGTAGCCGAAGAGACAGTCGCTCCACCGTTGAGCGACTACTCCACGTGTCGCTCGACCATAGGGCGACTTGGATCAGTCACCCAATGGTTGAGCGACTAGATTTAAGTCGCCTAACGGTGGAGTGACAGATGATTATTTCTGTAAAAATAAAAAGGGAGATATATTATTGTATTTCGGAATAAAAAATTATTATTTAAAAAAATTCCAAAGAAGAAGATAGCCCAGTGGAGGGCCCTATCCCTCTGGCCCTGATGACCTGGGTTGGAGTTTCAGGCTCGCAGCCCCCATTCTTTTTATTTTTTGGAAATATTTAAATTTTAAAATTCAAATTTGATCAAACCGTTTGGACAAAATTCATCTGAAATTACTGAAATTTGGTTCATTTCGTCCATTTCGCTGCCAAACGAAAAAATGTAAACTGAAATATTTTTCCCTGATCGAGACACACTAACATGTGGACCCAACATAACAGGGAGGTAGTGCTGGCTACAGGAGAAGGTAGCGGGGACGGGAGAAGGCATCGGGAGGAAATGGAGGAGAGGAGGCAGTGGTACTTTGGAGGAGAAGCGGTGCCACCAGGGAAGGAAGGGGAGGCAACGAGGGCGCACGAGGAAGAGGTAGAGACGAAAGCGTCCTTTCTTCGCCATGCCGCCGTCTCGAGTTCACTGCACCGCATCCTCTCCTGCGCCGCCCCCGTCTCCTGATCCTCGCCGACCGAGCAAGCATCACCGCCTCCTCGCTTACCACTGCGACGCCGCCTCCGCCTCCTCCCCCGACCTCCCACCTCCTAGCCGCAATATGCCTAGCGAGGGCTGCAAAGGCCAATAGCCGTGAGAACCGAGTCGTGACTTGAGTTTAGGGTGGAAGAAGGTGGCCATCAACGTGTAGCGCTCTTCCTTGTCAGGCGGCAATGATTGGAAATTGACAGCACGTCGCGGAGGGAAGTCGGCATTAACTTCAACTTCCAAAGGTAAACAATTTATGAGCTCAAAATTTTAATTTCCGGGTAGTAGTAGAAGCAGGTGATGCAATAGGTGGAGTTAATGTTTCTGTTTATATTTGTGAAAGAAAATTGATATTTATTATGCAGTTTAGAATCCCGTTTGCTGATATGTATCACTATTTTTTTGGGATTTTATTGCAACGCATGAACACCTTACTAGTTAGTAGAGATATAGATGAGTAGTTTTAACGAAACAATTAATGTAGAATGTTCAACATAAAGATTAAATATTTCTATCTTCCAAACGTGCTCTGTATACCACCGTTTCTATTTTCCCATTCATGTTTCACCATTTCCCACGGATCAGACACTGCCTAGCGCATAGCATCTTGGGAAGCAAATTTGCTAGGATAGGGCCTCACGGTGAGGCCCCTCCCTCGAGTCATTCGAGCTTCGAGCCCTTGATTTCGAGGGGTGGTTGGGGGGGGGAATGGATGAAGATGAGGAAGGGCCTTAGAGAGGCCTCGTCCCATAAAAAATTTTTGGGGCGACTTAGCGCTCGAGACGTCGGGTCCGGCGCTAGCGCTTGCATACTGCAACGGTGGGTCATTGGATTTCAAAACACAGCGTTGCAGCCGTCCATCTAGAGCAAGCGAACATCCCGAACGTCACGCGCAGCGCAGAGCGCACACTAAATCAATATCCCCCGATTACCGCGTCTCCAAGCTTGCTCATCACCATCCGAATTTATGGTCGGTGTTGAGCCAAGCGGCGATCTTGGCCGAGCCGAGCGATTTTGAGCCACACAGGCGTGTCATGGCCGAGGCGGAGCGACGGGCCAAGGCGTGGCCGATGAGCCGAGGAGGTAGCAGGAGGAGTGGCGCCATGGACCGAAAGCCAAGGCGATGAGCCGACATAAGCGCTTGGAGCAAGAACCAAAGAAATGAAGAGGAAGAAGACCAAGAAAGAGATGCGACTGGAGTGTTGGTAGAAGCAAATGAATGGATGTGTGAGAGAAAGAATGGAATAAAGAAAGGGAAAGAGATGAGTGGCCAGGAAACTCTCGGCTGGGAAAAAGGTATGTAGGTGAGAGAAGGTAATAAGGTAGGTAGGTGAGAGAAGGTAATTATGTGGGAGAATGGGTTAGAGAAGGGGATTAGGTGATGAAAGATTAGAAAATAAGGTAAGATTTGATAATTAGGGGAAGGGGTAATAAATAAAAGGGTTCCCCGGACAACGGTTGCAACATCCCCGGATAATGGTTGTAACATCTCTGAACAACGGTTGCAACATCACAAATCAAAAAACAAAGCATCTGGAAAAAAACACGTTGAAAAAAATTGTAACATCGCCGTGAACGGTATGCAACATTTTTTTTCTACAGATGCAACATTTGCAACATCCTCAGACAACGGCTGCAACATCATAGGATAATGGTTGCAACATCCCCGGACAACGGTTGCAACATTACAAATAAAAAAACAAAGCATCTGGAAAAAAACTCGTTGGAAAAAATTGCAACATCACCGTGAACGGTATGCAACATTTTTTTTTCTATAGATGCAACATTTTTTTTTCTACAGATGCAACACTTGCAACATCCCCGGACAACGGTTGCAACATCTTAAGATAATAGTTGTAACATCCCCGGACAACGGTTGAAGCATCATAAATCAAAAAACACATCATCTGGAAAAAAACGCGTTGGAAAAAAATTGCAACATTGTTGTGAACAATATGCAATATTTTTTCTACAGATGCAACACTTTTTTTACAGATGCAACATTCCAAAGAATAGTATGCAACATTATTTTCAACAGGCCGTAACATTATTTTCAACGGATCACAACACAATATCAGCTCAGATGTGTTCTTGTGGGTGCAGCTTGGGGGATCAGATCAGCTCAACTCAGCTTAGATTGGAGGGTGGACAAGAGCACTGCTGCAGCTTTGAGGAGGAGGATAAAAGATAAATAATGGACAAGAGCTGAGTAAAAGGCGACATGCGCGGCATGGCCAACGTCGACACGTAGCGCAAAGGGAAGGGAACTTCTGCTCGCGTCGCGTTGCCTCTCTCTCACTGGTTGGTGGCGGCGGCTGGGCTGGGTCTGCGCATAGAGGCCCATGTGCCAGCAGAAAAAAGGTCAGGCCATATCGTAGCGTCCGATGCTAACGTATCGCTTCGGACGAACGACCAGCAGCAATTCCCAATTTTTTTCCGCATCTCTGGGCTTCCGACCAGCTAAACGTGGCCAACCTAACACAGAATCGGAGCACAATTTGCACACGAGTGGGCCCACACTCTCGATGACATCGACCCCACAGTGCTCTGCCTCACAAGTCACTGGATCAACAAACGAGATCTCCACCATGCGGAAGAGACACCCACGTGGACGTTCCTCAATCCTCTCTCGACTCTAGTCTCTCTCGACCAACCGAAGCGACCAAGCAGCCAAAAGAAGCAAGAAAAGGAAAATTTACTTCTTGACTACGAAACATATCGGAAATTCATCTCAAATTTTCCTCCTTTTTGTCAGAAACTAGCAACGAATTTTGGAATTCGGAAATCCCAAATTCCGACCCGATTTGACGCGGCTCCGATGGTCCGGTTCCCTGCCGCCGCCGCCGCCGTCCACCCGTAAGTCCCCGCCCTGCCCGGCCTAGGGTTCCGATTCGCACGCATAATTTCTCCTCTCTCTTTTTTTTCGTTTCCGATTTCGTTCGCGTGATCTCTCTCCGTCTCTCGTGTTGCATCTGCTCTCGCGGATGCATTGTGAGCAGCAAGGCGTGAGCTTGCCGCCCCGATTCGACCACCCCGGGATGCAGTACCACCACGGCGGCAGTCGCAGCCGCATGCCGCCGTTCGCGCGCGGCGGCGCCTACAGCCGCGGCCACAAGCAGTTCTACCCGCCGCCGCAGTTACCGGCGGCGGCGCCGCCCCAGCCCCCGCCCCCGCCGCAGCACAAGTACGAGGTGCTCATGGAGGCCGGCCGCCTCGCCGCCGAGTACCTGGTGGCGAAGGGCATGCTCCCGCCGGCCTCCCTGCAGCGGCGCGGCGTTGGCGTAGCTAGCGTGGGATGGGGCCAGCTGCCGCCAGCGCCTCCACTACCGCCGGGGCAGGAAGCCCCGGCGTTCTACGACGCCCGGAATGGCCGAAATGGCCGGCGGCGGTTTGATGACGAGTATAGTAATCTTAACCCCCGCTCGCGGCAGAACCGTGGAGGCGATTACAATAGCAGTAACAGTAGTAACCACAATGGGAGGGGGAAGAGGAAGTTTGGGGCTTACAATAGGTTTTCGGATTGGGGGAGGGACATGGAGAGGAGTAGGGGCTATCCGGATTGCCGGAGTTATGATGATGAGGATGAGGATGGGGCTCCTGGGTATAGGAGGGAGCTGCGAAGCAGTAGGGGGGTTGATGAGGTTGGGAGTAGTGTGTCGGGGGTGGCTGGGGAGGGGCCATCGTCAAAGGCGGAGGCCATGGGGGAATCGGAGCTAGAAGATACTGGGTCAAATGTGAGCTCTAACGGCAATGTCAGGAAGGATGCTGATGCTCTACAAGAGATGCAGGAGGATAATAAGGTGTCTAATTCAGAGGTGGTGGAGCAAGGGATGAATGGTGGGAGTAATAATGCTTCTTCTGGTGTTGTTGAGGAGGCAGAGACAAAACATTCACCAGTGCCCTCAGATGACAAGGTTTCAGATGAGAAGCCTGATGATAGTAGTGTTTTGAATGAGAAGGTTGAAGATGACAAAACTTTGGATGAGAAGGCTGATGATAAGGCTTTAGATGAGAAGGTGTCAAGTGTGGATAATAGTTTGCGTGATGATTGTAAGAAATTGCTGAGCTATTGTAGTTTTACAAGAGTCTCGACAAGACCACGGTCAATGCTTGCACACAGGAATGGAGCACCAGCACCAGCCCATAGAGAAATTGCAGTAGCTGAACAGGTTGATCTGGTTTCCTCTGAAGAAGTGCCTCAGATGGCTATTGATGAAGCAGCAAATGACAGCTCCTTGACTAACGCCCAGGCAGGCAATAAAGATGACCGTGTCTGCCTAGAACATACTGACCCAATCACTGCTTGCCATCAAATGGTGGAACAGGTGAGATTCCAAGAAAAGGAAACACAAATTGAAACAGAAGATACGAGAGAACAGAATAACATTGCAAAGCATTACGCAATTCAGGACACTAAGGAGCACAGTGGACTATCTCCTACACTGGCTCATCAGAATAGCTTGAAGCTGCAAGTTGTGGAAGGAATACCAATTTACAATATTGATACACCGCCACAAGATGAAGACTTGATTGATTCAGCTGATAAAGGGAAAGCAGTTGGTGTGGAGTTATTACCTAATACCGGAGTTGAAACTTCTGCCACAATGGAAGAGGAAAAGCTTGGTCAATCTAGCTCATTTAAAATATGCGATCTCAACCTGGTTGGTAGTCCTGAGGTTGCTGAGATACGAAATGATCCTGGTTTGGGCCAACGCTCCACTGCTGGACGTTCATTGGAGGCACGAAATCAGCAACAAATAGATTTTGTAACAACTGTGGGTAACAATGCAAGCAATACTGACGGGTATGCCCAAATTCCATTAGACAATAAGGCAGTTCAAGTTATTGATATCGAAGATGACTCACCAATTGAAGCTTGTGCTTGTGATACTTCAAAAGCAAAGTGAGTTCCTTTCGCCTCTTACTTATCTGCTATTTCATTCTGCTGATAGATATGTAGTGGATGTCTCGTTTTCCTTTTCAACGTTATGGGTTGATGATACAAGGACTGGCCTTTAAGAAATTTTTCTTGGACTACTAGTTAATTTTAGGTGATCAGTTTTGTGTAGCCAGTTATGAATGGTAATGTCATGTGGAGCCTGACCTATTCACGGCGCAAGAGGGAAACCGGTCCAACCAGTGGATCGACCAGTCCAACCGGTGGTTCGGACGGTCTGACCGGTGGCCTCCCGGTTGAACCGGTTAGCACAGACGGGCAGAGACCGAAACCAACACGACAAGCACTTCTGGCAATTTCAGATACATAAGGATTAATTCTATAATTAGTTAGAAGAAATAAGTTAGGATATCCCTTCAGGATATGGTAGGTTCCTAGATAAGTCCCTTTAGGACACTTAGCAATTTAGGAATATGATTCGTATTCGGGAAGGATTGTGTTTGAGTTCGTATTAGCTTAGACATGTCCTGCATCCACTATATAAAGATGCTACGTACTCTCTATTGCAATCAAGTAAGAAAATAAGAAAACCCACCTTTCTCTCCCTCTCTCTTGCGGGTGGCGATCCTGCCTTGGCCGTCTTTGCGATAGCCATCACTTCGCTTTCCCTTATTCTTGTGCGTCGAGGTCCAAGACTGTCAGACCCTAAATTTGAAATTTGGAATCTTCTGTGTTCACAACACTAATCCCTAGATCAGTAGCTAGTGCCCACAGTTACATCATTGAATATCATTCACATACCACGAATATGTAAAACTATTGCATAATAATGAACAAAACATAAATATACCTTACGACTTTTGATTTGCAGAATGCCAGACCAGGCCAAATACCTTTAAAGAATTAGTAGTGGAAGCAGAATAAGAGTACACCACTTGGAACCCTTACGATATACCCACAGGCAATCAACTAGGGCCCGCGACCTAGTTTTTGGTCTTCTTGATCATCAGTCTTGATCAATGCTCATAATTGTCTATGTAGCCTTCTTTTATGCTTACTGAATAATATTGTAATGAGTGAGCATGAGTACACAACCGTACTCGTGAGCTAACACACAGAATGCAATTATTATATATGCAGTGCTAATCAAAGGGAGGTTCATGGTTCTTTTATTTGCAAAAAGCTAAGTTTGAATTAAAATAGTAAGTAATTCCGAAGACCTAGCATTTTAACTAACATATGTTTTGATAAAACTGAGTTTTGTTGTAAAGTACCAGTAGAGGTTCCAACCTCCTATACCATTGAGTGGCTTCATCCACCCAATGCTCATGTTCTTTTCTCGGGTCACATCTCGTACTTCTCATTGGTTCTCAACCAGACCATCTCAAATCTCTGGGCTTCAACTTATTTTTTCATTCCCCCCACAACTTGTTTTATAAAAATGAAAGCTAATTCAAGTAAGTTCTCAGCACTGTCCATGACCGTGAGTACGGTTATCTAGATAGTTTTTTTCACTCTACAGAGTTCACACACTTTACCCACAAGAGACAATCAACTTATAATGTTCTTGACACACTTCTATAGATGTGCGACTAAGTTGATTATCACAAGGCCTTTACAATGCCCCACCTCAACGCAACCAACCCCACACCGCTAGGCATCACCTCCTTGGGCCGTGCCCCTGAGAGGTCTCCATTTGCGCCGTGTAGTTCAATGGCTTCTACCCATACCCACCTACACACCCACCAATGGCGAGGTTGCAAACTTGCAATGAGGCGAACAAATTAGTTAGCTAGGTCGTACCCATTATAGACTTGTAGTTGCACTGTTTTTACACGAAAAGTTGTACAAGAACTCGGTCTTTTATTGACTCGGGCGGTACTTTCCCATACCCACTCTATCGTGCTCTTCTCAGCACCCGTCGTGTTTTCCAGCCGTCCGAGTCGAAATCTGTTTTGGTTTTCTTTTGTTTTGAAATACTTTTCTAGTCAACATACCAGCCAAGCTCCAACCTCAACTACCCAAATCCAGTTTTCATGTTTTTGAATAATATCGGGGCAAATCATTGCCCACATGTCAATGTATCTAAGCAAGGCTAAGCATGACACTTAGATGCAGACTTATCAACTAGTATGTATACCATTAGTTCTAGGGTGACAACGAATAGTGTTCAAGTTCAAGGATGGGAAGGTTGTATTCAAGTATCATTAAGGTATGAACTATGAGTTAGACCAACATAGTTGTATAAATCATAGCAATGCAATTTCATATCATAATTTAAAACAATATAATTGCATTTCAAAAGTAGGCGCAACATGATCAAAGTGTTGACTCGCCTTGCTCAATGTTCTGATAATCGTCTTGCTCAATGTTATGATAATCTTGTTCTTGTTTTGTCTCGGACTGCTGTTCCATCATAGCTTTAGATTCTATCTACGCAGAATACAATTGAACCTAAGAACGTCTGAAAGCATTCAAATGAAATCCAATAAATCCAAAGACATTCAAACAAAAGGAAACAATTCAAATAAAAAGTAAATATATCTAACAATATCTTGAAAGAAGAAAGTACTCCAAATGAAACCAATCATACTTAGTGGAGTTGATGAAGGAAATACTTCAGACGCAGTATATCCAAGGAAGTTAATGAAGGAAATACTTTAGACTAAATGAAATACATCTAGTGATAGTTGGAATGAAGGAAATACTTTAGACCAAAGTAGATAGATCCAAACTATATTCATTTGGTCCAGTGGTGGGGTTTTGGGTTCCTAGTTAAGACTTAGGGTCAAGTGTCCACTTGATCTGAAGTGAGGGCGAGAGAGATCAAGCTCTCGGAAAGTCCGCTGGTGTAGAAAGTTATGAATCCAACGGAGAGGGAGGGAATGTCCGTAGGAACATTCCTTACTGATTACCTAGATGCAAGAGATCACTTTGCTAGGTGGGATTCTCTGATCCACTTTCGGATCACGGATCGCACTTCCATGAGGAGCGAATGGCGATGGGTGATAGCTGGAGCCTATAGGAGGCTGTTTGGTGGTTGAGTTACTATCACCCGCTAGGCATCATCTCATTGCTACTCATGCGGTGCTTAGTTGATCTAATGGTTTCTTTAGTTATTACTGCCTATTTATCGAGGAAGTTCCATGATAATTAGGTGAGACCCACGTGTGGGTTCAAGGTTCGCGTAAGGTAGACATAAGTCTCACCAACACATGGGGCCTAGTTCTCTTATTGGTTTTCTTATCGATTCATATTTATCAAGGAAGTTCCATGAGCCTTAGCTGGAACTTCCAAGCATTGGTTAGACATCAGCCTTACACCCTCAGTGGTGTCTATGGTTTTGGGTTTCATCTTCGAGGTGATCTATACTTAGTCTTACTACCTACGTGGCTTGGTATATACTGAAGTAAACCTGGCACACTAGGTTGATCCTTAGCTACAACATAAGCTAATGGCTACCTCTGGTTAAGCAGGTACTACTCGTTCCCTAGGTAAGGCCTATGTACTTTCATCTACCTATTCCTTGTTCAGTGATTACCCCACCGGCTTTGGTTCTGATTAACTAGCATGAGGTCGCGACATAGCTACTGCTAACCTTCATTAAGGTTTATCATTACTGCACTTTACTTGTCATTTTTGTTCTACATGTCGAGACTTAGTCGCTTAATCAACTACTAGCATGGTCCATATGCCCATTGACATACCTGCATATACATATACTTTTACTCCCTTGCTTATTCTATGTCTAAGTATCTGTGAGCTTATATGTCACACTACCTGATTATTACACTAAGATTAACCATGTATTTGTCGATTGCACTACTTACTCACTAATCACCACCTAACTATCACTGATTAACCTAACTAACTATCCATCTTGTTAACTGCGATACTCGTTAATCTGTGGGTCCTATTGTTAGGGCTCATTTACACTACACTACTGCTAGCTAGCTACTTACAGGTGGGCCCTACCTGATTAACCACAGATTGAGGGAGAGAGTGAGAGGGAGCTACTACTAGCTAAGACACCTAACAATCAACTAATCTTCCTATTTGATTTCAGTTGATCATCTAACTCGACAGGGCCCACTTGTCAGGCATCCTCACATGCAGAGGGAAATATACACAGAGAGGACTATAGAGGTGGCCCACTATCATATGCATACATACACAGTGAGAGGACCATAGAGAGGGGAGGCACACAATGCAGAGGAAAACAGAGGAGGGCAAAGAGTGGCTCGGGTGGCGCTCAACGCCGGCGAGGGGGTCAATGACGACGGCCGGAGGTGGCCAAAATGGATCCGGGAAGGGAAGAGGATCCCATGTAGAAGTCTTGTGACCGGCCGATGGGCGGGGGCGGCAAGTGACCACGGGCGGGAAAGGAGATGGGCGGCAACGCCAGGAGAGGAAGAGGGAAGAAGATAGCGCGTGCATTAGCAGGATGGGAGTGAGGGGAGCTCACCTAGTCAGTCGGTGGAGGCGGAGACGCGCCATGACGGGCTGGCGGTGTGAGCCCATGGCGGCGCGACGAGCTCGACGTGGGGGCGGGGGCCGGGTGGTGGAGAGCGCAAACTGGAGGTTGGGGGAGGACGAGGGAGCCGAGGCGATGCTCCGGGTGCGAGGAATCAAGTTGGAGCTCTTTGGATGGGGCATGGCGGCGCCGGCAGCGGTTTCGGCCGGACATGGAGATGATGGCAGCGCGTCGACGTCCTGCGAAAGGATCACAAATTGGTTGAGGGGAAATGAGGTGGCTTGGGAACACAAAGTGACGTGAACGAAAATGGGAGGGCTCTCATGGGGCGGCGTGAAGCAGCGGCGGTCTTGGCGACAGAGGTAAACTGCGCACGCATTTGGTGTGGGTGTTTCCGAGCGAGGGAGGAGAGGTTGACCATCAGGCGGAGGGGACAGAGGCGAGCAAGGAGGGCACGATGGTGGTGGTTGGGGTGGCTTCGCAGCGCGGTGGATGGAGAAGAGCGCCTGCGATGCGGTGAACGAACAGAGAGCTCTCCTGAGATCTCTCCCATTCCGCTGCCGGATGGAGGAGGGAAGACTAGAGGAAGGGAAGCCGAGCACGACTTAAGTAGGGCGAGCCGAGGCACGAGTTGGCGACGAGTTCTCGTGAGCGGCTACGGCGCGACGCGAGCGAGATTGATGTGACGCGGCATGGGCAAGGGTTGAGTGACGCGTGCGGCGGCGGCGGCGTGGTAGCGTGTACGCAGTGGCGACGGCGGCGGTGTGGGCTGAGGAAGCGGCGATGGGAGGCAACGTAGTGTGGCGCCAGTGCATGCGGCATGGCACTAGGGAAGCGGGCGTCCGGGCGTTGTCGGGCAGAGGAGTAGAGGAAGGGAAAAAGGAGAAGGGGAGGCTGGCGGGTGGGTCGGGAGGAACAGGAGGAAGAAAGAAAAAGGAAAGAGAAGAGAGAGAAAGAAGAAAAGGAAATAAAAGAAAAAATATTTTCTTTTTCTTTTCTTTTTAAACTCGAGTTTGAATTTGATTTTTCAGTTTTTCGGATCGAGATTTCAATTAACAACTCAAAAATTCGAACATCGCCGAAGCGTAATAAAAAGTTTTTTAAAATCCCACATTTTAAAATAGTTTCAAATGTTTAGAATTTTTGGGATGTTACAAAGTCACGTCCCGTTACTGCTCACAACTATCCCCTTCGATCCAATCCCCTCTCCAACAATCCGGTTTGTGGCAACTTGGTATGAGAGACACCCGTTGCTTCGCAACCATGTCGGAAGGAGATAGTTTGGATGTGGTCAACAAGAAGTCGGACGCTATGTTGCAGCAGATGGAGATCGATCGGCTCAAGCTCTACGACAAGATCGACATGCTGGCTGGCTCCATCCACGACATCGACAACCAACAACGCGCTCATCATCTCGCCATCACACGCCTAGAGCAAGGCCACTGGCAGCAGGCCCTTGACTTCGACCGCGACTCCATCATAGACGTCGGCCTACGAGCGATAGAGGGCCTGCTCCCTAGTCCACGCTGGGCTGCACATGGTCTTCAGACTCCCGCGGGAGGGGTGCACCACGACGCGGGTGTGGAGGTGCCCCCGGCACATCGCCCAATGGGGGAAGGGCGCACCACCGGTCGTGGCGGTGTCCCTCGCTTCCACAAGGTGAACTTTCCGACATTCGACGGTTAGGAAAATCCGTTGCCTTGGCTCAATCGCTGCGAGCAATTTTTTTGGGGACAACACACCATGGAGGAAGACAAGGTTTGGCTAGCAACATTTCACATGATGGGTTTGGCCCAGCTTTGGTACCATCGCTTGGAGCGCGACATGGGCACGCCTTCGTGGTGCCACTTCGTCGAGCTGATCAACACCCGCTTTGGGCCACCTTTGCGTATTAATCCGTTGGGTGAGCTTATTGCACTGCACAAAAAGGGTACAGTCCGGGAGTTCTCCGACCAATTTCTCGCTCTCTTGTGCCGTACTGACCTGTTAACCGAGCGCCAACAGATTCAATTGTTCACAGCTGGTCTCGGGTAGCCTCTTCAGACTGATGTCAAATTGCAAGTGCCTCAGTCATTGGAGTCTGGGATGAGCCTGACGCACGCATATGAGCGTTATGCACGAAGTAGCTACCGGCCGCCGCTACAACAAGTGGTGTGCGAAAGCAAGTCGTGGCGGGTCCATCGGTCGGTTCGGCCGTGAGGCTTCTCTGGTCAGGCCGCCTGAGGACACCTTCCATGCCCGGGGCCCTGCCCAAGCAGTTGTGCCACGTCGTTCGCTGACGCCGGTTGAGATGGAACGTCGCCGTGCACAAGGTCTTTGCTAGCAGTGCAATGAGAAGTATTTTGTGGGCCACCACCGTAAGCGCCTTTTCGTCATCGAGATTCATCCGAACCCGATGTGATGACGCCAGAAGATCCTCACCACCAATATTGAGTCGAGATTTCCTTAGCCGCTCTCGCGATTCGATCCGTTCTGGCGGACTATCGCTTGTTGGTGTGTCGGCGCCGCTACATTGGTCACTCTCCTCGACTCCGGCTCCACGCATAACTTCATCGCCGACCATGTGGTGCATGTCGTCGGCGTGCTATCTGACCTCGATCGGGTCTCGGTGTTCTGTCGCCGACCTCGGCCTTTGCATGCCTTACCCATCTGCATCAGACAGGAAGATTTCACGTTGGACTGCTATGCCATGCCTTTGGAAGGATTTGACGTGGTCTTGGGAGTTCAGTGGCTCAGTACGCTCGGATCGATCACTTGGGACTTCTGCCACATGACCATGGCCTTTGCTCGTGATGGATGCAAGGTGATTTGGCATGGCCTTTCAATGGTCTTTGTCGAGCCACATGGTCTACCACCAGTCAGGGACCGATATCATCGCATCCACCTGAAGCGCAGGACTGATGCCATTGCCGTTCGGCCCTACCGCTACGCTCAATTGCAGAAAGACGAGCTCGAAAAACAGTATGCGGAGATGCTTCAACAAGGGACTATTCGCCACAATACGTCGACTCTCTTCCCCAATGTTACTTGTCAAAAAGACTGATGGATCTTGGCGCTTGTGTCGACTACCTTGCTCTCAATGACTGCACCATCAAGGACAAATTTCCGATTCCAGTTGTGGAGGAATTGCTTGATGAACTTTGTGGCACCAAATTTTTTATTAAACTCGATTTGCGCTTTGGCTATCATCAAGTACTTATGCATCCGGCAGATGTGGAGAAGACAACGTTTCGCACTCACCAAAGGCTATTTGAGTTCCTCATTATGCCATTCAGTCTCACCAACGCGTCGGTCACATTCCAAGCACTTATGAACTCCGTCCTCCATAATTTCCTCTGACGTTTTGTGTTGGTCTTCTTCGATAACATCCTCGTCTACAGTCCATCGTGGCCCGAACATCTTCGCCATGTCCGTGCCGTTCTCCGCACCCTACAGTACCGTCGTTTCTTCCTAAAACGCTCCAATTTTTTTTTGGGAGGAGACAGTTGCGTACTTGGGCCACGTGGTATCCGTAGCCGGCGTCGCTGTCGACCAAGAAAAGATCAGTGCAGTAACGTCTTGGCTGGTTCCAAAGTCGATCTGGCGGTTAAGTGGATTCCTCGGCCTTCCGAGTATTACCTAAATTCATTCAGATTTGGTTCCTCATGACACCTCTCACTCAATTGCTCAAGTGTGAAGCTTTTCACTGGATCGACACAACCCAAACCGCCTTTGAACAACTCCATATGGCTCTCACTTGGGCTCTGGTATTGCAGTTGCTGGATTTCTCTGCAGAATTCATCGTTGAATGTGATGTGTCGGGTCATGGCTTCGGTGCAGTTCTTCACCAAGGCACGGGCGCTATTGCTTTCTTTAGCCGATTGATTGCCCCTCACCATGTGAGCTTGGCTGCCTATGAATGCGAGCTCATCAATCTTGTTCAGGCAGTTCGCCAGTGGAGACCTTACTTATGGGGCCGCAAGTTTTTGGTACGCACTGACCATTACAGTTTAAAATTTCTGCTTGATCAACGACTGTCTACAATTCCACAACATCAATGGGTTAGCAAGCTCTTGGGCTATGATTTTGGCGTGGAATATAAACTGGGTTACACCAATGTGGTCGTCGATGCACTATCCCGACGTGACACTGAGAGCAACACGGCTGCTATGGCACTTTCATCTCCTCAATTTGCTGTATTCGATGACCTCTGCCTCGAGTTGGCTCACGATCCGACCGTGCAGCAACTCCATACATCTATCACGGCCGGGACTCAATGCGGACCGTGGGCTATCATCGATGGTTTGGTGACTTTCAACCGGTGTGTGTTCGTTCCACCAACTACTGCTCTCCTACATCGCCTTCTCCAGGCAGCTCACGGCAGTGCACATGGAGGGGTCCAAAAAACGCTCCATCGTTTGCGTGTAGATTTTCACATACCAAATGCTCGTTCCGTGGTTTAGGATTTCGTGCGTGCATGTGATATATGTCAACGGAATAAAGGTGAACAGTTACATCCAGCCGGCCTTCTACAACCGTTGGATGTTCCCTCCACGATATGGGCCGACATCGCTATGGATTTTATTGAAGGTCTTCCGTGTGTACATGGGAAAACAATTATACTCATTGTGGTGGACCGTTTTTCAAAGTATGCGCATTTTGTTCCTTTGGCGCGCCCCTACACAGCACATTCGGTCGCCCAGGTATTCTTCGGTGAGATTGTTCAGCTTCATAGGGTCCCCTCCTCCATTGTCAGTACTCGTGATCCAGTCTTCACAAGCACATTTTGGACTAAATCATTTCGTTTGGTGGGTGTTAAGCTGCATCTCAGTACAACTTTTCATCCCCAATCAGATGGTCAGTCCGAGGTCGTTAACAAGATCATTGTCATGTACCTTCGATGCATCACCAGGGATAGGACAAAGCAATGGCTTCGTTGGTTGCCTTGGGCGGAATATTGTTACAACACTTCTTTTCAGACATCATTTCGAACTTCGTCATTCCACGTGGTGTATGGCCAGGCACCACCGTCTTTGCGATTCTATGAGTCGGGTAGCACACGTCTTCCCGCCGTCGAGCAGTTAGTTTGCAACCGTGACGAATTCTTGTTGGAGGTCCATGATCGGCTAGTTCAGGCCCAAAGCTTGTACAAGCATCAGTATGGCAAAGGACATTGTGAATTGGAGTTGATTGTCGGTCAATGGGTTTGGCTCCGTCTTCATCATCGTGCAGCAGAATCATTGTCTCTACCCAACCGTGGGAAATTGGGACCTCGCTATTTTGGACCATACAAAGTGCTTCAACGTGTTGGCATGGTTGCTTATCGTTTGGAATTGCCGGCGCATGCCAAAATTCATGATGTATTCCATGTCAGCCTGTTGAAGCCATTTGTGGGTGTTGCTCCTAATAGCCCTCCAGCTTTGCCATCGTTGTTGAATAGACGGGTGTGTCCACAACCGGCCACTGTTATCAAGTCATGTGCTGCTCGTGGCCAAATCCAACTTCTAGTTCAATGAGAGGGTGCTTCAGCAGCAAATGCTTCTTTGGAAGATTTGGAGCGTTTGACAATTATTTCCTCTTTTCAGCTCGAGGGACGAGCTTTGCTTTCGAAAGGAGAGATGTCATGTGGGCGTGACCTATTCGTATAAGAAGAGGAAACCGGTCCAACCGGTGGGTCGATCGGTGGTTCGGACGGTCTGACTGGTGGCCTCCCGGTCGAACCGGTTAGCACAGACGGCCAGAGACCGAAACCGACACGGCAAGCACTTCCGGTTATTTTGGATACATAAGGATTAATTCTATAATTAGTTAGAAGAGATAAGTTAGGATATCCCTTTAGGATATGGTAGGTTTATAGATAAGTCCCTTCAGGACATTTAGCAATTTAGGAAGATTATTTGTATTTGGGTAGGATTGTGTTAGAGTTCGTATTAGCTTAGACAGGTCCTGCATCCACTATATAAAGATGCTACGTACTCTCTTTTGCAATCAAGTAAGAAAATAAGAAAACCCACCTTTCTCTCCTTCTCTCTTGTGGGTGGCAATCCTGCGTTGGCCGCGCGGCAGCAGCCAGCACGGCTCCCTTGCCGCGTCGTCGAGGTCCAGGACCATGTCCTGTTACTGCTCACAACTATCCCCGTCGATCCAATCTCCTCTCCAATAATCCGGTTCATGACAGGTAAGCTGACCCAGTAATAGACAAAACACTGTGAGAGGTAAATAGGTTGCAAGCTGTCCTGCCACTAAATTTTTGGCTGATTCCTGGCAAGTCTTGCCATCTTGGTAAATCAGCAACAGCAAGATATGGATTTTTACATTTGTGGCGTTAAGATAATGAGATATTGTGTTTGCAGTCAAGAAAAACATGAAACTCATTTGTAGCTGCTGGAACTTAAAGTAATTCAGAGACAAAAAGCAACAATTTTTTAACACTCAAGATCATAGCTTTTTAAACTAGACTTGTTACAGATTTCTGCTAGTTTGTATTTGGATTATAGGACTATACCATAGTAATGTTGAAGATGGATTGGCCTTTGTTTTTCTATCTAATTATAGGGACTATGCTTCAAATTTTCTTAATAGTCTGCCGGCAACATGGGGCAATCATCTCAGTGGCGTCGTCAATCTATGCATAAGTCGACTGCTGTTCATTAAGTTTTCTTGATATATTTATTTATCCATTGTGGCTGTTGGCTACATACCTTGTATCATTTGTTGCATTTCTTTTTGCGTACTAATACAATCTACTGTCAATCAGAAGCGAGATGATATATTCTAGCATGGAAAACATTATGAACCCTACTGTGAACACCGATGTTCTTCCTGGTATCCAAGATGGTTATAATCTTGTGGTTTCAGATTACCTTGGCGCTGATATGTCATGCTACCAATCAATACAAACAGACCTTCATGCTGAGATGGCCCTAAATGATTCAGAGGTGTGGTTTCCTGGTATTTGCAGTTATCACATAGAGGCTTATAAGTTGCAATAAAATTCCGCGTAGTCATCATTGTGCCACATGTCTTTCATGAGTAATGGACTACTTACATTTTTTTTGTTCTTGCAGGGCATCACTGTCATGGATGATCCAATATATGGTTCTCTTAGCGATATTGGTAATTGAGATTACTTTTCCGCTCCTTCACTTAAGTATTTCTACAACTATGTTCTTTATGTCTTTGTCCTGTTGGTTTTGAAATGCTGTTGAAAACTTAAAGCCAACATATCTAGTGCAAAAGGGTATTTGAGTGGTAAAGTGCAAAAGGCGTCCATGGCTGTCGGATTGGCATGTTCAGCTCAGATCCATGCGGGCAGAACCCCCTTCCCACTTAAAACCGTTTTGTGAAAACCCCTTCATGTGGACTGAACTTCTTGCGAAAAGCGCCAGTGCCCGTCGTCCTCGCCCACCTACGCACTCACTCGATCCCAAATTCCTCTGGCTGCGTCTCCACCCTAAATCGCCACCGCAGCCGCCGGCAGCACGTGGATTGGGTCGCCGTCTGCACGAATCACACGGACTTTACTCCGATTCACTCCCCCGCCTCCCAGTTGGGCATGCTGCTGTCGCTGGGCCAATACCCTACTGCTGCTAGCCTGCTATCATGGTGATGCATGTATGCCCTGCTTCCTGCTAGTTGCCGCTGCTAGCAATTTATTTCATGGCAGCACATGCATTTCACTCAAAATTCATGCATCCATTCAACAGGTAATGCCTTGATTCATCAGAATATGGAGAAAAAAAGACCACAAACCCCAACAGATATGGAACATGCTAGTAAATAGGAGTGGAGTTCGTGTGATTGACTACATGGCGGCCCGATACACGTGTGCACAAGAGGGAGCCCTCCATCCATAGGCCATGGCCGACATGGATAGAGGCTTCATCTTGGAGTGGCGATCGCAATCCCTACCTTCCGGCGGTCTGACGGGTGGAGCCGCTCCCAAATCCCAAACCCCAGGTCCCCAAATCGGCGAGCATGTGGCAGCGCAACGGGTTGAGAGGGAGAGATGCGTGTCGGCTGTCGGATACACACGCGGCGGTGGCGTTTAGAGGAGCGAGATGGATTGGGAACGAGCGAGTCCCGTCACTCTGTTTCGAACGAGTGAGGGAGATAGAGGAGAGGAAGCCACTGTGGGGATTTTCGCAAAAAGATCTGTCCATGCGGGGGGCTAAGTGAAAAAGCGTATAAGTGGACTGGGGTTCTCACCCACCTTCATCTCGGCCGCTGGACTCAGATCGGATGTCCAATATCGCCATTTGCACTTTACCACTCAAATACCCTTTTGCACTAGATATGTTGCCAAACTTAAAAGACTACAAAAGATGTGCCTAAGCTTTAATTCCTAAACTTACACAATGAGAAAACAAGTGTGACAAGCATAATGGTTCAGTTCATAAGCTAACCTGCATTGTATTATTTGGTCACTATATTCCACATTCTGCACAAATCCATGCAGTATAGGGCTTTTGGAATTGTTCAATTGTAGTGCAGACTGATAGGTCGGTGGAAATGCTGACATAGGGTGTCTATGTTCACTCTAATCGTGCAAAGCATTACTATCTGTACAGCCTCCTGCTCTAAAAGTTAAACTGGAGAATTGTAATAGGGGTATCGTATCTTATGATTTTGCTTTATACTTTGAGCTGTGTCTGGGTGGTTTGGGTCACACCATTTTTCAGTAAGCTCACACATTCTGAAGAGTTGTCAATTGCCAGATGTGTGGCTGATACGTTTCCACAAATCGTCAACACCTAGCCTTTTCTGTCTAGTTTACTGAGTACCTGCTATTTAGCTTCTTGGAAAATGCAGCCTGCCGTCCATGATCATTATAGCTAGTTTTCCTAAGCTCCTTGCATGGTGTTTTATCTTATTTTCCCCAACACTGAGATGCTTTTTCTTATTTTGTTTTTATGGTCTCAGGTTTTATGGAGGTTTGGGACCAGGCACCTCAAGATTACGAAAAGTTCTTCTGATATGGCACAAAATGTTGTTGCTGAAACTGTTCAGGAATTTGACAAATAAAAACGAGTTGTCATGGTATAGGCGGAAATAAACTAGTAGATTGCGCCTCACCCTTACACACAGAGTGCTGTATCCTTGTGTAGCAGCAGCATCTCAGACACACGTCGTCCATATTTCCAGGGCCATGTTGGCCACTCTAGGTTAGCTCACCAGTAGAGTAGATGCTCAGTGTTGCCATCTCGTGTATGAGTGTACCATAAAATTCAATGCATTGACCCCAGGTCGATAGGGTATTCATCCAAAATGATTGTTCTTGTGTAAACAGTTCGATATGCAATATATAGATTGTTTTTACGTATTCGTTTCATCGCGGTTCTGTGAGTGAGGCTTGTGTGATTTGTTTCTGAAGTTGTCGATATGGTAACTGTGCTGCAGCCGGGCGGTGACCGAGCCTTCATTGGGTTGAGACGTCGAGCTATGCTGGAACCCTGGCCGCTTCTGCTGCTACGCTACGCCTAGCCCGCACGGCGGTTGCACGATGCACGGTGCCCACGGCCCGCCAAGCGGTGGAGACGTACGCGGCGACGGCCGGCGCGGACAAAGCTTCTGCTCGGCTCAGACTCAAACATCCACGCGACCGTCGACCGTCGCGCACGGTCAGCGGTGGATTTAGGATTTTCACCGTAGGGGTGTGAACTCAAGTAATATATAGTTCTGCTGAATCACGACTAATTATTATACTTCTATATAATACATAATCTATACAATTCTATATACTAACATACAATCTAACACTTACATATAATCATAAATAATCATAAATGTTATTGACTATACTAAAATTTATTACATGTATATATACACACTATATATAATAGGTATTTTTCTAAAAAATTTGTGGTACAACTGTATCTCATGCTCTTGTACCAGCTCACCCATGCGGTCATTCCCGGTGCCTTGCCACGCACTGGCGTCGTGAGAAATGGAGAGGTGAGACCAAGGATCAAAATCCTGTCGGTTACCGACGGTTACTGGAGTTCTCGGTGGGAACCGGAATCCAAAAAACCGGCTGGAATTCATCGAATTCCAATTCAAATTCAAATTCAAAATCCGGGTGGTTAGACCCCAAATTCAAACCTCAGTAGTCGAATTTCGAGCAGTTTTTTCGTAGATTTCTGGTTAACAAGATAACGGCCTTCAAGCGGTTTTTGCTTCGGTTCGGTTTTTGGATCCTTGGGTGAGACAGAGAACGGCTGCCTCCGCCGCGTTGGGAGTTGGACTTGGCACTGTAAGGAGAACCAAAGGCTATAAAAAGCGACCGAGCAACAAGCTAACGTAATTAGGCTCCAAATGGACCAAATGCAACTAGTCATGACCAAATCTTCACTGTTCCCATGGAAAATATGAAGCAGATTACGGTAAGGGAAAATTTTCTTTAAAATGTAACTTGCAATCACCATGAAAATGTGCATTGTCATGTGGCTTGTTTAAAAAAGAAGACTCAATTGGAAACATAAGCCTCCGCTCCACATAAACAGTAAAAAGAGCTCCCGAGGAATGGTGCTCTAGCTATGACTTCAGACAGCGGCGTCTTCTTTGGTATCCTCCACAGACTTCTCTGGAGACGCGGAGCTCGCGTTTTGGTTGCCAGAGCCGGTAGAGACCTTCACAGTGGCAGGCCTCAGCAGCCTCTCCCTCAAAAGGAACCCACGGCGGACTTCATGTGAGACGATCCCTGCCTTGAACTGCGAAGATTCTTCTCGTGCGATAGCCTCGTGAATCTTCATAACAAAACAGAAGGTACGAAAAATTAAACTTTGCTATATGAGTAAACCATTTGTTCTAATCAGGAGCTACACTGCAATGTAGATGCTGGATGTTAGTTGTAATTGCTATTTCTATTCCCCCAAAGTGCCCAACGAACTAGAGCAACGCCTGTTCTTCAGCAGAAAGGTTGATATAGATTCACAGAATGCATATATTGATATGATGCGGCAGGTAGTAGTAAGCGATGGTACACTCAATATGAACCAGACCATAAATATTAAATAATCATTCAAAGCAGCCCACCAAAAGATCCACTTGTCAAGATAACATACTGCTAAGCTTACAGTCCTATATGAACTATGTATAATTGCATTTATCCACAAAAAGAGGGGGGGGGGATCCACATACTATTATGCATTTGTTCACATGAGAACAGAAAATCATTAGCATGTTTGCAAGAATCCGTAAGTAGCATATATCCAAATTTTTAGGGAAGCAGTCAGTCCGATAATGCATACTGAAAAGGACGATGGAAAAAGTAAACTATACATACCAAAGGATCAAATGGCTTGCCAACTGTTTCCACAACTCGTACACCTAAGCTTATTAGTGTTTCTACTAACTGCTTGTATATGCCTTGATAGCTTGTGCTGATCTTCTGCTCTTTATCAGTCTCCGGGGTGATCTCTTGATTCATTTTCTCAAAGCTATCAACCAAAGACAACAGACTCTGAACAACTTCCACTTGTATATTCGATGTAAACTTTGCATGATCCTTTTCAGTCTGCTTCCGGAAATTGTCTAGATCAGCATTTATGCGAAGAAACTTATCCTTCCCAGAAGTTATTTCAGCCGTAATACTTTCGAACTGAACAGCTGACTTACTCCTCTCTTTCTCCATGGCAGTGATTGCCTTCTCAATTTCACTAAGAACCTCTTCATTTCCATCTAGAAAAGCTTTCTTGTATAGTCGAATTAGGTCCTTCATAGGAGGAAAATCTTCCCCATTTACAATCTGCAGAAAGCGACTCATTTTAGTGAAACTTGATGAACCAGATTCCATCAAATACATAACAACAATCTCCAACAAAGAAAATGAGGAATTGTTGGCAATTCAGTCTCTTTCCATCTCATTTTTTTCATAGTTATGTGACATTTCCTTTAATCATCTCATTGCTAACAAGTTGTAACAGTAGCTTAGAACGCTAATTTGCAATTGCGTCAACACCTATAGTTTTTGTTGTACTCATCGTTCAAACTTCAAACAGCTCAGAAAAAAACAACATTTACCATGTTTTCCAACTACTCATACTGTCATAGGATTGCCAAACCAATCCTATTTTAGCTTATCTTATTCTGGATTTGACCAAACCAACATAAACCCTTAACTGAAACACTAGTTCAGGGCATACTGCTTGTAGCCATGTACTCTAAAAACGAGCTCATCGCAATGGTATCATACCACACCACAATTCTCCATTACTCACTCTAATACTCTAATTGCAGCTTGTCGGTAGAAAATCTGGAACTAATACGGTAATCTTCACAATTTTCTTCTCCAAGAACAACGCTTCCCTAATCCCTCATCCATGAAAGCGCCCAGAGAGGCGAAATTGTCCGCGACCCAATCACTCCACCGGAGCATCCAATCGAAATCGAAACCTCGTAGCCAAGAACAGCAAGAAGAGGCTCCAAATACCTCACCTTCGGGTCAGCGCCGGCGACGCGGAGCGGCGCCAGCGCGGCATTGGGGCGCCGGAGAGAGAGGAAGGCGGGGGGTGGCCGGCTGGGTCTCCGGCCAAAAGCGAGGGCGGCCGGTGGGGCTAGGGTTTGGAGGCGGCGGCGGGTAGGGTTTGCGGCGGCGGAGGGGGCGGGGTAAGCGCAGAAGGTTGCCGCCATCACTGCTCTATCGTTTCGCTTCCCTGCTGTCCGGAAAGTAAAGAAAGGGCAGCAGGAAATTATACGGTACACACCAGAATGCGCAGCGGTGAATCGTGGCGTTACTGGGGTGCATTTCTCGTGTTATTTATTATTTAACCATTTTCTTTTTAATATTTTAAAATAAAACCCTTTGCAGCTTATTTCTAAAAATGAACCAATCCGCAATGCCTCCAATGTTGCTGGTGAAGTTTACTGTCGGGAGAAATTATTTTTAAACTATGTAAAAAAGATATATTGATGCACATCTCATTGTTATCTTGGTCATGGAGGTAGAGCACGACAAGAGATGTCCGACAATGGCACCATGATATCAAGTCAAAGCCCAACAACTGCCTATATAGGAACAAGGAAAACAAAGAACTCAAGGGTGGCCCCCTCCTTCTCACAGTAGGAAGTAACCTATTCTAGGGTGGCCTGGAGCTTGGCCTGTTTTGGGCTAGACTTGAACTCGATTTTCAGCCCGAAAGCCCGAAAAATCATGGTAAATTTTTATTCTTTATTTTAGAAATGAATTAAATATTACTTTTTATTCCGAAAAGAACTAAAAAATAGTTTTTAAATAAGAAATTCAATTTTTGGGCCGAGCTTGGGCCTGCCCATTCGAGACCGGGCTTTTCAGACCCGGCTCGGCGTTTGAACAAGTCTAGCTAAAAGTGTGGAAGGGGGTTTGATTAGCTCTACGATGAAGGGGAAGGGTCACGGGGGACTCTTCCTTCGCTCATTTAGCAATTTGTATTTTAGTTTTCTTTGCATCGAACTTCCCCCCTTATCTTTTCGAGCTAAAGAATCGCATGACATCATTTTTTTTTATATATATACTCAGCTATGAAAAGGAGAATTGGAGGGTGCAGCTAAATTTGGGACAAAATTGACTTACTATAATTCTGCAAAAATATTGTTTGGTCCTTATATTGAGTAGGTAAAACGATGTCAACTTTAGACAAACTATCGTCTTAAAAAAAGTTTAGACAAACTAAAAGTTTGGATTGCATGAAAACTCAAACTTATACAAATTGGAATAAGTGACTTATACAAATTCAAATAAGTGTTGTAATCATTCACCTCGCAAAAAATGCAATGCATTTTTCATTAATTATGTACCACATACTGAGAACTGAGTCGTAGCTCAGTTGGCATGTGTTGTCATTGTGCACGCTGCCCACCTGTGTTCGAACCCCCGGTTTGACGCTGGTGCTCACCAAAACACACACGTGTGCGTTCAATGAAAAAGCGTGTGCCTGCGCTTCGTGAGATACTAGATAAATCCTGGATTTATTCAGCGACCTTCGATCTAGACTTATTGTGTGTTTTAGTATGGACGTACACACCAACACACGTGTAGGGGTGAAAATAGATCGAATATGAATCGAATAGTGGTGATCATATTTGTATTCGTATTTTTTAAACGAATACGAATATGAATTCAAATATGCTCGAACACGAATGTCACAACGAATACAAATATGAATCGAATGTCACAACGAATACGAATGTGAATTGAATTTCTACTCAATTTGGTCGGATCCAGATATCCTCATAACTTATGTAATGTGAAGATATTAGTGATGCTTTATCCTTGTAGTCACACTTAATCATTTTAATCTATTTACTTCACCTAAAGGAACATGAATTCACATTAAATTAGAAAAATCATCCAACTAACTAAGCATATTGTAATAAAATACTTATATTGCTTCATCGAATTTGAATACGAATAGTTCGGGTAAAATAACAATTTGGATGGGAAAATTTCATACCATATTCGCCTCCACATTTTTTATGCGAATTCGAATATGAATATGAAGAGAAGAGAAATCGTTAATCAGATGGAAAAATCTATACCGTATTTGTATCCTGTCGAATACGGTAGTTGAATAATACAGATAATTCATATCCATTTTTCATCCCTACACGTGTGCGTGTGTGCTTTCTTTGTACTTTAAAAAAAATACTAGATAGGTTCCATGCGCTACGTTGCGTGTAGCCATCTTTGATGCGCTAAAGTTTTAAAGAAATTTTGCATCTAAAGGTCACTCTTCCTCACCATGTCCGATGCCATAGCATCAAAGGATATGAATCGCGGCGTTACTAGGGGGTGCATTTCTCGTGTTATTTATTATTTTACCATTTTATTTTTAATATTTTAAAATAAAACCCTTTGCAGCTTATTTCTAAAAATGAACCAATCCGCAATGCCTCCAATGTTGCTGGTGAAGTTTATTGTGGGAAGAAATTATTTTCAAACTAAATGTAAAAAGATTTATTGATGCACTTCTCATTGTCATCCTGGTCATGGAGGTAGAGCACGACAAGAGATGTCAGACAATGGCACGATGGTATCAAGTCAAAACCCAACAACAGCCTATATAGGAACAAGGAAAACAAAGAACTCGAGGGTGGCCCCCTCCTTCTCACAGCAAGAAGTAACCTATTCACGGGCGGCCTAGAGCCTGGTCTGTTTTGGGCTGGGCTTGGAACTCGATTTTTAGCTCGAAAGCTCGAAAAATCCCGGTAAATTTCTAAATTTTTTATTCTAGAAATGAATTAAATATTACTTTTATTCCGAAAAGAACTAAAATAATAGTTTTTAAATCAGAAATTCAATTTTTGGGCCGGGCTCGGGCCTGCCTGTTTGAGACCAGGCTTTTCAGACCCGACCCGGTGTTTGAACAGGTCTAGCTGAAAGTGTGTAAGGGGGTTTGATTGGCTCTACGATGAAGGGGAAGGGTCACGGGGGACTCTTCCTTCGCTCATTTAGCAATTTGTATTTTAGTTTTCTTTGCATCAAACTTCCCCCCTTATCTTTTCGAACTAAAGAATCGCATGACATCATATTTTTTTATATATATACTCAGCTATGAAAAGGGATTTTTTTTGTTATTTTGGCCCCCCTGATGACACGTGAATTGCAAAAATGGCTCTCGTGTCTATGTATTTGCAAATATAGCCCCCTCTTGAGCGCGGAATGCCTGGAGCACGGCACGTATCCATTTCCGCGCTCGTGGACCGCGGAAGGTGGTGGGCCAGCGCGGCAATTCACCTGGCGCGGGGACTAGCGGCGACAGCGGAAGGTGGTGGGCCCAGGCTCTTTCCGTGCTCGGGGACCGCGAAAGATGGTGGGCCCAGGCCCTTCCAAAGCTCGGCCACCGCGGGAGGAAGCTCGTCGCCTTACCGCGCTCCGCCACCGTGGCAAGTGGCCGCTGCTTTGCTTGGTCCCGCGTCGCTTTGCTTGGTCCCACGCTCGGCCACTTCCCGCTCACTTTCCGCGCTTGCCGTCCGCGGAAGGAGGCACGTGTCAGCGTCCGGTGCTTCCGCCCTCGGGAGGGGGCCAGATTCGTAAATACGATGCCAAGGGGGCTATTTTTGCATTTACGGTTGCAACATGGGGCCAAATTAAAAAAAATCATGAAAAGGAGAATTGGAGGGTGCAGCTAAATTTGGGACAAAATTGACTAACTATAATTCTACAAAAATATTGTTTGGTCCTTATATTGAGTAGGTAAAACGAAGTCAACTTTAGACAAACTATCGTCTTAAAAAAAGTATAGACAAACTAAAAGTTTGGATTGCATGAAAACTCAAACTTATACAATTGGAATAAGTGACTTATACAAATTCAAATAAGTGTTGTAATCATTCACCTCGCAAAAAATACAATGATGTTTTCATTAATTATGTACCCCATACTGAGAACTGAGCCGTAGCTCAGTTGGCATGCGTTGTCGTTGTGCACGCTGCCCACCCGCGTTTGAACCCCCGGTTCGATGCTGGTGCTCACCAAAACACACACGTGTGTGTTCAATGAAAAAGCGTGTGCCCGCGCTCCGTGAGATACTAGATAAATTCTGGATTTATTCAGCGACCTCCGATCTAGACTTACTGTGTGTTGCAGTATGGATGTACACACCGACACATGTGTAGGGGTAAAAACAGATCGAATATGAATCGAATAGTGGTGAAATCATATTTGTATTCGTATTCGTATTTTTTAAAACGAGTACGAATATGCTCGAATACGAATAGGAATCAAATGTCACAACAAATACGAATATGAATCGAATGTCACAACGAATCCGAATGCGAATTGACTATCTACTCAATTCGGTCGGATCCAGACATCCTCATAACTTATGTAATGTGAAGATATTAGTGGTGCTTTATCCTTGTAGTCACACTTAATCATTTTAATCTATTTACTTCACCTAAAGGAACATGAATTCACATTAAATTAGAAAAATCATCCAACTAATTAAGCATATTGTAATAAAATACTTATATTGCTTCATCGAATTCGAATACGAATAGTTCGGGTAAAATAACAATTTGGATGGGAAAATTCCATACCATATTCGCGTCCACATTTTTTATGCGAATTTGAATACGAATATGAATAGAAGAGAAATCGTTAATCAGATGGAAAAATCTATACCGTATTCGTATCCTGTCGAATATGGTAGTCGAATAATACGGATAATTCGTATCCATTTTTCATCCCTACACGTGTGCGTGTGTGCTTTCTTTGTACTTTAAAAAAAAATACTAGATAGGTTCCACGCGCTACGTTGCGTGTAGCCAGCTTTGATGTGCTAAAGTTTTAAAGAAATTTTGCATCTAAAGGTCACTCTTCCTCACCATGTCCGATGCCATAGCGTCAAAGGATATGAACCCTACAAATTCAAAAGAGCATAACAACATCTAAAGGGATTTTAATTGGCATCCTTTATCGACAAATAAGATACCGATAAGAAAGCTGGAAAATCACTAAAACAAAATGCAGCTCCTAGAGTGTCCAGTCTGATTCAGGCTTTGCATAACAAACTCATGAGCTTCTACAATTGAACTATCCATTGCCATCGTTCGTACCCGGCCAAAGGTTATCATTGCCTTCGTTGTATGCACAACCCATTATCTGCAATGGATGACAACACCACCTGAAGAGTGGAGAGCGTGGATTATTTGAAGACCATGATGCCTACAAAAAGTCAAGAATACACAAAGCAAGCACATACAAATAATTTATGATCTACTTGATTTATATGAACAGTGACAATTTATTGGGTTTGTACGATCCTGACATACTAACTAAAGAAGTTTCAACGTAGAAAAAGAAACAATTGTAGAAAAGAAAACCCGAGGGGCACCTTAGTGAGCAGTGCAGCTTAAAATTAGCAGAACCGTGGAATTGACCATTTTAGCATGGAAAATAATAATATTATAGCATATATTAATCTCCTGCTCCAGATATGTCAAGTTCAAACAT
Source organism: Phyllostachys edulis (assembly GCA_036346405.1). Lineage (NCBI taxonomy): Eukaryota > Viridiplantae > Streptophyta > Magnoliopsida > Poales > Poaceae > Phyllostachys > Phyllostachys edulis. The sequence continues at coordinate 39,819,274 of CM070551.1, read as the reverse complement.
TTTGTTGAACTCAGCAGCAGTATATCATCTAAAAATAATCGATGCATATTTTTAACTGAAATATTCAAGGCGGTCCCATAATCCGGCTTACTTTCTTTCGTAAAAGTAACTCGGACTATTTGTATCAAAATTCTTCGGAGTTGAAGAAAAGTACCCAAATGACATGTCTTATTTTACAATAAGACATGTTTGCAGCAATGAAATACAACAACCTACTGATATGATATATGAGAATTAGAATTATCTTTCTCTGTGATATGCCTTCCCTATAAAGGACCCGAAATACATTGCTTACATATCATTGGAAAGTACCCCTCAATGTTTTACAGAAGTATATATCAATCCCTAAAGCACAAAACAATTCGTAGAAAAATTGAACAAAATCAGAATTAAGGAAACAAAATCAAACTAAATCCTGATTTGTATTTACAAATCGCAAAATGAACAAAAAATGTATGAGTGATCAATAATAAATGGATGGACTAATTTAGGTAAAACACCAACACTATAAACATATTAGAATATTTAAATGTGATAAATAAATCACTTATTTGTAGCGCGTCATAAAAGAGAGGAGCAAATCGAAGCATAGCCATATATTTTTTCTCGTAACTGCATTTTGCTTATGATGGAAATGTAAGTCAGACTTGAACATGATAGGTGTCTTAAAATGTGAAAAATCTAATATAAGATATGGTGAATCTTACCAATGCCATATGAAAACCCAGTGCTGGTAGCACGTAGGTTCTTTTCTTTGTTGACAGTAGTCCTGCCACCGCAAAAAAATGATGAGGATCATATACTCTTTTCCTCGCTTCCTCTAGCGATTTAGGGCGTTTAGTATGTGGCTGGAGCCTAGAGCTTGGTGAACTTTTTATTATTAATTAATCCTTTTTTAATTTTTATTTTAAAGTTAACCCCTGGCAAACTTTATTTCCAATTTTGACCCTTTTGGTCACGACGCCACCCGTAGCGTGACAAAACAACGCTGTTACACCATAGGATAAGTCCGCTAAATAGCACTTTTGGTCACGCCACTAGTGGTGGCGTGACCAAATAACACTGTCACGTCACGGGTGGTGGCGTGACAAGAGCTTTCCATAGATACGGGTTGACGTGACAGCGTTGTTTTGTTATGCCATGGGTGGTGGCGTGATCAAAAGGGTTAGAATTGAAAATAAAGTTCGTCGGGGGTTAATTTTAAAATAAAATTAAAAAAAGGATTAATTAATAAAAAAAATTCGAGCTTGGTTGGTTCTTTGTTTTGTGCAGTGCAGGAGAGCTATGAGTACATTTGGCGTCCATGGAGCGGTGGTGGACTTCTATGCCAAGCTCGTCTTGCGACGTGGCCACGTATAGAACAAGACTCATTGAAATGTTTGGGAAAGATGAGGTGAAAAAGAGTAAATTTTTTATCCCTATGATGCCCAAGGTTGTGGTTTTTAATGTTTATAATTTGCTTGCTTGGAAGGGGAAAGAAGTGTTCATGCCAATCACAATTACTTCTCTTCATGCTCTGTTGTTTTTGCAGTGGCCCACCTACGGAGTGTTTCGTGCTCCATTCTCAAGCTTTTTTTTAGAAAGGAAGTAACAACTTTCGGCCTCTGCACCAACTAAAGATGCACATAGCCAAATAGACACCTAAATTCGCCTAGAAGAGGACTAGAACCTAGATGGTGAGGTTGTACATCCACACCTTCCCACCAACTGAGCTAGGCTCAATTCCTATTCCATTCTCAAGGTGGAGTGGCAAAACTATATTCTGCTGATGAGGTGAAGGTAGTATAGATAATTTTATCTCTAATTACTGCGTGCATTGTACTCTAGCTATGCTGGTATCCAGCAACAAAATTGAGCTCACATATGCAAAATAACACTGCAAAATTATACATACTACTACTATCACACATCTTGTGTCACAACAGTACTAATATGGAAGCGTTAGGCATTATACTATCCATATAACTCTGTGCAAAGTAAATCACAACCAGCCAAAGTAATACAATTCTTCTCCAGTTGATAACTGCAAAAACAACAGAGCATCAAGAGAAGTAACAGATAAGTTTATTGAACTTAAGAGGTAGTACAAAAATAGAGGCATGGAAGTCATCTAAAAGGAATACATAATGTTCTCTTCAGATGACAAGCAGTAACGAAGAGTGTGGCACACAATTTCAAGAAAGTTCTGGTGAACAGCCATGTCAGGATTAGGTGATGAAACTATTATTAATCCGCAAGAAAAACCATTTATGCATTTACGAATACACAACATGTTATAATCAGATGAAACTTACACACTTTGTGAAGCCTGTGTATCACGTGCAAATATCTTGTAAGATAGTGTCTTTCTTTCCGGTTGTCTAATTATTTTGTCAACGTTGGCCACATCAAAACTCGAGGTTTTATGATGTATTCGGGGTTGTCTAGTATTTCAGAGGACTTTTCGTTCCCTGAGGTTGGTTTGGCATCCTTATCAAGAGGAAATATATACATGTATCTCCTCCATTTGGCTGCAAAATTAGGATGAAATTCACGTGAGACCTGCAAATTGTGCCATCGGTTAATATCCGGCTTAACATCATGTACGGTGGAGGTCTTGGCATTCTCAGTACGTTCAGACACAGGAATAAAAAGCGCTTTCATAACAGAAAATAAATGAAATAGCAATAACCACTAGCAGCATACGTATCAAGTGACATGGTATATTCTGCAAAAGCGAGGGAAAATACCTGGGACACATGCAAAGGTCTTAGCTTGTTTGGCGTAGCCTCGTTTATTGCGTTTTTTATATCTCTAGACTTTACATCCTTTCTCCATGTATCTAAGGCAATTAACAGTAAATGTACCATGTCAGTTATCAGGAGAAGCGATGAATTAAGAACAATGCTACATCTCGTCATAGATTTGAAGTTAGTTTTTCAGATAAGCACACAAGGACTGTTTAATTGATTTATTCTAACAAGTAGTTCTGTCAGACCAAGTGAAATACATTGTATGCATTGTTAGAGTAAGTCGACTGAGGGAAAATGAGTACCTCTTTGCACAAAGAGAAATATTCAGGGTATCTTTTGGTAAAAGTTGTGGTATTCATTGCTAGAACTCCAGGTTATGTTTCTTGGATAGGAAAGCACTGGCAGTGACATATTTGGTATCTACAAATTGTGACTATCAAATGGTTTGCTAAGGTAAGATCCACCAAATAACTTGTATAATTTGCCTCTGTGAACAACGCAATATTTCCATAGTCAAAGTCAAGGCGTCAAGCATACCACAATTCAAACAACTACACACAAGCTACAATGTTCAAGAGAAGTTGATATGAAGCATAGCAAGTTCATAACTGTCATTATATTAGACAAAGGAAACACAGAAAGCAATAGTTTTGTGTTCTCAAGTGTAACTAACAAAATGAGCAAACGTGCTCAAAAGCAGTAACCCCTTTATCAGTGCGCCCAGCAACAGCAGCACAACCTTCTATTGGCAAAGATCGTGCTTCAAGTTGTTTAGCTTTTCTCTCGTCAACAAACTTTCCAAGATGTTTTTCACTAAGCTGCAAAAAATACAGAGTAAAACAAATAACTATCAATGGTTTTATTCTCTCTTGAAATGTAAAGAAAGTGAAGAGTAAAAGTTTGGGAAAAAAATGTCAACAAACTAATAGAAATGAGATAACTCCATTATTATTGTTCTTACCCTTGAACAGTGTTGACGCCAGGCTGCTTCTGCCAACCGTCGAACGACCTCCCGTGATATGAAAGAACAAACTTAAATGTTACTCTTTCCCACCTTCCTCCCCGATCTTTGGAGGATGTAGTTGACATCTGTTTTTCTGACGATGTTGGATAATCTTCTCCATCAGTATCAAGGCTGCAATCCTACGATGCACGTATGAGATACCGATACGCCGGTGCGGTACGTCGGTACAGCGATATAGTATTTCTAAAAAAACTCTGGTACGGTAATATATATAATAAAAGTAATAAAAATATATAATATAAAATATAACGGATAAACTAGGGAAGCACCAGTGAATTAGTGAAACAAGAAGGGAACAAGAGAAACCAACAAGAAAAATCGGTGGAATGAAGAAGGTTGTAAGATCGAGGTGGCCGACTAGAGGGGGGGTGAATAGGCGTTTTAAATTCCTTTAGGCTCTAAAACCGATTTCTAATGCGGAAGCTAATACAAATACGGTTTTGCACAATTAAAGCCTAAATCAACTAGGTTCCCCTAAGTGCACCAACAATACAAGTCTATTAATAAGTATATCAATTAAGCATATGGCTTGTAAGCTAATCAATTCTAGCAATGATGAATAGCACAACGAACAATTGCAATCATACACAATGAATAAGCAATTTAATACAAGGTATATAAATTGCACAATGTAAAGCAAGCATTCATACACAATGAATGTAAATGCAATAGTAAGGCACAAGGATGCAAACCACAATGGACACGGTTATGTTTTACTGGTGGTGAATCGGAGACTTGCGGTCTCCCTAATCACGTTGAGAAACCCAAACTAATTGGGCGGCTCCACGAATTAAGCCTTCCTCCGAGGATCAAACACCTCGCTCTACTTGGGTTGCTCTTTCCTCCACTCCGGAGATGGCGAGCACCACGCCACTCACAAACCGCCTGGTCTTCTCACAATCTTCTTTGAGAAGCTCACGGCGCAAGACGACGCCTCCACGCCGTCTAGGTGTCGGCAAACACCAAGAGTAACAAGACTCTAACTCTCACTTGAACCAATCAAGTGTCAAAGCTCTATGGATACGAAATCCACAACCTAAGGCAACACATGCACTTAGGGTTTGCTCTCTAACCTCACTAAGTGCAACACATGCACAAAAGAGTATGAGAGGCTTGCACTAGCTCAATAGAACTCAAAGGGGCACCACCACTCTCCTCACACTGCCAAGGTGGGTATTTATAGCCCACACACAAAAACTAGCCGTTGGGGCAAAGTCTGCTGAAAAGTTAGGAAATCGGAACGACCGCCGTTATGGGGCCGGTCGTACCGTCCTTCCTCCAACGGCTATTAAACTAGCCGTTGGTCACCAATCGGAACGTCCGCCAACCAAGGTCCGGTCGTACCGCACTAATCGGTACAACCGCACAAACACCTGCGGTCGTACCGCTCCACAAAGGAGCGCCAAATGCGGCTAAGTCCCACGAACACTGCGGAATTTTACAACCGCCACAGAGAAAGCGGAATGACCGATGTGCGGTCGGACCGCGCCAAGAAATCGGTCGAACCACAGTAGCGGTTGTACCGCCTAACACTGCGTCGGTACTACCGCTCCAAGGGTTTCTCAAAACAAAGATGAGCAACAAATGCATCTTCTCTGGAAAAAGCGAACCGCTAACAAATAATCGGAACAACCGGCCTCGGTCGATCTTTGCTTTCGAGATACGCGCGGTACTACCGCTCCACAAAGCGAGCAACACATGCTCAATAGGTGCGGTCGTCTTGCATAAGCAAAGCGGTCATACCCTTGTGTGATCGTCGTGCATCGCTCTTTACGTCGGTTCATCCGATCTTCTGAGAAAACACAGATTGCATTCGCTTCAACTCAAATTGCAAAACACATTTGCCAATTTGATGCATAATGCAAACAAGGGTTCAAAGGTAAGATTCTCAACAAGTTGCAAAACACATTTGCACACTTTTAGAATCATACCACAAATTGCACCGCTTCAACTCAATTTGCAAATCACATTTGCGAAATTGACACGCTTGATGCAAACAAGGATTCATGTGAGATTCTCAACAAGTTGCAAAACACATTTGCAAACTTTTAGAATCACACTCCAAGGAATAAGGTACATGGACTTACACCATTTGCAAAACACATTTGCAAACTCAAGTCACATGCTACAAGGATTATCCATGAGTCACAACTATTTGTAAAACACATTCACAAATATTGGCAGCATGTTAAGGTGAGCTAGAGCAAACACAATGAGCTATCAACACATGACAAACTCAAGCTACTAGTCAAAGACCCCTCTTAATAGTACGGCAAACCTATACTAGCAATCCGGTCTACCAACAAAACAAGAGACAGGTAAAAGACTAGGAACACATCCTTAGCCCTAGCTAGTCATACCTTTGCCTTGCGCAAACACTTGAAGCTTGATGGCGCACATCCTTGCTTCAACTCCGGGTTCTTGACTTGATATGCATCAACTCATGATGCATCCTTACTTGACCTTCATCAACACATGATGAAGCTTTACTTCGGGATCTTGACTTGATGCTCATCAACACATGATGACATCTTCCATCCCGAGTCTTGATATGCATCAACACATGATGCACTCTTCACTTGACATCCATCAACTCATGATGGGTCTTCACTTGACTTGATGATCAACACATGATCATCTCTTCTTGACTTGATGACTATCAAAACATGATGTCATCCCAAGTCATCAACCACCTGGAACATAACCTATTCATCCAACTCATGGAAAATGTTAGTTCCACAATATGATTATCATTAATTACCACAACATACCATTAACTCATAATGGCGGGACAAGATACCACAATCTTTCCCTCATTGGTAATTGATGATAACCACTTCAATAACAAATAATTGAATAGAGTTTGGTATGAGTATATAAGTACTACATAAGTTATATATACTCAACATGAGTGTATCTGAACTACACAAGTCGTATTAACTCAAGAATACATGAGCATATATTAACTACATAAGTCTCATATACTCATATGAATATATTAACTACACAAGTTAAACATATTCAAAGATATGTGAGTACACATGAACTACACAAGTTATGTTATACTCACATATAAGTGCATATAGACTACACAAGTCATATATACACACTTGAATATACTAACTACATAAGTTATATATATTCAAGAATATGAGCATATATAAACTACATAAGTTATATATATACTCACATGAATATATTTATGTTTCAAAGTAAAGATCCCAATTGTATATGGACAAGGAAATATGGATCAATACTAATGAAACCACAAAACATAGATTGAGCTCCCCCTAAATGTGTGCATACACAAATGTGTAATGGAAACATATGCACATATTCAAGTTAGACTTTTGGTGGAGTTCAACCTATATTTTGGATCCGAGGAATGCAACAAGATATATGAATACAAACCTCTTTGTTCATTCTACTTTGTATTCTTTATATCCAAACGAGACTAAACATGATATAACAATAAGAGTGTTAGTCTTACAAATAGATTCATCATTATGAAATCATACCTGTTTGGATTTGTCATTAACCACATGCATGCCTTCATGGTTATTACCTTTATATCCAAATAAGACTATACAATATGTATAACAATGAAAGTGTTAGTCTCACAATTAGATTTGTCATTAATCACCAAAACCCCATTAACACATAATGGTAGGTCTAGATTCTTCAAAGGTACCGGCGGAGGGAGCAATAGGAAGAAGCCAACAAGGGAACAAGAAGAGGGGAAAAGAGGTAGTACCTCGCCGGAGCTTTGCCAGAGCCTCGCCGGAGCCTTGCTAGAGCCTCTCCTTGCTTCTTCGTGCTCGCTGGGAGTTGCGGCTGGGGAGAGAAATGAGGAATGACTTTTGGTGTTTTGCACTGCTAGGTTTCACTTAATAGCATCTTTGTGGACTTCATGGGCTGGGCTTCCAGTTCTTTTTATTGGGCCGTACCAGCACTCAAACGTACCCAACAGTACTCGATTTTTTTTGTTTTGTTTTAATTCATAAAAATCCCGATACCTCTAGGTATCTTGTCTGCACAAGACTTTGGCCGTCTTGATGCGTACCGATCTTGATACGATGACTATAAGCGATAACAGTCGAGTCAGTGTAATCCTTCTACACAAGGAAAATCCGATGAAGTTTTTGTAAACAAAATAAAAGGCATAAAAATGGACATGCTTCGACAAAGTCTGAAATCTAGCCTATGCACTAAGACAAACGATCCTGGAGTTTCCTCGCTAGCACCACAGATTCCATTTTTGCTACCGCTACCACTAGCCTGCCGACGACCGCCTCCTCCTCTCCCTTAGGGCTCGAGCGCGGCGAAACAACATCGGTGACCGTGAGGGGGCAGAGGAGGCATGCCTTGCCAGCGAGGCCATCGACGATCGAGGAGGAAGGGCAAGATGTGAGGCCATGAGGGTAGCTAGCGGCGGTGCCCATGCCAACCCTAGGGTGACGAAGACGAAGACGAAGACGTGGGAAGCGAAGAGGGTGAGGGGCAGGGGCTACGTAGGAAGATGGGAGGGGAAGGAGAGGGCAAGTGGGCAGAGAGGCGGCGGTGTTGCCTATGTGATGGAGAGAAGGCGGAGCCCACACCTGATGCAACTTCCCTAGGTGGGGTTAGAGGCGCCACCGCCGCTTAGGTCCTGCATGTGTACCGCCCGGATCTGTGCGCCCACATGTGGAAGAAGTGCTGAAGAAACCGAAAGAGAAGGAGGGGTCACTACACGGGAACTCACCGGTAGGGAGAGGGGAGCGGGCGAAGCGACGATTCCTTGAGCAGGGGCGACATCGGTGGCTCCGTAGGGAGGTGAGATGCGGCCTGAGCAGGGGCAGATCCGCTATCACCCGACACGTCACGTCACACGGAAGGAATGCGACGGTGGCCACTGCGGCCGTGTCATCGGGTGAGTGCAGTCGAGAAAATGGCGGGAGCGGCTCGTCGCGAGGGAGGGACAGGGGGAATGGGAGGAGCCCTGCAACGACGGCGGAAGGGTGAGGGCGCGAGAGAGATGGGAAGGGGAGGGGGCGGCAAGGGCGACATCGACGGCGATGGGAGGGCGAGAGAGGGGGGGGGTTTGCAAGGAACGGCGATCGAACGGCTTCGCACCTATCCGATTCGAACCGTGCTATGGCGATCCGACGGTTCACGACCGTTGAAACGAGAGCTCCACGCAATTTCAGAAACTGCAGGGGTTTTTTCGCAAAAAAAGTCGACGTGGGAGCTCTGCGGCAGCATTTTCCATTAATTAAACATCCTATACCAATGTTTGGTATTAATCGGTTGATGCAAATGCTCAGTTTATAAGCTCTAACACGTCACCCTATAAGAATCAGGGTTACTGACCGGGTGCATCAAGCGAATATACCCCCAATTCATAAATTTTGTGGTCGCAAAGCAGCAGGGGAACAGAAAGAAAGAGAACTCTCCGGAGGCCACGAGCTTCTCTTATCCCCCTCGCACGCACGCAGGCGGGTACCATCTCCTGCTCCTCTTCGTTCGATTCCTCAATATTCCCGTCTTCTAATGGCCGCCTCAGGTATTCCTCCATGCGAATTTGTTGGGTTCATATGCAGATTTTATCTTATTTTCTACTTCTTTGATTTTTTTCCCGGGTGAATTGATGTTGCGGATTGGTATCGTGTGATGCGTCAATTGCTTAGGATAAGGGAGGAATGATGCAATCTTACCAGGATCTTTTGTTTCCTTGTTTTTTTTGTGTGTACCATTCGGTGTTTGTTGGGTGGGAACGAGTTAAAAATGTGATCCTTTTGAACGAGGTAAATGCCCTGATTCTCGGCTGTCTTTGTTTGGCCAAAGATGGTAGCTTTCATGGTGATGATTTGGCCAAATAGGGATTTAGAGTTTCACCCAATCTTGTTCATGTGCATCGAGTCTTAGATCACATGGAAAATCCAGCACTTTGCACCGGTGTTTTGCGAGCTGTTTGTGCTCATGTGAGAGAGAGCAGATTAGGACTGCTTCTGATGCTGTGATGGAGTTAAATTGTTACTTGACCTTTGTGTTGCGGAGGATTGTGTTGTGTTGAGGGTGTCGGTTGTACTGTATAAGTATGCAAGAATGAAAAGATTGATATTCTTGATTAACATTTTCGTAAGCAGAGCTAGATCAAAAATTCAGATTGCCACTGCTGCTAGTTCAGTTATGGCTTAGAGAGTTTTGCACGCAAGAACTAGCATAGTTGCAGCACTCTTTATTTCTGTTGCAGAATTTTGGATCTGTTCTCAGCTCTCAATTTGGGACACTTACGTGATATGATGATGTCTTCTTGTGCAGATCTCTCGGTTGATATTTCGCTAGAGTTTAACTCATTTGATCATTTAAGAGGCATGAGATACATTGCAACAGATAGACCCTGGCTGAGTAAGTACATCATGAAGCTAACACTTGAATTGCTGTGGTTGTCTGCCTCTTTTCTCATTTTGATTGATCAATGATGCCATTAGCTTCTTTAGCACAATGGAGGATTAATGAGCTTTGTTCCTTTTGGTGTCTGATTTCCCTAACAGCACTATATGGAATAAGAGTTCAGCCTGTAGCACCATTCAGCAGTTTGAGCAGTAGACCTGATCCGGCGCTCATTCATCATTGCTTACCTGATGAACTGCTTTTCGAGGTGATGATTATATGGACTGAGGAACATTTATTTTCATCTTTTTAATGTATAAACTAAAAATACTGTGCTAAATCCGTATGTCTGTTCTATAATATATGTCCTGCTAAGTAGATATACCTTTATGTACGTCAGCATGTCATGTCATCAGCATGAACATGAGCTAATATCCTTGATTGATCTATAATGTATTTCCGGCTAAGTAGATAACTATCTCTATGAGTCTATGACTCTATGCACCTCATTCTATCATGACATCAGCGTGAAAAGAAGTTAACATCCTTGATCTCAGTAATCAATGCCATATCGCTTTGCTTAATTTTTTTGTGGCATTGTTTTCAACAGATTTTTGCAAGAATGAGCCCATATACTTTAGGGAGGGCTGCATGTGTCTGCCGCAAGTGGAAATATACTGTACGCAATCCTACTTTCTGGCGGAATGCTTGCCTGAAAACTTGGCAGGTTCGTATACGTATCTACTTTGGTATTTTGGTTTCCATACGTGATGTTTTTCTCAAACATTTGACTTTTTCATATGAAGAGAACTGGAATGGAGGCTAACTACAGGATGGTGCAATCATTGTATGACTCTTCTTGGAGGAAAATGTGGGTGCAGAGACCAAGAATCCGAAATGATGGTAAACATATTCAAGAAGCATTTGATCATATAATATGTTGCATTACTACAAGCATATTATACTCAAATAGATAGCGTGTTTGAGGATTAGTATCTTCATTTTGGATTTGTTCAACCTGACTGGGTGCTGCCTAGGAAATTCCAATTATTAGTGATTCCAATGAAATGGTGACCATGACAAGAAGTAAATGATTAGTGAAAGTTCTTTCAAGATCTTTATGCCAGTGTATATGCTCGGAAGCACCGACACGTCAGCCATGTGCCGTGTCTGTGTTGGACACGGACACGGCTCCGACACTGCTCGGATACGTATCCCCGGCGTGTCGGAAATTCCAATCGCGAAAAAAAAGAAAAACAAAATCGGATACGTATCGGACACGGCTGGGATACGTATCGGACACTTGGGCCCATTCAATTCGGCCTAAAATGAACAATCCCCATTCAATTCGGCCCAACTTCACTGGTGGTTAACCTACCCCTGCCTTGCCTGCTGCCTTGCCCAAGCTTGTGCAGACCTTCCGCTCGACGCCCATGGCCTCTTAGCCTTCTTTGTCGTCGCCGCCAGATCCGTGCTCCGAGCGACCATCGGCGGATCGATACACCGGCGGTTCTCGGCGCTTCCTCGATCTTTGCCACGGCTCGCTTTCTGGTTTGCTTCTTCCTCAGTTCCCCTTTTACCTTCCTCCATTCTTTGCTTGCCACGGGCTCCTTTCCTCCACACTGGCAAGCGGTTCTCCACGGCGCCCCTCCTCTGCTCGCTCGCCCCTGCTTGTTCGCCCTCTTCTCGTGCCGCCCTTTGCTCTCTCATCGCACCCTGCCTGCCCGCACCTCCTATGGCCGGCTCGGCCTCTGGTACATATTGCTAACATTTTACACTTTCTGTTTGATAAACACGTAGAAAAGCATTCAATAATACATATACTGATATACATATATTATTATTATTATTATACAGCCGTGTCTAAAAAATGGCGTATCCTGTATCCGATACGTGTCGTGTCCGACACGCGTGTCCGTGTCCGTGCATCCTATTATGCTCCATAAACCAAAATTTCACATAGAGTGATAACTGATAAGTAAATTTATAGCACTATGGCTAACACTTTGATTTAGTACATCCACTTTGGTTTGCACAGTGAGTCAGTGCATCGTGACATGTTTCAAGTGCAGTATAGATATGTTAGTATGATCTGCACTGATCGTGTGCTTCTAACTCACTAGTGAGTGTAAATCGAGGCATATTAACTCGTTACGTGTTAATTTTGATTTTTAGCTGTGAACACAACCTATTGCATAGTGCTGTAGTAGTGTTTCCCAATAAATAATTTCTTTGGAGACCAGCTGAAAGGCATTGATTTAATCTCCTAACTGTTCTGTTGTTATTGCTGTATAATTTCTAGAGCATTCAGCATTGTGGCTATAGTTGCACTGACTTTTGACACTTGCTTCTTCTTCAGGTCTCTATGTCAGTAGGAACACATATATTCATACTGGAATTACAGAGTGGCAGTTCAAAAAAACTGTCAATGTGGTATGGTACTATGGTGGTACATTTTGTTTATTTGAATATTTCATGCGCTAATTGTTCCCAAGTTGGTGGCATTAGTAATGCTTGCCTTTTGTCTTCAGGTTTGCTACTATCGTTATTTGAGACTTTTTCCCAGCGGGAAGTTCCTCTACAAGGTCCCTATCTGAAACTCCTTTTGCTGTCTACAGTATGGTTCTCACTAGTGTAACATCATTTGATGTTTTGCTTTCGTGTGAAGAGCAGATTTCCCCACAGAAAATTAAAGATGCTGTCAAATGCATGCATTTCCGAGCATCAAAAGGTGATTGTGTATTTAAAGGCGACTATATACTGTCAGAGGATGGTCAGGTGAAAATTTTGGATTCTTTGTGCATTCTTGGGCACTAACCATCAAATTCTTACTAATATTAGCTTTTCTTTCCGACATGCAGATAGAAATGGCACTCCTATATCCAGGGCATCGGTACACACTCGTAAGGATGCGCCTTAGGTATTTCGACTAACGTTTGCCTGGATTTTGATGATTTTTGTCTGTTTCTAATATTTGTAATTTACACCAACGTTTTGCTGCAGGCTTAGAAGCACTACGATTGGTGCAAATAATAGGTTGGATGTCTTAAAGATCCTAACTACCGGGGTGAATGCAACTGAGCTGAGAAACTGGAAAGGCAGCATACTTGAACTTGTGGAGAGCTGGGAAGAGGATGAGACGCATGACCCTGATGTACCTGCTGTTTCCCACAGCAGGGGTTTGACGCCATTTGTGTTTGTTCCATTTGAGGAGGTATGGCCTATGATCTCTACCGCTAGGTGAATGTTATGCTATTTCGTTGAAATTCTGTTTGTTATATATAGTGAAAAACAAATAAGTCATTGTGGTAAGCATGTCTTTAGAGGGACTGATTGTTGCTTGCAATCAACTTTTAATCCATGTTCCCATAGGCCATAGATAGTAGAAAGAACTGAGTCAACTAACCAAGCACTTTGCGTAAATTGCTCAGGCTGATACTTCGGTGCTAAACCTACCAGTGGAGAAGATGGATTACTTTTTCCCTGGGTGAGCTCCTCATTGTGATGATGAAGATGGAGATGATCAACGATTTCATTCCAGGCTATAAGATGATGACAATGATGAGGAGATGATCGATGATTTCATTCCAGGCTAAGCTCATGATACTATGTTAGAAAAATATGTGCATACACAGTCCTTGTTTATTTCTTATTCAGGTTGCTTGCGTACTGTTTTTGTCTGAATAGTATGCTATGTTTGTTGATGCTTGAAAACGGGCCAGAAAATAAAGTGGAATCATCTCTCTGCAGCAGCAACGGTCTGTAATTACGGATACCTATCGTTGTAAACTCTGGAATCTGGCTAATGATATAATGGAACCCGTCACTGTGTCGCAGCAAATAATGCGATATGGTTTTCGTGCATTGGTCAGCATATGCGCATCAAATTACTTGATCAGTTGATTGCTGAATAATCATGATTTAATAGTCGAATGGGCTGGCTATTCGTACATCTCTTACCAAATGCTGACTCTGGTATGTATAAGTGTTCATCCAATGTTAACATGAGATTGAGAATAGTAAATGTACAGGCTTGAGACCTGAACCGCGAGTCTGGCCTACTGATGCTTTTATTGCGTTGCCAGAATAGAACATGTACAAATATGTAGAGCTCCTGCTGTTGAAACCTCCGTTTTGCACATCAAATGGTTCTTTTCTTTTTGAGGGACACACAAGATGAATAACATTTTTGCACCGGTATCATCCGCGATGTAGGCCTTCCAAGAGACATAATATGATGTAGGCCTTCCAAGAGACATAACATGACGCCCTTCGATCAACTGGATAGCTGGTTATTTAGTAGTTGAGCATGACTTGAGTGACTGAATATATGCTTCTTCTACATGCTGCTGGGTTTGGTTTCTTTCTCCTTGTACACCAGCTCCTTCCACGCCGGATTGCGAGGGAGGTAGGTGTCCTATGGTGCACGAAATAGTGTTAGAAATACGAGAAGTGGGCCTGAAGAACTGATTTCTTGAGATCCCCCCCCCCCCCCCCCCAAGGAACCGAGAGTTTTTTATGCAGATGGAGCTGGCTACAGTAGTGGTCATAAACTAAATATTTTAGAAACACATAAACCAAATTTTATCCTAAAAAGACTAAATTTACTTAACTTAGAATGTGACACCGAAAAATTAAACTTGCTAAGATGAGTGTCGCAAAGCAGACACTTAGCCACTACTTAGTTTAAGAACATTTGCCAATTATGACTTCCTCTTCCCTTCTGCTGTAGATAAATCAGCGGAATTCTTCTATCAATCAAGAACATTTGCCAATTAGTTCTACTCATCAATTGCCGTGAATTCTCTAAAGCATCAAGAACTAGAAGAATTCTCCTAGCAATCAAGCAACAGGAACTGATTTGGCCTCTGGGGAGGCCGTGAGGGGAGGGGAGGGAAGAGCAGAGAAGAGAAGAGAAGAGGAGATTACAGAGATGTAGGAGCAGGTGGGGACGACGCGCATGCCGTGCCGCTGCGCGTGGGCGAAGGAGGCGTCGCAGAGGCGCGCCGCGAGGCCCCTCCCGCGCTTGCTGCCCGGCACGTACGTGTGCACCATGTCCATCACCGCCGCCGGCGCGCCCCCGGCGCCGCCACCGCGTGAGGAGGGGCGCGGCTGGACGAGGAGGCGGTACTGGAGGAAGGCCTCTCCGTCGGGCGTCTCGAACCTCCGCGCCTCCTCCCTCCACACGATGCTCTCCGCCGCCTCCCGCTTGCCGGCGTCGCCCTCCTTCGCCATCGCGCACACACTCACGATGGTGCTCTGTATTTTCTCCTGTTTCCTGCTGACGTGAGGATCGGGATAGGGTAGGGGAAACAAACGGTTGCAGACAAGGGTGGCCACTCTGGCCCGGTCGAGACGCGGCACGGCACGCCTACCATCTAAACGGCCGTGTTAGTTTGGTCCGATGCATTGTATCATGTTTGGATCGTGAAACCAATCCATACCTAAATAGATCGTTTCTAAATGAACTGTGTTGTGCCGGACAGACAGACCGTGTATTTGACCACCTCTAGTTGCGGATAGCCCAAGGTTGGTTTACTAATGTTGAGGAACCATCGCTGACGAGTTCAGTCCGAACGATTACCTCATAGACAAGTATAGAATCATAAAAACAATGTAAGAACACAAGAACATAATAAGAGATTGAACACAGAGATATAGGGTGCTTCTTGCTTCTCTTTATTCCTTCATCAATCGATCAATCGCTTACCATGAATAGCACCCTCTATTTATAGACTATAGACCCTGCTAGGGTTTGGGATGGGGAGCCCATACGTGGGCCGGCTTCTGGGCCAGGCCCATAGTTTCTTAACACTCCCCCTTGGGCACCCATCCTTACATGTTCATGCCTCGTCAAAACTCCATAAAAACCCAATGGGAAAAAATTTGGAGAAAGAGCACATGATCAAGTTCTTGCTGCGTTGCACGAATTGCCTCATTAAAAACCTTAGCAGAAACTTGGGAAAACTCGTCAAGGGAAAAAGAGTACAATCCACCCAATTTCATTTAATCTCCAGGATTTACTCTTTGAGCACTCGATCTTCGTGATCAAGTTTTAATAATGAGTTCGTGAAGATTCTCCCCCTGAATTCTGCACTTCTCTAAGTCTCGTCATTACAATTCCACATATGCACCTTTCAAAGTTAGATGTTGGAAGTAACTTAGTGAATAAATCTGCAAGATTTTCACATGACTTAGTATGCAGTACATTAATTTCGTCCATCTTTTGTAATTCATGAGCATAGAAGAACTTGGGGTTGACATGCTTTGTGAGATGACTCTTCACATAACCCATCTACACTTGTGCAACACAAACTGTATTATCTTCACAGATAATAGTGGGGGTTTGCGCGGTATTCAATCCACATGACTACTGGATGTGGTGAATCATCCGCCAAAGTCAAGCACATTCTAGTGAGGCCTCGTACAATGCTATTATTTCTGAGTGGTTCGTCGAAGTCGATACAAGACTCTGCTTAGACGATTTCTATGGAATTGCAGTTCCACCACATAGGAATATATAACATATTTGCGACTTGGCTGTATGCGGGTTCTACAGGTACCCGGTATCTGCATAGCCATTCATATTCAGGTCTTGGTTCTTTCTGTAGAACAGACCAAGTTCATTGCTTCCTTGGAGGTATTGGAAGATGTCCTTCATTCCCTACCAATGCCTTTGGTAGGTTCTTGCACTATACCTTGCTAATAGGTTAACGGCAAATGCAATAGCCGATCTAGTACAATTTGCTAAATACATGAGTGCTCCTATCGCACTTAAGTATAGGAGTTCCGGTCCCAAGACTTCCTCCCCCTCTTCTTTAGGTCTGTACAGGTCTTTATCTTGCTGCAAAGATCTCCCGACCATTGGCAATTTCAAAAGGTATGCCTTTCAATATCAAACATTTCTAACACCTTCTAAATGTAGGTTGACTAATGCTCTACAATCCCTTCAGGGGCATGCTTAAGCTGCAAGCCTAAGCGATGTTGGTTTTACCCAAATCTTTCATTTGAACTCGACTTCAAGTAAGAGCTTGCTTTCTTAATACCTTCGGGGTTCCAATGATATTGAGATCATCTTCATACTTTGGGATTATACAAAATCCATCACAGGATCATCGTTATAAATACAGGATTATTCTCATTGTTCGTGTAGCCTTTCTTGCATAGAAAGTCGCTCAGCGATTATACCACATCTGCTGATTGCTTAACCCGTATAGTGAATTTACGAGTTTCACACTATCTGATTTCTATTTGCTCTGTCTTGGCTTAGGACGGGGATACATTCAGGTATCTTCGTATAAATGTCCGAATCCAATATTCCATAAAGGTATGCTGTTACCATATCCATTAATTTCACTTTTAACTTCAAGTTTGCTGCCATTGAGATTAAAATATCTAAAGGGTGATTTCGCCCATGACCGGGGAATATGTTTCTTCATAAACAACTCCTGGATGTTCAGTGAAACCTTGTGCAACAAGCCTTTCTTTACTTCATTATTTTCATTTCTCTTTCGAACAAATACCCACTTATACCCTACAAGGTGCACATGGGGAGGCGAACGGCTTTCATGCCTAAACACCTTTCTTTTTATTCAAAGATAATAATTATGCTTCTATTGCCTTCTTCCAATCTTCCCAATCTGGTCTTTTCTTTCATTCAAATGACGATCTGAGCTCTGGATCAAGATCGATGATTGTGGCAATTTTCTTTGCAAAATCAATGTCGACATTGGTCATTGTCTTATTCATAGATTCTCCGAGGTCATAAAGTTTATAGCTATTTCTTCAAGGCGATTCTTCTAATGCTTCTACTTGCTCACCGCCGCTTTCAATTCTGAGGGCAAGTCCTTTAGTTTTTCAAACTCGATGTGTGTGCACACATCCATCTTGATGTCTCCTTCATGGGGATGTTCAATTCTAGTATGACTTTTACGAAGGTTCCATCTTGGTGCAGTCTCAACTGGCTCCCCTTACAGTTTTGGGGAACTTGGTGATCTACTGTGTCAAGTCCTTCTTATCTTTTTTCGCCAGGCGTCCCCGGTTACTTTGGATTCGAGGGGCCGGAGTTCTCGTCCTTTCAGAGGCCTTAGGACGGGATTAGGGATACCTTCATCGGTATTTCAACCCTCTCCGGTGCATTGTGTACAGGCATATGCGACTTGGTCACGCTCTTCAAATCACTAAAGTGGTTAGGCAGTTGATTCGCTAATACTTGCAAATCAATTATCTTCGAGACTTCATTTGTCTTCTAGACTTCAATTATCTTCTGGATTTCTCTATTTGCTTCACTAGTGCGCGGGTCATGTACATGGATTTTAATTATCTTCTGGACTTCAATTATCTTCTGGATTGCAATTATCTTCTGGACTTTTCTATTTCCCGACATTTTCATCAAGGGGTTGATTTCCTCCCCCTAATAACGGGAAACTAGCCTCATCTAATATACTATCAGCGAATCGGGCAGTATGCAAAATCTCTCATCATAGGTTCCAAATACCTGATTATGGATGCTGTCACATAACCAACGTATATCCCAGACTTTCGGAGAAGACCCATTGCAGTTCGCTGTGGTAATGGTATAAGTATATAAACCTTGCAACCAAACCTTCAAAGATGAGAAGTTTTCTGTACTGACCCTTGCGCTAGTTGCACAGGTGAATGGATGTTATATGCCAGTGGTCTAAAATTGATGAGATTTGCTGCGAGCAGGACTGCGTGTCTCCAACATGCAGTTGGTAAATTACAATTCTTCAAAGGTGGTCAGGCAATAAATTTACTCCTTGTAATTAATGCCTCTGCTAGTCCATTCTAGGTGTGGACATGGCGGTACAGAATGCTCAACTTTTAATTCCCATTGCCATACAATAATCATCAAATGCCTTTGAAGTAAATTCTTCGGCGTTGTCCATTCTGGTGGACTTCACATGATGATCATGGAAATTATTTCTAATTTTAATTATCTACGAGATTTAGCTTTGCAAAAAGCCTGGTTTCTCATAGACAATAAACATATATGCGACCATTTCGAGGAAGCATTGATGAGCACTATAAAATACCTAAATGGCCCTTACAGGGGCTGTATAGGACCGCAAAAAGTCTCCCTGGATACGGTCCAGGAATGTAGGGACTTCATCCTTCGCTTTCAGAGCAGAAGGTTTAGTAATTAAATTCCCGGTGGCACCTGCAGGGCGCACAAAATCTTCCTGATTCGGGAAATTCTTTACATTGACATTATGTTCTTGTGAATTGTTAATTATATTTCTCACCATTCTAAGACCTAGGCGGCGTAATCTATCATGCCAGAGATAGAAAAGGTTCAGAGCTTCTAAATACGGTTTCGAGGCGTATATAGGTTGCAGATGCCTTAATATTAGTGTAGTATAGCCCGGTTTCAAATGAAGGAAGTCGTTCTGATACCATTTTTCTACTTTCTTCACGCTTTATAATGAGCAGGTATTTCTTACCATACTCTTCTTCAGTCTCTACGTGGAAAGCTGTTTTGCCGAATATCCTTGAGAGTATCGTTGCCTGCGATTGTCGTAAGACTACCAGCATTCTTGCTGATCGACCGAAAGATTTTCGTCTCTCTCAAGATGGTATTTATTGTGCTGCTACTGGCTAAGCACACTTCCTCCAATAGGGCGCCACACGCGTTCTAATATAATGTACTTTATTAATATGTAGCAGAAAGCAAGCAACACATAAATAAAATACTTCAAATATCAGAACATAACTTGTTATTATAAATACGGGAATAAGTCTTGCAGGACTCGTCATAAGAATTTAATGCTTTGCTCTACTAGAGCTTACAACCATTATTCAAAAATAATTCAATGTTCTGCTTCAATTACAAACTACAAGTTACTATAAAAGATCCAAGTGCAATGCGTGCACTAGATCGAATCAGCGAAGTATTCAGAAACTTCTGCCTTAATCTGCTCCATGGAGATCTTCTCCTATTGGGCAACTACGGCTGCGGCCGCTGCGATGTCCAAAGGAGGGATAATGGGGCTACTGCTAGGCTGTCCACATCCATGAGTGCAACTAATGGGTGTGGATCTTCCGCGCCTGCAATGGCGAGGTGTGCCTTATGTTGTCCTATGCCCTTCTTATTAGACTGGAAAGCATCAATAACGTGCGACTCACGACCTTACCTTTCTTACTCCTCTCCTTCGTGAGAGGTTTTATCACCTTGTAGCTGCTAGTATTGGCTTCATGGCCAACATTGCTACTAGGTGGCTATGAGATGTAGTTCTTCCTTAGAACATTATCTTAAGCTTCTGCAACTTGCATGGTGTCAATTAATGCGGCATACTCCGTGTAGCCGTCTTGACGATAGTTGCATGCGGATTGCACCGCATTTGGGTGAAAGGTAGAGAGAGTCTTCTCAATCTTCTGCTTATTCGTGATTATATTATCACAGAGTTGAAGACTTATACAAATTCTGTACAAATTACGCCATCTTTGGGTCGGTTCTTGAACTCTGGTTCGTGATGCCAGTCATCTTCATATTCATGCAAAGAGTTCATAAGATTACTGCTAATAATTTACATAAAATGATTGCAAAATTCTTATAATGCTCTTCGAACTCCCGGTTCGTTTCCCGTACTTTTCTATGCATTTTTCATGATTTACTGCTATTTCCAATGATTAAAAGCAATATAAACAATCACAGATAATCAAAAACAGTAAATAAAATAAATAAATTGCATAGAAATAACAATAACAAAATTAAACATGCTTCAAATGCAAAAATTGATTCAAAAATTGAATTCCCGAGGCCCTTTTCCACTGGAAAAAGAATTTTCGGTGAATTCTGCAACAGTTAGGGGTTAAAACGCGAAATTTCAATTCTGAGAAAATTTGCACGTAATTTTCAGATTTCGGAGGCCTTTTTTTTGCAAAATTTCCTCATTCGCGAAAAATTTCTCGTAATTTTCAGAATTCCGAGGTCCTTTTTGCAAAAAAAAGGATTTTTCCATCGCCCTTTTTTTTGTTTTTCACTCGGCCTTTCACGGCCCATGTACCGACCCAAACGGGCCCCGCTGATTAACTTCAAAAAAACGACGGGTAGGGTTTCAGCCCCCATTCATCATCTTGGCACATATAAGATATGATGGCTGGCTCCGTCTTGTGGCGGCGGCCTTCTGGCGGCAGCTGCTTCAAGCGGCAGGCGGTAAGGGCGGCAGCGCCACTACTGGCGGTCTTGGCGTCGGTGGCTCCGTCGCGGAGGAACAGCGGCTGCTCCGTCGCGGAGAGCAGCAGCAGCGCGACCGTGGCGTGGCCGGCGGCTCGGCGCTCAAGCGAAGCCGTGGCGGCAAGCGTCTTGGCGGCATGGGCGGTGGTGGAGGAAGGCCGTCTTGGCGTGAGAAGGCGGCGGTTCGAGCCATGCGGCGGCTGCGGCTTCAAGCGGTCATGGCGGCACGGAGGCGGCGTCGTGCGTTACACACCTCTTCCCTCCCTTTTCTTTTTTCGTTGGGTGGTCTTTGGGCGCTGCGGAAAGCCACGTCTTGGCGGCCATGGGGCCTGGCGGCGACGCGGACACGACTTCATGGCGGCGCCATACGGGTCAAAGAATGTGCGTCTGGCGCCCGTCTGATGTCGCGAATGGCGCCGAAGTGCGTGCACGCAGTGTATTGACGGTGCGTCTGCGGGACGGCGACGCGGCGTCAGGACATGCTTTGCATACGTGCGCGGGGTTGCGGCCGTGCGGGGCAGCATTACATACGCCTAACGATTTTTTTCTTGATACTGTTTATGCGATGTAATGCGATACGATACAGTGCAATCAACATCGGTTCTTGCATGCAATCTACCCATCGACATTGTGTCGGCGACTTCAAGTCGGCTCACGGTAGATTAGAACGGATTTGCAACTTCTACGGTACAATCGACATCCAATCTTTCGTGTAATCTACCCATCGACATTGTGTCGGCGACTTCAAGTCGGCTCACGGTAGATTAGAAAGGATTTGCACCGTAGAAAAACGATCTAGAAAGCGAATTTGCAGAATTGAAAGCGATCTAGAAAGAAGACAATTCAATCTACGAGTGTCGTTCATCGACAGTTACCTTTTCGATGCGAGGAGGGTCGATCGTGCTGATAACGTGTTGAGGAACCATCGCTGGCGAGTCCAGTCCGAACGATTACCTCATAGACAAGTATAGAATCATAAGAACAATACAAGAACACAAGAACATAATAAGAGATTGAACACAGAGATATAGGGTGCTTCTTGCTTTCTTTATTCCTTCATCAATCGATCAATAAACATAAATGAATAGCACCCCTATTTATAGACTACAGACCCTGCTAGGGTTTGGGATGGGGAGCCCATATATGGGCCGGCTTCTAGGCCAGGCCCATAGTTTCTTAACAACTAACTTGGACATGAAGCAGTACAAGGCTTCGTTTGGTTAGCCCGCCAAATATTGATTAGTAAGAGTATTAGTCA
The DNA here is from genome assembly GCA_036346405.1 of Phyllostachys edulis. Lineage (NCBI taxonomy): Eukaryota > Viridiplantae > Streptophyta > Magnoliopsida > Poales > Poaceae > Phyllostachys > Phyllostachys edulis. The sequence goes on along the minus strand of CM070551.1, from coordinate 39,796,691 downwards.
GGGATTTAATTTGGTGAAAGCCTTTCAACTCCATTAACACAAGATTAAGCTAACTTATTAGAGAGATGAAATAAGCAAACCTACGACATCCACCGTCCTGAGTTGTTTTTTTTTACTGTTAACCTAGCTAACTCACTTAATCTAGCAGTCGTCCTGAGTTATCTTTTTTTTTTCTAGTGTTAACCTAGGTAACCCACCTAATCTAGCAATGCAGTATTTTAAATAAATATATGTTTGTTATCGAACACAAAATCTGGGTTAACACGACCTAGCTAGGTAACGGATAACTAGGTGAAGGCTAGCTCGAAAGTACTATCTCACGCGTACGCATTGCGACGCACGTGCCTGTCGGGACGCGTTTTTGCGGGGCCCACAGTGCGGTCACGTTGTTTTTCCATGTCGCACGGTTCAAATTTGGGCAGTAAATGCACGCAAAGGTTTTGTCGTTTGTTTCCCTTTATTTTTTTTCCTTGGACACGGGAGGTAGCAACTAGCAAGTACAAGGTCGACCGACTAAATCCTGTTTGTTTAGGCTTATGTTTTTTTTTGGCTTAATCAACTTATAAGCCCTTTAACTTTTAATTCAAACTTTGGTTTTTGGTAATCTGGTTTTTTTAGGATATTAGCTTATTGAGTTGTATGTGAAGGATAAAAAGTCTGAATTGCCCTTGAAGGTTTAAAGAATCTTTTTAAGCATGTATTTAAACTTATTTTTGCATGAGATTTGAAAATATGATGATACACACAAGTGTACATATGAAACAAAATAGATTTCGTTCATACGAGCATATGTGTGTGTACCATAGCCTATCCAAATAAATTGCAAATCTCGACATCGGAGATGTATATCTAAGAAGACCGGAGTATAACAGACAACCTATTCATAGCAAGATATCGCTCATCCGTGCATGCATGTATTCAGTATTTGAAAACAGATTAGAAAGGAAGCATAATCTTGGAAAATAAACCCCACTGCATAATACAATAGTAGTATACCATGCGATTCCTTAAATTAGTCTTATAAATCTCTATAGGTTACAGTGCAACATAGTGCATAACATCACTGTACAATAATACCAATGACTATTGTGATTGTAAAGGATAGCAATTGGCAAGGTTACAATGGTATTATCCATTCTATACATCTCGCATTTCATGTCAATTCAATCACAGTTCGGTTTGAAGGATAAGTTCTACAGCTGCAAAGCTCAAAATCATGAAGCTGGAGATCCATCCCATCTGTAACAAAAACGGAGAAGCTCCAGTCTATCTTATTTCTTCAGAAGGCAATCCTTGAAGCCCTTCTCTAGTTCTTCTCCATTGAGATTCCTGCCTATGAACACAATCTTGTTGATGCGCATCTCATTTGGTTCCCACATTCTCTCAGGAGATCCTTGGAAAATATCATGCACCCCCTACCCATGGAAAACACACAAGAAATTCAGGCACATGAATATACACACACAAAAAAATAGCAGCGCGACATCTCATTGTGTTCCTGTGAATGCAATAACATATCCAAATTCTCTGCAGACATTAACTCATAAACAATAGCTTTGAACTCATAAACAATAACGCACTGACAAGCAATACCAAAATTAGCATTGGGCATGCTACTAGGATTAGGATTTTCAGTGAGTGAGATAGTCACCTCCTCCTGGAAGGCACAACAATTGGACATGGAGGCAAGTGGAGCTCCGGAACTCCTCCATAAAGGTTATTATTTTCGGCCAATGTGAGGGCGGTGGCATTTGCGAAGACTCAATATCTTGGGATTTCACCTTGTAGATTGTTGAATGACAGATCTAATTGTGAAAGAAATTGTAGACTACCAAGGAAATGAGGCGACAGTGTTAGGGAGGAGGGAGCAGTAGCGTTAGGGAGGAGGGAGGCGGTTTTGGGGGGGGGAGGCGAGGCGGCGGCGTGGGGGAGGAGGAGGAGGCGGCTCACGGAACCAAGGAAAGGGGTGGAGAGGAGGAAGGAAGAGAGAAAAAAACGAAATGATTTCCCCTTATATACAATGGCATTTCGTGGGTAATTTTAGTGAACTTCAATGGCAAATGGATATTCTATTCCGCAAAAGCCAAAAAAAAGCATCTCTCCAGTGGCTTATGGCTTTTAGGCTTAAAATGGCTTAAGCTTTTTATAAGCTGGATAAAAAAAGCCACCCCTTTGTTTAGGCTTAGACTTTTTTGCTTATAAGCCAAAGAAAAAGCCTAAACAAACAGGGCCTAATTACGATGCTTAAACTTCGTTGTTTTTGTTTGTCAGTTTAGACTCGAAAATTCGTACCATCAATCTAGCACCGTCAATCTATGCTAGATTCAACTTGAAAGGTTTGAGAACTTTCTAAGTCAAAAAAAAAGGTTTGAGAACTTTCTAAGTCAAAAAAATAGGGTTTTCGGTGAGTTTTTTTGGGGCTTATTTGGTGTTTTTGGAACGAAATAGCAAAACTAACCCCTACGAATGAAATGGAAAAAATGACATCTCTACCATGCGAAAACGCCGCAGTATGCCACCTTCCACGCCTCCCTGTGCCGCAGGTGACTTGCCGCACTCCCCGTGTGCGATAGCCAAAAAATGACATTGTAGCTACAACGCAAGTCACTATTTTAAACGACATATGAATTGAACCTGCAGCGTGTCACTGTTCACAAGTGGTTTTCGACTGCTGCGTAGCGTGAGGGTCTGGCGGAGTCCCTGCGGATCTGTAGTAGCATTTTTGTGATAGAGATGCCAATTTTGCCATTTCGTTGGCAGTGGGCTGTTTTTGCTATTTCACTTCAAATATATATAATTTTATCCAAAAAAAACTTTTTTCGGTAGTGCATGCTACAAGACTTTTTAGTTGAAAGTTGTGTGGTTGAACGTTGTCAGTTGACAGACGACTATTCAAAAATTGTCTAGTCAAAAGGTGTGTAGTTGAAAGCTATCGGTTGAAAGTTGTCTTGTTGCAAGGTGTGTAGTAAAAATGTTTGTAGTTGAAAGTTGTCTAGTTGAAAGGTGTTTAGTTGCAAATTGTATAGTTAAAAGTTGTCTAATTTTTTCCAGCTTTTAACTCAAAATTTCCTAGGTTTCAACTAGAAATTTCAACCATTAACCTCAATAATCTGGAGAGGAAGAATTATGTGGTACCTAGATTTAATGGTTCGGGATATGCCTTCGTCCAAGCATTTGGTTCGCCGAATGGAACGAATTCGTCGTGGACGAACTGGTTCAAGTTGAATTTCCATAGAGATCTCGAACCAATTCATTCGGCAAAATCGACCAAACCATGTGGTACAGGACAACCTCGTCCACTCGCACTACGTGTGCTCACCCTCGTGACAGTCGACTCACCTCCTCTCACACAGAAGGGTGTCGCCCCCTATCCTCTCGCACAGAACGCCACTGCCACCTCTCCTCTCGACACCATACTGCCCTCCTCTCCTCTCGACACCGCCATCTTGGAGACCACAAGGTGCTACATCTCCTTCCCTATTCCCTCCCTGTTTTCCTCCTCTCCCTCGATCTGATTTGACACCGCTCTCGACGAAGGTGTTGATAGCAAGATTTGGCATCTATAATGGTCATTGCAGTGCTGATTGGTCTAACGATAAGAACATAAAGCTACCGCTGATTTAGCTAGTATTCGGTTTGAATCGGAAGGTAGAAATGGCTTCAAAGACCTCCTGGGAGGTCCTAGACGACCTCTTCAAAGACCTCTTGGGAGGTCCTGGCTTCAAAGACCTCCTGAGAGGTCCTAGACAACCTCTTCAAAGACCTTCTGGGAGGTCATGCCTTAAAAAATCCTCCTGAGAGGTCCTAGACGACCTTTTCAAAGACCTCCTAGGAGGTCCTAGCCTCAAAAACATCCTGAGAGGTCCTGGACGGCCTCTTCAAAGACCTCTTGGGAGGTCCTAGAGGACATCCTGGGCGGTCCTGGAAGACATCCACAAAGACCTCCTAGGAGGACTTGGAGGGTGGTCTTTGCAAAGTAGTAGGTCGTGAGGACAAGGAAAAAAGCGGCCACGATTTCCTCAGGAGCATTCACGTGGCTTCATCAGGACCGCCCAGGACCTCCCCAGGAGCACTCACGTGGCCTCATCAGGACCGCCCAGGACCTCTCTAGGAGCACTCACGTGGCTTCATAAGGACCGCCTAAGATCTCCCCAGGAGTACTCACGTGGCCTCATCAGGACCGCCCAAGACCTCTCCAGGAGCACTCACGTGGCCTCATCAGGATCGCCCAAGACCTCCTCAGGAGCGCTCATGCGCCTTCATCATCACCGCCCAGGATCTCCTCAGGAGCGCTACGCGACTTCATTAGGGCCGCTCAGGATCTCCTCAGGAGCGCTCACATGGCTTCATTAGAGCCGCCTAGGATCTCCTCAGGAGCGCTACGCGGCTTCATCAGGGCCGCTCAGGACCTCCTCAGGAGCACTTGTGCACCTTCATTAGGGCCGCTCAGGACCTCCTCAGGAGCGCTCACGCGCCTTCATCGGGGCCGCTCAGGACCTCTTCCGGAGTGCTACGCGGTTTCATCAGGGCCGCTCAAGACCTCCTCCGGAGGTCCCCGCATGGCTTCATCAGGACTTTCCGCGAAGACCTCGGGACCTTCCACGAGGACCTCCTCAAAACCTCGCACGCGGATCTCCCATGAGAACCTCCTCAGGACTTCCTCAAGACCTTCCGCGAGGACCTCCTCAGGACCTCTCATGAAGACTTCCTGCCAAGCATCCAGAACTTCCCTCCAGGAACTCCTTGAGGGAACTTACGTGATCGAATAGGAAAGATTTATCAGTTATAGGAGGTTTGGAGATCAGATGGCATAACCGAATCATATCTGTGAATCTTGTTCGATTTTAGGAGTCCTGATTTCTTATGCCTAAGACCTGCCGTCCTTTAAATAGAGAGGGTCAAGGCTGATTCAAAACATAGACAAATCAATCTACATAATCGTTCTTTTCTTTTTCATCTACTTTTTGCATCTAGGTCTAGAGTAAAGTAGCTACGCTTTGCTAGTTTGCCTGTAAACCAGCCACGTGCTCCTGCGAGATTGGAGTAGCTATCCTTTCCTGTTCTTGCTTGTAAAACAGCCGGTTCTTCGTCGTAATTGAAGAATTATCCCCTTTGCTAGTTTGCTCGAAAACTAGTCGTACGCTTCTGCGAAAGTGAAGCAATCTGGTTATTTGCGACCTCGTGTGTTGATTTTTGACGTCAACACAATTTGGCGACTCCGCTGGGGACGATTGATTCGGTTATAGGTTACAACCGAATTTTTCCTTGGACAAAATAAAAAAAAGAATCGATCTATTATTTCCGCCGCCGCAGCATCAGGCCTTTGGGCCGATCATGCTCGTCTACTACCGCACGCCGCCCTATGCTACATGCTGTTTGCCAAGACCGCCTGTCTTTGCATGCTGGGTCGACCCGTGCCGCTTCGCCTCGTGTTCTGCGTCTGCCAAATCGCCATGTCTTTATTCTTCTTTGCCGCTTCGTTGTGTGTTGCCGTCATTTGTGTCTTGCTCTTGCCAAGGAGCAAGGCAATAAAAGATTCTTTTGCTTCACTGTTGTGTGCTGCCGGAAAAAGGTCAGAAACGAGCGACGTCATATTCTCCGGCTATAGAAGATAAATGCAAGGTGTCATCAAGAAGAAGGCTGCACTATTATCAATCTGCACCGAGCCAGAGGTGCAACCTCTGCAAGTACATTACTTGTTTCCCAATCTAATCTTGTAGTTGCAATGAATTCATATGTTGATGTTGTTATGCTTATGTTTAATGAATTTAGTGCATCGGCTAGAAATTCAGATTACACGTTAGGTAATTGTTTTAGATCTTCAGTTTTAGAATTACAACGTATTGATAATATGCAACAGCCAATGCAAAACAATATGCATGCTTCAATTTTCAATGCTATTAGCGACATGAAACATGAGCCTGCGTCTTTCAATTCATCGGCAATATTTACACCACCTAGAGTACTACAAACTAGCGTGCCGATAAACGATTAGCATGGCCGAATTAATATGATGGGTTCGGCCAATTGTTATAAGCCATCATATGCTACACCATATGTTACTAGAACGGAGGTTACTCCCTATACTTTTTCAGCACCATATGCAACACCTAATGTATAGAATTCGGCTCCATACGCCATTAATGATTATGGCCGAATAGACGGGAATTCAGCAAGTATGCATGTGCCTCCATACAATACCATAGCATATAATGTATCCCCTACACCACCCTAAAGTTCCGGTATTCCTCATAGTTCATGGCCGAAAAGCTATTTTAGTGTTCCCCAACAAGTTACACCATATGTGCAGCCCACAACGTCATATTCTTGTGATACCTCAAAGCCATATACTGTTAGCTCAGAACGACAAGTTGATTCCGCATCTACTCGGCTCGCAGCCGAGCACCATATAGGGTCTAAAAATATTAGAGGGCAATTTGATGAAGAAAAGTTAAGAACTAATTTAGAAGTTATTACAACTGAAATACACAAAGACGTAAGAGAGCGTCTCAATGCTTATTTTAGAAGTAAGAAGTCAGAGTCGGTTTTAGAAAAAGAGAAGCCAGCTGTAATTGAAAGAAAAGAACAAAGGCCGGCTACTATTAAATTGTCGGCTAGTATTGAGGAAAAGGAAGAAGTGTTGCCGACTGTTGTTGCTAAGGTTGGCAAAAATGAAATTTCAGTAATTGGTTCGAATGTGAATAGTAATCTATTTGTAGAAGCCGTGAACAGTAGTTCGGCTATAGTAGCAGCCAAGCAAAACAGTGCTTGTTCTGAATCTATTGTGTCAAAAACAGCAAACTTAGCTATGCAAAAATATATCAAAAATAGTAGGTCGGCTATGCTTGAGATAAAGGAGGTCTTTGTGTTACCGTCTGAATTTCGTGCTAAAACAACCGACGATCAGTTTGAAAAGGGAAGACAAGAAGAGTTGCTGACTACTGGTGATGTTGTCGGTAATGGTACTGTTGCGCGTCAGATTGGTGCTACAATAGTTGTAGCTGACTATAGTAGCAGTAGTACGTCACAAAAATTAGGATGGCTGAACAAACACCTAAGCAGATCGGGCCTTAGCCATGACACATTGACAATGGCAACAATAGCTAATTATGGGCATGATTTAGGCAGTAGATGTCGTACGCATGCAATAGAAGAGGCTGAGCACAACACTTGTTCGGTTGGTGAAGAATTTAGTGAAAAATGAAATTCCAGCAGCAAGACTTCAACAAAAACCGAACTCTCCTATGATTCGGTTGCTGACCATACGAGTGAAGGGAAAAATTTAGTTTTGGTCGAACTAAAAGTTAATTTGATTATTGACAGTAGAATCACTATAGAACATGTCGGCCAATTTATTTTGCAATGTAGAGAGGCCGGTAATGGCAATTCATTTAGATTAAAGTTGTTTTCATTATCTTTGCCGGGTATTACATCTATGAGGTTTACTTTACTTGTTCCAAATTCAATTCATGCCTGGTTACAAATGGGGAACAAGCTTCATGATTATTTTCGCATTAAAGATATAAGATCGAAGCGTGGTAAAATTGAGAAAACCGATATTAAGGAAATAGAATATGTTTCTAAGATATCAGACAAGGCAAGTACAAATAAATGTATAGTTGAATGGGTAGATATCGAATCTGAACCAGTCGTTTGTTTAGCTTTGAAGCTGTCTCCACAAAAAGAATCGGCTAAAGAAGAAAAAATATACATTTAATATGACTAAATGTGATCAAATTTTTGATATTTTATTGAAAGAAAAGCATATAAAGTTGTTAGATCATCATATTATACCATCACATGAGGAGTTGAGAGGGCGCTTATATTGCAAATGGCACAATGTGTTTACTCATAATACTAATAATTACAATGTGTTTCACCGGCAGTTACAATCGGCCATTAATGGAGGTCGATTGAAGTTTGCAAATCATCAGGAGACAGGGGGCACAAAGTAGAGAAACAATCTCTCCCTTTAAGTGTGCTTAATTGTGAAGACAAGAAAGTGTTGATTCGGCTAGGAAAGGCTGATGAAACAAAAAGTAAGGAAATAATGATAGCCAGTGAGCTTGTCAATAATAGAGCTAAAAAGACTAGCAAAACGTATGGCAAAAAGAATAATGTGGTTTGGGTCCCTATAGGTAGTGGACAAATTAAAGCTAAGGATAGTGTTCAAGCACCTATTGCTAGAACTGCACACAAAACAAAGACGAAAGTGATATTCCAACAAAGTCTGGCTAAATATGAGAATAAAAAGGCCGATTAACATGGTTTTGATTAGGCGAAGGGATCCAAGAAACAATCACGAGGTCAAAAGTTTGCATCTGGTCATCAAAACCATTAGCAATCACATGATCGATACTCATTGCCTGTCCCACTGATGCCTGCGTCGTGGGATCCGTCCCCAGGTATGTCAGTTTATTCTCCATGGTTTTGGTATAGTCCTTGGATGCCATTTTATGAGTATTTACATTCTAGTTGGGTATTACCAAAGTGACATGTATGTGATCGGCTATCACGGCCGTATCAAGAACATTGTTGTTAAATATAATTACATATTAGAAAGCCAAAATTAACAAGAGGACGGAATAGCAGCAAGTGTTTGAAAAATTAAATATGTACATATATTCTTGTTGTTTGCTAGATATTTTATTTTGGCTACATGTATAGATGTTTAGAAAAGTATGTTTAAGAATGGCCGGTGTTTGATTTATCACCGCCCTAAGAGAAATAAATATATATGGCTGATGTTTGTTTGCCATCTCCCTAAGAACAAAAGAAAAATATACATATGGCCGGTGTTTAATCATTGTCCTGAAGAGCAATTGAAGATACTATTGTTTTGTGGCAAACATGTTTGTTTACCAAAAAACAGGGGGACATGTGTTGATAGCAAGATTTGGCATATATAATGGTCATTGCAGTGTTGATTGGTCTAACGATAAGAACTTAAAGCTACCGCTGATTCAGCTAGTATTCGGTTTGAATCGGAAGGCAGAAATGGCTTCAAAGACCTCCTGAGAGGTCCTAGACGACCTCTTCAAAGACCTCCTGGGAGGTCCTGGCTTCAAAGACCTCCTGAGAGGTCCTAGATGACCTCTTCAAAGACCTCCTGGGAGGTGCTGGCTTCAAAAATTCTCCTAAGAGGTCCTAGACGACCTTTTCAAAGACCTCTTGGGAGGTCTTGGCCTCAAAAACCTCTTGAGAGGTCCTGGACGGCCTCTTCAAAGACCTCCTGGGAGGTCCTAGAGGACGTCTTGGATGGTCCTGGAAGACATCCACAAAGACCTCCTAGGAGGACCTGGAGGGTGGTCTTTGCAAAGTAGTAGGTCGTGAGGACAAGGAAAAGCGCGGCCACGATTTCCTCAGGAGCACTCACGTGGCTTCATCAGGACCGCCTAGGACCTCCCCAAGAGCACTCACGTGGCTTCATCAGGATCGCCCAGGACCTCCTCAAGAGCACTCATGTGGCTTCATTAGGACCGCCCAGGACCTCCCCAAGAGCACTCATGTAGCCTCATCAGGACCGCCCAAGACCTCTCCAGGAGCACTCACGTGGCCTCATCAGGACCGCCCAAGACCTCCTCAGGAGCGCTCACGCGCCTTCATCATAGCCGCCCAGGATCTCCTCAGGAGCGCTACACGACTTCATCAGGGCCGCTCAGGATCTCCTCAGGAGCGCTCACGTAGCTTCATCAGAGCCGCCTAGGATCTCCTCAGGAGTGCTACGCGGCTTCATCAGGGCCGCTCAGGACCTCCTCAGGAGCGCTCGCGTGCCTTCATCGGAGCCGCTCAGGACCTCCTCCGGAGTGCTACGCAGTTTCATCAGGGCTGCTCAAGACCTCCTCCGGAGGTCCCCGCGCTGCTTTAGGACTTTCTGCAAAGACCTCGGAACCTTCTACGAGGACCTCCTCAAAGCCTCCCACGCGGATCTCCCACGAGAACCTCCTCAGGACTTTCTGCGAGGACTTCCTCAAGACCTTTCGCGAGGACCTCCTCAGGACCTCTCATGAAGACTTCCCGCCAAGTATCCAGGACCTCCCTCCAGGAACTCCTCGAGGGAACTTACGTGATCGAATAGGAAAGATTTATCAGTTACAGGAGGTTTGGAGATCAGATGGCATAACCGAATCATATCCGTGAATCTTGTTCGGTTTTAGGAACCCTGATTTCTTACGGCTAAGACCTGCTGCCCTTTAAATAGAGAGGGTTAAGGCCGATTCAAAACACAAACAAATCAATCTACATAATCGTTCTTTTCTTTTTCATCTACTTTTTGCATCTAGGTCTAGAGTAAAGTAGCTATGCTTTGCTAGTTTGCCTGTAAACCACCAGCGTCTTCTTCTTGAGATTCGAGTAGCTATCCTTTCTTTGTTCTTGCTTGTAAAATAGCGGTTCTTCGCCGTAATTGAAGAATTATCCCCTTTGCTAGTTTGCTCAAAAAACTAGTCGTATGCTTCTGCGAAAGTGAAGCACTCGGGTTATTTGCGACCTCGTGTGTTGATTTTTGACGTCAACAAAAGGGAAGGACGACATAAGTGTCAATTGGATCTAAGCTTGGTGTGAAGTTCTTGCGGGAAGGGTGACACCGGTCCTTCTTCTTCTCATCCCGATTTCGTCCCCTTCCTTACCTTGGTGTGAAGTTCTTGCGGAACCAAAGGTATGACCCCAAATCCCACATGTCTACCTCAAATGGCATGGTAATGTAGTTGGAATTGTGATTTTTGTTGTAGATCTAGCTACTACAAATGTTTTTATGGGCAAAATTGGTAGATCCCCTTTAGCAGCGGCGACGGCGAAGGAGGAGGCAGCGACGACAACCCTTCTTCCATGTTGCTGACAACCCTTTAGCGTGGGCGTCCAGGGGCGTCGCCACGGCCGTTGCATAGGACCAGTAGTTGTGTGCGCGGACGTCATCGGCGTTGGGTCGCATGTTGGAGGTTATCAGCAAGCCGGAGAGGCCAAGCCAGAGCCAGGTATAGTCGTCGTCCTTTGACCAGAAGGTGGTAGTGGCGGCGCGTGACGGAGGAGGAGGAGGTGGTGGAGGTGGTGGCGGCGCACGACGTAAAAAGTGGGCTACACGGGGTAACCCCGGCCCGTCGGGCTTATCATGCCCGGGCTAACACGGCATGCCCCGTGAGCTCGGTGTGCCGTGCTTGGGTTGATGGCCGATCCCATGAGCTGGCACCGCACGGCCCATGTAGTTATCCGGGCCGTGCCGTGCCTGGCTGTGTCACCCATTTGGCAACCTCTACACACATTGCTTGGGCCTGACTCCCATTCGACCTCCTCACTTGACATCCTCTTCCTCCACTCTCTCTCCAAACGCTCACTTGCCGCCGTTGCCTGTGGAGTCATCGGGAGCTCGTGAGCCACCGCCGCTGTCGTCCGAGGGAGTTGCGTGCCTCGTTGGGAGCTCTTTCTCGCCGCGCCCAGGGCTCGCATGCGGCCACCGGGAACCCGGGAGGGGGAAGGTAACCCCTAACCCTAATTTTGACATTTTTTCGATTTGAATTGAGTTGAAATTCCTCGGATTCAAGGTGAATCTTCCTGATTTGAAAGTTTTTTCAAGTTGAAATATTATTTGAATTGAAAATTCTTAATTGAAAATTCCCAATTTGAAATGTTTTTGACTTGAAAATTTCCGGTTAGAAAGTTTCTGATTTGATAATTTTTCGATTAGAAAGTTTCTGATTTGAGAATTTTTCGATCAGAAAGTTCTGATTTTTGAAAGTTCTTGATAGAGAGGATTTGAGTGAAGAGACAAAGAAGATGGTGGAAGGAGCTGCGTGGATGGGGGAAGTCCGGCAAAGCGTCGCGGGGTAGGGGCGTTCTTGTATGAGGTGTCGGGCATATGTGAGTGGCATTCCTCAGGGACGCCCTCAAATTAGAGGCCCTCCTTATATATTGTTTTGGTTGCCTCTAGGGGGAAAAATGAAAGGGCAGCTCCTAAGTTTAAGGTTTTGTCTCAAGAAATAATTTATAAAAATAGAGGGGTTAGAGTGAGGGGATGAGTGGGTCCCACCTTATTAGGTCATTAGGTTTTGTGCGCTGAAACAATTTACAGTAAACCATGTTACTACACGTGGGCTACACCTTAAGGCCTATTTTTTTTACAACAAACATTAGGATGCCCTTAAACATATACAACGTTGCACACATGTTTCACATTTTAATTAGGGTTTCTTTTGTCGAGTTGAAGACAAAATTTGCTGAAATTTTACTGATTATAGTAAATGAAGTTTTTTCGTGTATGTTTACTACTATAGCTGCTTTACTTCGCCAAACATCATCATCTAGTCCTCTTTAAAAAGGGAAAGAAGCGCTCCCCATTCTTTCTTCGTTCGGATAATGGTTCCGTCTTTAACACGTAACACAAGGAGATATCAAGAAAAAAGAAAAGCAGGCACGGCAACTTCATGGTATCCTTTGGAAGAGAGAAAGGGAGGCGAGAAGCAAAGAACCCACCCAACAAAAGACATGCATGGAGACAAGAAGCAAGGAATCATTCATGCTTTAGAGAAATGGAGATGCGAGTGTAGCTAGCTAGGCCAAATTGCCGAGGCAAACCAGTTACTCCTGCGCATCGCAATTTCTGTACTTGAAAGTTTTCGATTCAAGCTCTGCTTCTCAAGCTGCTCGTATCTGGAGTGCCTCGTTCGTCGTCAGCTGTCGCCGACTCGACTCACCCCACTGCTGTGTATCTCGGTACGTACTAGTGCATGTAGTTGTAGCAACAATGCAGCCAAAAATTGATTATGACACAACAGCATTTAATGTGTGAGGATAAATGCGTCAGTAGTGACGCGGCGGGAGGAAGGAGAAGGTGAGCAAGGCTGACAAGTGGGGCTTAGTCAAAACTCGAGAGGGTGGTCCAACCAAAGGGGAGGTCGTGACCGAAGAGGAGGTCGCGACCCAAGGGGTGGTCGCGGTCAAAGGGGAGGTCGCGGTCAAAGGGGGATGTCGCGGTCAAAGGGGAGGTCGCGGTTAAAGGGGGAGGTCACGGTCAAAGGGGAGTGGTCGTGACTGGTCTCCAGGACCACCCGGGAGGTCTCTCACTGAGAGGGAGGTCCAAACACAAGGAAGGTCTGGATAGAGGGAGAAGTCCAAACGAAAGGGAGGTCTGGATTGAGGGAGAGGTCCAAACGAAAGGGAGGTCGGGACTGAGGGTGAGGTCCAAACGAAAGGGAGGTCTGGAGAAGAAGGAGCCGGACCGAGGGGAACACAGAGCGAACAGAGAAAGGGGATTCAACACCAGAGAACTCCAGCAAACTCAAAAACCCAACTTTTGGATTAGTTGAAGTTCGATTTAGTCATTTAAATCACTTTTAATTCTGAAATCTCAAGTTAAGCTTTAGAACTTCAACAAAACCAAATGGTTCTTTTTATTTTGAAAATTTTCAAAAAAAGACATGAAAATCGGGATGTTACAAAGGCCTATTTTTTACAACAAACACTAGGATGCCCTTAAACATATACAACGTTGCACACATGTTCCACATTTTAATTAGGTTTCTTTTGTGGAGTTGAAGACAAAAATTAGTTTTAGCCAGGTTCTGTACCCTAAAATAGAAGCGTCGGGCGAAGATTAAGTGGTGCAAATTAGGGGATGAGAACTCACATTTCTTCCATGTAGCCTCATCCATAAACCAACGAAGGAACAGCATAAAGGTCCTTGTGGAGGATGGTGTGGAGCACTATGACAATGCCTCCAAGTTGAAAATTGCGACAGACTACTTCAGAGAACTCTTTAGTGTAGAAGGTCCATGGTCTCCAACTATTAACCTTGCACAACTTTATCAGCAAAATGAAAATCTTCACGATCTCTCTGACAGCTTCACTTGGGAAGAGATAGCAAATGCAATTATACGATCCCTGTAGGACCGGAAAAGGCGACTAGAGGGGGGTGAATAGGAGCACCAAATCCTTTTTTCCTTAATTGAATTCAATACTAACTTCACTCCAATAGCTATAAAAGCTATGAAGATCAATATTCAAGCACAGTGGAAGACTTGTATTGAATCCAATCAAAACCCCGACGCAAAACACCCAAAATTACCAAAAACTCATATCTCCAAGTGCTAGGCGGTCTGACCTCTCAATTTGGCGGTCTGACTCCTTTGCCTAGCGGTCAGACCGCTGATTTTGGCGGTCAGATCGCCCCTGACGATGAACAGGAAAATCAGCACAATCAGCCTGAAAACCTCAAACGAAAATCGGTCTAACTTTTGATCTGTAAGGCCAAACTCCACGAAATTTGAAACACACCTTCCTAAGGATATTAGGAACCTATTCCAAGTGGAGATTGAGTAGATCCATGTCAAATATTTGACCTTTTTCTGTTTTACCGAAGGAGGGTTCAAAACCGGGCAAAAATCAAAAACATGATCCAAATCTTGCTCGTGGGGGATTGAAGATTTAGATGATCCTAGATGTATTCCCACACATCATAGCAAGGTAAAAGAGGGAACGAAACAAACCAAAAACCACAGGATCAAGGAAGCACCCAAAATCATCAAAAGAGAAGGAAGAACACAAGAGGGGAGCTCATCTTTGGAAAACCATCCATAGATTGATTCATGTTGTTCTTTGGTTCTGACCACTCCCTCAAGGAGGACTAGAGCTCCATCCAAGAGCATACACATCAATCCATCTCTCTAGAGCCTAAGCCTCTCTTTTCTTCCCTAAACCCTAAAAACCAAACTAGGGTTTGCAAATGAAGTCCTTGGGCTGCGGTGAACAACACCCTCTCTATTTATATGAGGCCTAGAACTTCTAGAAGACTTAACCCTAATGGGCTCCCGTTAGGCCCAATAACAAACGGGACACACACGCACGCATCTCAAAGCGCCGTCTTCACTTTCCTTGACCTAATCCACTTCTTGACGCACCGTCTTGCGCCGCGGGTTGGTATTAGGTCACCAAGGCGGTATTTGGTGAAATTACCAAAATACCCCTTCTCGATCTTTTAGAAGACCGAGTCCAAACCGCTATGAAACACATCCATGCTTCGCCACGTGTAGGTTGATCCAGCGGCTCTCATCGTGTCGGCAAGTCTCTCCCATCCGGTTCCCACCGGACCACCTTGGCACTTGCACCGACCCCCGCACCGCTTGATCCAACCGATCGATCAAGCGCTTTCGTTCGGTCACTTTCATCCATTCTGCGCCATGCTTGAGTCACTTGACCTCACCCGGCATCCATGATCGTTCTGGACCTCAGCTCTCCAAGCTTAGTCCCGATCCTCCTCGCCGTTGACCGTCGTTGACCTCCAAGCTACCTGCACAGCAATAGACAAGCAAACACGAATCCGGGAACAAGTTCTTCACAACTTGACCCACGTTAGCCAAAATATGCAATATGCAACACATATGCAATATCAAACAAGGATATGACCTATCTCAAAATCAAACCATAACTAAAATCATCATTCTGCACAAAAACCGGTCTGACCGCCATTCTGGCCGGTCTGACCGCCCCTGGGACTGAACCAGAAAATCAAATGAAGACAAGGCCGGTCTGACCGCCAGATTAGCGGTCGATCACCTACTGAACCGGTCGACCGCCACATAGAAACCGGTCGACCTTTGAGACTCGACAGATTTAGTAACTTTGTAAAACGCTTGAAACTTCAAACCAAAAGCAACATTGCCAATTGTTTCATCATCATAAGATCATGGGCATATCCCCATGATATCCACAATCTCCCCTTGATGAACACATTGGCAATCTCTCGAAAAATGTGGTTTTGGGTTTTGAAAGGTAAAGTGCCGACGCCAAGCACAAAGGCACAACTTGGTCCATTAGCAAGAGAAAGCAATGGAAATGACCAAGTGGCTTCGAATAGCATCGACAAGTGAGATAAGGCAAAAGAAAGCACAAAAGCTTCAATTTCAAAGAATAGCCAAAAATCTCACTTAGGTCCATATGAAAGAGCAATTGTTCTATTTGACCTTTGATCATTGTGAGTCTTCAAGAATTGCAATTCAAATTCAGAAAAGAGCAATAAGACCAAAAGAATGCAATTGAGATGCTCCCACTCACTATGATCACCAAAGTTTTGAAAAGTCAATTTCCTCCTATGACTCCAAAAAGCTCTAAAACAACATTTTCACCAATCTTTCTCCCCCTTTGACAATGAATTCATCAAGATGCATGGAAGAAGATAGAGCATGAATGTAATGGAATGGCTGCAATTTTTGAATTTTTGAATTTTTGAATTTTTTTCAATTTTTTTGTTTGTTGTTTTTTTTTTAATTTGAGCAAAAGGAGCCATGAAGATTATCCATGAAGATTGTACAAGTATTACACCAAGCCATATTATGTGAAGAAGCTATGTTCAATCATGGCAAAGCATATACAGCAAAGCTAAGGCCAAGATAGCAATAATCTGAGATTAAATGAATTGATAGCATGACATGATGTTCAAGATCACAGTTTAACTAAAGGTATCCAAAAATGAGTCAGGACATGTCTATAAGCAAAATAGAGACTAGAAACTAGAAATTGAGTCAATTTTGAGCATTTTGAGTTCAGTTTTGAATCAAATGGTTCAAGCATTTAGAATTTAGCACTTTGAGCACTTTGCTGAAAATGATTGGTTTTATCTTAGTAAAGCAAGTCCTGGACTAGGAGCCATCCACAACTGCCTCCTAAGCTTCAACCAATTGCCAATTTGTTTTCTTAGCATAGTGCTAGATCTCAAGCCTCACTCGACCATCCCAAGCAACAAAAGCTTAAAAGAGTGGTCTAGGTCATCCAAAACTCCCCCGAGTTCATGCCTAGTGCAATGGCAAGCTGTCTCATGAGAAAGAATTGGTGAGATCGGTTTTTTCGCACATAAAAGCTCATTTTTCATTTGCTTGACTTAAAAATTATCATAGCTCAATTTAAAACTCAGGATAAGTTCAAGACTCAATTAAGCCTATATGACATGGCATGAATCATGAGAGGATCACTACTGACAAAACTAGTCACAAGATCCAACAAGTCTGTTTTGATTCAATTTGCTCACAGATAATAAAGCTAGCATGACAAAAGCTAAGCTATACAAGAAAAGCCATAAAAGAAGTCTAGCAAACTAGCACAAGACATGGCAGGGTATAAAGTATGAATTCAAGTCATACAAGGATAAAAATCAAAGCTCCACAAGATTATATTATAATGCAAGTTGTTGAATTTTAAAATGCATTATGATACAAATGAATGCAAAAGAGCGAACTCCCCTCAAAACAGGCCAAGAGGACTAACAACCCCAACTCTCCCATAAAAAAGCAAAAGCGAGAAGAATCAAGAGCCTTAGTGAAGATATCCGCAACTCCGCCGCTCAGACTCAACAAAATGAAGCACAACATCACCCTTCTCAACATGGTCTCTAAGGAAATGATATCTAACGTCAATGTGCTTAGTCCTAGAATGCTGCACTGGATTTTTGGCAATGTTAATGGCGAAGTGTTGTCACGAAAAGAGGAACACTACCCAAAAACAACCCATAGTCCCGAAGAGTAGATAAGATCCAGAGAACACGAGAGCAACTCTTCGGGTCTGCAGACTACATACTCGGCCTCGGCGATGGATCGTGCAACAGAGGATTGTTTCCTAGAAGACCACGAGATAAGAGATGTGCCTAAGAAATGACAAGTGCGGAAGTACTCTTCCTATCTACTCTACACTCAAAGAAAATCAGCATCGAGAAAATGCCCGAATAGAGAGAGCGAAGAAGAAGAATACCAAAGTCCAAGGTCAAGAGTGTCACGGAGGTACTGAATATCGACGACCGCTTTGCTTGACGATGAGAAGCTCGAGGAAGCTCGAAATCGGCGCACAGACACACAATGAATTGTATGTCGGCCTCGTATTTGTGAGGTAGAGGAGGAGCCAATCATCTTTGCGGTACTCCTTCGGTCCACGGGCTCTCCATCCTCATCTGGGTCCGGCCACGGTGGTCGTGGCAATGGGAGTAGACATTGGTCTCTCGCTTCCCATGTCGGGCGACGAAGAAGGTCCTTTGTATACTTACTTTGATGAATGAAGGTGCCTTCTTTCGGTTGCTTGACTTGAAGACCAAGGAAGAAAGTCAATTAGCCCATCATGCTCATCTCGAACTCCTGCTCATAGAATCGAAAATCTAGACACCAAAACATGAGAAGAACCACCGAATATGATATCATCCACATAAATCTGAACCAATAAGAAGTCAACGCCATGCTTAAGAGTGAACAAGGTTTTATCAACCATTCCCATTTTGAAATCATTACTAATCGAAAACTCTTAAGCCTATCATACCAAGCTCTAGGGCTTGCTTGATCCATACAAGGCTTTGGAGAGTTTAAAACACGGTTTGGGAATTTGGGATTTTGAAACCGGTGGTTGCTTGACAAAGACCTCTTCTTCTATGAAACCATTCAGAAAGCACTTTTGACATCCATTTGAAAAAGCTTGAAGCCCTTAGAGGTCGCAAATGCTAGCAAAATGCGAATGGCTTCCAATCTAGCTACTGAGAGCAAAAGTCTCTTCAAAGTCTAAGCCCTCTACAGGAATAACCTTGAGCTACAAGCCTAGCCTTGTTGCGAACTACCAACCCATCCTCACTTTGCTTATTTTTGAAAATCCATTTTGTTCCAATTACATGTTGATTAGGTGGAGGTTCAACTAAGGTCCGGACTTGGTTTCTTTCAAAATTTTCAAGTTCTTCATGCATGGCATTGACCCAAGAGGCATCGAAAGAGCATGGGTGATATCTCGGGGTTCAAAAGAAGCGACAAAAGCGAGAATGTGCATGAGAATCGGAAGAAATGAACACGAGCGAGTGACTCGCTCATGAATATCCCC
Source organism: Phyllostachys edulis (assembly GCA_036346405.1). Lineage (NCBI taxonomy): Eukaryota > Viridiplantae > Streptophyta > Magnoliopsida > Poales > Poaceae > Phyllostachys > Phyllostachys edulis. The sequence continues at coordinate 39,777,863 of CM070551.1, read as the reverse complement.
AATAATCTGCTTTCGGTGGATCTTTGTTCTTTGAATGTGAAGAGGAGCTCCTGGTGCAGAAGTGGCCTCTACCTCATGGGCTGTGGAGGTAGGCACAGAGCCACTCTGATCGTCGGTGAAAGTAGGAGGAGGCTGTTCATCTGAAGCTGGTGTAGTAGAAGCAGGCTCCCCAACCCTCTCAGAAGTGACTGGAGGATGGATTGGGTCCTCATCCTCAGAGTCATCGTCGACGAAGATGCTTTCTCGAATATCAGGAACCTATGTACCTGTAGCATCGGGTCTAGTACCAGGACTAGCCTCATCAAACGTGACTTCGCAAGTCTCAACAATTTTGTTAGTGTCAAAATTAAATACACGATAGCCACAAGAATGAGCAGGATATCCAAGAAATATGCCATCAGAACATCTAGATTCAAATTTACCAAGGTTGCCATGTTTTAGAATGAAGCACTTGCAACTAAAAATCTTGAAATGAGAAACTTTGGGCTTATGACCAAATCTGAGCTCATAGGAAGTCTTACCAATAACAGATCTCAAGAACACCCTATTAGAAATATAACAAGCAGTAAAGATAGCCTCATTAAAACCTCCTAGGTGTGGTATGCTCATCTAGCATGGTCACGCCATCTCTACAAGGGTCCTATTCTTCCTCTCTACAACACCATTCTGCTGGGGAACTCTAAGTGAAGAAAACTGGTGATCTAGCCCCCTATCAGAACAGAAGGTGGCAAAGGAAGAATTCTTGAATTCTGTCCCATTGTCACTCCTAATGGCTCTCAAAGCTCCAGGAAGATCAACAGCAAGTCTAAGGACCAAATCTCTAAAGAAACCAAATGCCTCGTCCTTAGAAACCAGAAAATAAACCCATGAATACCTGGAGTAATCATCCACAATCACAAGCACGTACCACTTACCACCGGCAGACTGGACTCTAGAAGGACCAACAGTGTCTAAGTGCAAGAGCTGACCTGGTCCATCGGTCATCACTAAGGTAAGAGGAGGATGAGAAGCAGAAACCATCTTACCATGTCTACAGGGTGTGCACACAAGGTCTCTAATAGCCTTCAGCCTAGGTAAACCTCTAATCAAATCCTTGCTACTGACTCTAGTCAAGTGGTCGAAACCTATGTGACCAAGCCTACGATGCCACAAAACTAGATCATGGGAATCAGAAGCAATAAGACACCTAGGGCTAGAAGCAGAAGAGATACAGAAATTAGCACAAAAGATCCTCTCAAACCTGGAAATCTTAAAAACAAGCTCACCAGAGGAATCTAAAACCCTGCACTCACCACACTTAAATCTCACCTCTAGACCCTCATCAAGCGGTGGAAACCGAAAGCGATTATATTTGACTTACTTACCAAAGCGGCGTCCTTGAGCATGAATTTGTTGTTGGCAAGACTTTGTGCCCTTAGTCGTCACGATGCGGTAGAAGCATCCCCAAATGTGATCAATTCATTGCGGATGCTGCGTGTGAGGGAGGAGAACCATCTAGAATCCCCAGTCATATGTCGAGAACACCCGGAGTCAACAATCCATATGTCCTCCTTCCTCGCACGCCAAACCTAATGAGCACGAACAGGAAACATATGTACCTCAGTACTGGGGTTAGTGATAAAAGACTTGGGAATCCAGTACTGAGTCACATGATGCTTAGGCAAAATAGTAGAAGCAGCAGTAAAACGGTTAGGAACAGAATCATAAGAATGCACACGTGAACCACCAAGACCTCTCCGAAACGATCTACCAAAAGATCGGAACTCCCCCTGTCTAGATGCTACCCGTGGTCTCTCCTCATGATATCCTAAACCAGAGCGCTGCCTAGAGCCACCAAAAGAGTCAAAGAAGTCATCTACAAACCTAGGCCCATGTCTAGAAGGAAGGACAGTTGCTGGCTCTAGAGACTCTGATGGGTGCAAAAACTCCTCTAATGGGCCTCAAAGCACTCATCCTCTCCTTTCTCTCAATTTTGGCTCTACGGAAGCAGAACTCAACAATGTGACCATTCTTCTTGCAGAAAGTGCAATGGTACTTGACCTTTTGAGGGGTGCGACACGATGAAGCACAAGCACTGTCTTACAAGAAAGAGTTTGGGCAAAACCGGTGAGACCTAAAGACAACCTTAGATGGCTCGGGGGTTCTACCTCAAACAAGCCACTTTCAACAACTCTCGCAATCTTAGGTGGATGATTCTTGGAATGCTCTAGGGTATTAAAACCTAGCCCACTATTTTTCACACTCACCTTAGATTTGTCTAGAATCATGTTGAGGTTCTTCTTCCAACCAACAAATCTCTCAAGAGATCCTCTGAGATAGTCATTTTGTTTGGCTAGTTCAACACAAGAAACACACTTATCTGACATGCTAGCCCTATCAGACTTTTCCTTATAATGAGCTACCTCAGCTTTCAAAGCCTCACAAGACACACAATAATCATCTCTAATCCTATCCAACTGCTCTTTGAACTTAACTCTAAAAGCTTCTTGTATCTTATCTACATTATGCCCAATTTCAATACAAAGATCACAAGAACTAGAATCAACAACTTTCTTGGAAGCATTCATGGACATGGATTTTTCAATTTTAGCTTTCTCCTCAAGGGTCTTGTTTAAGGCATCATTCTCAGTTGTGAGTTTAACACAATTTTCACATGAAACAGTTTTAGAGTAAAGAACCATTTCAGTCATCTCTTTTATTTTGACCTTATTATCCTCACAGTGAGAGCAAGTATGACTAGGGTCAAATTTTTGCAAATCTTTTGTAGCGCTATTCAGTTTTAATTCAAGCAAAGCACAGTTTGAACAGGGTAAAGGAATAGCATCTACAGCAGTCATATCACAAGCAATGGTATTCATGCAAGTAGAACTAGACTTGAGAGATTCCAATTCATCAAGAGCATCTTTCAATTGATTTTTAACAGAGGTATGAGCAAGTCTTAGAGTTACCAATTCATCATACATTCGAGCAAGCATCACAAACATCTTGAGGACTAATTGATTTGAGTGTAGCAACTTCTAGTTTCAAGTTATCAATCATGATGTCACGATTCTTAAGCATTCTAGCTTGCTTGTCTAATTTTCGTTCGAAATGACCAAAGCACGTTTCATCGGCGGTGAGGGACATACCTCATCGGGATCATTGAAAAGGTAAATCGTCGTTGGAGGAGTCGACGTCGTGGCTGTCCTTGGCCATGAAGCACATGCCGGTGAAGTCTTGATCCTTCTTCTTGCCATGAGAGTCGTCATCGTCCTCCGTCCCCGAGTCCACATCGCTCATGTCAACAGACTCAAGAGCGGTAAGGACCTTGCTGACGAACTTGCGATAGTTCGCTTCTTGGGCTTCACATCCTTAGCTTGAGGGCGCCTCGAAAGTCCTTCTCCATCTTGCCCTTCACTTGGGGCAACTGGAGCGAATGTGGTTTGGCTCACCACACTCAAAGCAAGTAACAGGGCCACCTCTCCTTCTGTTCCTCACTTTGTTGAAGACTCTCGAGAATTTGGTGGTTAGGAGGGCTAAATCATCCTCAGGTATTTTCTCTAGCTGCTCATCGCTCCAAAGAATGCAACGCGGACAAAGAAAGACCGGATGAGCCAAAGTCCAAAGAATCGGAAGAGCTACCCCGAGATGGGTCAACCACTAAAGCCATCGACTCTGTTTGGGGAGTCGCGAGATGAAATCAATCTCATGCGACTTCAACCTCGAGTAAAGCTTATCCATGGTAAGCTCACTCATGTGATGGTGTCATTGATGGATGTGATCTTCATTCCCCGGACTCTCACATCAAGAGCACCCAAGAACTGGCGTGCATTCTCGGACTCGATAAATGTGAGACCTCTGACAAAGACGTAAATTATGAAGAATCTTGGAAAACCTTCCCAATAACTCATCCAAAGATTCACGGGCTTTTGTTCGATCTTTGAGTATTCTTTCTTGAGTTGGTTACTGTCTCACTTCCTTGATAGTCAGAGAGCCCTCGTGGTAATCACAGAGGGTCTTCCAGATCTCATGAGCGAGACTTCAGACGAGACACTGCGCTCAAACTCGGATCGACTAAGCCCTTGAATCAATTAGTTCCGAGCCTTCTTTGTTAGCCTCTACATCGGGATTGATTACATCTTCATCGGTAAGCACGACATAAGCATTTTTGACCTTAAGCCAAATTGCGTGCCCTTGAGCCTCGATGTAGGCTTGCATGCGAGCCTTCCAGTAAGCAAAATCAACTCCATCGAAAATATGAGGTTTGAGTGAATACTTGTCAGTCGCCATGGCTCCAAAGATCGGTTAAGATCTATGAGAAGAGCTAACCGAGCTCTGATACCAATTGTAGGACCGGAAAAGGCGACTAGAGGGGGTGAATAGGAGCACCAAATCCTTTTTTCCTTAATTGAATTCAATACTAACTTCACTCCAATAGCTATAAAAGCTATGAAGATCAATATTCAAGCACAGTGGAAGACTTGTATTGAATTCAATCAAAACCCCGACGCAAAACACCCAAAATTACCAAAAACTCATATCTCCAAGTGCTGGGCGGTCTGACCTCTCAATTTGGCGGTCTGACTCCTTTGCCTAGCGGTCAGACCGCTGATTTTGGCGGTCAGACCGCCCCTGACGATGAACAGGAAAATCAGCACAATCAGCCTGAAAACCCGAAACGAAAATCGGTCTAACTTTTGATCCGTAAGGCCAAACTCCACGAAATTTGAAACACACCTTCCTAAGGATATTAGGAACCTATTCCAAGTGGAGATTGAGTAGATCCATGTCAAATATTTGACATTTTTCTGTTTTACCGAAGGAGGGTTCAAAACCGGGCAAAAATCAAAAACATGATCCAAATCTTGCTCGTGGGGGATTGAAGATTTAGATGATCCTAGATGTATTCCCACACATCATAGCAAGGTAAAAGAGGGCACGAAACAAACCAAAAACCATAGGATCAAGGAAGCACCCAAAATCATCAAAAGAGAAGGAAGAACACAAGAGGGGAGCTCATCTTTGGAAAACCATCCATAGATTGATTCATGATGTTCTTGGTTACTGACCACTCCCTCAAGGAGGACTAGAGCTCCATCCAAGAGCATACACATCAATCCATCTCTCTAGAGCCTAAGCCTCTCTTTTCTTCCCTAAACCCTAAAAACCAAACTAGGGTTTGCAAATGAAGTCCTTAGGCTGCTGTGAACAGCACCCTCTCTATTTATATGAGGCCTAGAGCTTCTAGAAGACTTAACCCTAATGGGCTCCCGTTAGGCCCAATAACAAACGGGACACACACGCACGCATCTCAAAGCGTCGTCTTCACTTTCCTTGACCTAATCCACTTCTTGGCCGCACCGTCTTGCGCGCTGGGTTGGTATTAGGTCACCAAGGCGTATTTGGTGAAATTACCAAAATACCCCTTCTCGATCTTTCCAAGACCGAGTCCAAACTGCTAAACACATCCATGCTTCGCCACGTGTAGGTTGATCCAGCGGCTCTCATCGTGTCGGCAAGTCTCCCATCCGGTTTCCACCGGACCACCTTGGCACTTGCACCCCACCCCGCACCGCTTGATCCAACGATCGACCGAATCGCCTGTTCGGTCACATTCATCCATTCTGCGCCATGCTTGAGTCACTTGACCTCACCCGGCATCCATGATCGTTCTGGACCTCAGCTCTCCAAGCTTAGTCCCGATCCTCCTCGCCGTTGACCGTCGTTGACCTCCAAGCTACCTGACAAAGAATAGACAAGCAACACGAATCCGGAACAAGTTCTTCACAACTTGACCCGTTAGCCAAAACATGCAATATGCAACACATATGCAATATCAAACAGGATATGACCTATCTCAAAATCAATCCATAACTAAAATCATCATTCAAGATAAAACCGGTCGACCGCCATTACGGCGGTCGACCGCCTAAGGACCGAACGAGAAAATCAAATGAAGACAAGGCCGGTCTGATCGCCGGATTGGTCGGTCTGACCGCCACACAGACCGGTCTGACCGCCACATAGAAACCGGTCTGACCGCCTGAGACCTGACAGATTTAGTAACTTTGACGAAAACGCTTGAAACTTCAAACCAAAAGCAACATTGCCAATTGTTTCATCATCATAAGATCATGGGCATATCCCCATGATATCCACAATCCCCGAACAATAAAAGTCCAGGGCCGGACGGTTTTACAAATGAGTTCTACAAAAAATTCTTGAACATTATTAAGTCTGATCTCTTACGCGTTTGTACAGACTTACATTCCAACAATTTGGATATGTCAGGGATAAACAACTCTTATGTTACTTTGATACCGAAAAATGAGACGCCAATGCACATCAAGGACTTCAAACCTATATCGCTTTTGCATAGTATACCCAAGATCATCAGCAAAGTATCGGCAAATAGACTACAGCCAAAAATGACGAATCTCATTAGTCCTGTGCAATCTGGTTTCATTACAAAAACGTCTATCACAGAGAACTTCTTATTGGCTTCAGAACTTGTACAATGTGCGTTGAAGCAGAAAAAACCAATGTTAGTCCTCAAATTAGACTTCCATAAAGCGTTTGACACAGTAAACTGAGAATTTATCCTACAGACATTGCAGCATCGAGGATTTGACAATAAATGGATACACTGGATACGTACTATTCTCTCTTCTGGCAAAACGTAGATTCTGGTGAATGGGGTAGTGGGTGATCAAATTAGTTTCAAGCGAGGGGTTCGACAAGGAGACCCGCTTTCACCGCACCTATTCATCTTAGTAGCAGATATCTTGCAGCGAGAATTACAACGCACCCACACGGACGGGCTGATTCTACACCCCTTGGATATTCAAGAGACCCCTCCCACCTTACAATATGCAGATGATACCCTAATTCTCCTCAAAGGAACAGCGCAGCAGGCCATAATCCTCAAGGAACTCCTCGATTCGTTCGCGCTATTCTCAGGGTTGAAGATCAACTACCATAAGAGCACTTTAGTGCCTATTCACATGTCGCAACAGGAAGCCACCTCAGCTGCCTCCACTTTGCAATGTCCGATCAGCTCGCTGCCATGTAATTACTTAGGTTTACCCTTATCTACAAGCAAGATTTCTCACAGTTTGTTACAACCAATGGTTGCCAAAATAGATAGAAGACTGGCAGGATGGATGCCCGGATTGCTATCTTGGGGAGAGAGAGTGATGATGATAAACTCGGTACTATTAGCTATACTGACATACTACATGAGTTGTATAAAATGGCTAGAGCGCAGCATAGAAGCGATTGACAAAATCAAAAGAGCTTTTATTTAGAAAGGAGATAGGAAAATTCAAGGAGGCAATTGTCTGGTCGCTTAACCATAGTAGTATTGCCCAAAGAACAAGGGGGGGGGGTTAGGAATATGAGATTTACGGATCCATAATAAAGCTTTGATCATGAAAACTGACAGGAAAGTTATTATCAAATTCGACTGAACCGTGTTTCAATTGGCTACGACGTACATATATCCGAAACCACATACCTGGGCAGCCCCGTCAAGGAGACACAACAGTTTGGAAAATGTTAGTAGCCGCTATTGAGACAACTATACACATGACAAAGGTCATACTTGGAGATGGAAAGATTACTTCCTTTTGGAAAGATCATTGGACTCTCGCAGGAATACTACATCTATGTTTTCTCACTCTGTTCACATATGCAACCAATCCGAACTGCACAGTCAGCTCGCAGTTAGTGGAGAACAACTAGGTGGTTTCACTACAGCTGGTCCTATCTCAGCAAGCACTCTTGGAAAACCAGGCTTTATTACTTGTTCTGTCGGAGCAACACATCACGCAGGGATCGTTAGACCAAAGAGTCATTGCATCAACCAGGGCGGAAATAACTACTTCAGAAGTTTACAGAATCCTATCTTTTCACGGCCTTAAATGGAAAGCGTCAGAATATACCTGGCACAGATCAATCCCGCACAGATACAGAATCTTCCTTTGGCTAGCTTTCAGGGGGAGACTCAACACCAAAGACAATATGACAGCGAAGGATTGGACAACAAATCCTCACTGCGACATTTGTCCAGCATTAGAAACTATTGATTATATCATTCTCCGATGTAAAGCAGCAAACCATCTCTGGAAAAAGCTCGGTTTAACAGCAGAAGCTACATCTTCCAAGGACATTCGAATTTGTGCAAAGAGTATCAACTCAATCAATGGCATACCATGAAGTTTGGCCTAGATGCTTTGCAGCTTGCGCACATACATTATGGCTCATGAGAAATAAGCGGATATTTCAAAATAAGGTGAACAGAGCAATAGAGGTGCAATGTCAGATTCAAGACTACATTGGACTATGGTCTTACAGGGCTAAAACCGAGCACATACATTCCCTTCAACGGTGGTACAATCTCTTATTGTAAAATACCTTGTTTGCATAGCTCTTAGTTAATTCTTTCTCTTTTCCTTTTGCACTCGCTCTCTTTTTTCACCCCCCCCCCTTTCTGTACTGCTTTGACAACCATTTTAATACAATGGTCACAAGGTAGAGTTTTATCTACCTTTTACGTCAAAAAAAGACAAAAAATTGCTGAAATTTTACTGATTATAGTAAATGAAGTTTTTCTCGTGTATCTTTACTACTACAGCTGCTTTACTTCGCCAAACATCATCATCTAGTCCTCCTTAAGAAAGGGAAAGAACTGCTCCCCATTCTTTACTATCTGGAGATATCAAGAGAATAGAGAAGCAGGCACGGCAACTCCATTATATCCTTTGCAAAAGAGAAAGGGAGGCGAGAAGCAAAGAACCCATCCAACAAAAGACATGCATGGAGACAAGAAGCAAGGAATCATTCATGCTTTAGAGAAAAGGAGATGCGAATTGCTGTGGTAGCTAGCCAGGCCAAATTGCCGAGGCATCGCAATTTCTGTACTTGAAAGTTTTCGATTCAAGCTCTGCTTCTCAAGCTGCTCGTCTCTGGAGTGCCTCGTTCGTCGTCAGCCGTCACCGACTCGGCTCACCCGACTGCTGTGTATCTCGGTACGTACTAATGCAGCCAAAAATTGATTATGACAATGGTGAAGCACAAACGTCGTAACATGTCGTTGTTATTGTGTAGGTGGTGGCGGGAGATCTTCAGCTGATGATGGGTTAGATTGATTCATTTGTTGATGCTTTTCTTTCTTGATCTTCGACAGAGGAATTCATCATGGAGACCAGGGTATTGCTACTACTCTTCTCTGCATCACTCGTTCATGCATGGTATAGTTCGATCTTATGGACTGGAGGGTGTGAAATGGACTTAGTTAGCTTTGAAATTCCCTACAGTCTAGACTAGATTGCATGCGATGTTTGTCGATTTTACCGCTTGTTTGGTTTGAGGAATCGCACGATGGATGGACCTTCCAATCCTAACCCTGAATCTAAAAAAAAAGGTACAAATTCTAACATGACGAGTAAAAGAGAGCAAAGGGAGTATATGCCATGCATTTGGAAATTTCGAATGCTTGCACGACTGATGTTACCTTCCACATGTTGGTTTTGTTGCTTCCAGTTTCATTCAATGGATGTCTACAAGAAAAAAAAAAGTAATCAGTGATGCACATTGTTTATGAGTTGGTTTTCATGTCTAGAGTTCTCGTGCAGTGCAACGTACCAACTGTTAGGTTAGTTAGAGCTACGGACGAGGATGCGATGTTTGTCGATTTTTATTTGAGTCGAACAAATTCAAGTGGATCACACGTACGGGACACACGTTTTCAGTGAGACCATTCGTTGTTAGGGAATCCCTTGCCTTTCTCGATTTCCAAATTTACCACTATGTGCGGGGTTTATGCCGGAAATGAGCAAAGTAATTGGCTAGATCTATCCTTTACTAGACTTGTGGTTGCACGATTTATTAGTTTAGAGATGCAGCACATGATTCGGTTCTTAATTGACTCAGGCGAGACAAGCCACAAACCCAACTCTCGTGCATGCCTCTGCACCGATCTCATACCAACCACTCGTCCCAGTCTCCACTATATTAAATAACAATTTCCCGTTTCCAGTGGCAACTCATGTTACCCACTACGATTAACAAAATATCCTAAGTTCTTGTAATGTCAATGATTGTGGCATATTCAATTCAACCACTATGCAATGTCTAAGCACAACCAATAATCATTATTGATTAACCAAAGGCAATTTACTAATGTAATAATTAACCTAGGGTGATGACAAGGTATGAGGAGTTATCAACAATCAAGGAGGGGAATAATAATATCAACATTTGGTATATCTAGATATCAACTTTTATCGTACCATTTTATAAATAATATTAAGCATGCACGTAATACTTTGAAACAAAATAATTTGCATTTGAAAAGTAAGTTCAACATGATCAATTGTAAGGACTCGCCTTTCTCAACTGTGGTTATTACTGGGTCTAATTAGTCTTGTCCTGAAGGAGTGGAGAAGTCTTCGGCGTTAATAAAAAATTCAAATAAAGTCCAAAAATTATGATTTTGGTACTGATGAAAAGATTTTAAATTTAGATGAATTTACAAATAAAAATTAAATTATTTGGATTTAAAATGGGGGAGAACAAGCTCTCCAAAGTGTGATCCGAGAGAAATTTCAGAAAATCTGAAATTGTTTTGGTAAGTGGTTGGACCTTCCCATCCTTAACTCCGAACCTAACATACTTGTTTTGGTTTGAGAAATTGGATGAATTGGTCTATTACCACGTGATCCCTCGTAACAGTCAAGGATGGGGGTAATCTTGTTAGGAAACTATAGGCCTGGCCCAGAAGCCGGTCCATGTATGGGCTCCCCATCCCAAACCCTAGTAGGGACTGTAGTCTATAAATATGGGGTGCTATTCATTGTAAGCGATTGGTCGATTGATGAAGGAATAAAGAGAAGCAAGAAGCCCTCTATATCTCTGTGTTTAATCTCTTATTGTGTTCTTGTGTTCTTGTATTGTTCTTACGATTCTATACTTGTCTATGAGGTAATCGTTCGGACTGGACTCGCCAGCGATGGTTACTCAACACGTTATCAGCACGATCGACTCCGGCCTACTTCTAGGCCTACTTTACTCGGATCGAAAGGTAACCGTCGATGAACAACGCTCGTAGATTGAATCGTTTTTCTAGATTGCTTTCAATTCTGCAAATTCGCTTTCTAGATTGGTTTTCTACGGTGCAAATCCGTCCTAATCTACCGTGAGCCGACTTGAAGTCGCTGGCCAAGCCGATCGGTAATTGCATGAACAATTGCATCGTATGAACGGTAATCGCGCCCAGTGAACAGTGCGCGCGCGCGATGAACAGTAATCGCGCACGGTGAACAGTAGTCGTGCGACGATGAACAGTGCACGGGGCGGTGAACAGTGCGCGCCCGATGAACAGTATCACGAGCTAATGAATAGTGCTTGCGCATGAAATTCCCATCAAGTCGCCGACACAATGTGCATGTGCACCGTATCGCCTGCAAACGGCCGTCACCACCTCCACGATACGTTACCGGTCGGCTAGTCCGCCACCACGCATCGCTACGGAGACAACAACAGAGCCATGCAGCTGCCACCGCGCATAGCCGCCTCGCAGGCGTGCCACCGCAATGTGTTCCGTGCCACAGCCCGTAGCTCGCGCGCGCATAAGCCGAGCGCCTGCAGCGCCACCGTACTCACGCCCGCCGCGCCACTGGGCGCCGCCTGAGCAACCGCCCGCCGCTGAACGGCCGCGCCCGCGTTAGCGCCGCCGCATAGCTACACGCCGGAGACGCCGCTTGAAGCGCCGCCGCCGAGCCGGCCCCGAAACGCGCCATGGCCGCCGTCGCGCCGTGGCGACCTCCGCCTCGCCGGATCGCGCGCCGCGCCCGCGGAAGCCGCAGCCGCCGCAGCGCTTGCCGTCGCCTCGCCGACGCCGGAGCGCCCTTCCACGCCGCCTCGCGCGGCCCGCTTCCGCCGCCGCCTTGCAGCGCCGCCGCTGAAGCTGCCGCCGCCGCGCCGCCCGCCGCCGCGCCGCCGCGCGCCGCGCCGAGCCACGCCGCCTCGCTTCGCAGCCGCCGCCGCTTGAAGACCCGGCCGCCGCGCGACCGCCGCCGCCGCTGCCGACGACGCTGGCTGCTCGAACCTCGCTGCCGCTGCTGCCACCGCCAACAGACGCACTTGCCGCCGCCGATTGCCGATATAAAGGGGTAGGGAAACCCTACCGTGCTGGCTTTTGAGGAGGAGGCGGTTGGGCCATATGGGCCGGGTAGTGCATGGGCCCATTTGGGCCATGAAAGGCCAATGGGCCAGCCGATTTTTTGAAAAAAAAAGGGAAAAGAAAATCCCGGTTTTGCGAATAGGCCCTCCGAAAGCCTGATAATTATGTGGAATTTTTCTCTGAACTGAAAAAATTCGCGTTTTTAACCCCTGGAATTGCAGAATTCGCCGAAAGTCATTTTTCCAGCAGAAAAGGGCCTCGGGAATTCAATTTTTTTTTTGTGTGCATATTTTGCACTTTTGAAGCATGTTTAACTTTGTTATTATTATCTCTATGCAATTTATTTATTGTATTTACTGTTTTGATTATCTGTGATTGTTTATATTACTTTTAATCACTGAAAATAGCAGTAAATCATGAAAAATGCATAGAAAAATACGGGAACACGAATCAGGAGTTCGAATAGCATTATGAGAATTTTACAACCATTTTATGTAAATTACTAGCAGTAATCTTATGAACTATCTGCATGAATATGGAAATGACTGGCATCACGAACCAGGAGTTCAAAGAACTGACCCAGCATGGCCAGAATTTTTACAAGTCTTCAACTCTGTGATAATGTAATCACGGATAAGCAGAAGATTGAGAAGACGCTCTCTACTTTTCACCCAAATACGGTGCAATCCGCACGCAACTATCGTCAAGATAGGCTACACGGAGTATGCCGCATTAATTGACACCATGCAAGTCGCAGAAGCTTAAGATAATGTTCCAAGGAAGAACTACATCTCATAACCACCTAGTAGCAATGTTGGCCATGAAGCCAATGCAAGCAGCTACAAGGTGATAAAGCCTCTCACGAAGAGAGCAGTAAGAAGGGTAAGGTCGTGAGTCGCACGTTATTGATGCTTTCCAGTCTAAGAAGAAGGGCATAGGACAGCATGAGGCACACCTCGCCATTGCAGGCGTGAAAGATCCACACCCATTAGTTGCACTCATGGATGTGGACAGCCTAGCAGCAGCCCCATTATCCCTCCTCTGGACATCGCAGCGGCCGCAGCCGTAGTTGCCCAAAAGGAGAAGATCTCCATGGAGCAGATTAAGGCAGAAGTTTCTGAATACTTCGCTGATTCGATCTAGTGCACGCATTGCACTTGGATCTTTTATAGTAACTTGCAGTTTGTAATTGAAGCAGAACATTGAATTATTTTGAATAATGGTTGTAAGCTCTAGTAGAGCAAAGCATTAAATTCTTATGTCGAGTCCTGCAAGACTTATTCCCGTATTTACAATAACAAGTTATGTTTTGATATTTGAAGTATTTTATTTATGTGTTGCTTGCTTTCTGCTACATATTAATAAAATACATTATATTAGAACGCGTGTGGCGCCCTATTGGAGGAAGTGTGCTTAGCCGGTAGCAGCACAATAAATACCATCTTGAGAGAGACGAAAACCTTTCGGTCGATCAGCAAGAATGCTAGTAGTCTTACGACAATCGCAGGCAGCGATACTTGTATAATAGGTTCAGGAAGGGCCTCAATTATACCCCTAATAGGCACAACTTTGGTCATTAAAGAAGCCTCGTTGTACCCAGAATCGACTAGAACTCTCAAGGATATTCGCGCAAACGGTTTCCACGTAGAGACTGAAGAAGAGTATGGTAAGAAATACCTGCTCATTATAAAGCGTGAAGAAAGTAGAAAAATGGTATCAGAACGACTTCCTTCATTTAAAACTGGGCTATACTATACTAATATTAAGGCATCTGCAGCCTATACTGCCCTGAAAACCGTATTTAGAAGCTCTGAACCTTTTCTATCTCTGGCATGATAGATTATGCCGCATAGGTCTTAGGATGATGAGAAATATAATTAACAATTCACAGGGACAATGTAAATAATTTCTCGAATCAGGAAGATTTTGTGTGCCCCGCATGTGCCACCGGGAATTTAATTACTAAACCTTATGCTCTGAAAGCGAAGGATGAAGTCCCTACATTCCTGGACCGTATCCAGGGAGACTTTTTGCGGTCCTATACAGCCTCTGTAAGGGCCATTTAGGTATTTAAGGTGCTCATCGATGCTTCCTCGAAATGGTCGCATGTATATTTATTGTCTACAAGAAACTACGCTTTTGCAAAGCTAAATCTCGCAGATAATTAAAATTAGAAATAATTTCCCTGATCATCTTGTGAAGTCCACCAGGATGGACAACGCCGGAGAATTTACTTCAAAGGCATTTGATGATTATTGTATAGCAATGGGAATTAAAAGTTGAGCATTTTGTACCACATGTCCACACCTAGAATGGACTAGTAGAGGCATTAATTACAAGGATTAAATTTATTGCCCGACCACCTTTGAAGAATTGTAATTTACCAACTGCATGTTGGGGACACGCAGTCCTACTCGCAGCAACTCTCCTCAATTTTAGACCACCGGCATATAACATCCATTCACATATGCAACTAGTGCAAGGGTCAGCACAAAAAACTTCTCATCTTTGAAGGTTTGGTTACAAGGTTTATATACCTATACCATGACCACAGCGAACTGCAAAGGGCCTTCTCCAAAAGTCTGGGATATACGCTGGTTATGTGACAGCATCCATAATCAGATATTTGGAACCTATGATGAGAGATTTGAATACTGCCCGATTCGCTGACAATATATTAGATGAGGCTAGTTTCCCGTCATTAGGGGGAGGAAATCAACCTCTTGATGAAAATGTCGGGAAATAGAGAAGTCCAGAAGATAATTGCAGTCCAGCAGATAATTGAAGTCCAGAAGATACTTGAAATCCATGCACATGACCCGCGCACTAGTAAAGCAAATAGAGAAGCCCAGAAGATAATTGAAGTCTAGAAGATAATTGATTTGCAAGCATTAGCGAATCAACTGCCTAACCACTTCAGTGATTTGAAGAGCGTGACCAAGTCGCATATGCCTGTACGCAATGCACCGGAGAGGGTTGAAATACCGATGAAGGTATCCCTAATCCCGTCCTAAGGCCTCTGAAAGGACGAGAACTCCGGCCCCTCGAATCCCAAGTAACCGGGGATGCCTAGCGAAAAAGGATAAGAAGGACTTGACACAGCCGATCACGGAAGTTCCCCAGAACCAGAAGGGGAGCCAGTTGAGACCTGGTACCAGTATGGAACCTTTAGAAAAGGCATACTAGAATTGAACATCCCCATGAAGGGAGACATCAGCATGGATGTGTGCGCACACATCGGAGCTGAAAAACTAAAGGGACTTGCCCCGTAAATGAAAGCAGCGGTGAGCAAGTAGAAGCATTAGAAGAATCACCCCTTGAAGAAATAGCTATAAAACTTTGTGACCTCGGGAGAATCTATGAATAAGACAACAGCCAATGTCGACATTGATTCTGCAAAGAAAATTGCCACAATCATCGATCTTGATCCAGAGCCTGTATCGCTCGTTGAAAGAAAAGATCAGATTAGGAAGATTGGAAAAAGGCAATAGAAGCAGAATTATTATCTCTGAATAAAAAGAAAGGTGTTTGGGCCTGTAAGCCACACGCCTCCCTATGTGCACCCCGTAGAGTATAAGTGGATATTTGTTCGAAAGAGAAATGAAAATAATGAAGTAAAATAAGGCTTGTTGCATAAGGTTTCACTCAACATCCAGGAGTTGTTTATGAAGAAACCTATTCCCTGGTCATGGGCGGAACCACCCTTTAGATATTTAATCTCAATGGCAGTAAACTTGAAGTTAAAAGTGAAATTGATGGATGTGGTAACTGTATATCTTTATGAAATATTGGATTCGGATATTTATATAAAGATACCTGAATGTATCCCTGTCCTGAACCAAGACAGAGCAAATAGAAATATGTATAGTGTGAAACTCAGAAATTCACTATACAAAGTTAAACAATCAGGCAGGATGTGGTATAATCGCTTGAAGCGACTTTCTATGCAAGAAAGGCTACACGAACAATGAGAATAATCCCTGTGTATTTATACGATGATCCCAGGATGGATTTTGTATAATCTCAGTGTATGAAGATGATCTGATTATCATTAGAACCCTGAAAGGTATTAAGAAAGCAAGCTCTCACTTGGAGTCAGAGTTCGAAATGAAAGAATTGGGTAAAACCAAATATTGCCTAGGCTCGCAGCTTAAGCATACCCCTGAAGGGATTTTAGTACATCAGTCAACCTACACTCAGAAGGTGTTAGAAAGGTTTGATTTTGAAAGGCATACCCTTTGAAATTGCCAATGGTCGGGAGATCTTTGCAGCAAGACAAAGACCCATACAGACCTAAAGAAGAGGGGGAGGAAGTCCTGGGACCGGAATTCCTATACTTAAGTGCGATAGGAGCACTCATGTATTTAGCAAATTGTACTAGATCGGTCATTGCTTTTGCCGTTAACCTATTAGCAAGGTATAGTGCAGAACCTACCAAAGGCATTGGTAGGGAATGAAGAACATCTTCCAATACCTCCAAGGAAGTAATGAACTTGGTCTGTTCTACAGAAAGAACCAAGACCTGAATATGAATGGCTATGCAAATGCCGCACCAGAGAACCGTGATACAACCAAGTCCTGAGACATGCTATGTTTCCTATGTGGTGGAACCTAATTCCACGAAATCATCTAAGCAGTAGTCTTGTATCGACTCAACGAACCACTTGGAAACCATAGCATTGTACAGGGCCTCACGAGAATGTGTTTGGCTTCAGCGGATGATTCACCACATCCAGTAGTCATGTGGATTGAATACCGCGCAAACCCCTACTATTATCTATAAAGATAATGAAGCTTGTGTTGCACAAGTGCAAATGAGTTATGTGAATAGTCCTCTCACAAAGTATATCAACCCCAAGTTCTTCTTTGCTCATGAATTGCAAAAGATGGACGAAATTAAAGTAATGCATACTAAGTCATGTGAAAATCTTGCAGATTTATTTACTAAGTTACTTCCAGCATCTAGCTTTGAAAGGTGCATATGTGGAATTGTAATGATGAGACTTAGAGAAGTGCAGAATTCAGGGGGAGAATCTTCACGAACTCATTATTGAAGCTTGATCACGAAGATCGAGTACCCAAAGAGTAAATCCTAGAGATTAAATGAAATTGGGTGGATTGTACTCTTTTTCCCTTGACGAGTTTTCCTCAAGTTTCTCGGCTAAGATTTTTAATGAGGCAATTAGGTAACGCAGCAGTAACTTGTATCATGTGCTCTTTCTCCAAATTTTTTCCCTTTGGGTTTTTATGGAGTTTTGACGAGGCATGAACATGTAAGGATGGGTGCCCAAGGGGAGTGTTAGGAAACTATGGGCTGCCCGTGGCAAGCCCATGTATGGGCTCCCATCCCAAACCCTAGCGAGGACTGTAGTCTATAAATAGGGGGTGCTATTCATTGTAAGCGATTGGTCGATTGATAAAGGAATAAAGAGAAGCAAGAAGCCCCCTATATCTCTGTGTTCAATCTCTTATTGTGTTCTTATGTTCTTGTATTGTTCTTACGATTCTATACTTGTCTATGAGGTAATCGTTCGGACTGGACTCGCCAGCGATGGTTACTCAACAAATCTCACCAAAATGATGGGATGATCCCAAGATGAAAGGGTCATGTACTCATGTGAATTTTTTTTTAAATAATATTATTTTAAAAGATATTTACAAAAATAAATAGTCGCCCTAAAAAATTACAAAAATAGGTCTCTGTCGTCGTTTGAACTAGCGATAGGCTCCCGTTGCCAGTTCAACTGGCGATAGGGACCTGTTACTTCGTCGCCATTGAATCGGGCGACAGAAGTGAATACTCTTGCCGCTTGATTGAACCGCGACGAGGATCTGTCTTCCCCTGTAAAATCAACTAAGTGTTATGACATTTCGCTTAATGTTATGCAATATCAGTGTGGTTTGTCATAGTTTTGATAGTAATAACAAATTCACATTTATTTCCTTACATAATATGCAGTGCATGTACATGACAAATGTTATGTAAGAGGCGATACTCTGTCAAGTGAAGTACTTTGATAGATTGACTTGTTTCTTCTTGTGATAGCATTCATATCGGCATGAAATTAACCTGCTCGTTTCTTTTTCTTGAAGCGAGTTTGTAGGACCGAAATGGCGACAGAGGGGGGGTGAATGTCGCTCTCTTGAAAATCGCCCCCGAAAAAAAACGTACACTAATTTTTGTTTTTTTTTAAAAAAAAAAAAAGCAAAACAAAGTAATTCACCGAGAGCTAATTCTGCAGAAACCTGGAACGCATGTGACACTGAAAAATTCAGCATAAATCAGAGACCAGCCAGTAAAAATTCAACTGAAAATATCTTTGTTTAATCTGCATGCAAAATGGTTGAAAATCAGCAAAGAATAAAAATGCACTGTAGATCATCTCTCTTGTTGATTTGAGCTGCTACAAGCTTCTACGGTTTTCTTGCTGGTGAGACAAGGTGCTGCACAAAACCACATCAAGCCGACAACAAACAAAATTAAACCAAGAACACACGCATCATCGGAAGGCAGCAAACTAGAAATCAGTAAACCATAGAAGGTGCACCTGCTGCAATTACAAAAACTTCAACACAACCAAAGCTACAAGCTGCCGCATCAAACCTCAAGAGGCCAAGCCGACAAGCATGTGAGGCTGCAGTCTAAGCAAATAAAGGATTCTCAACTCAAAGCAAACCAACAGGAGCTAATTAATGCAACATCTATCAAACAGAGTACCAAGCCGACAGCAAGCTGCAGCAAGAGTTGCAAACCGAAAAAGTAGCCGCCTGATTTCTTAACAGAGAAGCAGTCCGCCGACGCAAAGAAAAAGGCCAAGATCCAATCACTACAGAGAGGCCGACACACACAGCCGCAGCCGCCTAGCAGTGATAACACATCTGCCGCACAGGAGTTCAGAATAGCAGCAAAGCTAGCTCGTCCCCTGGGAGTCAAATCGGAGAAATCAAACACAGCATCAAACCTAACTCATACACAACGCCGAGCAGTGATAACACATCTGCCGTTTCACAAGACCGAATCAATCCACAGCTCCGACACGCACACGCACAGGAAGCGCCAAGAATCATCAAGAAAAAGCAGATCAAAACTCACACAGTTCGGTCACAGGGCAATCAATAAAAGCTAGAAACTGTATCCACTCACATAAGAACTGCTAGCAATTAAACCCAAGAACTCGGTTTTTTGCGGGCACTGCATCAACAAGCAGTCCAAGCAGTAACTAATCCAAAGCAGAGAAAAAGGCAGCCAAATAATGCACATCAAATCAATGCAACAAAATACCGAACAACTACATTGATTTTTGTCTGCACCTCACACTACAAGGCGCTACAGGAGACTCAAAAATTGCTACATAACCATGTAAGCTTACAGAGGAATGATTACTCTAGAACTTACACAGCACCAACTCTCCATTTCAGCACACACACGCACTAGCTCAACTCATACCATCACTGCACTACAAGCTTGAGAGGGAGTAAAACACAAGCACTAGCTCTCCACCTCTCAGTACACAGCTCATACCTTCACTGCTCAAACTCAGAACCGCTTCCAGCCTCTCCATGTGAAGGCAAGGGCTGCCTCCAAGTAGCAAATCAAGAAATGTCAGCCATGTCTCACATGCTTGCTCCACACCCAAATGAGGCAAGGGTCATGGTCAACATAACCAGGATTTTGGAGGGAAATCCACCCACTCCTCTCATTTGCTTGAGTCAATTTACCAAATTGCCCTCAAGCACCTTCCCTAAGCTTCAGATCCCAGTATCTTGACCGTCTCGACCTCGACTCCTCCACGAGTCTAGTCCCGTCCGCTCGTCATCGCCTCGTCAGATCGTCACAGGCGATTCAGCTTCCTCGTCTCGCCTCCGACTCGAACCACCTCAAAGACCTCGATCATCTTTGGCAACTCGACCGTCACGGACCTCAACACCTCCTCGTGCCTAGTCCGGTCCTCTTCGCTCACCATGACCTAGCTCAAGTCCTGCGATCATCTGAGATAAGCAAACCATCACATAGCACCGCATCTAAACAAGATAATCCACATTAGCACGTATAAAGGTACTCAACCCTCGAATACAAACAAACTCAAACTCACTAAACCGACCGTCAATTACTCATCACAAACATGGGGACACCTCCACATGGTCTCTCAATCTCCCCCTTTATGAGTATATTGACAAACCCCGAAAAAGCATAAGTTGAGTTTGTTTGAAAGTCGTACATGGTCCAAGAGAAGAAATTGATGCTAATGACCATGGAGACGCAAGAAGTAAAAGAAAGAGCAAGTTTTCCTCAAACGCTCCCAAAACTCCCAAAAGAGACTTTTTCTCCAATATTCTCCCCCTTTTGGCAATAGAGTCATCAAGATACAAAAGAGAGAACATAGCATGGTGTGGTTGAATATTATGCAATGCTAAGCAATTAGAGCCATGAAGATTATCCAAAATGACTATTCGAGTATTACACCAAGCCATAACGTATATAAAAACTATCAATATCATTACAAGATATGGATAATCAAGCCAAGCCACGTAAGTAACAATATGAAGATTAGATGAATTTCTTAGCATGTCAAGCCACTCAAGAGTAT
The DNA here is from genome assembly GCA_036346405.1 of Phyllostachys edulis. Lineage (NCBI taxonomy): Eukaryota > Viridiplantae > Streptophyta > Magnoliopsida > Poales > Poaceae > Phyllostachys > Phyllostachys edulis. The sequence continues at coordinate 39,757,112 of CM070551.1, read as the reverse complement.
AGTCTAGCTAGAGGTATCCAAAGATGATGCAAACCATGTCAATAACCTAAGTGGAACCAAGAAGCTAGAATTGAGTCAATTTAGAGTGCTATTAGTTCAAGAACGACTCATTTGCACAAGTACTTGGTTCTTTTGGTAGTTAAGCAAATTTAGCCCAAATCACATATTTTCATTTGGAATTGATAATTTTGGTGATGTGCTAGATCTCAAGCCTTATGCGACCATTCCAAGCGAGAAGCTTAAGGAGATGATCTAGGTCATCCAAAACTCCCCCTGAGTTCATGCCCAGTGCAATGGCAAGCAGTCTCATGAGAAAGAATTGGTGAGATCAGTTCTTTCGCACATAAAAGAGATCTTTTGCTTTCTTAAATAAGTGTACTCACTCATGGTTCATCATGACACTAGCATAGCTCAAACTAAAGCTCAATTAAAGATTCAAGACTCAACTTAGCCTATTTGACATGGCATGAATCATAAGAGGATAACTAAAGATAGTCTAGCCTCAAGAGCTAACATGACATGTCTTAGTTCAAGTTGTGCAATTTTAATTAACTTAACAATGGCAAAGGCTTGACGACACATATGAAGCAATGATAAATCTAGCGATTAAGCATAATCATGGTAAGATGTAATGCATTGAAACATGTCATATATGGATAATGGTCAAGGCTCCATGTAGTTATATTACAATGCACAATGCTAAAAAGCAAGAAAATCCAGCTCCCCCTCAACATGTGAAGCAATGTTTAGTTCAAGTTGAGTTATATCAATATTAAGCTCCAGAAGCTCCCAAATGGACTCTCCTGAACCAAAGCAATAAAACGAGAAGCTGGCAAAGAAATCAGGAACAGGCAATCCTCAAAGCATAGACAAGATATAGAGAATACCATGGCTCAGACTGACTCTCATCTACCCCATATGACACTAGGACTATCAATTTGCCCGGCTAACACACTAAGGAGCAAACACGTTCCTGTCTACCCAAGGGTGGCCCAACCCTTGCTAGAACCTATAAGAAGTGAGTAAGCTCAACCTAGTGAGAAGAGAGCGACTAATAAGCAACATCCTAGAGCATAAGATGAGAGGAAGAAGTATAAGCAACTAGACAAGAGAAACACTCTAATCTATGCTAGAATGACTAACCCAAAATGCATCCCGAATGAAATGCGATAGTAAGGAGCAACAAAGATAATATACAAGATAAACGGTAAAGCACAAAGCTCCCTCACTACAAATCCATAAGGACAAACCACCCCAAGCTCTCCTCGCAAGGTTGAAAACCTAGAGCTATCCAAAGGCTTGGTAAAGATGTCACCAATGGCGGTCACTCTCCTAACCGAGCACTATATCACCCTTCTCCACATGGTCTCTAAGGAAGTGATATCGGATATCAATATGCTTGGTCCGAGAGTCTTTGACCGGGTTCTTAGCAATGTTAATAGCGAAGTGTTATCACAAAAGAGTGGAACACTTTCTATAACTAACCCAAAGTCCCGCAGGTCGGCCATCCAAAGTATCTGGTCTGCAAAGAATGGCGGCAAAGAACATACTCGACCTCTGCGGTGGATCAGGCAACACCGGATCGCTTCCTAGAAGACCAAGAACGAGAGAAGTGCCAATGAATTGACAGTGCGAGGTGCTCTTCCTATCTATCCTACTGACCAAAGAAAGTCTGCGTCCGAGTAGGCTCTAAGGAAAAGACAGATGAGGAAGAGTACCGATACCATAGTCAATGGTAGCTCAAGGTATCAAGAATGCGCTTCACCGCTTTGGCGGTGAGATACGCGAGGAGAAGCTCGAATCGAGCACACACACACACGGAGAAGTGTATGTCGGTCTCGAGGCGATGAGGTACAAGAGGGAGCCAATCATGCCGCGATACTCCTTCGATCAACCGCTCGCCATCCTCATCGGGTCAAGATAGGTCAGAGAAGCCATCGGTGTGGACACCGGCTTACCATCACTCATATCAAAGCGTCTCAGAGGTCACGAGTGTACTTGCCCCGATGCAAGAAAGTACCTCCCGAGTCCGCTTGATCTCGAAGCCAAGGAAGAAGCTCAACTCGCCCATCATGCTCATCTCAAACTCGAGCTCATAACATCGGAGAACCGAGAAACAAGAGTATGAGATGAGCCACTAAAGATGATATCATCCACATAAATCGACGAGTAGAAAGTCATTACCATGCTCGCGAATGAACAAGGTCTTGTCTACCTTACCCATCTCAAAACCATGACTCAACAGATAGGACTTAAGCCTCTCATACCAAGCTCTAGGGGCTCGCTTAAGTCCATACAAGGCTTTAGAGAGCTTGAAGACATGGTTAGGGTATTTGGGGTTCTCGAAACTGAGGTCGCTTGACGAGACTTCCTCCTCAATAAGGCCATTGAGGAAGGCACTCTTCACGTCCATCTGGTAAAGCTTGAAACCCTTAGAAGCCGCAAAGGCAAGCGAGATTCTAATGGCTTCAAGGCGAGCTCACAGGGCAAAGGTCTCCTCAAGTCTGCACCCTCAACACAGGAAAACCCCGAGCGACCAATCTAGCCTTGTTTGGATGACAACCCCATCCTCACTCTGCTTGTTCTTGAACACCCACTTGGTTCCAATGATATTGTGACCTCGTGGGGCTCAACAAGCAACCAAACCTTGTTTCTCTCAAAGTTTTCCAACTCCTCATGCATGGCATTGACCCAAGACTCATCGAAAGAGCATGATCAACATCCTTGGGCTCAAGGAGGCAATGAAAGCGAGAATGGAGAGCGAAAAGAAGTGCAGATTTTGAGCGTGTGACACGCCAAAAAGATCTCCAATGATCTCGCTCTCAAGGATGCCTTCTCTGGATATGTCGGGAGGTCTGGATGAGAAGAAGAAGTGGCCTCTACCTCGTGTGCAGACGAGGCAGAACAGAGCCACTAGCTCCGGAGGAAACGGAAGGCAAGGTCGATCACCTTGAGGTGCCGTGGAAGAAGGCATCTCAAGGGAAGAAGAGGAGCTGGATCGTAAACAACCATCGTCTCTCTCGCCCTCATCATCCACAAAGATGGTCTCGGATCGCTCTAACGAACTCGAGATATCCGCCTAGTCCCTGGTGGCCTCGTCAAAGGTCACCTCACTGGTTTCTACCATTTTGCTAGACTCGCAGTTCCAGACCCTATAAGCCCGCGAAGAAGTCGAGTAGCCTAGAAAGATACCGTCACAGGAACGTGACTCGAACTTATCTAGGTTCCCAGACTTCAAAATAAAGCACTTGCAACCAAACACACGAAAATGAGAGACGCTAGGCTTTCGCCCATATCTCAGCTCATAAGAAGTGCGGTGTAGGAGTGCCCGAAGAAAGACTCGATTCGAAACATGGCACGCAATGCAATGGCTTCATTTCAAAACTTCCTCGGTGTAGAGTACTCATCAAGCATCGTCCCGCCATCTCGACCAAGGTACAGTTCTTTCTCTCCACAACGCCATTTTGCCGAGGGACGATGGAGAAGAGCTGGTGCTCTACACTGCCTCACCATGAGAACTCTCAAAGTAGGAATTCTTGAACTCCGTGCCATTGTCATCGGATCGCTCAGAAGGCACCCGGAGCTCAGCAGAAAGCCTCTGAAAGAAACCTCGAAAATGTGTAAATGTCTCATCCTTCGAGGCTAAGAAAACACCCAAGAATACCTCGAGAAGTCATCGACCACAACAAGAACATACCACTTCCCTCCTGCCGATCAAGACTCGATTTGGTCCAAGCTGTGTCCATGTGGAGCAATTGTCTTGCATCGGTCATAGTAATGTGTGGGAGGATGAGAAGCGGCAACCATCTTGCCGTGTCTCGGCATGGAGTGCAAACAAGATCTTTGACCATCTTGAGTTTGGCGAGACCACTTAATGAGATCATGGTCGCTAACTCGAGTCAAATGGTCAAATCCAATATGACCAAGCCTCCTATGCCAAAAAGAAAGGTCACGGACTCGTAGCAACTAAACACCGAGAGGATCACCGAAGACTCAAAGAAAATCAGCACGAAAGATCCTCCCATAACGAGAAATCCATAAACCAAACTCCCAGAAGAATCAAGAATTTTGCAATTGTTTTTCTTGAAACTCACCTCGAAACCGTCATCGTAAGCCGAGAAACCGAAAGCAAATTGTACCGCAGCCTTACTAACCAAGGCAACATCCTTAAGAATAAAAGAAGCATTAATCGCGACAAGACCTTTGGCGATGACGCGCCCGATTTAAGCGTCTCCGAAGGTGATCGCCTCATCACCGAGCGCGGGCTAGGAGGAGAACCAACGGAGTCTCCGGTCATATGACGAGAACAACCGAGTCTACAAGCCAAACCTTCTCCTTCCCTACCCGGCGAACCTGAGTCAAACAGAGAGTAAAGTCTCAGTACTGGGATAAATCAACAGTGATTTTGGCACCCAATACTGAGTAACACGTCGAGCAGATGAAGTAGTCAAGCCCGACTGACCTCTATCTACCCTACGCTCTCTGTCACTCACAGCAGAAGGTCTAAGAGCAGACCCGAAGTCGTTCTTTGAGTCCGATCGCTCTGAAGGAGCGAAGTCGAGCACTGCAATAGATCGAACACGCCGGGTAGCTATCTCGATGGGGAAAACGAGATCTACCCTCAGGACGGCGGAAGTCACGACTGAAAGCAGCTTGAGGACGAAAACCAGAAAACTCGGAAAAACCAAGTCCTCGATGCTGCACAAACCCATCAGAAGAAACAAGCCTAGACCTCGTGTTGGTCTTAGGTGCACTCAAGGTCCGGGGCCGACCACAATGCGCCTAAGAGACTCAACATGGTCTCTGTGCGATCTTGGCGCTACCAAGCATCGATCGATTGTGTGTCCATCCTTCCGACAGAAGTGCGGTGATACTTCACCTTTTGAGAGGTAGAAGCAAAGACATGTGAAATTACCTTCTTGTCCGAAATCCCGACATAGCCCGCCGACTCGAAATGGACTTTCTCGGTCTGGGCTCGGTCTCGATCACACAGTGCTATGGGTCTGAGCACGGCAGGTGGATGCTTCCTCATGTCCTCAAAGAAGTTATATCCTAGACCTTGATTAAATCTGCAGATCTTAGATTGGTCTAGAATAAGATTGAGCTTCTTCTTGCCTCCTACAAATCTCTCGAGAGTGTTCATAAGGTCTTGACACTCCCTAAAGAGAGAGGTGCAAGAAGAGCAGGGGAAGAAGAGATGCAGAAGGTAAGGAGCAAAAGAAGAACCAAAGAAAGAGAGGGAAGAATGGCTTGTGCACGCACACCGACTCAAGGGACAGCCCCATCGCTAGCGGCTTGGTTCACGCCGCTAAGCTGCCTCAACCTTACCCCGGGCTTCTCCCCTTCTCCACAATCATATCACAAGCACAATGTGGCTTCTCTAGAAGGTTCTTAGTTAGCTTCACACATTTCTCATCCAAAGCAATCAAGTCGATTTTAGTTTGTTACACTTAATGCATGGTGAGCTAACAGGTCCTTAGAAGCAAACTTAGCCATCTTCCTTTCATGATCAATCATATCTTGAAACTGTTTGGAGACGACTTCAAGTTCAAGCAGCTTAACTTAGGACAGTTCAAGCATGAATCAAAGCGGCTCAAGTAAAGAAGCTTGTAGTTCAACAATTTTATGATCCGCCTGTTTAAGTTCATCTTCAAGTTATTGCAATTTTCACAAGACTCGGGCTGATCAAGGAGCATGGCATAAGATCCTCTAGCAAAGAATGTCCTTACCCTCACATGAGGTGGGAGAAGTAGTCTCATCAAGAATAAGTAGGGTAATGACCATCCTACTCAACTCTAACTCAAAGAAGCGACTAACATTCTCCACCTTAACACTATCAAGTTTGGAGGACACACTATCATGTGAGGTCCTTAACTTCTCCATATCAACAAGCAAAGCAGAGCATGTATCACAATCATCACTAGAAGGAGCGGATGTAAGAGCAATAATCTCTAGTGACATCTATCTATTTCCTTCTCTAACTCAAAGACACCTAGCCTTAGCTTTAGCATGAAAACCTCCTAGCTTGAGAAAAGCATGATTGAGCTGTTCAGAGGTGGGACATACCTCGTCCGAAGTCGGAGTCTGCTCATTGTCGCCGAGTTCGCCCTCGAGGGCCATGAAGCACATGCCGAGAAGTCGTCGCCGCCATCCTTGGGCTCTTGATCACCCGTCCGTCATCGTCGCTCCATCCCTCCACCTCGCCGAGGTCGAGGTCGTCAAGCGGTGAGGACGCTGTGGAAGAGCTTCTTGGCTTTGCCGGTTATGAACTTCTTCTTCTTTGGGCGCCCGAGTGGAGGCTTCTTGTTGCAGTTCTTGTCGGTGTAGTCGTTCTTGCCCGAACCGCCGTAGTCGTTCTTGCCCTTCTCGGCTTAGGGCGGTTTGTCCGAATGTGGTTGGGGCCACCACACTCGAAGCAAATCACAGGTCCTCCCTCTTTCGTCCCTCCTCCTCTTGTAAGCATGGGAAAACTTCCGAGCTAGGAGGGCATTGCTCATCCTCGAGTTGCTCTAAGCGATCATCGATTCGTCCACAGAGCAAAGCAAGGAGAAACCACAAGAAGAATCAAGAAAGCCGGAAGAAGAAACGGGATCGGTGACCAAGGCCATCGATCGTGACTTCGACCGACGAGAGACAACGTCAATCTCGTGAGTCTTGAGGCGCGAGTCACGCGTCAAGAGTCGTGGTCGAGAGGTCTGTCGTGTCTTTGATGGTGGTCACTTTCATCTCCCACACGCGTAGATCGAGTCTTTGTAAGTATCGACGAGCGTTGTCCGAAGTCGGGTATGTGAGACCGACCGCTCGGAGGTTGCTCAAGATCTTGTGAAAACAAGCGAAGCACTCATCTAGGGACTCACCAAAGAAGCATCTCAAATTTGTTGTACTCTCGCTTGAACTGGTCCTGTCGTACGGTCTTAATCTGGGTGGTGCCCTCATGGTATGCATCGAGAGTCACCCAGATATCGTAGGCCGACGAGAGGTGAGAAATGCGATCAAATTCGCTCCGCCGGACCACGGATAATAATGTTCCTTGCCTTCGTGATTCGCCTCAACATCGGGCATATTTGCCACATTGATGTTCTCATCGGCAGGAACAACATAACGAGTTTTGACTTTTTGCCAGATCGCATAGCCCTGAGCCTGTATGTAAGACTCCATCCGACTCTTCCAGAAGGGATAGTCGACCCCATCGAAGATCGGGGGCTTGGTGGAATACCTGTCTGTCGCCATGGCTCGCAGACCGGTTAAGATCTATTGAAAAGAGCTAACCGGCTCTGATACCAATTGTAGGACCGAAATGGCGACAGAGGGGGGGTGAATGTCGCTCTCTTGAAAATCGCCCCCGAAAAAAAACGTACACTAATTTTTGTTTTTTTTTTAAAAAAAGCAAAACAAAGTAATTCACCGAGAGCTAATTCGCGAAACACCGAACGATGTGACCTTTGAAAAATTCAGCATAAATCGAGACCACCAAGAAAAATTCAACTGAAAATACTGCTGTTTAATCTGCATGCAAAATGGTTGAAAATCAGCAAAGAATAAAAATGCACTGTAGATCATCTCTCTTGTTGATTTGAGCTGCTACAAGCTTCTACGGTTTTCTTGCTGGTGAGACAAGGTGCTGCACAAAACCACATCAAGCCGACAACAAACAAAATTAAACCAAGAACACACGCATCATCTAAGGCAAACAAACTAGAAATCAAGAAACCATAGAAGGTGCACCTGCTGCAATTACAAAAACTTCAACACAACCAAAGCTACAAGCTGCCGCATCAAACCTCAAGAGGCCATGCCGACAAGCATGTGAGGCTGCAGTCTAAGCAAATAAAGGATTCTCAACTCAAAGCAAACCAACAGAGCTAATTAATGCAACATCTATCAAACAGTACCAAGCCGACAAAGAAGCGCAAAGAAGAGTTGCAAACCGAAAAAGTAGCCACCGATTTCTTAACAGAGAAGCGGTCGCCGGCGCAAAGAAAAAAAAAAGGCCAAGATCCAATCACTACTGAGAGGCCGACACACACGGTAGCGCACCGCCTAGCGGTGATAACACATCCGCAAGACAGAGTTCGTAATAGCGACAAAGCTAGCTCGTCCCCTGGGAGTCAAATCGGAGAAATCAAACACAGCATCAAACCTAACTCATACACAGCGCCGAGCAGTGATAACACATCTGCCGTTTCACAAGACCGAATCAATCCACAGCTCCGACACGCACACGCACAGGAAGCGCCAAGAATCATCAAGAAAAAAGCAGATCAAAACTCACACAGTTCGGTCACAGGGCAATCAATAAAAGCTAGAAACTGTATCCACTCACATAAGAACTGCTAGCAATTAAACCCAAGAACTCGGTTTTTGCGGGCACTGCATCAACAAGCAGTCCAAGCAGTAACTAAACCAAAGCAGAGAAAAAGGCAGCCAAATAATGCACATCAAATCAATGCAACAAAATACCGAACAACTACATTGATTTTTGTCTGCACCTCACACTACAAGGCGCTACAGGAGACTCAAAAATTGCTACATAACCATGTAAGCTTACAGAGGAATGATTACTCTAGAACTTACACACAGACCAACTCTCCATTTCAGCACACACACGCACTAGCTCAACTCATACCATCACTGCACTACAAGCTTGAGAGGGAGTAAAACACAAGCACTAGCTCTCCACCTCTCAGTACACAGCTCATACCTTCACTGCTCAAACTCAGAACCGCTTCCAGCCTCTCCATGTGAAGGCAAGGGCTGCCTCCAAGTAGCAAATCAAGAAATGTCAGCCATGTCTCACATGCTTGCTCCACACCCAAATGAGGCAAGGGTCATGGTCAACATAACCAGGATTTTGGAGGGAAATCCACCCACTCCTCTCATTTGCTTGAGTCAATTTACCAAATTGCCCTCAAGCACCTTCCCGGAAGCTTCCGCATCCGGTATCTTGACCGTCTGGACCTCGACTCCTCCACGAGTCTAGTCCGTCCGCTCGTCATCGCCCGTCAGATCCGTCACGGCGATTCGGTTCCTCGTCTCCGAGGCTAGAACCACCTCAGCGGCCTCGATCATCTTTGGCAACTCGACCGCTCGACCTCAACACCTCCTCGTGCCTAGTCCCGGTCCTCTTCGCTCACCATGACCTAGCTTCAAGTCCTGCAATCATCTGCATAAGCAAACCATCACATAGCACCGCAGCTAAACAAAGATAATCCACATTAGCACGTATAAAGGTACTCAACCCTCGAATACAAACAAACTCAAACTCACTAAACCGACCGTCAATTACTCATCACAAACATGGGGACACCTCCACATGGTCTCTCAGAGTTTGTCCTATTCCTAACGTGCTCATATCAGCATGAAATTTTTGCTCCCTTTTGTTCACATTTACATGTTCTTGACTTTTTGTTACTAAGAAATTTACTCCATCGACCGAACGTAAAGTGCGAGGGAAGGAACTAGAAATAAATTAGAGTTCGCAGACACAAGCACGTTACACGTTGTCACATGGCATGATGGTTCGGCTAGTTGCTTTAGTCATCCTCGCTACTACTACGGTACACTGCAACGCAAGCATCCAGACCATGTAAGTATGCATGCCTTCAGGAGATAGGATTAGCAGGACGGATAGGATGGGGGACTAGTACGGAATGGCCTAATCTACTATGTGGACCGGGGCCATTTGCCCTTTCTTGCGAGCTCGGTGTTGTACTCCTCGCCGGCCGCCTTGGCCTTGGCCACCATTTCCCTCTTTTTCTCACGTTCCCTGCGCCTGCACGCCTCAAGATGAGCTTGCGTCTCCCGCCGAATACACTCGTTGTGCTCTTCGTTGCGGCGCTCCTCCTCCCTCTTCTCGCGGTCCCTCTTGGCATCCCACACCTCGCAGTCGAGACGCCAGTGGTCCTGTGGGTGGATCCCTTTGTCGATCCACTTGCGGTAGCCACATAGCGGATCCAGGGACTACGGGTAGACAGAAGAGGTTGTTAGTACGTACTTTGAAAGAGAAATGGTAGGGGAACATACTGTAACCGATCCTTATCAGCTGCCGATAGCGGGCCGTGTCCCAACGGCGGTCGGGATAGTCCAAGGAGTAGTTGGCGCAACCCTAGTAACACATGCCCAGGCTGAGCCGCTGCTTGAACTTGAAGAACTTGTATGTGTCCCTGCACCAACAGAGGGGCGGCGTGTCCCCCTTGGGTAGGTCTTGTGGCAAATGCTCGGTGGGAATGTTCTGGTAGGGGTTGCTGCTACGGGTGGCGTCATTGCGGAGAGGTGCCCTCCTAGCATGCTCTGCTTGTTTGTCCCAGGCCGCAGCAGCCCTTGTGAGTTCGCAAATCTCGTCCCATTGGTTCTCCATCTGAGAGAGATTGTGTTGAAGTGTTGATGCGAGAGAACCCACCATGGCATGTGTTGTACTTATATGCCGAGCTGACACTACATACCTGGCTAAATTGTAATTCGGTTGAAGGAAATTCGTGTCCACGAGGCAGCGGCCCCGAGGAGGAATCGTGTGGCAGCGTTGCGTCACGTCGCTATGCAAAGCTGGCTCGTTAGGTCACATCACTGCGCAAAGTTACCTCGTCATATCATTCTGAAAAGGTCGCGTGGCGGAGTGTGGTCTTGTCACTCTAAAAAGTAAGTGTCACAGTGTGTTGTCATATCGGTCCATAAAGGTGGCGTGGGGGAGCCAAGGCATAGAAAGAGGGTGGTGTGGGGTGTCCCGATGCAGACTACCTCACATGGTCGCGGTGTGCACGCTAAAAAGAGATATCAAAACACGAGACTAGCATAATAATAGTTGTGAAGAAACTAATATTTACATGGCATGACTGATATTTAGATAAACAAATATCTACTAGCGGCCTCTCTTGGGCCGTACCCCGCGTGTCGCCCCTGGCCTCAGCTGGTGCTAGTGTGAGTACGTCAGAGGATCAGGCTGCTGAGGTACCCAATAGGCGCGAGTAGCCGGAGGTGGTGTCGCGAGGGGGGTCCTCCGTCGGTGGGGTCGGTCCCGACGCACCGTGCAGGTGAGAAGTCCCCACAGAATTTTTTTTACAATTTTAAAATATGTACTACGGAGATTTCGCTCTACCTACCGTGCAATTTTCCTAGTTCAAAATGAATTTATGGCATTAACAATATATTTACCACGCACAAATGGGGAGCTAAATAAAGCTGAGATTACTCTGATTACGCTCTACAAACCCTACTTAGCTACTTCGGATTTTTTTTTACAATTTAAAAATGTGTCATGCAATTTTCCTAGTTCAAAATGAATTTCCAGTATTAACAATATATTTACCACGCACAAATGGGGAGCTAAATAAAGCTGGGATTACTCTGATTACGCTCTACCTACCCTACTTAGCTACTCCAGATTTTTTTTTACAATTTGAAAATATGTCATGCGATTTTCCTAGTTCAAAATGAATTTTTGGCATTAACAATATATTTACCATGCACAAATAGGGAGCTAAATAAAGCTGGGATTACTTTGATTACGCTCTACCTACTCTACTTAGCTACTCCGGATTTTTTTTTACAATTTTAAAATGTGTCATGCAATTTTCCTAGTTCAAATGGAATTTTCGGCATTAACAATATATTTACCGCGCACAAATAGGGAGCTAAATAAAGCTAGGATTACTCTGATTATGCTCTACCTACCCTACTTAGCTACTCTGATTTTTTTTTCTAATTTTAAAACGTGTCATGCAATTTTCCTAGTTCAAAACGAATTTCTGGCATTAACAATATATTTACCGCGCACAAATGGGGAGCTAAATAATGCTGGGATTACTTTGATTACGCTCTACTTACCCTACTTGGCTACTCCAGATTTTTTTTTTACAATTTTAAAATGTGTCATGCAATTTTCCTAGTTCAAAATGAATTTCCGGCATTAACAATATATTTACCGCGCATAAATAGAGAGCTAAATAAAGCTGGGATTACTCTGATTATGCTCTACCTATTCTACTTAGCTACTCCAGATTTTTTCTTACAATTTTGAAATATGTCATGCAATTTTTCTAGTTCAAAATGAATTTCTGGCATTAACAATATATTTACCGCACACGAATGGGGAGCTAAATAAAGCTAGGATTACTCCGATTACACTCTACCTACCCTACTTAGCTACTCTGGATTTTTTTTACAATTTTAAAATGTGTCATGCAATTTTCCTAGTTCAAAATGAATTTCCGACATTAACAATATATTTACCGTGCACAAATGGGGAGCTAAATAAAGCTAGAATTACTCTGATTACGCTCTACCTACCCTACTTACGTACTCCAGATTTTTTTTTTACAATTTTAAAATGTGTCATGCAATTTTCCTAGTTCAAAATGAATTTCCGGCATTAACAATATATTTACCGTGCACAAATGGGAAGCTAAATAAAGCTTAGATTACTCTTATTATGCTCTACCTACCCTACTTACCTACTCCAGACTTTTTTACAATTTTAAAATGTGTCATGCAATTTTTCTAGCTTAAAATGAATTTTTGGCATTAACATTATATTTACCGTGCACAAATGGGGTGCTAAATAAAGCTGAGAATATTTAGATTACGTTGTACCTACCCTACTAAGCTACTCCGGATTTTCTATGTCGCTATTTACGTCGTGAACCTACTGTGTTCTATGTCGCTATTTCTGTTTGCTAACCGACAAGGTTTTGACCTAATGTATGAAGTTGCAAAAACCCGTACCTGCAAGATGGCCGACCGGATCTGATGCTTCTTCTCTCTCTCCTCCACTACAAACTGGTAGTATTTCGCTACCTTCCTTCTCTCCCTCTCCTCCTCTCTTCTGTTTTTTTAATTAAAATGAGCTTAGGGCTGATTTTGCGAGGTCTTTATAGAAGGACCCTTGTCGCCAGTTCAACTGGCGACAGGAGCACTGTTCACTTCCTGTTGCAAGTTCAACTGGCGACAGGGAGTTGGACCGGCAACAGAGAGTTGGACCAGCGACAGGGGGTCAACAGGGTCCCTGTCACCAGTTTAAATGGCGACAGAGACCTATTTTTGTAAATTTTTGGAGCGATTATTTATTTTTGTAATTATCTTTTAAATATATATATATATATATATATATATATATATATATATATATATATATATATATATATATATATATATATATATATTAAAAAGTCGTCATGTGATCTAAAAACGGTTATATACTTATATACTGCGTGAAAGCTGATAGGTAACCTTTTTTTACGAAAGATACTTCTGATTTAGAGATATTTAATTTGAAAGAAAAAAGAGAGGCAAGGATCAGTACCTATAATTTATTCTTAAAAAAAATCACTACCAATAATTCGAATGAAAAAAAATAAAAGGTTCAATGTACAAATTCTAAAATGACGAGTAAAAGAGAACAAAGAGATCGTATATGCCAAAAGGATCATGGGGCAAATTTAATTACGGTTTGTTGTTTCCAGTTTCATTCAATGGATGTCTACAGGAAAAAGGAATCAGTGATGCATTGTTTGTCGGTTGGTTTTCATGTCTAGAGGGATAATTTGCTCAGTAACACTACAAAGATTTTAAGAGTTGAAAAATAAAATCGGTGTGTTACTGACATGTAACCCTATAACCTACCTGTCATCCTCACATTAAATATTATTTTTTAATTTGTACAAATTTGCAATGTTACCGAGCAAAATTTCCCTAGTTAAAGGCTTAAAGCTAGGGATGAGGATGCTATGTTTGTCGATTTTTATTTGAGTCGAACAAATTCAAGTAGCTCAGACGTACGCTCTGAATAGCGTTTCTGCAGCATGTAATCTCACACGCTCATAATCTGTCTGTTTAATGAAGACAAATTATGAGGGGCACTAAACCTTAGGGTGTTTGATGGCCTTAACATGCAAAAACACGGCACTATAATGATCACTTAAGTCTGTAATGATCTACTAAAATCTCTCTCTGCTAGTGACATGTGCCAAAAGGGTCCTAGAGCAAATTTAATTATTTTGCTTGTCATTGGAAATGTGGAATTTCCTTCAGAAAAAAAATGGAAATGTGGAACGCATGCACCGATGATGCACGACTGATGTCTTAACAACCAGACCACATGTTGGTTTTGTTGTTTCATGTTCCATTCAGTGATTGTCTATAGGAAAAGGAATCAGGGATACGTTGTTTGTCAGTAGTTTTTTGTCCACCGAGTTCATCTCCTGAAACGTACCAAATGTTGGGTTCTTAACTAATTTGGAAAAAGGATAGGTCAGCAAAACTCAGCTCATTTCTTTGAAGTCAATATCGACGCAAATAGAAGAAAGCGGAACAAATTAAATCCAAGTAGGTATCATGAATCTAGAGCCTTTTTGCAGCCTAATGCATCTCACATGCATGACGCATGAACACGGTCGATCAAGGACGAAGGACGACTTAATTAAAATTTTAATGACTTACCGCCTGTCCTTAATTGGTACAACACACTATACATTAGGCGTATAATTAGGCAGCCCGTACGTAACTAGCAGGACGATAGGTAGACGCCTAAACTTTGCCGTGGGCCCGGCTGTAAGCAGTAGATGTGATTTAAACGAGTGTTCTTCAAACACCAATTCGCTAGTAGTTCACACATGCACCCAATGCTTATTCATTCCTAGCAGCCGAGTGCCAGTACGTTGCAACGGATCTCTCTCTATGTATATGTGTGTTCTAAACTCGAAAAACTAATATGTATAAGGTAATTATTCTTGCATCTAAAAGTTGCATACAAAATTCACATCTGATCAATAAGCCACAAAGAGTCTTATCATAAACTAAATGTGAATATAATTTAACTGTCCACAAAAAGATTCTTACAGTAACATATATATGTACGCACATATCTATCCTTAAAAGATCACATCAACACATGAGGTGAGAAGATAGATGACAAACTCATCACCACCACCGAGTCATTCTTTTATAACAGTAACTTGGCATATGCGTCGGTGTAAATTAAATTAATGTTGTAGCTAGCAATAGTGGTCTAACTTAATTACGGGGTTTTTACTTCAGAGTATAGGCGCCTTTGGTGTTGATGGCGCCAGAGAGGGGATATTAAGCATTCTTCGTGACCAGGGCGACAAAAGGGTCATCTATTATCATGGCTGGAGTGGGCTTGGAGCGTCCGCCGTTCTTAGATCCATAGCAGAAGTGCTTCCGTCTATGAGAACCACTCCAGAATTACTATTTGACAGAATAATTCATATAGATTGCTCAGAGTGGAAGGGTAGAAGAGCAATGCAGAGAGCAATTGCAGAGGAAATGGAACTTGACCGCTCAGTAATGGCCATTCTAGCTAAGCAGGATGAGGAGGACGATTTTAATGGAGTGGACGAAAGTTCGAGGGATGAGATAACGAGTGTCTCAATAGTGATCAATCAAATTCTAAAGGACAGTAGATTTGTGGTGATTTTTCATAATGGGAGTGACGATGAGATTGATTTAAATCGCTGTGGTGTTCCTCCATTTGACGAGTTTAGCAACACCAGAATGATATGGACCTTCAGAAGGAGGCTGCTGACCATGAAAGACCACGAAGAACTAGAAAGCAAACTGAGGTATACCCATCTTTTGGCTTATAACCGAACGAAATATTTGTCAAGTGACCAATTTTATGCACTGCTGTGTGAAGAGGCTGCCGTCATAGTTGCTCGCTACCCATGCATGCGGGGCATCATCAACCCATCGATGGTCGCTGATTGTTGTTTGTACCAACTATTCCTACATTATAGTTGTCACAATAGCACCGAATTTGACTGGGCTGCTCATGCTTCCAACCTTTGGATATGTGATGGGATCATGCAAGAGGACACAGCAAGGGAGATTACCAATGCACTCTATAGAGAGATAAGATGGGACTTCAGTATTGATGGATTTGGTGATACAGTTAGAGAATTCATGAAGCCTCACTCTTTCTTGGTAATTAAAGATGTTGATGACTATCCAAAGGATCCATGCCGTCGGATTTCAATCACCTCGAGGGTCCTAGGAACACTGGATACGCAGACTATGGCTCTAGAGACATCATGTCTTTTCTTGGCATTCGAAGAAACACCACGGCCCAGCCTCAGTCCCCCATTTGCCTCAGACTCAGACTCAGACTATGACCTGTGGGCATTTGAGTATGAGCAGTGGGCCCGAAGACCAGCTCCGCCTCTGATACCAATTGGCTTCTTTGGACATTCCAGCAACCTTAGTGTGCTAATTCTCTCTTGTTGTGTATTTTATTTTGCATCACCTCCTTTCCTCCAGTGCCATAGACTAAGATTCCTCGGACTGGACAACTGCAAAGACAACAACACAAGAGAAGGAGAGGGCCATACAGAGTGGGCACGTTTGAATAGCCTATGGGTGCTTGACCTACGTTACACAGATTGGGACGAGATCTTATCTGAAGAAAAGATGGATCTCATGACTAACCTCTGGGAGCTAAATATAGAAGGGGTCAGGTGCTGGCAATACACAAGTCAATTACAGGGGCGAGTGCCTTGCCTTCACAGGCTCCGAATAATCAACCCTACATATGGACCAGAGAAATCAAAAGACACAAGCAACTCCTTCTTGGACAAGGCAAAGCTGGAAATACTTGACTTGTCTGGCAACAGGGAGATGGATATTCTACCAAATAGCCTTTCAAAGGCGAGTAGCCTTCAGGTGCTTGTTCTTGATGGTTGTAATCGACTAAAACATGTTGTGCCTGATAGGCTTCCTCACTTGCTAAGGTCCTTCAGCTTTGATGGATATGGACCAGCATCTCACTGGACACCTACCATTGAGTTGCCTCCAAAAAATTCCCGTCCATCTACTGCAGATAGCAAGTATGTCAAGACCTCCAATATCTCTCTAGAGGGCTGCACACAGTTGGAGAACGTGTTCTTGCGTGGGCTACCCAATCTCGTAGAGCTGGACCTCTCTGGAACTGCAATCAAGATACTTGACTTTCAAACTATGGTGATGGAAGTCCCAAGGCTCAAGAGACTATTCCTGCTGGGTTGTGAGCACCTTCGTGCAATACGATGGGGCAGGAGTGGTTCTCATATATCACCTGACCTAGAGCTGCTGTGCATAGACACACGTGAGCGTCCTCGGCCATCCTCTAACAAGAATAAATCCTTCCGATTGCAGGTGCATGCTATTATTGTGGATGCAAGGCTTGCTCGGTCCCTGTGGTCTCCAATAGAATATCATAGCGATGAGAACATGATTGGGGATGTTTATTTTAATATCCGCATCACCACTTCTCCTATGTATAGTGGGGTTGTACAACTTGAAGCAACCTGCAAGGGGAAGATTGGCCTCGGTGATCAAGCCAGTCAGCAACAGCTTGTTCCCGCGGGCCGGTATATTGAGGTATTTACCAAGGTTCTCGATGTCCCGATGCAGGCTTTCCCACAGCCTCCGACTCCAGAGTCAGATCGCTTTATCGAGATTGCTCAAGGGAGTTGCAGCGTGGATAGCGAACTGCACGCAAATGGTAATTTAGGTCTTCTGATAAGATGGTGTGTCGAATCCCTGCATGTGCACGATGTTTCCACCAGTGCTACTATGCCTGGAGGTAATTGGAAGTACCTCAGGCGGTGCCACGTGGAGAGGTGCCCCAAGTTGGATACCGTCTTTCCGTCAACGTCGTATGATTTTAGTCCATTGGAGACCTTCTGGGCGTCAGATCTCCTGATGGCCCGTTGCATTTGGAGCAAAGGTTACCGTAGCGACCTCTCCTTCAGAAATCTGCAGCATCTACACCTGCGCTCCTGCCCCAGGCTCCAATTCGTGATCCCGTTGAGGGCCTCCTCCTTCCCCAGCTTGGAGACCCTCCACATTATACACTGCGGCGACCTCAGGCACGTCTTCGTACTGGACAAAGAATGGTCCGCGGAGGAAATAGCATTCCCGAAGCTGACCACCATCCACCTACATGACCTCCCGACGCTGCGGCAGATATGCGAGGTCAAGATGGTGGCGCCTGCACTTGAGACCATCAGGATAAGGGGATGCTGGGGCCTACAACAGCTACCGTCCGTCGAGAAGAAGCCGACCGTCGAGATCGAGAAGGACGTGTGGGACGCCCTGGAGTGGGATGGGGTGGAGGCCGGCCACGACCCTGACCTCTTCGAGGCGCCGATACACTCATGCTACTACAAGAAGAAATTGCCTAGGGTCTCTGTCCTCAGGTACTTTGCATATTAATGGATTCATCTTTGTTGGTTGTACTACTGATGGCATCCTCTAATAAGTTAGCTTAATTATTGACTCTTCATTTCTCTGACTCACATTACCTAGGTGAATTCTGCACTGCACTGTACTACTGTTTCTTCCATCGTAACGTGAGAGTGATGGATGCTCCTGCTGCATGCGTTTTGTTGGTTTGTGTGCTTGCTGGCTAGCTGCTTGAACATCGATTGCCTTCACACTGTTTGTTGAGCTGTTGCAGTAAAAGGTACGCGCTTACGGTGGCTCTTACCTTCGTGGCCGAGTTGGCTACGTGTTTGTGTCTGTCTGCACAGGCCTGGCCTGGCCGATTTGTGAGTGTGGCTTGCGATTCAGTGTTTTGTTTGTTATCCGCCTGGTTGCATCTTGCATGTGTGTCTGTGTTTGAAACAATTATAAAGCAGCAATGTGTGCCTGCGTGCATCTACATGGCTGCGCGAATGTGACTCATGAGAGTGTTTGCTTAAATGGAAAATTGTGTGCTTGTATGCATCGACCTTGCTGCATGTCTGTGTGTTGTGATTTTGAATCAAGCAGCATCGATTAATCAAGCAGCATCGATTAAGTGTTTTGTTTGCTACATGTACCTGGCCGTGTGTGACGGTGTGCATCATTGTCGGACCTGGATTTTATAATCCAGAATTCTCTGTGAAAAATACTGTGCTACTCCCTGGATCAGTAGATAGCGCTCACAGGATACATCACTGAATCAATTCATACATAACGTGGACTAAACCATTCATAATATTACAAACATCAGAGTTCAAATAGACCGCATCAGGTCGAGTTTACAATAGGGCCGACTAGGCCAAATGAGTATATTACATAAATTGCGTAAACGATAGCGGAAGCAAAAGGGTAGAGCACATCTCTCCACAGGCAAGCGACTGTGGTAGCATGTGTACGACCGATATTACCTAAAGACTCGGATAATATAGGTTGTACGCAAGCACTAGCGGAGCCAGCTAGACTAAGGCGAGAATTAGGCTAAGGGACTAAACTACTCTTCATCATTGTCTTGTCTGTCGACTTCGGGATCCTCATAGTAGGCGCAATCTCCAGGATCCACGGGTTGTGAGGGTTTGGGGGAAAGAGTGAGGATGAGCATAACTTTTGTGCTCGCAAGCCAACACAACAGATGCAATATTATACATGCAAGATTTAACAAGGATGACTCGGGTTCTTTTATTTGCTCAAAGCAACATTTATAATTACCAATACTAGAAAGTCCTATCATTTAGCATTTTAACTAAATCACATTTTAATAAAGAGAATAATTGTGCAATATTAATAACAGCAGAGGTTACCTCCACCTTATGCTTATTTTTTTATTGTGGTTACCTCCACCTATTAACAACACTGGGTACGACTACCCAGGAAAAATCCAAAACACGGGCTAGGTGAGCCCGACACATTATTCATCCCACCCACAAAGTTTTATAAATAGAACTAACTCTAGTAAGTTCCCATGCCCGTCCTTGACCTTGGGCACGACTGTTCGAACAGTTTATTACACTCTGCAGAGGTTGTACATCTTTACCCACAAGAGATGATCGTCTTGACATATACACACGTTTTATTAGACATGTGAATCAAGGGGAGATTACCACAAGGTCTTTACAATGCATCTCTTAGTATTTGTTACAGCTGCTAAGGTTTCACCTGAAAAGGGTTACGCTCCCACACCTGCGTCAACCCTTACCCAGACCCCCTCTTACGCCATCACGGCTTACGCCCACGCAAATCCGTAAGTCGTTCACCCCTACTCGTAACCACGAAGGTCCATGGCGTAGCCAGTCATCTACCTGGTGCAACCTGTACTGACCGATATAAATTATTTAGCCAGGTCGACACCATTATAGATTTGTGGTTGTACTGTTTTACAATAGGAGGTCATCACATGATTAAGTCCTTAGGGACCATCTGGACGGTTCATTCCACATACCAACCACAAACCAACATTCCACGGGCTACATTAGCACCCACCATCATACCATCCACTCAGATGTGGTAACAGCAAGTTATTAGGGTTTTTGAGGAGCAAAATACATTAACTCAACCATCTCAGTCATTTACCTACAATGACTACCCAAATCCAATTTCATGATTTTAAGAGATAATGATTGGGGTAGTTAATACTCCGGTACTTAAGCAAGACTAGCATGACGCTTAAGTACAACCTATAACTAGTATAGTTACCACATAATTACTAGGGTGACAAGGACTTAAGGAATTCAATTGTAAAGGATGGCATATTAATAATTTAATCATCAAGTGGGTATTTACCTACCTTAAGATCATTTGACATACATTTGCATAAGGAATTAAAACATGCAATTTGATATTTTAAAATAATATAATTTGCATAAAATGTAGGTTCAATATAATCAAAGTATTGACTCACCTGGGTCTAAGGCAAGAGGGTCCTGATAATCTTGTGCTTGATCAAATTGAAGATCTCCCGCTTCTTCGAACTCTATTCGGACGAACGTGCCGGAAAAGAAGAAGCAAAGAAAGCAAATAAATAACAATGAATAATAAATAAACTCCAAACTGAGCAAAACCAGTACCAATAAGTAGGTCTTGAATTTACAAATTTTTAGAAACAAGTTTTACAATTTTTGGAGTTAACATGAGTGAGAACCGAATTATAGAAGTCTAGCATTTGAATTAAAATAAGAAAAGACAAAGATAGGAGGGAGAATGGCATTGATTGGTTGGGCCCGCAAACCAGATACGCACGCGCACGGTCAAGCCGTGTGGAGTACAGCACCGAAGGCCCACCGGTTAGTGAACCCAAGCGGTAGCTAAAACGTGCCATTAAGTGCGTCATTAACTCAACCATTAACCGGCAAATCTCTGCCTTAACCCGACATTGGTTCGGAGAAATTAAAGCGCTACAGGCGCTCTCGGTTTCGGACAGGAGCGGAGGCGCTCAGAACTGTCTGGTGTCGCGTTCGTCGCCGGCGAAGGGGAGGCGTGGCGGCGCCGGCAGGGACTGAAATGGAACCGGCGTGGCGAGCGGAAGGCACAGGTGGTGGCGGCGGCGCCGGGAACATACGGCGGCGGCGGTGGCAGCTCCAACAGCGGCGGCGACGCACCGGCCACGCGTGGCGCCAGCGGTAGGGCGGCGTAGAGGGAAAAAGGGAGGAAGCACGGGCAAGCACACGGCCTGGGGGTCTCACCGAGATGAAGAAGGAGGCCGGAGAAGGTTGGTGAGTGGAGAACGGCGGCGAGGAAGTGGTCAGCTTAGGGGAAAACTTCAAGGGATGTTAGAACATGAAGTGGCGCGGGAGTTTGAGAAAGGTCTTCACTGGAACCGGAGAAAGACCGAAGAGGCGACGACCGAGCGGTGGTGCGGCTTGGTGAATCAAGCTTGCTGCGGAGCAAAGCGGGGAGGATAAGGGGGCGGCCATGCCTTCTTATAGCCAAAGGGGAGGAGATGGCCGTTGGAGGCACTCGGGTGGTGTGCAAGGGCCGAGGCTTCATGGCAGCGGAGAATCGGGGATGAGACAGCGAGGTGGCAGGCGGAAAACCGGGGGGTGAAGCGGCTGGGACGTGCCTCAGGCGCGCGTTGACGTGGTGGCGAGAACGGAGCGCCGGGAATCCAGTCGAGGGGACGTGCGACGAAGAGAGAGGAGGATCCGGGCACTGCGCCGAGGCGTCTGGCGCACGTTGACGCGGCAGATGCGGCTGACGTGGGCGGTGCGCCGGTGGGAGCGAAGAAGCCGGGACGGGATGCGAGGTGATGGGTGGCAGGCGGGCGCGGAGGAGCCGGAGCCGAGCGCGTCGGGGCGCGCACGCTGGTGCGGCCGGGTGAACGAAGAAGAATGGGGAACAGGACCGTGGCCCGTGGGAGGTTGGGCTGGGGGAAAAAGGAAGGGCCGGGGTGGGCTGGAGGCCGGCTTGAAAAGAATGGGCCGCCCAGGAGAAGAATTAAGGAAGAAATCAAAACTAGAGAGGTTTGAATGGATTTGAGATTTGAAATCAAATTGCAAACTAACAAACTGAAATCACTGCTCACAATCTGAAAACCGGCTGTTACAATCATATAGGAGGAGATGTTTGCTGATAGAGGTTGGACTCCAAGTTTTACCTGGAAAATAGAGGTTGAATTTAATTACTATACTGGAAGCAAGTACCAATGCATTTAGCATATATGTACAAGGAAATCCTGAATTTTACCGAGCAGGGATATGGTATTTTGCATGTCTGTGAACCTGCTGCCATACAAATTTTACCGATTAAGCATCCGCTTCGGAAATATGCAGCACCTACACCTGCGTTCCTGCCCCAGGCTCTAGTTCGTGCTCCAGGTGTGTGTCTCCTCCTTCCCCAGCTTGGAAACCCTCTACATCATCCACTGTGACGACCTCAGGCACGTCTTCATACCGGACGAAAGGTACCCACAGGAAATAGCTGTCCACGGTGTAGCTTTCCCGAAGCTGACCACCATCCACCTGCGCGACCTCCCGATACTGCGGTAGATATGCGAGGTCAAGATGGTGGTGCCCGCGCTCGAGACCATCAGAATTAGGGGATGCTGGGGCCTGCGACGGCAGAAAACATACACCAAGCACAGTACCAAGCAAGAAGTTATGGAGGAACAGGGGAGAGCCGGAGGAGCATGCCACATCTGTATTACTACAACAGTAATTCCCCAGTGTTCTGGTATCTGCTAATGGTAATATGATTCTACATACATGAACTATTTCTGTACTTAAATGTCATCCACTAATTATTTGGTGGCCCAGGGATGCTCTAGGTGACGTAGATTGTGACATTAAGCTTGTGGTTTAGTAGTGAGAAGGGGGAAAGGACAAGCTAGAGAAGATCTCCACTAACAGCATGCTGAAGGCTGGAGTGGTCATAACCAGTTAAGCACCAATCCACCATCTGACCAACATCATGGATTTTATTAGCAGGCATCATGTGATTATTTTTGCAACAACTGAAAATGGTATCAACCTGGCTGCCTAAATTTGGATCTAATAATCACTAATAGACGCATGCTGCACTTCTTATCGAATAAGTATTAACATACGCATACCTCGTCAAAATTCACATGGAAAAATGTTGAGCTGCCTGGGTGTTGGCGACCGATTTGCAGAAGAGGAGTGTAGATCGTGCCTCGTCCTATGCAGTGCTCAATTGAGCCAATCAATCAATAATTTACGAAGAGAACTGCTCAATCAAATTGGTAATGATGAGCAGCAAAATTCTAGTGCCCAAAAGAGGAATTAGTAACACCAGGAACAGAATTGTAGTGTCCAATTGAGTCAAATCAAATTGACGTCATACTCACATAGGAGGGAATAGGTTCTGGCATATTCTCGCGACATGGGCGAGGCTGAGAGGAAATCGGCATTTGATGGCTGAGGTGTTGCCATCTTCACGCAACACTGGAGAGGGCGGCGGCGTGCTGCTTCGATGGCGGAGGCGGCAGGGGACGATGACAATAGCTGAAGGGGGCGACATCGAGGTGCGACAGGGACGGAGAGGCGACGGGATGCGGCTGGTCGCGACGGTACAGATCCGGCAAGCGTAGCCACCCGGGCTTGCGATGAGTTCGGCGAGCTGGGGAGATGGAACATGGGAGGCGACAAAACAGCAATTCTAACCCCGTGGACTCGCCGGCTAGTGACATGATTTAGCTATAACCCCTAGCCCCCGGACACCTCCTGTTGTACGTAATTAATTAATTTATAATTAATTAGTCATAATTTTCGTAATTAATATGTAAGGATTACTAGTTTTTATTATAAATTTAGTAGTTTTATTATGCACTAATTAGGTTAAATTTGTTTATAAGGATTACTGGAGTGTAGTTATTTTTTGGAGATAGGGAAATGTAGATTAAATAGTGTTTATTTGATTGTGTATAGTAAAGAATGGTGAATCGCTTCTAACGTATGCATTGGGTTGTTGTGGCTTTAGGTAATGTTAAACATGTAAAACTTGCTTGCATTTTTTGGCGACGGTCTTGTACAGGGCAGATCAGGTGGGTTAGATATGTCAAGATGCCTAATCGGTGTCTACTTAACAACGTGTCGTAATCCTTAACAGTTTACACTCATAAATTAATATTTCGAAAAAGCCAAAAACTCGCATTCCAAATAGGGCGCATGAAATCATGTGCTTTCCCTATATATCTAACTTTCTTTGTACTATCACATGTACCAAAAATTTATTGTCACATGTAATCATGTGTTATATTATCACATGTAACATAAATTAGTTACGCACTGAAATCAGGGCGCATGATATTAGATTGTATTATTGATTTAGTCATAATTAATTATTAATTTAGAATTAATAATTACAACTAATTTATTTGGTCTAACTCACTACGACTGGCTAATTATAAAACTCCAGGGTGACAACAAGCTTGGCTAGGGCGCAGCCTTAATTTTGTTTGTGTTATTACGGTGATCTATTATTGTATATTATATTATTAGTAAAAGTGGACAATAAAACTTTTCAAACTAAAAAAAGAGAGAAATATACTAGAAATTCTAACAAAAAAAAAGAGAGAAAAACATCCGACCCTTAAATTAGTGGACCATAATTTTAAAGGCTTAGATTCGATAGTTGTCTTAAAGATATATTATTTTGATAAATATATAAAAACGTCTAACCCTTATTTTGGTGGACCCTAATTTTAAATGTTTATATTAAATAGTTTGTTTAGACATATATTAATTTGAAGAAAAAAATAGGTAGCACTAGTTTAATTCAAAGGCTTAGATTCAATAGTTTGTTTAGAGATTTTTTTTTAAAAAAAGAAAAGGTAGCACTACGTTCAATTCAAAGGTTGATAGTGTAAAATATCTCGATTAAATAGGCAAATAGAAACTATTGACCACTTCAAATGCTGCACACATAAGCTCCTTTCGGTAAGTCATTTTCAAGAAAAACAAACTCATTTTCAAGAAAAACAAACTGAAAGTTGCAATAAGCTGCAACCATCAATATAATTAGATGATGGTCACAAGAAGCCTTTGTTGCATGTCTTAGCACATTTACTAACCCAACCGAGTTTATCAATATAGTGTTTTTAACCAAGAGCATGATATGTTGCTGTACATTATCTTTTTTCTAGACTCTGTAAATCACGTCACCATTGTAACCCCAAATAACTAAACAACAACAATAGATGCCCTTAAACCAATGGGGACCAATAACATAAAGGAAACCTTGTCCTTCGATCCGCATGATTGTCCAAATCAATCAGAATAACAAAAGAACATGCTATGATAGAACAGGTCTGTAATCTGAAGTTGACAACATGGACAGTCTGAAGCGTGTGCAAAATCAGAAAAATGATCCCATCTAAACAAAAGAAAAACTGATGAAGGCTTAAATATCATGAGAGCGGTGTAGCCATCTACGAAGTGGAATTACCAACAAGGATTACTGGAATTGGATGGATATAAGGATTACTGGAATTGGATGGATATATACCTTGTCACAACTTAGATGGCTAAATGGTGAGCCTCCCTTGGAAGTGACAAAATGATTCCCTAGGAAGACAGATCCTGCAAATAGAAGAGCCAAAATTCATCTCTATTATTCTAAAGAAATGATCGAAATAAATTATAAAAAAAATTCCCTCATATACTTACACATGATCTAAACAAATGATTGAACAATTCCTTCTGATGCAAAATGAGGCTACCTATTAAACAGAAAGACAAATCTGTTGTGACAGGACTACATAAATCACAACAGACATTTTGCTAAATATACAACATTCCAGAAACCATACACCAATCACAGTACCATGCAAGAAGTTATGGAGGAACAAGGGAGAGCCGGAGGAGCATGCCACATTTGTATTACTACAACAGTAATTCCCCAGTGTTCTGGTATCTGCTAATGGCAATATGATTCTACATACATGAACTATTTCTATACTTAAATGTCATCCACTAATTATTTGGTGGCCCAGGGATGCTCTAGGTAATGTCGATTGTGACATTAAGCTTGTGGGTTTAGGCTCTGTTTGTTTAGGTTTTTTCTTTAGCTTAAAAGTAAAAAAAACTTAAGCCTAAACAAAGGGGTGATTTTTTTCATCTAGCTTATAAAAAGTTTAAGCCATTTTAAGCCTAAAAGCCATAAACCATGAGAGATGTGCTTTTTTTTATTTTACAGAATAAAATATCCCTTTGCCACTGAATTTCGTTGAAATTACCCTCAAAATGCCATTCGTATATAAGTGCAAACCCTTTCATTTTTTTTCAACTCCAACGCCCCCCGGGGCTCCTACACCCGAAGCCGCATCTCCTCCCTGGCTGCCCCCAACACCGCCACCTCCCCTCTCCTCCCCTAACGCTGCCGCCTCCCCTCTCCTTCCCCCAACGTCGCCGCCTCTCCTCTCCTCCCCCAACGCCGCCTCCCCTCCCCTGCCCCGATGTTGCCACCTCCCCTGCATCGCCGTCGCCTCCCCTCCCCTCGGATGACGCCGCCGCCTCCCAAATGAATTTTGCAGATTCATCGATTGGCCAGTTATTGATCCTCTCCCATCCTATGGGCAAGGTAGAGAGCTCCCTGGAAAAGGACACCAGTCTAATTTTTGGATCGAATCTAACAAATGTAATAATTACTGGTTAGTAAGTGCTATATTTGCATCATCCATCTTCTTTGAATATTATTCTAGCTAGTTTGCCAGTATGTAAAATAGGTACTCTTGACAGGTGCTAATGGTACCATTGATGGTCAAGGAGCCATTCGGTGGGATTGGTTCCACAACCACACTGAATTATACTATGCCACATCTTGTTGAGTTCATGTACTCTACCAATGTTGTTATGTCTGTTAGAACAGCCCTTTGTCTGTTTTGTCTCCTGCTGTGTTCTAGAAAAACGATCTGAATAGCTAAGCTCGGTTTGATCTGTTTGGCTCGACTTTGTCCCGAGATGGACTTGATTTTAAGGCCTCCACGTGATGACAAACAGCACCTACTTTCTTGTTGTGTTTTCTTCACGTGAAGTAGCAGCTTGGTCTTCCCCGTAATGGCTATGCCTTGCTTACGGCGACCCCTTGCCTCCGTGTTCTTCACGTGGATGCTAGCAGTAGCTTTGCCCAGCACCTTGCTTCTCCTGCTAAAGAAACAAACGACGAAAGCAAACCAAAACACCAAGACACAATCTGTTTTCCTTTGGGAGCTGCTGCTCCTCTTTTTTTGTATTTTTCTATTACTCCAACTCAACTCAACATCTCACGGTTTACATGGCTCTAAGCCCAGTTTTATACACGCACACACACACAACTCGACTCGGATTCCATCCGTGAAACAGAAACGGAAACAGCAAACAAAATCAGAAACGGACTCAACTTCTAAAAACGAGATTAATTCTAATAATCACCCTCTTAATCTCGTTTCTCCACCTTGATCATGTTGATCTTCTCTCTCATCTGAACTTCTAAGTCTTCCTCTTTTACCTGCACTCCTGTGCGCTCTTACTTCTTGGGTCAATACTGTCCTACCGCCTGTGCTTGCTCCATCCTGAGCCATGCACAAACCAACGCTTGCCACGTCTCACATCTGGACTGAAACCGTCCTTCCTTGCCTTGCTTTGGCCGAGCACTGCTCCCACACTACTGGTGGGCGCACTGCTCCCATGACCGTTTGGACTAGAGCACCTGCTCCCACGACCACCTCGGTTTCATCATTACCTGAGCCTCCCACTCTTCTCTCTTGGACCAAGTCTGTCCACTTCCTCGCGTACATCTTAGCTGAGGCTACACCGCCTCTCCCTCTTGCGTCAATTTCGTGTATACCACGCCCTTCATGCGCATGGGACTCGCCGCCCCCCACAGTGCCCTGTGTGCCTTGCTGCACGCCATCTGGATCTCCCAAGGCTCCGCCTGCTGCGCGTCCTGCGCCAACTGCGTGCCACTCCTCGGTCCCGCCATGTTCTGGTTTAATACTAAAATTCAACTCTGGCTCCTCTAGATTGTCCTTCACACAAACCGATTTACAAGTTTTCAGAGAAATTTTGTACAACCGGTTTGGGGATCTTTTTACCTTCATCAACAGATCTTTGTTCTTGTCATAAACACATAAAAAATTCACCTGCGGCTCCACCGCACTTCGATTCGCTAACCGCCGAGATCGAGTATGTTTTTGCACAAACTTGGTATAAAGTAAATATCAGGCAGCATCTTCCGATCACCGTTCTTGCATCGTAACAACATTATACTTTTGCCTTTTATCTGTACCGTGGAACCGTTGCCAAACTTGATTTTTCCTGAAATCTTCTCGTCGAGAGAGACAATCTGATTGTACAATGCAGACAGCTTACCGGCGAACTCGTCCACCGACTGGGTTTCTCCCATCTGGAGATTCTCGAACTCGGTATGCAAATTCTGGAGCCGCACCTCCTTCACACGATCAATTCCCTTATGCATCTTTTGAAGCGTCACCCACACCTTACGTGCTGTCTCCTTGCCGATGAGTTGCCGCATCATGGAGTCTGGCACCGTCTGGTAGATGATGGTCAAAGCCGTCTGGTCTACCTTGTCGTCCACCTCTTTGTCCTTTGTCTTCGGATCGACTGCACCCTAGACTTTCTGAGCGCGCATATTTGCCTTCATCTTTATTGCCCACACCGGATAATTGTCGGTCGTCAGGACAAGATATAGGAGAGAAAACGGCCCATCCCGGGTCTTCGTGTTGTCACCCATGATCTTCAGAAAGCACCAAGATCAACAGGCTCTGATACCACTTGTTAGAACAGCCCCTTGTCTGTTTTGTCTCCTGCTGTGTTCTAGAAAAACGATCTGAATAGCTAAGCTCGGCTTGATTCGTTTGGCTCGACTTTGTCCCGAGATGGACTTGATTTTGAGGCCTCCACGTGATGACAAACAGCACCTACTTTCTTGTTGTGTTTTCTTCACGTGAAGTAGCAGCTTGGTCTTCCCCGTAATGGCTATGCCTTGCCTCTGAGCAGCCCCTTGCCTCCAGGTTCTACACGTGGATGCTAGCAGTAACTTTGCTCAGCACCTTGCTTCTCCTGCTAAAGAAACAAACGACGAAAGCAAACCGAAACACCAAGACACAATCTGTTTTCCTTTGGGAGCCGCTGCTCCTCTTTTTTTTGTATTTTTCTATTACTCCAACTCAACTCAACATCTCACGGTTTACATGGCTCTAAGCCCAGTTTTATACACGCACACACGCACAACTCGACTCGGATTCCATCCGTGAAACAGAAACGGAAACAGCAAACAAAATCAGAAACGGACTCAACTTCTAAAAACGAGATTAATTCTAACAATGTCTAATTTAACCTTCAAGAACTCGCACCTGTGGTACTAATGCTACTCTAAATCCACCCAGATTCATCCACAAATGTCTGCATTGATCATTGTTATGTCAGAAATGGAGATGATGTTATTGTCGTTAAAAGTGGGTGGGACGACTATGGCATTTCTTTCGCTCATCCTAGCTCCAATATTAGCATCATCAACATCACAGGAGAGACAAGTGGTGGTGCTGGAATTGCCTTTGGAAGTGAGAAGTCAGGTGGCACATCCGAAGTCCGGGCTGAGGGCCTCCGCATCGTCAACTCACTGCATGGGATCAGAATAAAGACCGCTCCAGGGCGTGGAGGGTAGGTGAAGAATGTGTACATAACTGATGTGAGCATGGACAATGTTTCGATGGCCATCAGGATCACAGGAAACTTTGGTGAACATCCTGATGTCGAATATGACAGGAATGCGCACAAGGGTACAATGAAGGAGATGGCACAAGCTTATACTGATTCTTTTGCACCAAGAGATGGTGACCCTGCAAAGGTCCCAGACTTTGTTGAAGGAATGGTGTACACAACAACTGAGGGTGTCATGATGACTGGTGTTTATGCTTGCAAAGAAGAGGCGAAGAAGGGCAACAAGATCAACAGTGTTGGGTGGTGGTTCAAACTCTGGTTTTACCAGCATGCTCAGACAGCACTCATGAGGGGTGAGTTTGTGGAGTACATTCCAACAAGAGAAGCGTCTATTTATTAATGTGTATGATCTCATTTTTTAATTTATGTCGTACTCATATTATTGTTACTTTCTATTGTATTCTCAAGTAAACCATAATAAGGTTGAAACTATTCAGTTATGTCGTACTTGTATTATTGCTACCTTTTAATGTGTTCTCAATTAAATTATGTCGTGATGTCATGTTCTATGTTACTGATCATTGTTATTATTTGTAGATACTGCTTTACGTGATAACTTTTTGAGAGATGTGATCTTGACGAAGACTATGATCCAAATGATACACAAACCGGATCCACTACACCATGGCATAGTATTAAGGGCAATGCAATTCGGAAAAATCTTTTTCGGCAATTTATCTCCGAGAATGTGTATTCGGCACTTATTGCTGCCCGTAAAAGTGTCACGGAAAAACATTTCCGCAGATATGTGCATTCGGCGATTAATTGCCCTAGAAAAGTCGTTTTTCCCGGCGATTAGAGTTTCCCGCGATTAGAGTTTCCCGGCGATTATATGTATTGCGGCGATTAACTGCCCTCGATTGTATGTTTTCCGGCAGATTAAGTGCCCTAGATAAGTATTTTGCGGCGATTAAGTGCCCTAGATAAGTTTTTTTGCGGCGATTAAATGCCCTAGAAAAGTTTTTTCCGACAGTTAAAGCGCCTCGATTATCCGTTTTTCGGCGATTAGGCGTATTGAAGCAGTTAAAGCGCCATCAATTGTCTTTTGCACCATTTGACCATAAGCGACTCCATGGCTTATCAAGCACTTAACAAACAATATCAAATACTAATTGCACCTAGCCATCCATACTCTTTCAAGCATACGAAGCTTAAAGTGAGCAATCAAGAGGAAATAAGCTATATTATTTGTAGGAAATACCTACGGTTGGTGTAAAGAAATGCAGAAAGATGTCCATTGATGTTTAGGGATAATTGTATGTTGGAACTCTAACAAATGAATAAATTAAGTGAAGTCAATAAAAAATTGCATTGAGATCTCCAAGTATCCTTATCATAATATGATAACACCAATCTGTTTTACATACCAAAATCTTGTAGTCGAGCGAATGACTAAGTATCCTTATCATAATATGATAACACCAATTTATTTTACATACCAAAATATGATTTTATTTAAGTAACACTGCAAGAAATGCACTCTCCTCTAGATTCTTTAACCGCTTGCTCCAAGAGAGCGCATGCCACGATATGTGCTCTGCCGATTGACCCATCAAGTAGATCCTCAAAGTTAGTGATAAATTAGTTTATTAATGCGGTGAAAGCTAAAAATGCCTAAACCTTGTAGTGCACTTAAAATACAAAGCATGTATAATCACAAACTGCTCAAAGCGCACTATTGGCTCATAGGGCGTAACATAAACATAACTTAAGGTGGGACAAGAGAATTGATTTTGCCATCTCCTTTGAAGAATGCTTCTTGCAAAACTTAAATACATGATAAACTAATTCACTATATAACACTCATTAAAACTAATGTGTGAGAAAAATAAATTATACTAAGATGTTCATGACTAGGATCAAAACATAGATGCATGACAAAGTGGAAAGGTTTCCGTACAACAAATGATGGTCATTAAGCTATTAAAAATGAGGAGCAATTAATGGGATTTTCAACATAAGTACAAAAAGAATAAATGTTGGGTTCAATTTTCAATATTTGATTTTGGTCATTAAGTTTAAGTCAATATCTATGTTTCAGTTTTGTGAATATTTAGAAACAGACTACATAGTGAAATTTTGCAAGAATCAAATGTAAATCACAATAGTTCTTACTCTCGGTTAAAAGGTCTAAAAGCATACCTCGGATGCTTGCTTCCTGCTGAAGGACCTCCTTAGTTCTTTCTCAACAATGGGCAATTCATCAACTATGCAGAATGATATCTCTCGTGAACATGAGTAAATTAGCGATGCTTCTCTGGACTGCATTTACAAAGGTGCTTCCAGTCTTTGGGGAAGAAAGAAATGAAATTATCTTAATAAACTTGGTTTAAATCTATTTTATGAAAGCACTTAGCACTGAGAATAAGGCAAGATGCAACTATTATAA
This sequence comes from Phyllostachys edulis, assembly GCA_036346405.1. Classification (NCBI taxonomy): domain Eukaryota; kingdom Viridiplantae; phylum Streptophyta; class Magnoliopsida; order Poales; family Poaceae; genus Phyllostachys; species Phyllostachys edulis. The sequence continues at coordinate 39,724,823 of CM070551.1, read as the reverse complement.
GGGTTTTATTTTCATGATTAAGAACCAAACACGATATAAGGCTCCTACCCATGTCAAAATTAAGAAGACTCCAATAATTGTAACATGAGAAACTGCTATTCGAAAGTAGGAACTCCTATTCGAAAGTATAGCACAGGAGCACAATATAATTCAGGGATGCATAAAGCATGAGTGGCACACCTCTCCACATATTTTTCTTGACTAATGAACACCCAAGCATTCCATCAAAGGAAGGCCAAGGGCAGGCATCATTTGAGGGTGATGTCAAATATGACACCTTCAAGATATGAGATGGTTGTTCTTGTCCCATCCACTTCTTCAACATGCATTCCATGTTTTCAGCTTCCTTGAGTAGTAGTGCATCCATGCTGGTCATATCGAGAACAGAGTGTCTTGGTTAAAAGTATATATGGTTTTATTTTAAAATGATTTATTAATACTGGATTCAGTTAATTAAAAAATAGAACAAACAAAGAAGGTTAGATGTAGCAGAGCAAATATATGAATTATGACAAGCTTGGCAGCTGCTCTTGTACTGCTAGCTTTAGTAACAATAGTACAGTACATTCTGGCCATACCAAGTAAAATGTCAGTATGCTACCAATTCTAGTTGTCAGTAAATGATAATCCAAAGTACTGCAAGCCCACCTGTATATTCTATTTGCTCATGAATGCCTCTGGATAATCAGTATTGCACAAGGGCAATGAATTATATGCATTGATCATTTCTCAGGGCTGGAAGGTCTATTGGCAATAAATGGACATCCTGATAAATAGGCAGAAACCATTCTCAAATTTTCACAAATGCAAGGAAAATAAACCATATCATTATGGCTGAAATACAGAAGATGGAAAAGTACAAGAAAAGATATTTAATAAACAAGCAAGGATACACATTTATCAATGGAAATGTGTGCATTTTAGTAATACAAATAAGAGCTCAGCTGGACACAAGTTCATCTATGCCTAACTTATTGAGTTCGTGTAAATGTATCACCAAAACATCAGCAAAAGAAAAAAATTATTAAATTCTTGCTAAGAAGCAAGATTAAGACGGTAAATTACTTGTGTACTAATCAGGTGACAACGTGCACAGTACAATAAAAAAGTCACTGCGACAAGCGTAATGATAGAAATAGCATAAACCATTTGTGAGAAGTACAGATCAGTCCCAGTGAGGTTCATCGCGTAAGAACAAAAAATTGGCTAGCTGCAGCTCACCAAAGGTCACTAGAACATGTACAAAGTGAAGTACTAACAATGATAACACAACTAATCTATTTGCCACACAAAACAAGACCCTCAAGAAATATCTACAATAGTTCCTATGCACGACAAAAAATCTGCATCCATAGAATAGATTTTTTACTTAATTCCACAGAATAGATTTTTTATTTAATTCCACAGAATAGATTTTTTACTTAATTCCTGCATCTACAAAAGATTGGAAGCTAAGAAAGGCATACCAGAATTGCCATCATCAGGAGAGCATGGAAATACATTTGAACGATTCTCTTTTTCACAATTCAACTTCAATCTTTCTCTATCAACAAGGGGCATCTCTTCCAATGCTTTTCTGGAAGGTTGCAAAATTGCCATGAATGGATAGCCAAGAATTCCACAAGCAACACAGGTCAATGAACCAGAATCAATGCTCAGATCAAAAGGCAGGTCATCCTCATCATCAGCATCAGCATCAAGTTTTTCCTCCTTGGAAGCAGACGAAGCATCAGATGACTTGCTATCTGTAGACATGCATTTAGGTTGTGTCCCAATTGTACATGAAGTACCATAAGATGAACTGTTATCTTTGGGGTTGCATTGGATAGATTCAATTCTGCGACCATCATCAAACTTCTTCTCAGGAGCTTTTGAGCCAGAAGAGCAGGGGTGTAGAGCAGTAGGAGATGGCAGCAAGTCAGGCTCCCAGAGAATGACATTATCAATTGATTTCTTTTTTAGAAAATAACACAAAAGTTCATTTTCACTAATCATGTCCTGTAAGAATTCCTGTTTGACCAGAAGTTCTCTTTCTTCTTTTCTCCGATCTCTCAAGCGAGAAGTTCGAATTCCAGACAATAATTCTCTGGGGGTTCTGAAATAAAAATGAAACCACTAGATTCAAGGTGAAGAATATAATAAGCATTTGGTGCCCTCATGATTATAATGTGGACACCAAAACCAATACAGTTAAGCATAATCAAATCCATAATTATAATATGGACACCAAGAGCACCAGAGGTAATGCTAAAAATATACCAAATCACATGTGTGCTTCTTATATTACAAATTTTGATTAACAAATAAACGTTCAATACAGAAGGTGAACACGAAAGCAACAGATAAACATTGGATAAAAAAGGCAAGCCAATAAACACTATCTAAATCAGAAGCAAAACTTTATTGGCATCCAATCCTGATTTTGTCCAACCAAAATAAAACCAATTTTTTATAAACAATAAATTCATAATAAAATTAAACATTTATAAAATGTGAGGTAAATTTCAATAAAATACAAAGGAATAAGGATGCTGCCATTGTTAGCTTCCTTTGGGAAGCTGACATTGCTGGATTCACAAGTACTGGCATTGTTAAGAGTTCCTACTTCCTAGGGACATCATCATTGAAAGTTTTCCTGCCATTCTCTTTTGATTACATATCAAAACATATGTTTTGGGCTTGGCGTTCTCCTGAAGATGTTTTAATATTTTATCGCTTCCATGCTCAGTTATGAGTTCTGATATGGTACAAGCAAATGCATGATTGTTATATATTGAATATTTCACTACGTATTATTTGTTCACTTACATCTGAAATCTCTTTATGAATTTTCTCGTGTCATCTTAAAACTATCTGACCGTAACGTTCAACCATGTTATCTCATGTACTACATTCCAAACAGTGCTATGCAATTGATAAGTTAAACTTTTGCCAAATTCAAAATTAAAATAGTAAAATTGGCCAAATTTAGCAAAGGTGGCAAATTTAGCAAGACATAGTTGTTTTTTAAGAAAAGTAATAGCAAAACAGCTTTCAACTTTCAAGCAACATGAGACATGTTCAGAAAACTCGATGAGAACGGATGAGAAGGAACTATTCGACTATTTAGCAAGACATGGTTTTTTTTAGAAAAATAATAGCAAAACAGCTTTCAACTTTCAAGCAACATGAGACATGTTCAGAAAACTCGACGAGAAAGGATAAGGAACTATTCGACTAGATGGAATTTTGGACACATCTTCAATTTGATAGTTTGCCAAAAGGCCGAGAATTGAGTTCACCTCACTGCTTTGATGCAATTATAAATTACGCAGGTAAGACGCTGCACCTTTACATGAATCTTAACAGTGCGAGTATAGTGACTAGACTAATAAATTGAATAGTCCTTGTCAGTGATACAAGTAGGATGGGGGTGATAATTATTAGATGATACAATACAATAAGAATAATCTACTCGCATGTAATCTGCCGGTTACATACATGCAAACGAATGCAATTAATTACAAACACGGTTCAGCTGCATAGCATCAGCTGCATCGAGCAAACACCAGAATTCGATTATATAGGCTCTGCAGTCTAGCCTTAAATAATATATTGGTTTTTTTATAAACAATCCAGGGGTGCAGTCAATGCTTCACAAATTCACAATGCTCCTTCCAAATAGAGGGCTCCCTGGTCATCATCTAATTATACTCTACTGGTAAAAATTTACATAAGTCACTTATGTTACATTTATCCTGTACTTGCTTAGTTGGGCTTTGCTACTTCGCATTACAAAAGACAGAAGCTGTTGTATTCCACGATACCGAATAAAAATATTACTTCTTAGTTGGGCTTTGCTACTTCGCATTACAAAAGACAGAAGCTGTTGTATTCCACGATACCAAATAAAAATATTAGTTTCCATCATGCCAAAATATATTCTAGAGAGTTAAGTCTTCATTAGAAAAGAAGTCATAAACTATTAATAGCAAAGAAAATTTGTTCCCACAAATGAAGAAAATCTAAATCAGTGTAGCCTGCTGCCTGCAAATGGAAAAACAGTCTTTGCAAAAACAAACATAATCACCCAACAAAAAAATTTGTCAAATGAACAACAGTTAATGATTTCACATTCAGTGTGCAGGATCAAGGCAACATCCATCGGCAGTCAAATAGGATACGACTATGAGAACAAAAGAAGTTAGCATTATACCCTACCTGAATGGCAAATGATGAGGGCATGGGCACCACCTTTGCCCCAAGCAACTCATCAATCTCAAGGGCATGTTGCAAGCAAAAGATTCGAGGCCGTGCAAACGTACAACTTGTATTCCAGTTGATAGTGTTGGCACAACCTTCTACAGCTTGTGCATCCATGTCACCTCCGCCGGATTGTTTACTCAACTTCGAGCCAAAACAGATGCTTTGAATTTTCTTCTCAGTTGTCTCTGTATTAATGCACGGATGAAGGGTATTTCCACCACTGCAACTCGGAGGCGGCGGGCCGCATGGGACTATGGCGAAGGAAGGCGGCGGGGCCATGGGGACGCATGGCGAGGGCGGCGGGCCGCTGGGGACACAGCTGAGGGCGGCGGGGCTGGGGACGTGAAAGTGGGGCGGCGCTGGGAGGCGGGCGCGGGGACGAGGGACGGCCAGGAGGTGGGCGGCGCCAGGAGGAGGTGGTCGGGAAAGGAGGCGTACCGGGAGAGGTGGGGCGGGGAGGTCGGTGGTCGGAAGAAATTAGGTTTTAGAGGATCTGTGCGCGATGCTTGAATCGTTTTGGCGCTCGGCGAAAAAAATTCAGGCTTGCGCTGCGCCAAGGTTAAATTTGAAATTCTTGCCGCCCGCCAAGACTTTTATTATCCCGCGATTATAATGACCTAGTAGAATTTTTTAGGCGAGATGTATTGTAGGCAAATTTTTATTATCCCTACAGATGAGTTGTTACGAATAATGATTATTGCCAGCAGATAACATGACCCTTAATCTTTTGGATATTCGGCACATGTTTTGCCACTAATCTATTTTTTTCCCGGCAGTTAATTGCCCTTAATACTATGTCATGGTGTAGTGATCATTTGGAGGCTGTCCATGAATCAGCAATCGATGATGGAGATATGAGCGTCTTTCGTAATAGTATTGCTACTTCTTTCGTGATAGTATTGCTACTTCTTTAATGGCCGCAAGAGGATAAATAGATTACATTAATATGATATGTACATCTTGCAGTGACAAGATAATTACATCATATATAACCGAACAATATTTTGTTACTGTGTTATTTTGTTTGATTGGCTAATATTTGTCTTTCTATATTAATTTCTATTTTATTTCATATGTACACTTGCACGTATCGTCATATTTACAAATCCTATGCAAAAATAAGTTTAAATACATGCTTAAAAAGGTGCTTTAAACCCTAAAGGGCAATTCAAACTTTTTATCTTTCACACACAACTCAATAAGCCAGCATTCTATTAAAAACCATATTACCAAACACCATAACTTGGCTTAAAAGCTAAGGAGCTTGTAAGCTTAAAACCCTGATGGCGGAAGGGCGGCGTCGGACGTCACGATAGGGATCTGGGGTCGCGGCAAGACAGATTCGACAAGCGTGGCTGTGTGGCCACTTGGTTTTGCAGCAAGTTCGGGAAGCTACGGAGATGGGAGGCCGCGGTGTGAGAGCGGGTGAGGGTGCAGGCGAACAGGAGCAAGCGGGCGAGCAAAGAGATGTGTAGGACCTATGGGTACAGGTGAAAACGGATCGAATACGGACGAATAATGGTCTCTATGATATTTGTTTTCTTTTTTTTTCCCAGATGCGGATACGAATACTCTAGATGTGGATACGAATATGAATAATACGAATAATGTCAAATACAATTACAGAGCAAAAACGAATTGAAACGAATATGGCCACGAATATTTTTCGGAATATAAAAACCCCTTAAATTATATGACAGAAATTAACAGAAACATATAACTAGTTTATTTGATCCAAACATTCATGAATTGTTCATATTTTCAGCAACCACGCTTAGTTCATCACATACATACAAAAAAGCTTCACGCTTGAAAAAGTCATTCTCAAAAGCAATTGTTCCATCATCCTTGTGTGGAATTCCAGGTTTCAACCTAGACCTCTCTTCCAGCCTTGAAACATTCTCTTTCACCTTTGTAAGCTCTGAAATAGCCACACTTATCTCTTGCTTGCTAGCTTTTGCTACTTTAAGTTATGCAACTGCATCTCCTTTCTCTTTGACAACAAGCTTAGCAGCTTCAATATGAGCTTCCGATGGTGCATAATTCTCCTTAAACTCCTTCTCCACCTTTTCAGCCTGGCTGAATGTAACGACCCGGCCTAAGGCACACCAGGGAGGTCCTGAGGCTGAATGTAACGACCCGGCCTAAGGCGCACCCGGGAGGTCCTCGGGACCTCTGGGAGGTCAGAATCTGAGCCGGGGCGTCGAGAGGTCCTCGGGACCTCTGGGAGGTCCGGAAAGGACTTCCCAGGACATCCCGGTAGGACCGCACAGACCTCCCGAGAGGTCCGAGAGGACCACTCGGAGGTCTGGGAGGCCCTGACCCGCAGAGGTCGCTGGACCTCAGACCTCCCCCAAACTCCACATCACCACTCGAGGGGGGTCCGAGAGGGACCACCCCGAGGAGGTCATGGGACTTGGGGACAAGTCTAAAGTCCCCTGTGATCCAAACCAGCCCCAGAGATCATCGACTGGTTCTCACAGCAACAAGTGATAACATAAACATCCACAAGACTTTATTAACAGTAAAAGGAGATTTGATTACAAGGGTTGCTTACAACTCCAGCAACAGGGAGCACACAAACGCAGCGGAGAACAAAAGACAATGTCCACCCATTACACCACAAGTGACTGGCTGGAGGGCGCGGCCTAATTGAGCTGGTCATCTTCATCATCGTAGAAGTCTTCATCTGCTCAATATATGAATCAAGCAAGAGTGAGCATAACAACCGTGCTCGCAAGTTACACCCGTCAATTAACAGAATGGCATGCATAGGGATATATCAAAGGAAAGCATATTAGGGTTGATTGCATAAAGCAAATTTTATTTCAAATACAAGTATTAAGTTTCAAGGCAGGTTACAACAATTAAAATTCAGTTTTACAAATCCATTTTCAGTTGGATACATTCACCATTGAAATGGTGAAGGATACCCTCCTACACAAGGCTTCCCGCCCACACCCAATTTGGTCAAACCACCAAAACCAGTTTCAATATTTCTTTTGAAATCCAAAACCAAGAGCTAACTTTGAGTGACATTGCCAGCATGTCCATGACCGTGGACACGGCTATTCGAATAGGTTTACACTCTGCAGAGGTTGCACACTTTACCCACATGACATGAATTCTCTAGTTTGCTTGGCATCCGTCGATGCCACCTCACACTTCCTTTGGTGAGAGGTCTAGAGCACATGACAAGGCCTTTACAATACATTGCTCCACTGCAGCCCATCCCCATTAAGGTTTCACAATCCCCTCTTTGGGTAGAAACACCTCCGGGTTAATGGGGTGCCCCCTCTTATGCCAGGTGGGACTACAACTAGTCATAACATGACAAACCCACCGCGTCCGCGGGATGAACCACGATAGAGCTTTGCAAATTAGTTAGCCAGGTCCCACGCCCCATACTAGAGACATGTGGTTGTACAAGTTTGGCATAGCCCATTATAGGCTTAGCAAGTGGTGTCTCAAAGACCGGTCCTTAACCGACCTGGGCGACAAACCTCAACCCTGGGGTGTCGGATCACACGACCCCCCATGCATAGACATGCACCAACCAAACAACCAGCTTCGCCCAAATCAAAACCGTTTTTCAGTTACTATGCTTTACAATTCTCCATGGCACACCAATGCCAAGGCCAAGTAAAACATCCATGACACACCAATGTCATGGCCGAAATCTCCATGGCACACCAATGCCATGGCTCAAAATATTTGATTAATTGATATTTTTGGTCAAAGCTCCCCAAATCAAGATTTTGGTCTAAGCATTGCTAAGCATTTCATTTTTAAAGAGCTTCGGGTCCTCACTATTGCAAGAACCCGTTTTTATCAAAGGTGACAAGGAGGTTGATTCAATCATGGATGGAGGTCATACCAAACAGTAGGTTTATCTATGGATTAAAAGATAGGCATTGAAATACTTAGTAAAGTAAGCATGCATACATCTTTGAAAACAGCATAAATAATTTGAAGTATTAGGTGCAACATGTTCAAGAGTGTAACTTGCCTTGCTCAAGATCTCGAGCCGCTTCCTCTCCCTCACTGAACTCGGGCTCCCCACGGTCTTGACAATCTACACGTGAAAAACCAAATGACTCAAACAAGGCTCGAATAAAATCTAAAGAACTCCAAATAAACTTGAAGACAAAACCAACAGAGAAGCTGGGAGGTCAAGAGGAGGTCCAAGGAGCTCGCTGGAGAGGTCTTAGGGCTCCAGAGAGGATGTCCAAGACTTATTGGAGGAGGTCCAGAGACTAGAGTGAGGAGGTCTATGGTGGCTCGGTTGAGATAGAGTAGAAATGAGGAAGAAAGTGATAAAGGAGGGCTCTCCCAAACTATATATAGGGGAAGTCATTGTACATGACCCAGGATAGAGTCAACAAGAGTTGGTAAATAGGACAAGAGAGTAGGCAAGGAATGTGACAATCGGTATGATAGGAGTACTACAAAGGTGAGGGCATTTAATGTGATACAACGTGCATTAAATGCTTGGAGACTTCCTTGCCCAAAGACTCAGTCAAAGGTAAAGTAACTGGGAGTGTGACTGCCAAGTGGGGTAGCCAAGACCCGCAGAGGAGGTCCTGCAAGGACCTCGAGGAGGTCTTGCAGTGAACAAGGGGAGATCCTCACCCACCGGGGAGGTCCAACGGTTGGATCTCCAAAGGGGAGATCCAAACGGCCAAGATTAAGCGCACCAGAGGAGGTTCGCAAGGGCAAAGAGGAGGTCCTTACCCGCAAGGGAGGTCCTGATGGTTGGATCTCCAAAAGGGAGGTCCAACGGTCAAGATTTAAACACAAACGGGGAGGTCCACAAAGTAAAAGGAGAACCTCACCCGCAAAGGAGGTCTAGAGCCGAAGGATCAAATCCAGGGGAGGTCTGGACGGTTAGGATTTCCAAGGGGAGGTCCTAACGATCGGATCTGCCAAGAAGGGAGGTCTGGAGGGCCAAGATTTCCAAAGGGGAGGTCTTGACGGTCCAGATGTGCAAGGAGGAGGTCCAGGAGGACCCGAGGAGGTCCGGTGGGACACAGGGAGGTCCAATAAAGGTAAGGGGAGGTCCTAGAGGACATGGAGAGGTCCTGAAGGACACAAGGAGGTCAAAGTAAACAAACAGGAGGTCATAAGAAGTGGTGGTACCACCAAGTGCGGGCGGCACTACCAGGCTGGTGCCAAGGGGAACCTCCAGAGAAGGTTTCCAAGGCTACAAGCAACGAAGGATATTCAAGAAAACATGGAAAGCTTCACAGGGTTCCAAAGGAGCTCAGATGCACACCAAGGTGGTGCAGACTTGGGGAGGTTGCAAGTTAGAGAGGACCCGAGAGGGAGAAATTGGACCCAGGGAGGTCCAAGTACTTGGAAGATCTAGACCTAAGGAGGCCTGGACCATAAGAGGTCTACACAGAGGAGGTCCGAGCCCTTGGATCCAAACGAAGGAGAGGTCTGGGCCAATAGATCTCAGACAAAGGGAGGTCTAGACCAGAGATGGACAAAAACATGGACAGGGAAGGGAAAATCTTCAGAACTCCAATAACTCAGCAACCAACAAGGAACTTTTAGTTGTAGTTTGAGTTAGTCAACTTAAATCCATTATGAAATTTCAGGTTAAGCTTTGAATTCTCATCAAAACAAAATGGTTCTTTTTATTTTAAAAATTCCAAAAAGATTCTAAAATAAATTCAGGGTGTCACACTGAATAAGGTCGTGACTTGGAACATCTCACCGACACCCTCACAATCACTCGTAGTTATTATGGGCGTATGGACATACAGAAAACCATTTTCATAGACAAAACTGTGTGTTGCACAGGCCAGCTGATGCCTTATCCGAGCAACCACGCCTATCTGCAAAAGATTAGAGTCAAAATAGTCATGCTATTTCTTATTAAGAACGATGGGGAAAAACAGTAACAAGTTACCAAAAAGAAACCCAAATTCCATAACTGCAAAATCTAGCCTTGGTATCCCAAGAACATCTAAACACAGATTGCTCAAACAATCATATTGTCATACTGAGGGGGAGGAGAAGGGGCGCTTACCTTGGTGGTGGTGTCATGCTCCCGGACTGGGTGTCGGCAAGGTGGTCCCATGTCGGAGGCGACCGGCGAGGCACGCCGCAAGGGGGCGCGAGGTGGCCGCTAAGACAGTCGGCGTGGGGTGGCCGGGTGAGGCGAGGCGAGCAAGGTGTGCAGGCGGGTCGAGTCGTCGGAGGCGGTCGGGGTCAGAGTGGGGCGAAGGCGGCTAGCGGGATGGGGTCGGAGTGGGCAAGTTGGGCAATCGGCCTCACTGGCCGCCTCAGCGAGGAAGGAGGAATGGGAATAATAACCGAACAGACTAACAAAGGAAGGAAGTGAGGAAACCCTAAATCTAACGATGATGGATTGATGGGCCGACTGGGTTGGGCCGTTGGGCTGAAATGCCAGATATCCGGCCTTTTTATACTCCAGATAATCCGTATTCGTATTCGACGGATAATGGAGCTACCATATTCGTATTCGTTTCTGACAAAAAAAAATCCGCATCCGTTTCTGATCTGCGAAAAATCTGAGCCGGCACAAGCCAAATTCGTTTTCATCCAAATCGATTGGAAACTATCTGATCCGTTTTCACTCCTACCTAGGGGCGACAGCAGGATTCAAGATAAGATAGTAACAAACTTCAAAGAAAAAAAAATTTGGAAGCCTTCCCCACGTCCCTCAAATCGACAGCCTTCTCACCTTCCTGAACCCTAGCATGGCAATCAAGGCATGTCAAGGTGCTGCAGCGGGATGCATCAAAGACGCATGGAGAGGATTCACTTGCCGCAAGAATAAGATTTTCATATCCATCTCGTATCTTCACCCTCGTTTACTTAATTCAACGAACTTTTCTTATTAATTAACCCCTTTTAAATTTTTATTTTAAAGTTGTGAGAACCCACGTAATTAGACTTAATCGTGTAGCAGTAATCGGTGATTAGCGATGGTTAATCTCGTCTTAGCGGTAAGCTAACGGTAGTGTTGCGATCGTTGTTAAGCATCTAGTTTGCCGTCAGCACGTTGGCTTAGTGGGTTTCTTTTCGCGAGCATTTCATTCATAGCCGGTCGAACCATCATTTCATCATTCCTTCATTCATTTCATTGCATCATCTCATCATTCATTTAATCACATGATTCAGTGCTTGAGTCGTTTGCATTCATCGGTGCAACAGTAGGAGCAAGTCATAAATAATTTTGCATGACAACAGAACATCCTCGATTTTCTAAATCCTTTTTAAATGTGTAAAATAAATTAAAACTATTTTATTTTGATGAGAATTCAAAGTTTGGTTTTGTGGAGAGGTTGAGTTGTTGATACACCCTTTTGGTAGGCTCGGCAGATCCTCCTTTAGCCTATCTCCTTTAGGTTATGTGTGTGTGTGTGTGTATATATATATATATATATATATATATATATATATATATATATATATATATATATATATATATATATATATTCAGTGTCGGAAATGAGCCCCATTTCCATCCCTAATATGGTATTATATGTTCAGGTATTAAGTGAAGCAAAAAAAAAAAGGTTTTGGGGTTAAACGGATAAACACGATACTTCAGGAAAGTAAAATGGACTATTTTGTATATAAAGTACCAATTAGTTTTTTTTGCTACGTCCACCCAACTTTCTATCCCAATTGATTTATGGTCGTCCGATCAAATTAATCCAATTGCACATGTTCTTAGTTGGTCCTGCCGTTCTGCTATCTTGGCCCTCCATTCACCCCATCCAACAGCCTAGATCGCAAGTTGGTCCTACCGATACTTAATTACCTTAATTGCATCAATAATTATAATTACCTAGCATGTGTACCCGCACAATTGCGCTGTTGCTCCTAATATAATCCAGTAAATTACATTATTTACAAAAATAATATGTATTGGTTTTAGCCATAAAATTGTGAAAAATAATCTACAAAGCCATATTGCTTAACTTTTCTAGGATGTGCTCTTTGTTCTTGTTTTCGATTTAACCTGACTACATGACATGTATTGTTCGTGTAGTTGGACATCAATAAAAAAAACGAGGGTGAAGATACAATAGATTCTGAGAAGTACGCCCAGCATTGCACCTCTTAGGTTACGGAAGGTTAAATATATACGATAGATTCTGAGAAGTACTATGTATTGTAGGTAAAGATAACTTGTTGAATTAAGTAAACGAGGATGAAGATACGAGATGGATATGAAAATCTTATTCTTGCGGCAAGTGAATCCCCTCCATGCGTATTTGATGCATCCCGCTGCAGCACCTTGACATGCCTTGATTGCCATGCTGGGGTCCGGGAAGGTGAGAAGGCTGTCGATTTGAGGGATGTGGGGAAGGCTTCCAAATAATTTTTTTTCTTTGAAGTTTGTTACTATCTTATCTTGAATCCTGCTGTCGCCTCTAGATAGTGTAGTAGTGAAAACAGATCGGATAGTTTTCAATCGATTTGGATGAAAATGAATTTGGATTGTGTCGGCTCAGATTTTTCTCGGATAGTTCTTGGATCGGAAACGAATACAGATTTTTTTGTTAGAAACGAATATGAATACGATAGCCCTATTATCCGTCGAATACGAATACAGATTATCCAAAGTATAAAGGGCCGAATATCTGGTATTTCAGCCCAACGGCCCAACCCAGCCGGCCCATCAATCCATCACCATTAGATTTAGGTTTCCTCACTTCTTTCCTTTGTTAGGTCCTATTTGGTATGACTCCAACTCCTAGCTTCATAGTTAGAGTGGGTGAAGCTGTGCCAAATGAAGTTGCTCCACAAATTTTTTGGAGTTGAAGCAACCGGGAGCGGAGTAGCCTATAGTGTAATTTTTGAAAGCAACCTTCCACCAGCTCCCAGCAAGAGCAGCAACTCCCTTATCAAAATGCCCTTGGAGTTGAGGAGCCCACCTTTGCCACTCCACAGAAATCCCTCACCCCCATTGATTCACCCCTCAGTCACCCACATTCTTCCCCATCCCCTCTGTTCTCTCTCTCTTGCCCCTACATCTTCCCCTCCAAACCCTAGGTGCCGCCGGTCGGAGATGCTCACCGCCGACCTAGAGACCCGCGCCGCCGAACTCCCTCACCCCTGGATCCCTCATCGCCGGACTCCCTTGCCACAGATCCCTCGCTGCCGAACTCCATCGCCCCTTGACTCCCTCGCCCCGGATCTCCACGGCAACCCTCGAGTGGCAATCGCAGCGACGAATGGCGACGATCGCGCGGACCTCCTCTGTAACATCCTGATTTTCTAAATCCTTTTTAAATGTGTAAAATAAATTAAAACTATTTTATTTTGATGAGAATTCAAAGTTTGGTTCTGTGGAGAGGTTGAGTTGTTGATACACCCTTGCTGGTAGGCTCAACAGATCCTCCTTTAGCCTATCTCCTTTAGGTTATGTAAGGTTTGGACCTTCTCTGTGGCCTAGACCTCCCCAGTGGTTCCAAAGGATAGACCTCCCCTGGGGCTTGGATCTTTTCTCACCTGGACATACCTTTATGTCCAGGCCGACCTCTTTGAGTTTGGTCACTTTGGACCTCTTTGTTGGTTCAAATCTTTTTGGCTTAGACCTCTTTTCTGTTCAGACTTCTCTTAAGTCTAAACCTCTTGCTGCCTGTGCACCTTTCTATGCCCAGACCTCCTTTCATTCGGACCTCCATGCATTCCAGTGGACCTCTTATGTACCTTCGATACTCCTGAGTTCATTTGAACCCCCTTGGCATTTCTTCTTGGCCGAAAGGACCTCCCTAGGGTTGCTTTGATCCTTGCGAACTCCTGTTGGACCACCTGTCGTGGATTTCTTCCCTAGGACCTCTCTTTCTTGGAACCCCTCCGCATGGACCTCTCTTTCATTTGGATCTGGTGGTCTAGACCTCTTCCTATCTCCAATCCAAAGGTCCAAACCTCCCCGAGCGTTGTTTACCTCTATGGACCTCCCCTTTGTTTTGAATCTAACGGTTTGGACCTCTCCTCACTTCCGATCCGAAGGCCCAGACCTCCCCTGCACGTTTGATCAGTGGTTGTTGGACCTCCCTCTCGGAGATCCAACCGCCCGGACCTCAACTTGTCTTTAGTCTCATCCACAGGACATCTTTGTAGTTCTCTGGACCTCCTGTCCAGACCTCCTTTGTATGTCTGGACCTCCTCAATTTTTAGACCTCCTTGTCCTTTGGGCCTAGGACCTCCTAAGCCCCTTGGACCTCCTTGAGGACCTCTCCTGAGGGGTAAGACCTCCCCTCTTGACCCGACTGTTTCTAAAATGGCTGGCCCCACATGCCAGCCTTGGTCATTCTCATTTCCTCCGCCACATTAATATCTTGGGTATTTAATGCAAGTCTTGTCACATTAAATGCACCCATATACGTGGAGTATACTTTGAATCGGGTCACTTAGCTGTACTCTGACATTTTTATTTGTCCCTTCCCATGGCAACACAAGTTGTCCTTCCTCGTACCTTTTACCTAGGGTGGTAGTGACACCTGCCCTGCCACTCACCTACCCTTGACCTATTTCTATACTTATCCCTGGCACGTATGTGTCTAGTTTTCTTCACCCACTTTGACTATAATCAGTCCAGGGGACTTCACCACATCACAGTTTTCACCTTCGTCATTTTGACTCTCGTTTGGTGGCGTCCCAAGGAAGGCCTTGCTGCTCACGACCTTCCCTCCACCCATTGCTCCTTCCTTGTCTCTGGTAAGTCCTCTGGTGGTCCTCTTCACTTTTGTTTTCGTCACTATATTGACCTGGTCGTGTCCTTCACAGGACCTCCTCTGGTGGACTCTTTTTTCGGGTTTCTATGGCCCTCGTATGAGGACCTCCTCTCTGGATCTTGCCCAAGAACCACTTCCCAGGACCTCTCTGTTGTATTGCTTAAGTCACTCCTTTGGGGTCTTTTGCTAAAGACCACCCTCCTCTGGTAAGCTTAGACCTCCTCCCTAAGAACCTAATCTGAAATTTAGACCTCTCCTGTTGGTTGCGTTTTGGACTTCCTCGGGGGTTCTTTTGGTTTCTTGTTGATCTCAGTTGGATCTTTATTTGAACCTTCTTTGAATTGTTCTTTCATACGTGTAGATCACGAAGACTCCAGGGAGTCTGAGTGTACTGAAGAGGAGGATTCACAGGATAGTGAGCAAGGCAAGTTACACTTTTGATCATATTGCACCCAATAATTCAAATTTATTATGTCATGTTTTAATGTATACTGCATGCCTATTTACACCAAGTTATTTCAATCCCTGTTTTAAATTAATAGTTATGCCGACTTCCTTTGTATGGCCTCTGTTGACTTTGGACTGAACTTGTTGTCACCCTTAGATCAAACTTGGGTCATGCAGTAGTGTGAGCCAAGGTCATTTGAAAAACTTATGCTTAGTCAAGCTTAGACCAAAAGTATTGATTTGGGGAAATCTTTACCAAAATGACCAAAATATTGCTTAAAATGTTTTAACCATGACATTGGGTTATCATGGGAATATGAAAATATTGCTGGGAAAGCAAAGAAAATGAAAATGGAATTGGACTGGGGCGAATTGGTTGGCTTGGCTGGTGCAATGTTTATGTACGGACTTTATCCTAGCTAAGGTGGAGGTCCAGGGGTTTGTGGGAGTCGCCCTAGTCATATGAGGACCGGTCTTTGAGCGACCAATGCCATGCCTATAAGGGGCTATGCCACAAACGTGCAACCACATGTCTCCAGAATGGGGCGTGGGACCTGGCTGAGTAATTTACAAAACTCTACCATATGCTGCTCCATTGGAGGTGTGGGAGGTCTTGTATGGCTAATGGTCTTTTTATGACCTACTGTTCCCACTGGTGCAAGAGGGGGCCTTCCGTCGGATTGTTGTCCATAGGAGAGTGAAACCTTAGCAAGGAAAGGCTGTGGTGGAGTAATGCATTGTAAAGGCCTTGTCATGAACTCTAGACCTCTTACCTTGGGTAGTGAGAGGTGGCATCGACAGATGCCGGATAAACTAGAGGATTCATGTCGTGTGGGTAAAGTGCACAACCTCTGCAGAGTTAAATCTATTCGAATAGCCGTGTCCACGGTCATGGACGTGCTGGCAAAGGCTACTCAGAGTTAGATGTTGGTTTTTGGGTTTTCCAGAAAGGTTTATCAAATCTGTTTTTGGGATTTTATCCCATGGGTTTGGGCAGGGAGCCTATTGTCAGGAGGGTATCCTTTACCAACTTGTTGATGAATGTTATCCAACTGAAAACTTGCTTGGATAAAATGAATTTTAGTTATTAAAGACCTGCTTTGGAACTTAGTAATGGTATTTGAAAGAAAATTGGTTTTGTGCAAATTAACCATATTATGCCATCCTTTGATTATCCATATATGCATGTCATATTGCTAACCCACGGGTGTAACTTGCGAGCACGGTTGTGTGCTCACTCTTGCTCATTACAATCTTTGCCAGGAGAAGACCTTGGTAGTGAGGAAGATCAAAGCGACTAGGTTGTGCCTTCCAGCCAGTTGCCTGTGGCTTGCTGGTGGACCATCGCCTTCTTTTGCTTTTGTGTATTTATGTTTGGCCCAAGGCCACCTTGTAAACAACTCTGTAGATATTTTTACTTAAATAAAGATGCGTTCTGGATGTCACCACCATTGTATTTTTACTGTGAAGATCTAGCCATGATCCTTGGGACTAGCTCGGGATTCACAGGGAACCCTGGAGCAAGCTCGGACCTCTATGTCCTCGCAATGGGATGAACGTGTGAGGTTCTGGGGTGGTCTCGGACCTCCACGACCTCCTCGTTTTTCTCTAACTGTGGCCGTGGCAGGTCCGTGGGTGCTCCCTGGCTCCAAGACCCTCTCGGGTCATATTCTCCTGGACCTCTAGGAGGTCTTGCTGGACCTCCTGGGAGGTCTTGCTGGACTGTCTGAGAGATCCTTTGTGGACCTCTTGGGAGGTCCTGATGGACTTTCCAGAGGTCTTGGAAGACCTCTCGGGTGCCCTAGAGTTGGGTCGTTACAACCGCTCAGTACTCATTCATCCCCCCTTTTTCACCAGACATCCCATTCATCTCCCCCCAGCCGATCCATTCATTCTCCCCCCAACTCCATTAGCAGCAACAAGTCAAGTCCCATTCACATTTCATCACCTTACCTCCACCACCACCATGGCAGCAGCAAGCCAAGGAGCCAAGGTGGCCAGGAGCACGGTGATGCCAAGGCAGGAGGACGATCGGCAGCACCAGCACCATCCTGATCCACCGCCGTCATCACCAACCCAAGCACCATTGACCACCTTGCAGAGCATTGAACCCAAAACCATTTAATCTTCACTCATCAGGTAAAGTCATGGTCTTAGTAAGCTCTAGGTGAGCTCTTACCTGGGTAGCAATCCCCCCCTCTAGTAGCCATTTCCACCCCAGCTCCTCAATTTGTGCCTGCATTCATGCATTAGTAATCCATCAGCAGTTGAGCCATCTATGCATTGTTAGTGGAGCATCTTAGCTTAAGCATTAGAGTAAGGTTTAGAGATAGGGCTACATGCATGCGCCGAGAGGCCAAGCCGCCTTGCCAAAACCCTTAGAACACAGTAGTTTGGGAGTCAGAAGCGGATCGAGTGGTGGCGATTAGCCTTGGCCAGAGAGAGAGGGAACCGACGGTTGGGGAGCGTCGTTGGGGCAGCTTAGACTGGATCTGAAGCGGCGGTGCGGAGTGGCGGCATTGGGCCATGGTTGATGGCGGCGAAGAGGCAAGTAGGCGGACCGAGAGGAGGAGGTTGAGGTGGCCTCGGCGGCGTGAGCGAGCCGAAGCCGTGAGGCGCCAGGCGCGGTGACGCCAGTGGCGGTGTTGCAGCCGCACAATGGCCAAAGGAGGTGTAAGTAGCCGTGTCGGCGGCAGGTCAAGCCGTGAGACGGCGGTGAAGTTGCCAAGAAGCCGGCTGTTGTAGCGCATGAGCAAGCCGGACGGAAGAAGGGGAAAAGTGTTTTGTGAGCTGTGCGTGTGTGGGGGGTTTTGGCTGTGTAGAGAGAGAAGAGAAAGGGGGAGGGGTGTTAGTGTAGGATTAGAAATAAGATTAGGGATAGATTTAGGACTTCAGATTTAGGGCTAATATTAGGAATGGTTAGATTTTAATCTTTTGTTACGATTATTGTCTATTTCAGTAGCATTTGTTAATTAATTGTTGTTAGCTATTTATTCTTGCGATTAATTGTTTTAACCTTGATCTTGTCGAACTAACCAACTCAGAATCAATTTGTGGTATTATTGCTAAATAGTGGTGTAACCATTATTTCTGTTGTTAATAGATTAGCTTGCCTGTGTAGCAATCTCGCTAGTTTTTAGTCGGTCTTGGTGAGCGGTTTAATCTTGTTAAATTAGTTTGTTAAGCGTGAATCTCGGGTTTTCGACCTTAGCGCGATTAGATAGCAGAGCGACTAGTTTGGGGAGTGCTAACTTGGTTGAGATCTCGAAAAAGTTTTATTTAATTAAATTGTGCTAACTTTTAGAAGTCACTAACTTAGGTATCTATTATATCATCCAAAATCAACTACGTATTTACTTATATTATTATTCGTGTTGTCAGATTGCTCGTAAGATCGATCTAGCACCGACGGAGCAATTGATCGAGTTTCACAAGACCGACCTTTCCTACCAATACGAAGGCAAGCAATCCTCTTAAACATGAATATAGTTAATTTAAATGTAAACCGTATCTAGCACTATTATACGTATTGCATCAAAACTGTTTATCAAAACTTAAATAAAATAAATGAGATGAAGATGATTAAGACAAACTTGAATAAAATGAGAATGATGATAGAAAGTGATAAGAGAATATTATGGCTGGTAAAGGGAGCCCTTGGCAGGTAAGAGATGAGGCAAGAAAGTGGGACCCCTTTACATATGGTTAAAATATAAGGACCAACCAACTCTTGCTCGGTCAGATGCCGTAAAATCAGTACTAACCATTTTTCCGTTTTGGCGGGCAGAAAATGCTACCTTGTTACGTGACTATGCTCTCCACAATAGGTAAATTATATATATGTGTGAGTATGATGGAGGAACCCAGGACCGGTAGGAGAAGTCCAGAAGTGGGGGATCCAAGGCGCTATAGTGCTAAGGTGGAGTGTTGAGTGCAGACAGAAGCTGGCTCAACCAACAATACCAGAACTCGGTGGGTGACGAGGTCAACACCGATGGAAAGTAATGGGTGGAGAAATTAATTCACGTAACCTGGAAAACGTTCTGTATTCTGATCTCGAAACTGCATCAAAGGAAATGCGGTGGACCCTGTTCATAGAGAGTTCAGAATAGCTATAGGTAAAGTGGTACAAAGCCTGCGCAGTGCTAAATAAAACCATGAATTCATGCCAGTCTCCAGGATTGGAGTCTACGGGAACCACAGGGGGTCTATCTTCTCTCCGAGTAACTAGTAGTGTTTTCAGTACTAAAATCTGTCACTTAATTGTTTTAATGATCTATTTTCAGAATGAGATGACTTAGAAATTGTGATAACAAACAGAGATAGTTCATTCAGTGCATCCTTTGCTATTAATGCTTGTTGAGTACACTCGTGTACTCAACCTTATTAGTATTCTCCTTTGTAGATCCTAGTCCGGCCGGGAACTATCCCGAGTGGGACGAAGGACATGCAGGTATCAATGCAACTGCAGGAAGAAAACGGCAATGATTGCAAGAACCAGGATGAGATGGGAAAAATTTCAACAAATGGGGCGAGTGGAAGATTGTTGGGGCGAGGAAGGGCAAGCGAAGGGAGGTGGTACCATTTTTCGCAGTTGTAAATTACTATTTGTAAGAACTGTAGCCTTGCGTGGTTAACTGGAATAAGAAAAAGTACAGTTTCTATCTTATTGTTCTACTACGTAACTCTGGTAAGGGCTTACTATTCGTTGGAGCAGTGTTCTACTGAGCAAACGAATAGTAATTCGTATGCCTAAGTGTGATTACCCCTGGGGTAATGACACGGGGCGTCACAGGTGGTATCAGAGCAATAAGATCGGACCACGCTAATAAAATAGAAACTGTAGTAGGAACTTAGGTGTGCTTTTCTCGCTTGCTATATTGCACTAATTACTTTGTTAACTCTCATCTCAATATCAATTTCTATTCCTGTCCCATTTCAGAAGTATTATGTTAAAAAGCTTACCTCTTCTTAATGTGACAGCCTGCTAACGTAGAACCATCCCTTCGTAGGAGGTTTAGGTTAAGTCTTCCGACCGAGAGAGTATGAGGGAAACGTGTGTTTCGTCATAGGATCTGTGTGATTAATTTCTGCCAAATAACCTGTCAGGCTAGCAATTCAACCCAGGATAGAAGGCTTGAGATTATAGGTGATGGGGTACCAATATAAGATCATAAGTTTCATGCCGAGGGCTAGAGGCATGTAGTAGAATTCTGTTATGGACCTGCTTTTCCAATTTTTGGATAAGTCCAGACCATACCCGTTAGCTTTCTCATCTCTTCATCTTTATAACCAAAATGACGCTTCAGCTTCTCAAGTAAATCTGTAACTACTTAAAGAAAATAAAGATAATGGCTGACGGTGTAAAAAGATGTATTATCCCATTTCTGCACTTCAGTTTTCCCGGACGAGTGGTCTGTGACACTCCAAGCGTGTAGCTCTGGCGTACCCAGGAGCGAAGTCCTGGGCATACTCAGGAATGAGCCCTGAGCGTCTCCCAACACGTAGTTGGGCGGTCTCGAGAACGGGATCTCGAGCGTACCTGGGCGTGTGGATCCAGAGTAATGTAGGTCGCACTCAGAGGCAAGCTCTGAGCGGTCCCAAACACGTGGTTTGGACGGTCTTGAGAACGGGATCTCAAGCGTGAATGAGCACGAGAGACTCAGGTAGTGTAGGATTTGGATCTTTTTGCAATCTCTATGTTTCTTGGTGTTATTCGATTATATGCGTATGGCTTAATCAAACCAAACCGCAGCGTAACTCTGTCAGATAAATACAATCACTTCTCCTCTACCGCAAGCTGCTGCTGAATCGTGAAGAACTAATACCCCAAGTATAACAACTAATGCACCCTTCTCTTATCATCTTTTCCCCCTCAGGATGGAAGGTCAAGGAAATGAAGGTCAAGGACTGGGACTAAGGTCGGGTTTACCACCGCAGGGCACACCAACAGAAAATCCACCAGCAGACCTTAGCACGTCAGCGTCTGGCCAATCTAGAACAAGCACAATACCAGCAACCAGCCATCTCTGTTCACCACCTACCCATGGACCCCATCCAAGTATACCACAACAACCACCACCCGATATGAACCACTCGGGCCAAGAATTTTCAACTCATTCTTCCAGAACTCCATAGCCCAGCCGCAGCCTGTTGCTATAGCTCGTAGTTGTGCAAAGTGTAGGGGGTCGTCACCAGACAAAGGATAGCGTTATTATTGAATATCAGATTAAAGGATTACACGATTATGGATATAGGATTATTAGAAACACATTGTTGGGGGGTATTAGATTGTAGAAATAAATTATTATTGGATACTGGAGTAATAAATTGTTGGATGTGGGATCGTAGAAATAGATAATTGTTGGATACTGGATGTTGGATCATAACCATACATTATTATTGGATTATTGGATGTTAGACTAAATGAATGTTGAATTATGGAAATAGATTGTTGTGGATATTGGATCAAGGGACATTGGATTAGTAGGAGTACATGATTACTGGGTAATTGGATTATTATTGGATATAGAAATAAATGCTGGCTATTGGATTATAGGAATGCATTTGTTGGATTATTGGAGTTAGGGATATTGGGTTATGGGAAAGATTGTTGTTGAAGATTGGATTGTGAGATTACATAATTGTCGGAGTTGGATTATTGGATTTCATCATTATTGGATCATAGGATTATATCATGATTTGACTATCAGAATTATATTATCATTGGATTATAGAAATACCCCTGTTGGATACTAGAATATGTTAATATTGGATTATAGAAGTATATCTTTGTTGGAGTATAGAAATAAATCTTGGTTAGATTATATAAACGCACCTTGGCAGATTTAAATGGAATTTGGTAATTATTGGTGAGTTAGTATTGAGAAATTGATCCAGTAAGGGCAGTGATTGAAATGCGAAACGGTTGGATTTTCATAGCAATATCTAATGTTAAATTTTGGTAAATTAGTTAAATCACGATATATGAGTAAACTTTGTGGGGCTAATTGAATAATTTGGTTAAGTTGGATCTATTGGGTATAATTAGATAAGGGAATGGGGTTTAGATGTATTGTTAGTGATCGTGGGAAATCTTGTATTGATAATCTGATCGGGTTAGATAATGAATAAATGATGAGATTGGATTAGTATAGTAAGTTATGATTGGAATTCAGGTGTATTGGTTGAACTATAAATAATTGATGAAGTTGGTAGAATTAAGGGATTAATAGCGCTTGGTTATTTTTTGTTGTCGGTGGACTAAAGTAAGCAATGATATGGTTGATCAAGGAGCATAATAGATTGAGTGGGAAAGTACGATTCTAATATGGGTGCTTTGACGAAATTAATCCTAGAAATGACAGCAGGATCGAAAATTGGAAAGCTTAATCAAAGGTTCAATTATGGTTTAAAATGATGGCTGTGATATTGTTTTGACCATAGAAATTCCAGCAAATGATTTAACTCGGAAGACAATAAAAAGTTGGATTAGACTTGGGCTAAATGAATATGTGAATGATGCAAGTTGATGCACACAATCAATTCGTTGCTATGATTGAGATCGGATCTTATTGGAAACAACCCAAGTCAATTAGGAATCGGGCTTCAAGCTGCATCCTGCTTTTAGCAGCTGCAAACCACCCAAGGTGGCACGGGCCATGCCATCGCCTGCCACTAAGCAACACTCCCAGTTTGCAGATGACCTCCTAATAAGTTAGTAGCTTACCTTCAAGTCACCCTTATACAGTTACACATCAATTCGCCACTATACCAGCATCGCATTACATGTTGGAAAGCCCGACCGGACCCAACTGCAACACCTCGGAATCAGATCCAACAAGAAGACCGGAAGAAAAGAAACATGACTACACATTTGTGCGGAGCACAAGGAAAGAGTCACTCCGTCAGTAAAGCCGCGTCAAAGAAGAGCAACACGAAGTCTGCCCCATCAACCCCCCTCAGGAGAGATTTCAATTTCGGGGACGAAATTTTTCCAAGGGGAGTAGGATGTGAGAACCCGCGTAATTAGACTTAATCGCGTAGCAGTAATCGGTGATTAGCGATGGTTAATCTCGTCTTAGCGGTAAGCTAACGGTAGTGTTGCGATCGTTGTTAAGCATCTAGTTTGCCGTCAGCACGTTGGTTTAGTGGGTTTCGTTTCGCGAGCTTTTCATTCATAGTCGATCGAACCATCATTTCATCATTCCTTCATTCATTTCATTGCATCATCTCATCATTCATTTAATCGCATCATTCAGTGCTTGAATCGTTTGCATTCATCAGTGCAACAGTAGCAGCAAGTCATAAATAATTTTGCATTTCCATTCTCATTTGATAAGTAAACCAACAATTACATCGTTTACAGTAGAGTAGTACATCAATCATTTTTTAGCATTGTAGTATTCAAATTGACCGCATTGCATAGCAGCTCAGTACTCATTCATCCCCCCTTTTTCACCAGACATCCCATTCATCTCCCCCAGCCGATCCATTCATTCCCCCCAACTCCATTAGCAGCAACAAGTCAAGTCCCATTCACATTTCATCACCTTACCTCCACCACCACCATGGCAGCAGCAAGCCAAGGAGCCAAGGTGGCCAGGAGCACGGCGACGCCAAGGCAGGAGGACGATCGGCAGCACCAGCACCATCCCGATCCACCGCCATCATCACCAACCCAAGCACCATCGACCACCTTGCAGAGAATTGAACCCAAAACCATTTTAATCTTCACTCATCAGGTAAAGTCATGGTCTTAGTAAGCTCTAGGTGAGCTCTTACCTAGGTAGCAATCCCCCCTCCAGTAGCCATTTCCACCCCAGCTCTTCAATCTGTGCCTGCATTCATGCATCAGTAATCCATCAGCAGTTGAGCCATCTATGCATTGTTAGTGGAGCATCTTAGCTTAAGCATTAGAGTAAGGTTTAGAGAGAGGGCTTTCTGTGCATGGCGCCGGCGGCCTAGAGGCCGAGCCGGCCTTGCCAAAACCCTTAGAACCTGTAGTTTGGGAGATGTAGGCGACCGAGTGGCGGTGCTGGCCTTCGGCCGCGCCGGGAGGAGAGGGAACCGACGGTTGGGGAGCGTCGTTGGGGCAGCTTAGACTGGATCTAGAGCGGCGGTGTGGAGCGGGCGGCCGGCCGCATGATTGATGGCGGCGGAAGGGGCGTAGGCCGGACCGAGAGGAGGAGGTTGAGGCAAGATCGGCGGCGTGAGCCGAGTCGAGCTGGGCGCCAGGCGGCGACGCCAGTGGCGGTGCGGCGAAAGAAGGCCAAAGCGGAGGTGTAGGCGGGCCGTGTCAGTAACACGAGGAGACTCCGGCGGGGCGGTGGTGGCGCCGGCAGGGCGGCGGTTATGCGAGGGCGCCGACCGACCGAGGGCGGCGCTGGTCGTGGATTGATTGGCGGCGTGGCCGTGCCGCCGGCCGGGATCGGTAGGCTCTGCCACGCCGACGGATCGGCGACGGTGGGCTAAGACCCTCAAAGCGGTGGTGTTTGGAGAGAGAGAAAGAGAGAGAGAGAGATGTGTGGGGAAGTGAGGAGGTGATGTTGGGGAAGAAGGGGAAAAGTGTTTTGTGAGCTGTGCGTGTGTGTGTGTGTGTGGTTTTGGCCGACTGTGTAGAGAGAGAAGAGAGAGGGGGAGAGGGGTGTTAGTGTAGGATTAGAAATAAGATTAGGGATAGATTTAGGACTTTAGATTTACGGGTAATATTAGGAATGGTTAGATTTTAATCTTTTGTTGCGATTATTGTCTATTTCGGTAGTATTTGCTAATTAATAGTTGTTAGCTGTTTATTCTTGCGATTAATTGTTTTAACCTGGATCTTGTCGAGCTAACCAACTCAGAATCAATTTGTGGTATTATTGCTAAATAGTGGTGTAACCATTATTTCTGTTGTTAATAGATTAGCTTGCCTATGTAGCAATCTTGCTAGTTTTTAGTCGGGCTTGGCGAGCGGTTTAATCTTGTTAAATTAGTTTGTTAAGCGTGAATCTCGGGTTTTCGACCTTAGCGTGATTAGATAGTAGAGCGACTAGTTTGGGGAGTGCTAACTTGGTTGAGATCTCGAAAAAGTTTTATTTAATTAAATTGTGCTAATTTTTAGAAGTCACTAACTTAGGTATCTATTATATCATCCAAAATCAACTACGTATTTACTTATATTATTATTCGTGTTGTCAGATTACTCTGAAGGCGATCCAAAGACCGACGGGAGCAAATGATCGAGTTTCACAAGACCGAGCCTTTCCTACCAATACGAAGGCAAGCAATCCTCTTGAACATGAATATAGTTAATTTAAATGTAAACCGTATCTTGCACTATTATACGTATTGCATCAAAACTGTTTCTCAAAACTTAAATAAAATAAATGAGATGAAGATGATTAAGATGAACTTGAATAAAATGAGAATGATGAATGAGATGAGAATGATGACAGAAAGTGATAAGAGAATATTATGACTGGTAAAGGGGGCTTTTGGCAGGTAAGAGATGAGGCAAGAAAGTGGGACCCCTTTACATATGGTTAAAATATAAGGACCAACCAAATCTTGCTCGGTCAGATGCTGTAAAATCAATACCAACCATTTTCTCGTTTCGGCGGGCAGAAAATGCTACCTTGTTACATGACTATGCTCTCCACAATAGGTAAATTATATATATATGTGTGAGTGTGATGGAGGAACCCAGGACCGGTAGGAGAAGTCCGGAAGTGGGGGGGTCCAAGGCGCTATAGCGCTAAGGTGGAGTGTTGAGTGCAGACAGAAGCTAGCTCAACCAACATTACCAGAACTCGGTGGGTGACGAGGTCAACACCGACGGAAAGTAATGGGTGGAGAAATTAATTCACGAACTTGAAAACGCTCAGATTCTCGATCTCAAACCGCATCAAAGGAAATGCGGTGGACCCTGTTCATAGAGAGTTCAGAATAGCTATGGGTAAAGTGGTACAAAGCCTGCGCAGTGCTAAATAAAACCATGAATTCATGCTAATCTCCAGGATTGGAGTCTACAGGAACCACAGGGGGTCTATCTTCTCTCTGAGTAACTAGTAGTGTTTTCATTACTAAAATCTGCCACTTAATTGTTTTAATGATCTATTTTCAGAATGAGATGACTTAGAAATTGTAATAACAAACAGAGATAGTTCATTCAGTGCATCCTTTGCTATTAATGCTTGCTGAGTACACTCGTGTACTCAACCTTGTTAGTATTCTCCTTTGTAGATCCTAGTCCGACCGGGAACTATCCCAAGTGGGACGAATGACATGTAGGTATCGATGCAACTGCAGGAGGAAAACGGCAATGACTGCGAGGACCAGGATGAGATGGGAAATTTTTCAACAAATGGGGCGAGTGGAAGATTGTTGGGGCGAGGAAGGGCAAGCGAAGGGAGGTGGTACCATTTTCCGCAGTTGTAAATTACTATTTGTAAGAACTGTAGCCTTGCGTGGTTAACTGGAATAAAAAAATACAGTTTCTATCTTATTGTTCTGATGCGTAACTCTGGTAAGGGCTTACTATTCGTTAGAGCAGTGTTTTACTGAGCAAACGAATAGTAATCCGTATGCCTAAGTGTGATTACTCCTAGGGTAATGACACGGGGCGTCACAAAAGTTAACCCCCGGCACACTTTATTTCCAATTCTGATCCCTTTGGTCACGCCACCACCCGTGGCGTGACAAACCAACGCTGTCACGTCATAGGATAAGTCCGCAAAATAGCACTTTTGGTCACGCCACTGGTCGTGGCGTGACCAAACAACACTGTCACACCATGGGTGATGACGTGACAAGAGCATGCTCCAGCGTGACAACGTTGTTTTGTCACACCACGGGTGGTGGCTTGACCAAAGAGGTTAGAATTGGAAATAAAATGCGTTGGGGGTTAACTTTAAAATAAAATTTTAAAAAAGATTAATTAATAAAAAAATTCTAATTCAACAAGTTATCTTTACCTACAATGCATAGTACTTCTCAGAATCTATTGTATATATTTAACCTTTCCGTAACCTAAGAGGTGCAATGCTGGGCGAACTTCTCAGAATCTATTCTATCTTCACCCTCGTTTTTTTTCCCTTGATGTCCAACTACACGAACAATACATGTCATGTAGTCAGGTTAAATCGAAAACAAGAACAAAGAGCACATCCTAGAAAAGTTAAGCAATATGGTTTTGTAGATTATTTTTCACAATTTTATGGCTAAAACCAATACATATTATTTTTGTAAATAGTGTAATTTACTGGATTATATTAGGAGCAACAGTGCAATTATGCGGGTACTCATGCTAGCTAATTATAATTATTGATGCAATTAAGGTAATTAAGTCTCGGTAGGACCAACTTGCGATCTAGGCCGTTGGATGCGGTGAATGGAGGGCCAAGATAGCAGAACGGCAGGACCAACTAAGAACATGTGCAATTGGATTAATTTGATCGGTCGACCATAAATCAATTGGGACAGAAAGTTGGGTGGATGTAGCAAAAAAAAAACTAATTGGTACTTTATATAAAAAATAGTCCATTTTACTTTCCTGAAGTATTGTATTTATCCGTTTAAGCCCAGAACCTTTTTTTTCGCTTCACTTAATACCTGAATATATAATACCATATTAGGGATGGAAATGGGGCTCATTTCCCAACTCTGAATTCCTCTATTAGGGATGAGGGAACTCCTTTCCCGTGGGGATAGGAACAGGGTTAATATCAATCCCTCCACCCTAAAACCCGTTCCCCATGAGGACCCGGTAAATCATATTAGAGGTGGGTCTTTCGATATATATATAGCTCATATACCCTCTCACAAATCGTTGATCTAGGCACTATGTGATGGTGTTGTATTTTTATTTTCACTTTGTAATGAGTTTATACATTTTTTACTAATTTAATCATCATATTGTTGTTGATTATGATTAGTTTCTAACTAGTGCACTTACTTATTACCGGGTAACGACCCCATTCCCCATCGGGGCGGGGAACGGGAGGCACTCCCCATGTCAGTGTCACATAGCCTTCTTCATTGTTGAGATAGAGAACACGAAGAGAGAGGGGCGGCTCGGGTAGCATACGTCGGCGGCGATGGGATGGCGACGAAGCTCAGGGAATAGGATAAATGGGTTGAGTACGGCGAGGCAAAGCTTATGGTGGTGGCGACTTGGGGAGAGGCTAGCCGAAGACAAGCCGGTGTCGAGTGGGGTGGCGGCGGCGTTCCATGCATACATGGCGGTGGCTTCACGGTGGACGAGAAGAGGAAATGAGCACATCAATATGATGAGGAAGAGCAGGAGGTGCTCGTCTACGAGTTAATTGGACGGAAGTTCAACGAAGGCAACAGACGGCAGCAGCGAAGTTGGCCGGAGGCGGAGAAGAAGAAGTGGCCAATTCGTGCAGCTTCTAGGAAATAAATCCAATTAATTTTGGGTATTACATGATTTGGTGGTGGAACACATTTTGACGCGAGAGATACTCAGCGAATCTCACCGGATTGCGAGATCGAGTTGGTGTAGGGGAGCTCGGCGTCAGTCGTAGTGGCAGGTCGCGGGTGGTGGTGGCGGTGGCGGCGCGGTGAGAAGCAAGGTCAAGGGCGTGAAGGCTTGGTGGTTGCAGCCTTGGTTTGGCTCGGGTGTGGAGCTGAGGAGCTGAGAGAGAGAGAGAGTTGAAGTGGAGAAGAGAGATAGAGGGAGGGGGTGGAACCGTGGAAGAGGAAGAAGAAGATGCAAAGGCTAAAATCTCGTGTGGCCAAATCTGATGGCTATGGTGATTTTGACGGTGATTTGATGGACTGCTAACATGGCAAAACTGGGTGACATGATGGTCACGTGGGCAAAACCACTCTCACAACCAGCCTCAGGGGTATAGTGATCCGGTATTAAAAGTCAGATTAACTATTTTTAAGTCGTCTGAAATTTTATTAAGTTTAAGTCAATTCTTGTGACCATTAGATTTGTGTAGAGATTGATGTGTCATATGATTGTATATTGATCCAATAGAGAGAAAAACGTGACTTATGTTTAAGGAAATTTCAATCACCTTATGAATAGACAGTCTCATTAGAAGTTAGGGATTAAATAAACCAAATAAAAGTTCACGGTGTTAAACAAAGAAATACAATACTTCTAGAGAGTAAAATAGACTTTTTTTGTAAATATGGTGCTTAGCATGTGTTTCTACTTTCTAGGCCTGGTGCCTACCTCCCAAGCCAGGTGAATCGATGACATCTCTTGTCCTGGTAACCTGTACATTTGCAACAGTTCCATTACACATTCACCTGAACATCAGCAAGTTCACAGTCATCAGCTCTGCCGAGCTCCATTTGAGTAGTTTGTCAGTTTGGAACTCACCAACATCTACCAACATGCCGATAAACCTTGTGGCTCTGAAAAAAGAGAGGATGCAGCCAATGTCCTGCTGCTTAAAACCTCGAATAGCTGAATAACATACTACTAGCGTCTAGTGCATGCGAAAGGATCAACCCATCGGCAGAAATGTTTGGGCCTTTAGGCATGTACAATGGGTTGGCGTCAGTCGTCTGTAATCAATGCTACATAAGATTTTTGATGATGTGAATAAGAGAGAACAAGGAGAAAGAAAGAAGCCATCTGGCATGGAACAAACGGTCTATAAGGCTCTTATAGATGTTTTTTTTTTTGCTGTAGTATACATGACATCTGTACAAAATACATCAAAAGGTTATTGTCTATTTAAAGGCGACTATATACTGTCAGAGGCGAGTATTGTTCTTACCTTTTGTCAAGTGCACGCGTTTCCGAGCATCAAAAGGTGATTGTGTATTTAAAGGCGACTATATACTGTCAGAGGATGGTCAGGTGAAAATTTTGGATTCTTTGTGCATTCTTGGCCACTAACCATCAAATTCTTACTAATATTAGCATTTGTTTCCGACATGCAGATAGAAATGGCACTCCTATATCCAGGGCATCGGTACACACTCGTAAGGATGCGCATTAGGTATTTCGACTTAACGTTTGCCTGGATTTTGATGATTTTAGTCTGTTTCTAATATTTGTAATTTACACCGACGTTTTGCTGCAGGCTTAGAAGCACTACAGTTGGTGCAAATAATAGGTTGGATGTCTTAAAGATCCTAACCACCGGGGTGAATGCAACTGAGCTGAGAAACTGGAAAGGTAACTTGTGGAGAGCTGGGAAGAGGATGAGACGCGTGACCCTGATGTACCTGCTGTTTCCCACAGCAGGGGTTTGACGCCATTCGTGTTTGTTCCATTTGAGCAGGTATGGCCTATGATCTCTACCGCTAGGTGAATGTTATGCTATTTCATTGACATTCAAATTATATATAGTGAAAAACAGGTAAGCATGTCTTTAGAGGGGCTGATTGGAGCTTGCAATCAACTTTTAATCCATGTTCCCATAGGCCATAGATAGTAGAAAGAACTGAGTCAACTGACCAAGCACATTGCGTAAATTGCTCAGGCTGATACTTCGGTGCTAAACCTACCAGTGGAGAAGATGGATTACTTTTTCCCTGGGTGAGCTCCTCATTGTGATGATGAAGATGGAGATGATCGACGATTTCATTCCAGGCTAAGCTCCTGTTACTAAGAAAAATATGTGCATACACAGTCCATGTTTTATTTCTTATTCAGGTTGCTTGCGTACTGTTTTTGTGTGAATAACATGCTATGTATGTTGATGCTTGAAAACGGGGCAGAAAATTTAGTGGAATCATCTCTCTGCAGCAACAACGGTCTGTAATTACGGATATCTATCGTTGTAAACTCTGAATCTGGCTAATGATATAATGGAACCTGTCACTGTTTCGCAGCAAATAATGCAATATGGTTTTCGTGCATTGGTCAGCATATGTGCATCAAAATACTTGATCAGTTGATTGCTGAATAATCATGATTTAATAGCTGAAATGTGCTGGCTATTCGTACATCTCTTTCCAAATGCTGACCCTGCGATTAGTCTAAGTGTTCATCCAATATTAACATGAGATTGAGAATAGTAAAAGTACAGGCTTGAGACCTGAACCGCGAGTCACAACTGTGCTCTGGCCTACTGATGCTTTTATTGCATTGCCAGAATAGAACATGTACAAATATGTAGAGCTGCTTTTTTAAAAAGATTTAGAGCTCCTCCTGTTGAAACCTCTGTTTTGCACATCAAATGGTTTTTTTTTGAGGGACACACAAGATGAACAACATTTGTCCACCGGTATCATCCGCGATGTAGGCCTTCCAAGAGACATAATATGGCGCACTTCGATCAGCTGGATAGCTGTTTATTTATAGCTGTTTATTTAGTAGTTGAGAGCATGACTTTGAGTGAGTGAATATATGCTTCTTCTACATGCTGCTGGGTCTGGATTCTTTGAGAGCATACTCCTTCCACGCCGGATTGCGAGGAAATAGTGTTAGAAATACGAGCAACCCCCCTGCCCCGCGCCGAAGGAACCGAGAGCCCCTTTTTTTACGCAGATGGAGCTTGTTACAGAAGTGGTCATAAACTGAATATTTTAGAAACGCATAAGCTAAATTTTATCCTAAAAAAGACTAAATTTACTTAACTTAGAATGTGACAGCGAAAAATTATACTTGCTGAGATGAGTGTACCAAAGCAGTAGAGCCAACAAAGCAGACACTTTTTTTTATAGAAAGGAAGTAACAACTTAGTATAAGAACATTTGCCAATTAGGACTTGCTCTTCCCTTCTGCTGTAGATAAATCAGAGGAATTCTTCTAGCAATCAAGAACATTTGCCAATTAGTTCTACTCATCAATTGCCGTGAATTCTCTAAAGCATCAAGAACTAGAGGAATTCTCCTAGCAATCAAGCAACAGGAGCTGATTTGGCCTCGGGGAGGCCGGGGTGGAGGGAGGGAGGGAAGAGCAGAGAAGAGAAGAGAGATACAGAGATGTAGGAGCAGGTGGGGACGACAGCCATGCTGTGCCGCCATGCGTGGCGTGGGGAGGCGTGCAGAGGCGCCATGAGGCCCCTCCGCTGCTGCCCCGCACGTGCACGTGTGCACCATGTCCATCGCCATCAGCCCGCCCAGCGGCCGCCACCATAGGGCGCTGGCTGGAGGAGGAGGCGATCGAGGAAGGCCTCTCCGTCGGGCGCCTCGAACCTCCGCCTCCCTCCACACGATGCTCTCCGCCGCCTCCGCCGGGCGTCGCCCTCCTCCGCCATCGCCCACACTCACGATGGTGCTCTGTTTTTTCTCCTGTTTCCTGCGAACTTGATGGTAGGGAAACAAACGGTTTCAGATAAAGACGCCACTCTTAGCCCGGTTGAAGCACGGTACACGGACTACTATCTAAACGGCCGTGTCAGCCTGATCCGATGTACTATATCACGTAACCGGTCCGTGTCTAAATGGACGTGCTGTGTTGGGCAGACAGTTTGTCTATTTGACCATCTCTTGTTGCAGATAGCCCAAGGCTGGGTTACCAATTTGGACATGAAGCAGTACGTGGCTTCGTTTGATTAGCCCGCGAAATATTGATTAGTTAGGGCATTAGACGGGGAGTTAATTTGGTCAAAGCCTTTCAATTCCATTAACGCCAGATTAAGTTAACTTATCAGACAGAAGAAATAAGCAAACCTACAACATACACCGTCCGGAGTTGTCTTTTTCCCCTACTGTTAACCTAGCTAACCCACCTGATCTGGCAATGCAGTATTTTAAATAAATATATACGTTTAAATTGAATGATATGCTAAACATATACCACATGTATATAAAAGAAATCAGCAATGAGCTCAAAAATTTAAAATGGATAGTTGCTCTCAGAAGGCTAGTTGCATAAGACACAGTCTTTGCCATCACAGTCCTTTAGTCTAAACCCCTAACAAATTGGATAAGAAAACTAGAATTAAGATTTTTGAGCTCTAATCAATGCTTTACTAGATTGACAGAATAATCACATGCATAAGAAGTTCAAACTATTACTCTCTGCCAGCCAAAGATCACCAAGAATCACAAATACCCACTACTGTAGTTTACAGAAGATTATAACAATAATCTTTGAATTCATTACTTCAAGATATAACCCAACAGCCCTTTAATGAATTCACAGGGAAAAACACAGATTCAAGAGATCAGTTAAAGCACTACAGAAGTACCAGCACTTCTAAATACAATATGACAGCAGCAAGCAAACCTCTTCTAGAGCTGAATCTTATCAAATTTCAGTTTTAGACTAATATCATCACTGAGCATGTTAACCGAGCCTGCAAACCCACTTTGATATATCCCTCAGTGCATGAATCAAATACAATTACAGAATTTGAAGCCAATCCAGCACACAAATATATACAATCAAAGTGATATGCCAAAGGACTGCAAAAATACTCACAGAGCCGGTGGTATTTAAAACCACCGTGATGAACAAGGCAAGGAACGTCTAACAGACGATGTCCCAGAAAAACTATTGCCTCGCAAATCCGTGCAAAAGACGAAGTATTCGGAGATACAATGCCCCTCTTTGCATTTCGGAACCCACCTAATAACAAAGGCGAGGAACAAAATTAAAGCCGCACAAGACCCACCACGAGATGCCCTGGCCAAGAATACCTCAAAGCAAGAGATCAACATAGATTAGAAGGAACCACACCGAGTCAATCTCTAGTCTCAATCAAATCAGCCAGGAGCCAGTTAAGCCCAAAAACAACACAATATGACCCAAATACTCTCATAGCACAATCGTTAGGATAGTTCAAGAGAGAAATCTAAGTATGCTGGGTTGAAAAAGGAGCAAAACCCTTACTATCGATCAAGATTTTCCTCACCGGCGGCGCCCTCACAAACCCTAGATTGAAAATCCCCAATCGTGTAACCGACCAGACTAGAGATTCACTCACCCAGATGTCCTTCCAATCCAGATTACAAGATGAAGGGGCCACTTTAAGGAGAAGGAGGAGAGATCTCCACCCACCCACGACGTGGCCAACGAAAGGTGAAAGAATCGCCCTTATCTCCGCCTGCGCCGCCGAGGAGAAGAGTGGAAGTCCAACCGAGCTGGTTTTTCACAGGATAAGACTAAGCCGACACCTTTTCACCACCTCTATTCCAATTACAAGTGGGCCCTACACCCCTTATCCTCTTCCCATTTCTTTCCCTTATCTCAAATGATAAATTACCAAAAGGACCTCATAATACAACACTATCTCACGCGTACGCATTGCGACACGCGTGCCTGTCAGGACGCATTTTTGTGGGGGCCCACGGTGCGGTCGCGTTGTTTTTCTGTGTCGCACGGTTGAATTCGGGCAATTAATGCGCACAAAGGTTTTGTGGTTTGTTTCCGTTTATTTTTTCTGGACACAGGAGGTAGCAACTAGCAAGTGCGTGGTCCATCGACTAATTATGGTGCTTATACTTCGTCGCTTTTCTTCTTCGGTTTGGACTTGAAAATTCGTATCGTCAATCTATGCTAAATTCAACTTGAAAGGTTTGAGGACTTTCAAAGTCAAAAAATAGTGTTTTTTGTGAACTTTCAAAGTAAAAAAAATAGGGTTCAGATCTGTGCATTCTATATATATGCATCTTGCTTAGTTCATACTGTGGGTTCAGATTGATAAAAATGAATGGGGATGGTGGGTTTGGTTAATGCTCTTTGATGGATACTGAGGGTTATTATGTCGGTTCTAGCTTTGTGTTTGGTTGACTTACATTGGATGTGGTTCGGATGGGGCTTGGCTGCA
This sequence comes from Phyllostachys edulis, assembly GCA_036346405.1. NCBI lineage: Eukaryota > Viridiplantae > Streptophyta > Magnoliopsida > Poales > Poaceae > Phyllostachys > Phyllostachys edulis. The sequence continues at coordinate 39,689,710 of CM070551.1, read as the reverse complement.
ATTAACTTTTCAGATTTGTAAAGGTTTAGGCTTGGTGTGTATTGTATTCAAAACAAGATCAAATGAGTCAAAACTACTACAACACCTCTTCACTTGCTCTCGCCATTCATTTAACCTTTGTACGTGTAATCGTGTTCATGCCGATCAAGTTCTCCTACCTGCGCCCCTGTATGTCCTACCATTCCATTCATAATCTCTTCTCTATAAAGTCTCCAAGCAAAGGTTGCTTGTGCCATTAAAACCAAGATTATATATATATATATATATATATATATATATATATATATATATATATATATATATATATATATATATATATATATATATATATATATATACATATATATATATATATATGTATATATATATATATACATATACATATACATATACATATATAGGTATATATATATATATATATATATATATATATATATATATATATATATATATATATATATTGTTTAGTCTGACCACTTTTGGGGTCATCCACGCAAAGATGAGAAGGATGAGACAAGAGCTACTGCAACCTCATTGAGCCCCTGCAAGTTTAAAAAGTATGGATGCAAGGAGATCATTAGACATCCAATTACCCGGATGTTGTCGATAGTAATTGGACGCCGCTATGTTCGTAAAGTGATGTGGACGCAGAGGTATTCTCGACTAGGAAGTGGCATCATCTATCAAGAATCAAAGAATTGTTGAGCATGTAATCGTCTTTAAACTCAACAAGAACACCAAGCAAACTGTATGACGATCCCCAAAAGTGACTGAGAGAGATTAATAATATATATATATATATATATATATATATATATATATATATATATATATATATATATATATATATATCTATGTATGTATGTATATGTATGTATGTATATATATATATGTATGTATGTATGTATATATATATATGTATGTATGTATATATATATATATATATATATATATATATATATATATATATATGTATATATATATATATATATATATATGTATGTATATATACATATACATACATACATATATATATACATATACATACATATATATACATACATACACATATATATAGAGAATGGCACAAGTGTACCAATGCTAGGGCTTTATAGAGAAATATCACAGACGCTTCCAACCACAAACCGTCTGTGATAGGTTCTATCATCACGAGGCGGTTCTCGCTAATAACCGTCAGTAAAGTATGCATCATAGACGGTTTCAAACCATCTGTGATGATCTCATGTCATCATCGACCCATAAACTCAAACGGCCATTTAAACCGCGTGATGACGTTTTGAACCGCTCTGTGAATACCTTTTTCGCAGAGAGGCAAGGTATGATGGCGGAGGAGGAAGGGCTACGGCGGCGGCTCTTCTCGACGGCGGGGAAGAAGAGGGGACGTGGGGGAAGAAGTAGACGGGGTTGGGGGGCGCACGGTGACGCGTTCACCTGGGGGAGAGGCTCACCGGAGGTGCTGGACGGCGGTGAGGCTGCATGGTTGGAAATGGGAGCTGAGCGCCTGCTTTTCTTTCGGAAGACTCGTCGTGAGGGAGGGGGAGACGAGGAAGGGAGGCGCAAGAGGATGCTTGAGGGCGGCCGAGGTGGCGAAAAGCTCACCAGAGCTCTGGAGGCGAGCTTGGGCGGTGAACTTGACGACCAGCGGCGCAAGCGAGAAACGGAGTTTCTGCAAGGCTTGTTCTTGGCATTCAGGAAGAAGGGGGAGGATAAGAATGGTGGGGAGGGCTTATAGCCACATGTGGGAGAGAAGCTCTAGGAGAGGTTCAACCGTAAAGGCGAGGCATCACTGCGTGCCAGCTGTCGCTTAGGGGTGGCACAGTATGCTCTGCCAAAGCAAAGCAGGAGGCAAGGGAAAAGCGGAGAAGGGAAATGAGCCCAATTGAGGATTTGAAACCAAGATTTTAAAAGTGAGCTGAGATTTGAACTTTGAATTCACTTGACAAACTAAAAGTTTGAACTTACTGTTGAATGACTGAAAACAAGGGTGTTACACATGCTGTCGTTATTGCCGTTCATGCAGGCGGTGGCGAGAAATCCTCAACTGATAGGTTAGATTAATTGATTTGTTGTACTCGTGTGTTTCTTTCTTCGAACATTTTTTTAATTAATTAACCATTTTTAATTTTTATTTTAAAGTTAACCCCCAACACATTTTATTTCCAATTCTGACCCCTTTGGTCACGCCACCATCCATGGCGTGACAAAACAACGCTGTCACGCCATAGAATAAGTCCGCTAAATAGCACTTTTGGTTATGCCATTGGTCATGATGTGACCAAACAACACTGTCACACTACGGGTGGTGGCGTGACAAGAGCTTGCCCTAGATACAGACTGGCGTGATAGCGTTGTTTTCTCACGCCACGGTTGGTGGCGTGACCAAAGAAGTCAGAATTGGAAATAAAGTGCGTCGAAAGTTAACTTTTAAATAAAATTTTAAAAAAGGATTAATTAATAAAAAAATTCTCTTTCTTCTTGGTCTTGGACAGAGGAATCAATCGTGAGTGAATAGGTGGTACTCGTCCTCGTCTACAATTTGCATGTGCTACCTCGAAAATATTAGTATACTCGTTACTAGCAATGTTGAAGCGCAAACGTAGTAACATGCTAATGTATGTTGTGTACGCATGCATGAATCATTCATGCTTTAGAGAAAGGGAGATGCGGATTGCTGTCGTAGCTATTGTATCTTGGAGATGGTGTCATGTTCAAAATTTTAAATATTGCTAAATGAAAGAGTATACAATTAAACTTATAAAGCTTTCTTTAAAAATTAGTATTATAATGTTGCTTAGGAGATCGTAAAATGTTTGCTACAAATAAACATTTTGTTTCGGGAAAAAAACAATATATTTTGTTCATTTTTTGTAATATATAATTATATATTATGCCATTTTATTTAGGCTAGAGCATAGGGCACCCACAATGTAGCTTAAACGTGGGTCCTAAGATTGATTAGGACACCTTAGGGGTGGCCTTATATATGGAAAACATTATTTTGCGGTTACCCGCATAGATCGCAACTTACGGACGAGTGTGTGGCGAACTGAGAAGCAATCATCTCATCCATCCTATGTTCTCGATGGTCGACATGTGTTGACGCTTCGCGTGCGCACTGCGTGGAACACAATTTGGACACGGGAACACACATCGCTTGGACCCGACTCTTACTCGACTCCCTCACTTGACATCCTCTTCCTCCACTCACTCTCTCCAAATGCTCACTCGCCGCTGCTGCCCGTGGAGTCGCATGTCATCGGGAGCTCGTGCGCCGCCACCGCCGTTGTCTGAGGGAGTCGTGCGCCTCACTGGGAGCTCTTGCTCACCGCGCCAGGGCTCACATGCCGCCGCTGGGAACCCAAGAGGGGGAAGGTAGCTTCAAACCCTAACCCTAATTTTGTCATTTTTTTCAAGTTGAATTTATTTTGAAATTGAGTTGAAAATCCCCAAATAGAGTTGAAATTCCTCGAATTCGATGTGAATCTTCCCGATTTGAAATATATTTTGAGTTGAATATTTTCCTGAATTAAAAGTTCTCAGATTGAAATATCCTGATTTGAAATGTTTTCGAGTTGAAATTTCCTTGTGTTGAAAGTCTTCGACTTGAAAATTTCCGGTTAGAAAGTTTCCGATTTGATTTTTTTTTATCAGAAAGTTCTGATTTTAGAAAGTTCTTGAGAGGGGAGGATCTGAGTGAAGAGAGGAAGAACCATGCGTTGCATGCACCTCGTGCGCTACGTGATTTTCTATGTTGTTTTGACCAACCTGTGCACACGGACTAAAAGAAGCAAACATAAAATCAGTAGACGTTATTTGCGCCGCATCATCCTCACTCTCTACTGCCTGGACAATGGTTTCCGTCTTTAACACAGAACACAAGGAAATATCAAGAACCACAATATCTTTAGAAAAAAGAAAAGCAGGTACGGCAACTTCATCATATCCTTTGGAAAAGAGAGGGAGGCGAGAAGCAAAGAACCCATCCAACAAAAAGACATTCATGGAGACAAGAAGCAAGGAAATCATTCATGCTTTAGAGAAAGGGAGATGAGAATTGTTGTGGTAGCTAGCTAGGCCAAACCGCCGAGGCAAACCAGTTACTCCTGCACATCGCAATTTCTGTACTTGAAAACTTTTCGATTCAAGCTCTGCTTCTCAAGCTGCTCGTATCTGGCGCGCCTCGTTCGTCGTCAGCCGTCGCCGACTCGACTCACCCGACTGCTGTGTATCTCGGTACGTACTAGTGCATGTGGTTGTAGCAACAATGCAGCCAAAAATTGATTATGACAATGGTGAAGCACAAACGTCGTAACATGTCGTTGTTATTGTGTATGCGGCCATGTAGGTGGTGGCGATGAATTCAGCTGATGATGGGTTAGATTGATTAATTTGTTGACGCTTTCTTCCTTGGTCTTCGACAGAGGAATTCATCATGGACAGCTGGGTACTACTACTACTCTGCTCTGTATTTTACGTTCACGAAGTAGTACTACTCTTGTGCAACTCTGTTGAGTGTTGACACTTTCATGTCCGTACGTCAGCATCACTCGTTCATGCATGGTATAGTTCGATCTTATGGACTTACTTAGCTTTGAAAACATGCATGAAATTCCCTACAGTCTAGACTATATTGCATGCGATGTTTGTCGATTTTTATCTCTAGTCGAACAAATCCAAGTAGTTCATGTAACATCCCAATTTTTCTAAGCTTTAAAAATCCCTTGAATAGTTGGTAGAGAGAAAATTCACCATTTGGATTTATGTGAATTTAATTTAAAAGCTTAATATTGGACTTTGAGTAACAAAACCATTTAATATGACTAAAGCCAACATGAACAATAGTCAAAACTATTTTATTTGGATTCTATGTGCTTGGATATATTTTCTAGAATTTTCTAGAATTTTTCCAAATTCATTTGCTATTTTCCATTGCTTATTTGAATTTTCGCTATTTTCTAAAAGGAAAAACTAATTAAAATCTCCAAACAAAGATGCTTGGGCCTAAACCCAAGCTCTTCCTCGTTTCGCCCAGCTGCCGGCACCTTTAATCCTTCCTCGCCGTTGATCAAGCCGTGAACGCCGATCTCCACGCACGCTGCTGCCTCTCTCTCTCCACGCCTCCGCTATTCCCCAATCGTTGATCGCAAATGGACGCTCAGATCTTGAGGGTCGTTGAGCGGTCCGAACGTCATAACGCATGCGGGCCAGGCGATCAAGTTTGACGGCCCGACGGAGTTGTATCGCGGGCGGTCCGAACGCCCTTCGATTGTGGGCCATCCGATCTAAAGCGGACGATCAGATCTTAGGCCTCGCTGAAAGCGCCCGCCTCTCTCTCGACGCGTGGTCCGCCATAAGGTCGCTGCCTCCGACACGGTCTCTTCCTCGCGACTCGCGGACTGTGGTCCGCCATTGCCGCTTTTAGAAGCTCGCCATGGCCGCTTACGCTAACAAAACCCCAGATTTCGCACCAAACTTCATCGTTATCTTTTTCCGACCGATTCGTTTGAATTTGAAACTCAAACTCGTCTCTATCCCATTTATCTCGTGCGATCGTTTGAGGCGGTTTAACCCTGGCCAAACGCGCCATCTCAAGCTCGCCGATGCCTATAAAGGACCCCTTCGCTTCGCCGCCTTTTCCAAAACCCCTCGCTCAATTCCACCCGAGAGCCTCCGCATCGCCGCCGATTTAAACTTTAAGGTCTTCTCGCCACTGTTGAATGGTGGGAGAATTTTTGCACAGCGCATGAGGCACCGCAGAATATCACTTAGGAAGAATTCTCCATGTTTTTCCGCCAAGATCATGTACTGAAGGATCATGGATTTGAAGAAAGATGAGTTCCGTGCTCTTAAGCAAGGGGCTATGTCAGTGACTGATTATCTGAACAAGTTTATTCAGTTAGCCCGCTGTGCTCCAGAGGATGTCGCTACTGACAAGGCTCGCCAGAGTCGTTTTGAAGGGATTGAACTCAGGGCTACAGGTCAATCTGCTTGCCCACACCTTCCCAGATTTTCAGGAGTTGATCAACAAGGCATTGGTTATGGAGGACAAACGCAAAGAACTGGAGGACCACCGCAAGCGTAGGATGGCTCAGCAGGGAAGTCATCAGCCACAACAGCAAAGAGCAAGAATAGTGCCACAGCAGATCAATCGCTTCCAGTCGCAGAGTTCTTTCAGGACCCCTGCACCTCCTTCAGCACCTCATCCTTTTGTTCAGAATCCTCGCAACCCTACACCAGTCAACCCCACCCCAGGGAACAACAGCCGGCAGAGTGAAACCAGAGTGTGTTACAATTGCTGTCGGCCAGTCAGTCGCCAATCGGTGTCCTCGAAGGAAATATCACTCGGTCGCTTCAACCTCGAGCAACACCGCCAAGACCCCAATGTAGAATAAGCCAGAGTTTCTCAGAACCAACAACCGAGGAACTCGGTCGGCTTGTTAGAGGTCGTGTTAACCACGCCACTCGAAGGAGCCCAGAAGCACCGCACGTCATCTCGGGTAAGTTCTAGTAAATTCAATACCGTGATCGATTACCTTTTGATTTCGAGCTTCACATTCGTTTGTTTCTGGAGTTTTTGCAACTAAAAATAAATTGGACGTTATGCACCTTAAGCATACTTTGCTAGTCCAGTCGCCTGGAGCAGAGCTAAGTTCTAAAGTGGGTTGTTTAGGAGCTAAGTTACTCATAGCTAGAGTTGAGTTTCTAGCTAACCTAATTGTTGTTGTCACCCAAACCATCGATGTCATTCTTGGCATGGATTGGTTAACTAAGCACAAAGCCGTGCTAGATTGTGGCCGAAGAGCCGTTACAATCGAGGATACCAAAGGAAACAAGGTAGAATTCCTAGCTACCTCAATGCGTGATGGGCATCTGCTAGTCAATAGCATGAAGACCATTGCTTTGGAAGATGTGCCCGTTGTCCGAGAGTATCCAGATGTGTTTCCGGAAGAGTTACCAGGGATGCCACCGGATCGTGACATCGAGTTTGTCATCGATCTAGTGCCGTGAACGAGACCAATCTCAAGAGACCTTATCGGATGCCAGCTGATGAGCTAGCAGAGATGAAGAAGCAGATCGAATAACTTTTGGAGAAAGGCTTTGTGAGGCCTAGTTCGTCGCCATGGGGGGCGCCAGTCCTGTTCGTCAAGAAGAAGGATGGAAGCATGAGAATGTGCATCGACTACCGGTCTCTCAATGAAGCCACCATCAAGAATAAGTACCCATTGCCCCGGATAGATGATTTGTTTGATCAAATGAAAGGCGCCGGAGTGTTCTCGAAGATCGATCTGCGATAAGGTTACCATCAGTTGAAGATTTGTCCCAGAGATATACCTAAGACCGCTTTCTCAACGCGGTACGGACATTATGAGTTCTTGGTCATGTCCTTTGGTCTGACAAATGCCCCTGCCTATTTCATGAACATGATGAATAAGGTATTCATGGAGTATTTGGACAAGTTCGTAGTTGTATTCATCGATGATATTCTGGTTTACTCCAGGTTAGAAGAAGAACATGCGGAGCATTTGAGGTTAATCCTAGAGAAGCTCAGAGAGCATCAGTTGTATGCTAAGTTTAGCAAGTGTGATTTCAAAAAGAAGTTGATTTCTAGGTCATGTGATGACAATGTACAGAGAGTAGCAGATTGACCCCAAGAAAGTTAAAGCAAGATACATTGGGAGCGACCAAGACCGCTCACTCGATTCGCAGCTTGGGATTAGCGGGATATTATCGCCGTTTCATTGAAGGATTCTCATCAATTGCTAAGCCTCTTACGCAATTGTTGAAGAAAGAGAAAAAGTTTACCTGGACTCCAGCTTGTGAAGAAAGTTTTCAAGAGTTGAAGAAGCGCTTGACTTCCGCCCCAGTGCTGATTTTGCCAGATATTCGCAAGGATTTCGATATCTATTGTGATGCTTCGCGTCAAGGATTAGGATGTGTCTTGATGCAAGAAGGAAGAGTTGTCGCTTATGCGTCAAGACAGTTAAGGCCGCATGAAGAGAACTACCCTACCCATGATCTGGAATTAGCTGCAGTGGTGCATGCCCTGAAGATTTGGCGTCATTACCTTATCGGAAATCGCTGTGAGATCTATACGGATCATAAAAGCTTGAAATATATTTTCACCCAAATGATCTGAATATGAGATGAGAAGATGGCTAGAATTGATAAAGGATTATAATCTTGGAATCCATTACCATCCCGGTAAAGCCAATGTAGTCGCAGATGCCTCGAGCCGCAAGAGTCACCGTAATGCGATGGAAGTAAAAGAGGTTTGTTCAGAACTTCAAGAGGAATTTCGTGTCAAACTAGAAGTGGTATCCAAGGATTCGTGGCTAGTTTGGAAGTACAGTCTACGTTGGAGAAGCAGATTCGCGAGGCTCAGCCAAAAGATTCAGAGTTTTTAGGCATCAAGAAGAAGATGGCAGAAGGGAAGTTCAAGGACTTCACCGTAGATGATCAGGACATACTGTGGATTAATGGACGTATTTGCGTGCCAGATGCTGATGGATTGAGGCAGCTAATTTTGAAGGAGGCCCATGACTCAAAGTATTCGATTCACCCTGGTAGTACTAAGATGTATCAGGATGTTAAGAATAAGTTTTGGTGGCCCAACCTGAAACGAGACGTCGCAGAGTTCGTTGCCTTGTGCGACGTGTGCCAGAAGGTCAAAGCGGAACATCAGAGGCTAGCAGGACTGTTGCAACCATTGAAGATTCCAGAATGGAAGTGGGAGGAGGTCGGAATGGACTTCATTACCGGGTTACCCAAGACTCAATCAAGTTATGATTCAATTTGGGTAATAGTGGACCGTCGACTAAAGTTGCTCATTTCTTGCCACCAAAACCACGTTACTCAGAGATCGTCCCGCGAGTCAGATATGTCAAGAATTGTCATTGCATGGTGTGCCCAAGAAGATAGTGTCGGATCGAGGATCTCGTTCACCTCCGTTTTGGCATAGTTTGCATGAAGCCTTAGGGACTCATCTGAATTTCAAGATCGCACATCATCCCAGCATGAGATGGACAGATCGAAAGAGTCAATCAGATATTGGAGGATATGTTGAGGGCCTGTGCTCTAGCTAATGCTACCCGCTGCGATAAGAGTTTGCCATATGCAGAATTCTCGTACAACAATAGTTATCAAGCCAATCTGCAGATGTCACCGTCTGAAGCTTTTTATGGTCGTGCCTGCAGAACCCCGTTGAATTGGTCAGAAACTGCTGAACGTACCGTCTTTGGTCCAGATATCATTCAAGAAGCAGAAGAACAAGTGTCTATGATCAGAGAGAGATTAAAGATCACGCAGTCAAGGCAGAAGAGTTATGCGGATAATCGTCGTCGTGATCTCGACTTCGAGTTCAGAAGATTTTGTTTACCTTGAAGTCGCCCCCGAGAGGTGTGAAAAGGTTTCATGCCAAAGGAAAGCTTGCCCTCGATATGTTGGTCCGCTCAGATTCTCAATCGTCGTGGAGAAGTGGCTTATCAATTGAGCCGCCGTGATGCTAGCGGTGAGTGCATGATGTTTTTCACGCCTCTCGCTTAAAGAAGTGTCTTCGCGTGCGGAAGAACAAGCCCGTTGAGTCGATCGAACTGAAAGAAGACCTCACCTACAAAGAACAACCTGTCAAGATTTTGGATGTCGCAGAACGTCGGACCAGAAGCAAGACAGTTCGATTTTGCAAAGTGAAGTGGAGCAACCACTCAGAAGGTGAAACCACGTGGGAACGTGAAGAAGAGTTGAGAGCAGAGTTCCCCAGCCTTTTCTCCAGCTAGCCTGAATCTCGGGACGAGATTCCTTTAAGGGGGGGAGGTTTGTAACATCCCAATTTTTCTAAGCTTTAAAAATCCCTTGAATAGTTGGTAGAGAGAAAATTCACCATTTGGATTTATGTGAATTTAATTTAAAAGCTTAATATTGGACTTTGGGTAACAAAACCATTTAATATGACTAAAGCCAACATGAACAATAGTCAAAACTATTTTATTTGGATTCTATGTGCTTGGATATATTTTCTGGAATTTTTCCAAGTTCATTTGCTATTTTCCATTGCTTATTTGAATTTCTCGCTATTTTCTAAAAGGAAAAGCTAATTAAAATCTCCAAACAATGCTTGGGCCTAAACCCAAGCTCTTCCTCGTACGGCCCATTTGCCAGGCAGCCCAATCCTTCCTCGTAGTTGGATCGCCAGTAACGCCGATCTCCACGCTGCTGTCCTCTCTCTCCACGCGCTCACATTCCCCACCGTTGGATCGCAAATGGACGCTCAGATCTTGAGGGTCGTTTGAGCGGTCCTAAGCGTCTACAACGCATGTGGCCGTGTGATCAAGTTTGACGGCCGATGGAGTTGTCTTATCGGGTGGTCCGAACGTTCCTTCGATTGTGGGCCATCCGATCTAAAGCGGACGACAGATCTTAGCCTCGCGAAGCCCGCCTCTCTCTCGACCGCGGCCCGCCATAGGTCGTCGTCTCGACACACGCCTCTCTTCTCACTCGCGACTCTGCGTCCGCCATTGCCTCTTTCTAGAAGCTCGCATGGATCGTTTACGCTAACAAAACCCCGATTTCGCACCAAACTTCATCGTTATCTTTTCATGACCGACTCGTTTGAATTTGAAACTCAAACTCGTCTCTATCCCGCTTATCTCGCGGCGATCATTTGAGGCGCTTTAACACCGCCACGCAAGACGCCATCTCAAGCTCGCTTTGCCTATAAAAGGACCTCGCCGCTTCGCCCCTTTTCAAAACCCTCGCTCAATTCCACCCGAGAGCCTCGCATCGACGCCGATTTAAGCTTTAAGGTCTTCGCCGCCGGTGGGATTTTTCGATTACACCGCCAGAGCCGCCAAGGTCGTCAGTGAGCACACCGTCGGGATCGCCATCACCTCCTCTACCTCCGGACCCTTCCCGACGACAATCCGCGGAGCACCCACCGACAAAACCCAAAGCCGTTGCTCGCCGCTCCGACCTCGCCGGCCGCCACCATAGTCGTCCTCGACCACCCGGACTGCACCGAGGTTCGCAATAACGCCAGCCTACACACCCATACCACCCACCTCATGGCGATCATCAGAAGCGTCGGTGACCATCGAGTCGAGCGCTTGGCAGCAGCCGCCACCACGCCACCGCCACCTCACCTCTGTGCTGCGTGGCATCCTAAGTGGGCCGTGTCATCCGCCACATGAGCGCCCACGTGGCGATCGGTGCCTACCAGATCCAAAAGGCTCGGTGGACTCGACCCACCATGAAGTAGGCCTCGACATGTGGGCCCACATGTCGATTTTATTTTATTCTTTAATTTCCGAATTCCTTCACGACGCCAAAGATTGCGCAATAATCCATGTTTTTCTTTAAGAAATAATTCGGGAAATTCGCATAATTCAATTTCTAGGGTTATTCTTTAGATCCAAACTTCCAAACCTCATAACTTTTGCATCCTAACTCCAAATCTGCCCATTCAAATTTCTAAATTCGTCTAAAATCAAGATCTATTTAATGGAGATTTTTATTTATTTTTTTGGAGTTGTTTGCCTCTGTTATTTATTTATTTTGTTTGTTTGCTTCGGTTATGAGTAGATTTCGACGCTTCGGGAGGATTTGCAGAAGAAGGAACACATCAAGACCAAGACCAATTCCTAAATCTATTCCAAGGCAAGTCATGCTTTGACCATGTTGAATCCCAGTTTTCCAAATATTATTTTAATTCAAAGTATTGCATTTCATTTCAAGTAATTATTTAAATGATTTTGGGATTAGCTATTAAGTCCAATCTGTTATGCCTTCCTTGTGTAACTTGTTATGCCTTGATCCTTTGTCACCCTAGTTGATATTTAGTTGGTAAATATTATAGCACCAACGTGGGTTGGTTAGTACGATTAGATTGCTTAGCCATGCCACGAATTACCTATTCATGTAAAGTGCAATTCTTAACCGGACTAAGTGACTGTAATTTTGAAATAATCTGTGTGCACTATGTGTCCTCGTGGCATGTGTTGCACTTAATTCAACTGGGTGGGAAAAAGGTTTAGGCTGAGGCAAGTGGAAGGAACTGTGTGACATGGTGGCTATGTGATATGGGTTTGTGAATCTGTGTGTCATATTTATCTATGTGCCTTAGTTAGAACAATGGAAGTCTTGCCTCGGTCATTTAAGGACTGAACTTTGTGCGCCATTGAACTGAGCCCCCCCTGTACGACCACATGCCTGTTATGGGACGGGCCTAGCTTAGTAGGATACGAATTCTTGGCATTGTTTGCTCAGGTGGTAGGTTAGGCTATGTGAATAGGGTGGAGGTGTGTGCTACCACGAGTCGCATCATGATGGTTCGCCGCTTCCTCGTCCAGCGGTGTGTGTTGTACCATACACCGGTATGGTTTGGTATGACGAGGCACATCGGGAGCATCTATGTTAAGATGAAGTTTCAAATGCTTTGTTACGATTAGTGCTTGCAACACTAGTTGTATCTTGTGGGTAAAGTGTACAAACTCGCAGAGTGTAAACAAATCTATTCGAATAGCGCGTCCCTGCTATGGACAACGCGGGGATTTCACACGAGGATAGATCTTCATAAAACGTGTAGGGAAGGAGCTATGTGATTTAAATCATATAGCTATGTGAATAATCTGTTTAGGCTGTGTGTGTCTTTGTGAAATCAACTGTTCAAATTATTATTAATGTCTATTTGTTTTACCTGTCTTCAAATCTATTATTGTATTCAATTGCAAATATTGCATTTCTGCAAAAGAACCACAAAATGCCATTCTCTTGTAATAAGCCCGCATGTATACTTGCATTTTTGTGGTGTGACTTGCGAGTACGGTGTGTACTCACGCTTGCTTTAAAATAAATCAAGGTAAGAGGAGTCTTCACCAACATTCGAGGAGGAGTTTATCGAAGGTGCCCGATCGTGGGGTCTTGATCGATCGGTTACTGTGGTGAATCGATGGGACACCGCCGCTTTTTGTTTCATTGCTTTATTTCTCTATTAGTTCTCAAGGGCTTAATAATTGTAAACTCGACCATAAGGTCAAACCATTATTTATTAATCAAACTATGCGCTTATGTTATTATTCTGTGTGGATCGACACTCATCTTTGTTGATACTGTGTGCACTAGCGTGATCCTGGACTAGTGCATAAAACACAGAGGGTCCAGAATTGTAATTTTGGGTCCCGACAGTTCATACGTCTAGAATAGAGCCTTTCTGCAGCTTATTAATCTCACGTGCTCAAATTTTGTTTGTATACCACTTGTTTGGTTTGAGAAATCACACGGTGGATGAACCTTCCGATCCTAACCCTGAACCTAACCTACTTGTTTTGGTTCGAGAAATTGGATGAATTGGTTCTTATGATCCCTCCTAACAGTAAGGATGGGGTAATCTCACCAAAATGATGGGATGGTCCCAAGATGAAGGGAAGATATCTCATGCACACAGCCCTCCTTGTGCACATATGCACACAGCAAATCAGGCCCGTCCATTATCAGATCGACGGCGTGGATCACTCGTTAGCCTTGCGAGCTCACATGATACTGGAGTTTTGTGTTTTGCCTCGCCGATCCGTCGTCGCCTCTAATCCCCCAATCCGCACCGAATGCTATCGATGGAGGCGACCATGGCGACACCGAATCTGGCGATGGAGGGGAGTGGCGCAGCCGTCGGCTAGCTCCGTGAGCGACGCCCGCCTCCCTTGTGCTTCGCCACTCCCCGCCAGTGCGTCTAGGGTTGAGGCGACCATGGCGACACCGGACCTGGCGATGGAGGGACAGTGGCGGCTGGTCGACTAGCCCGTGAGCGACGCCCGCCTCCCTTGTGCGTTCGCTCCTCCGCCTCACTCCCACCAGTGCGTTTAGGGTTGGGGCGGCTGTGGTGGCGCCGGCCGACCAGGCCGTGAGCGCGCTCCGCCTCCCTTGTGCTCCGTTCCTCCGCCTCACTCCCACCTGGTCTCCCTCCTCGTGCTCCGTTCCTCGCCTCACTCCCACCAGTGCGACCTAGGGTTAGAAGCGGCAAATGGCGGCGCCGCCGGCTAGCCCGTGAGCGACGCCCGCCTCTTGTGCTCCGCCACTCCCACTAGTGCGTCTAGGGTTAGTGGGCGGCAAATGGCGACACCGAACCTGGCGATGGAGGGACTGTGGCGGCGCCATCGACTAGCCCGTAAGCGACGCTCCGCCTCCCATGTTCTCCGTTCCTCCGCCTCACTCCCACTTTGGTCTCCCTCCCTTGTGCTCTGCTCTCTCGCCTCACTCCCACCAGTGCGACTCTAGGGTTAGGGCGGCAGTGGCGGCCGACTAGGTCAGGAGCGCTGCTCCGCCTCCCCTTGTGCGACCCTAGGCATTGGCGCACTATGGAGAAGCTGAAATCTCATGAGACGCACTCGAGCGGTCAACGCCAGAGCCTAGCGGTGGGCTTCCTCTCGCCCCATGCAGAAGTGCAAAGTGACGATGGTATGGGCTGTGTCCGAGCTCAAGAATCAAGGAAAGGAATACTACAAATGCCCTAGAAACGCAAAGGTAAGAATCGACCTTTTCTCTTGATTTTGATGTTTAACCTAATCGGCGGCTTGATGTTGAAGTTGGGTGCTTTCTTTTGGTCCGACGTATTCCAAACAATGCGACATATTCTTGTGGAAGGACCAATACAAGATGCTTTTGAGTGCTATGCATCCGGTTGAACAGAGCAGAAGAGATGACCATTTTGATTGTCCTGTGAAATTGATTGACCACCATGTTTTGCAAGAGTTAGTTGCCATCAAAACCACATTGCATCAGATTGATGACCAGATCACCAAGTTAATCCAGAAATCCAGTGCTGCAGATGACAAGTTAAAAATCTTTGTTGTTGCATTTATTTTCTTGCTTGTAGGAATGTACATTGGGAAGATAGGGAATTGAGTCTCATGTAATGTGGTTGTCTGAGTCAACCTTTGAATGATGTCTGAAATATGACATGATTTGCAATGTGAATGGTTTGCAATGTGAATTATTAATTTACTGTTCTTGCTGACAGAATAAGGATCATGTGGCTGATTTCGTGTTGTATGAATGACTGATTTAGTGTATCATGCTGGTATGACTTATAACTTAAAAATCTGATGCTGTATCTATTGCTGTCGAGCATTGTCTTCTGTACAAGGCTTGCAAACATGCATCCACCTAAGATCTCTTGGAGTTTACAGCAGACCACTGCTTTTGGAGTTTCATATGTTGATGTTTATCGGTCATGTACAATTTGAGTGCTCGGTTGTAGTTCGTGGAGACATCTGTTCAAGAATTTTGCAATGATTTCATGATACATACACTTGTGCTCGTGGAGACATCTGCTCAAGAGTTAGTTGGTTTACTATTGCATTGTTTCATTGCTTTGCATAATAAAAGGAGATGAAAGCAGAAACGCCAGATCTCCATTGCAAAGACAAAAGGACCTTCAGAGTTCCACGGGTGTTAGTGTGCATCTTATTTCGGGTTTCCTCCGGTGATCCTCACGAGAACTAACACTAATCGTAGGACTAGCCACAAGGATGTAAAGGACACGGGCATCAAAGAAATTTCAGATTCGGGTTCATATTGCCTTGTCTTGCATTAGGATGCATTCAGCTTTTCTAGGTAGTTGCATTCCAGCTTGGCCTTCTGTACTTGTCAACTGCATTTAGGATGCACAATAATTTCAGATTCACCGATCGTAGTTGCATTCAGCTTGGTTTTCTAGGATGCATGCATGCTCACACAAACTCGACATCAGAGCAAAGCATGCCAATAGTATGCAATGCAAACTTCATGCACCACCGTGCTTCCATTCACATGATTACTATTGATTGACAGGATTCAACAGAATTATGACAGGATTCAACAGAATTATGACAGGAAAAACCACCAGAAACAATGTGATCAAAATTCCAGTTTTGCATTCCGCTTTTGCATTCCGAAAATGAGAGTGTTTTAGAGATAAAATTTCCGGAGAAAGTATTCCGACACCGATTTGCTGGCGATAGATGCCAAAATTAAAAGGGTCATCACCAATACCATCTCACATGTTAAATACTTGCTTGACATTGTGATTATCACTGCAATACAAATAGCTGCTATTACATCCATCCTTACTATTGCACGAGACTTGGAAGATTTGATAATTGCTGGCATTTGAACTGATCGATGTATCAAATCTTCCAAGCTTTCACGCAGTATATAACCAGTTTTTAGATCATATGACCCAAACCACAAACCCAACTCTCGTGCATGCCTTTGCACCAATCTCGTACCAACCACTCGTCCAAGTCTCCACTATTTTAAATAACAATTTCCTGTTTCTAGTGGTAACCCACATTACCACACTACGATTCACAAAATATGCCAATTTCTTGTAATGTCAATATTTGTGTCATATTCAATTCAACCACTAAGCAGTGTCTAAGCACAACCAATAGTCATTATTGATTAACCAAAGACAATTTACTAATGTAATAATTAACCTAGGGTGACAAGGTATGAGGAGTTATCAACAATTAAGGAGTGGAATGATAATCAACATTTGGCATAGCTAGATATCAGCTTTTGACGTAGCGGTTCATAAATAATATTAAGCATGCAAGTAATACTTTGAAACAAAATAATTTGCATTTGAAAAGTAGGTTTAACATGATCAATTGTAAGGACTTGCCTTGCTCAACTGTGGTTATTATTGGATCTTGGTCTTATCCTGAAGCAGTGGCGAAGTCTTCAGCGACGTCCACTACTACAGAAAAGGTATTCACAAACGGTTCAAAAACGCCATCACATGCGGTTTTCGTGAGCCGTCTCGAGTTTATGGGTCGATGATGACATGAGGTCATCATGCACGGTTTTGAACCGCTCGTGATGGATACTTTCCTGAGCGGTTTGTGTGGTGGCAAACCGCTCGTGATATGTACTATCACAGAGCGGTTTGTGGTGAAACCATCTGTGATGACTTTTCTCTATAAAGCCCCAAGCAGTGGCTGCTTGTGCCATTAAATCCGACATCATGTATATATTATATATATATTGTTCGTAGTCTCTCGGCCACTTTGGGGATTGTCCGCTGACATGAGAAGGATGAGGCAGTATACGGGCAACCTCATTGAGCCCCACGCGTTTAAAAGTATGGATGCAAGGAGAGAGGGATATCAATGACTGGATTGGGCGTCGCTATGTTCGAAAAGTGTCGTTGATCTTGAGCACTCCATTGGGAAGTGGCATCATGTATTAGCAACTAACCATTCTTGAGCATGTAATCGTCTTTAAACCCAACAAGAACACCAAGCAACCATTCTCATATTTCAAAAGAATTCTCAACTTGTTGCTTGGTGTTCTTGTTATTTTAAAGACAATTACATGCTCGAGAATTGTTGGTTGTCGATAGATGATGCCACTTCCTACGGAGTAGTTGCGCATCAACGTCACTTTCTGAACATAGCGACGTCCAATCCAGGTAATTGGATGTCCTGACGCCTCCTTGCATCTATACTTTTTAAACTTGCAGGCTCAATGAGGTTGCCCGTGGATACCGCCTCATCCTTCTCATGTCAGGTAGACGATTCCTAAAGTGGTTGTGGATCATTTAATAATATATATATATATAATATATATATATGATGTCGGTTTTAATGGCACAAGCAAGCATCGCTTGGAGACTTTATAGAGAAGAGATTATGAATAGAATGGTACGACGCACTGCACGCAAGAGGTAGGAGAACTTGAGGCATGAACAAGGGACTATTAATATGAACTAATTATCAATTCAATTTCAGCATAAGACTATTGACATCATTACATCACGAGCAAGGGGACTATTAATATGAACTAATTATCAATTCAATTTCAAACATAAGACTATTGACATCATTACATCACGAGCAAGGGACTATTAATATGAACTAATTATCAATTCAATTTCAAAGATAAGACTATTGACATCATTACATCACGAGCAAGGGACTATTAATATGAACTAATTATCAATTCAATTTCAAAGATAAGACTATTAACATCATTGAGCGGTTCATCGGCAAGAGAACAAGACAAAGGGTGTCCAAACCCACCACACGAGAGTAGCCCTCAAGATCCATCGCAGAGCACTAGGCATTTTCATCACAGAGCAAGGGGGGTAGAGACAGAGAGGGAGTAAGGTAAGGTGATACCTTAGTACAGCACAACCACGGTGGCGACCCCACCACCAGCACAACCCTCATCCATCTCCTTCACCTTGCATAAATCACACAAACATCAGGACACAACTTAAGCATAAAAATCAAACTCAACAAAAGACATTAAGCTAATAGATCTAGAGAAGAATAGAGGGAGGATGCAGAAAGCAAAGCCCGGCCAGGGCCCTAGAGGGCATAGCAGGTCGTGGCGGCAATGACGAGGTCGGAAAGCGTCGAGGTGGGGAGGGGAACGGGTAAATGCTACCGGGAGTGACGAGTTAGGAAGGGCGCAAACCCTAAGCGGAGTGAGGAGTGACGAGTTAGAGGCGTCACCGTGGTTGTGGCTAACGGTGACACGGCAAAAGACACTCTTATCGTTTAGTGTCTTTTGTAGTGTCACCGTTATTACAACCGCCGGCGACAACACTACTACAAAACAAAGCTATAGTAGGCGCCCATCACGCAGCGGTTCCTTTGGAGCGATGCGTGTTGGTTCGTGTCGACTGCGGGTAGCGCAGTGAATTTATCATCATAGGCGGTATCTTTTAGAACCGCTCGTGATAGTCATCTATCACGAGCGGTTTATTAATAGAGCCGCTCGTGAATTATCACAGATGGTTCTATTAACAAGCGATGCTGTGATAACCTCAATCACGAGCGGTTCTAGTTTAGAACCGTCGTGTACTATCACGCAGCGGTTCTAAATAAGAACCGCTCGTGATTGGTCGGATATCGCTGCAGCGGTTCTTATTGAGAACAAATCGTGATAGTACACGATGGTTACGAATGAGAACCGCTCGTGATAATTAGTTATCACAGATGGTTACGATTAAGAACCGTCTCGTGATATCTCGCTTTATATAAATTGAGCCCGACACATCCTCGCTGCAAGACCGGCTGTGTCCACTACTGTGTGTCCTTGTCTGCCTCGCCATCGCTTCTACCGCTTTGGAGCAACCCCTTCACTGGCTCCACTTAGATCTCTTTGCTGCCTCCCCAGCGCCACTTCCTGCCTAGCTCC
Source organism: Phyllostachys edulis (assembly GCA_036346405.1). Taxonomy (NCBI): domain Eukaryota; kingdom Viridiplantae; phylum Streptophyta; class Magnoliopsida; order Poales; family Poaceae; genus Phyllostachys; species Phyllostachys edulis. The sequence goes on along the minus strand of CM070551.1, from coordinate 39,670,513 downwards.
TCCAACTGGAGTAATACATATTATCCTTTATCCACTCTATTGATTAATGATTTTCCCTTATTTTGCTACTCTGTACATGGGCCCTAATGTTTTGTTTTCTTTGTTGTATTCCTTAATCGAAAGCATAGGGTTTAAGTTTCAATTAATACTTCTCACAAAAGCTATAAATTCTTAGAAAAAGGCAAAACATCTAGCTCTCAATTTGATGGACCCTAATTAAACCTAAACTATAGCAGTCATTGGATGTTATTGAACCAAAACTATGATATAAATTCCAGAAAATAACAAGCAAAACATGTAGCCTTTAATCGGTGTAATTCCTTTGTGCAACGATGAGACAAAAGCAGTAAAACGCATAAAGAGGTGAAAGTCTTAATCGTAACTAATTTCATGAGTAGTTTTCTAGAACAGATTAAAAGAAGAATTTATGACACACCAAGGTAAGTCACATGTGCAATGATCTATTTTATATTTCCTCCATTTATCCATGAAGAAACGTCATCACAGTGGTTTATTGTTTCAATTATATCAAAACGGATACCCGCGCAATCGCGCGGACCAACTTGCTAGTTATTAGGTCTTTCTCTTGTCTTTTGTCTCGTATCTAATCGACAATCATGCAGATAATCAATAATTATCCGTTGCGCCAGCTTAGAGAGGAGAAGGTTGGACCCCTGCCCCTAGCGCCTCCAACACCCGCCTCCTCCTCCCCCATTGCACCACCTTAGAGAGGAGAAGGAAATGAGAGGAATCGTATTTTCTTCGTGAGCTCCGAGGGTAACGATTTATAACCCTTTATGTTTGCTATAAATTAATCGCTAATCAATTTGACACTAATTTGTTACATGCATAGTGTAGATGGATCGAAACTGGATGTATGGTGTGAACCGTGTGAGTCAAGAGTACATTAATGGTGTGGTTGCTTTTAGAAGAGCTGCTGAGCAAGATATGTTGAAGAAGGGGATAAATTTTATGTACTGTCCATGCATTGATTGCGGTAATCTGAAGATGTTTAACAACGCGGCGTAGATCGAAGCGCACTTGATTCGAAGGGGTTTCAAAAAAGGGTATACATGTTGGACCAGTCACGGTGAAGAGCAGATTATACCAGAAGTTAATAATGACGACATCGCCGAGGAAGTCAACGATTTCCGGATGTGGATGCTTTTGATGAGGATAGGTGGCACGATGACAATCTGGATCGGATGCTACGCGATGCGTAAGAGAACTACGAGGAGAGAGAGTTTTGTAAATTCGAGAGCTTAAGGGAGGACTCGGTGAGACCTTTGTTCCTGGTTGCAAGCGGAATATACAAGGTTGTCAACCGTGCTTGAACTGCTGAAATTGAAGGCAAGCAATGGTTGGTCCGATAAGAGTTTCACGGCGTTGTTAGGTCTCTAACGGACATCCTACGAGAGAAAGCGTGTTGCCCAAAGACCACCTATCAAGCAAAGAAGGTTATTTGTCCATTGGGAATGGAAGTAGAAAGAATACATGCATGTCCGAACGATTGTATCCTCTATCAGAAAGAGTATGCAGACATGCATGTATGTCCGTGTGCAAAGCATCCCGATACAAGCGCCGAATCTTGCTAAGGTGAAGCAAGGACCTCTGCTAAGATGTTGTGGTATCTGCTGTGATCCCACATTTGAAGCGTTTATTTGCGAACCCAAAGGAGGTAAGATTGCTGCGTTGGCACTCAGAGGAGCGTAAGAAAGATGGAAAGCTAAGACACCCTGCTGATTCTGCCTAGTGGAGAAAGTTCGATCGGAGCTTCGAAGAGTTCGGTGCGGAACCGAGCAACATAAGGTTAGGGTTGAGTATGGATGGAATGAATCCTTTCGGTAACATGAGCAACCGACATAGCACCGCCCGTGAATCTATGTATGTACAACCTTCCTCCTTGGTCGTGTATGAAGCGGAAGTACATTTTGATGTCACCACTTATCCAAGGGCGAAGCAACACGGGAATGATATTGATGTGTACCTAGCACCATTCTTTGGAAGATCTTGTGACTTTGTGGAGCGAAGGGTGCGGTATGGGATGCGTACAAACGAGAGAACTTCACATTACACGCCATGTTGTTACGCACCATCAATGATTTTTACGCCCTTGGTAACACTCGCTTCAAGCCAAAGTACAAAAGGAGCCAAAGCTTCGTCGCAAGACCGCTTAGATGCTACGGAGAGTGTATGGTGAACAACTCACATAAAGCGTGTATATCGTCACCGTAGGTTCCTTCCCAGGAGTCACCCATACCGCAAGATGAAAAAACAATTTGACAAAACTAAGGAGAACGATTCAGCTCCAAGGGCTTTTAGAGGGAAAGAGGTCTACGATATGGTTAAGGATATCGATGTTGTGCTTGGGAAGGGACGTAAATTAAGAACCCGTGAGAAGAACATCTAGAAGAAGCGGTCAATTTTTTGGGACTTGCCTTATTGGGAGCACTTAGAAGTTCGCCACTGCATCGATATCATGCACGTAGAGAAGAATGTATGTGATAGATTGATTGGTCTCTTACTGAACATTAGTGGCAAAACAAAGGATGGTATTAACGCATGGCGTGACTTGGTTGATATGAACATAAGGACCGAGTTAGCACCGGAAGAGACCGATCTGGAGATTTAACGTACCTTCCCCGACTTGCTACACTCTGTCCAAGGCGAGAGAAATGAAGCGTGCGAGCTTGCATGGTGTGAAAGTCCCATCTGGTTACTCCGCTAACATTAAGAACCTTGTTTCTATGCAAGATTTGAAATTAATTGGTATGAAGTCTTATGATTGTCATGTGCTGATGACACAAATGCTTCCTGTTGTAATTAGAAGTATCTTGCCGAACAAGGTCCGAGTGGCAATCTTGAGGCTGTGTTATTTTTTCAATTCAATTGCTCAGAAGATCATTGATCCCCAAGGACTAGATGCTCTGCAGGCCGAGGTGGTGACGACTCTATGTCATCTTGAGATGTATTTACCTCCGTCATTTTCGATATCATGGTCCATCTCATTGTTCACCTTGTGAAAGAGATAAAAATATGCGGCCCTGTGTTCTTGCGTCATATGTACCTGTTTGAGAGGTACATGGGAATTCTCAAGTCCTACGTACGGAATCGATCTCGACCGGAGGGCAGCATCATCGAAGGTTATGCAACCGAAGAGGTCATTGAGTTCTGTGTCGACTACAAGGCTCAGGTGGAACCGATAGGTATGCCTCTATCTCGCCATGAGGGGAGACTGGATGGTATCAGGACCATCAGAAGGAAATCAATCACTCTCGATCTGGATACGTACGCTCAAGCCCATTTCACGGTCTTGCAACACATGACCGAAGTGTCCCCGTACATCGATGAGCACAAAGACATGGTGCGCCAATGTAATCGAGACGGTCGGAGGTTTGGATCACGAGAGAGCACAACCATCGGTTCAGCGAATGGTTAAAGGTGCGAATCATCGAGGGGTCATCAAGTGATGATCTACGCCGCTATGGTTGGCACGAGGGCCACAATTTACAATTGTCGCATGGCAAGGATCTGACATAAATGGGTACACACTTTATACGGCACTCGGGATAGGAAGAGCCTGATCGAAGCAGCGGTGTCGCATAGATGCATTCAAGACCGATGGGGTGAGGAGCTCCTACTATGGGCAAATAGAGGAGATATGAGAGCTCGACTACGTGCTTTTCAAGATCCCCCTATTTCGGTGCCGTTGGGTCCATCTCCTACAGGTGAAGGTCGACAAGTACGGCGTCACTACCGTGGACCTCGAACGTGTCGGATACAAAGACGAACCATTTGTATTGGCTAACCAAGTTGTTCAAGTCTTCTATGTAACCGACCCGGTAAATAAGAAGCGCCACGTAGTTCTTCATGGAAAAAGGAGGATTGTCGGAGTTGAGAATGTAGTGGACGAGGAAGAATACAATCAATTTGACGAGTTGCCTCCTTTCGAAAACAGCATTAGGCTTGAGGAAGAACCCAGTGAGGAAGCTAGCTATATGCACGTCGATCATCAGGAAGGCCTATATTTTAATTAAGAATTTACTCCAATGTAATTAATTTATTCCATAACATCATGTGTTATAGACTTGTAATCTCTCATATATTTTGATGTCAACGTGAAATTGTCATGTGTTGATGTGTTATGGACTTGTCATATTTGATATTGATGTCAATGTGGACGTTCATTGTAATGTGGAGTATCAAAATTGGTTTCACTTGATTTGGAGTTGAGTTGAATTAGATATGAAATTTTGAAGTCAAATGTGTTATGAACTTGTCATCATACTTGTCACGTGTTTAATTCATATGGACTTGTCATGATTGTCATCATACTTGTCACCAGGTTCACTAGGTTTTGTCAGGATATCACACATTGTCATCAGGTTTTGTCAGGCTATCACAGACAGTTTTATAATAGAACCGTCTGTGATAAGAATATCACAGACAGTTTCCTACGAGAACCGTCTATGATAATAATATCACAAACGGTTCCCTAAGAGAACCGTCTGTGATATGGAAATATCACAGACGGTTCTATTAGGGAACCGTCTGTGATATCCTTATCACAGACGGTTCTTTAATAGAACCGTCTGTGATATATTTTTTTATAAGGCGGGAATCGCTGGGTTTTGCTCTCACTCGTCACTTCCTCTCCGCGCCCTTAGGCTCTCGCGCTCGTTAAATCTCCTCTAGGGTTTAGGGCTCGCCTGTTCACGCCGACTTCGACCTCGGCGCGCCGCCCGACCTTGGCGTCCCGACCTCGGCGCCGACCTCGGTGCCCCGCCCCGACCTCGGCTTCCCGACCTCGACGCCCCATTCACCTCCCGGCCGTAAGCCGGCGTCGCCGCCTCCGACCTCGGCGCCCCGACCTCGACGCCCGTTCACCTCCCCGGCCGTAAGCCCCGACGTCGCCGCCTCCGACCTCGACGCCACCATCCTCCTCCCTGTGTCGGCCTCCTCCCTCTACACCGGCCTTCTCCTCGCGCCGTCCTCCTCCCCGTGTCGGCCTCCTCCCCTCTGACTGCCTTCTCCCCCTGCCGTCCTCCTCCCGTGTCGGCCTCCTCCCTTTGCACCGGCCTTCTCCTCATGTTGTCCTCCTCCCGTGTCGGCCTCCTCCCTCTGCCGGCCTTCTCCCCTGCCGTCCTCCTCCCGTGTCGGCCTCCTCCTGCACCTCCCTCCTCCCGCGTCGGCCTCCTCCCTGACCGCCTCCTCCTTGCACCGTGAGTTCTTGTGCGGCATCCTCTCTGTGAGTATTGCTCCTCTGTGGCAGTTGGGTTAATCTTTGCATATATATTTTTGCAGTGCTAGTTGATACCTTGATCTGTATTAGTTCTGATTTCTGAATCTAATACTGAAGATATTGCAAATTGATCAATGGGCTTTGTTGACATGCTCTGTGATAAACTCTGTCTCTTATACTGAGATTGAATGTGATAGTTAGTTCATACTTGAGCTCTATTGTATTACTTGCTACTGTCAATATGATGTACTATTAATTGGTTACTTTCGGTTGAACGCTAGTTATTCTGATTCTTCTGGATCATTTGATCTGTAGGATTTGAAGTGGATACTGTTATATATGTCAGCCAATCGGCTTTATCACTGAACTTGTGTCTTCATGTTCAGTTCTATTGACTAGTTTGTGATTCTTCTAGTAGTCTGTATGAGCTCATTCAACTTTTCATTTGCCATCTTGATCTCTATAGTCAACCTCTGTTTATTTGGAAGTTTAATCTGTTTTAGATTAGCAGTTGAGATCATTTGTGAGTTAAGCAAAGTATTATTTAGAGCTCATAGTTTGAATTTATATTATCATATTCATTTAATGAAGAGTATAGACAATAGGATTGAGATGGCAAAGACTTGTTCTATAGCTACTCTCCTTCTGAGAGCACATAATATCATTAATCAATATGTTGGAATAGTGTCTCGTGCCTTTGTTAATCTCTAGACCTTTTATTGGCCGAGAGTTTAATCCGTAAAGAAAGTTTTACTTGATTCTATTTTGTTTCTATGTCTTCATTAAAGGCTAGTCTTCCGTACATGAAGCATTAAACCTTTGCCGTGGATTAAGGAGTGTTAGGAGTGTTAGAATAGGAGCAAGGAGGCGGCGAGCCCTCTGAGGATTAAACCTTTGCTTAGCATTTCCTTAAATCGATCTGACACACTTGAGTGTACCTTTGTTTCATGCCGGTCCTCCACGGCATGAAACAAATGGTACTCGAAAGGTGTCGACCTCGATGAAGTAGGCTCGAGCAAATATGGGCTCGGGCAAAGTTTTACTTGATTCTATTTTGTTTCTATGTCTTCATTAAAGGCTAGTCTTCTGTACATAAAGCATTAAACCTTTGTTTAGCATTTTCTTCATCGATCCTGACACACTTGAGTGTACCTTTGCTTCGTGCCAATCCTCTACGACACGAAGCAAATGGTACACTCCAGTGTGTCGGGTTCGATGAAGTATCTTCGAGCAAAGATAGGCTTGGGCAAAAGATTTGTATCACTAGTTTCTATCTATACAAAGATCACAAGAGAAGTGGTGGATTAAGGAGTGTTAGAATAGGAGGCGAGGCGGCGAGCCCTCGAGATTAAACCTTTGCTTAGCATTTCCTTCGTCGATCCTAACACACTTGAGTGTACCTTTGTTTCATACCGGTCCTCCACGGCATGAAACAAATGGTACACTCGATGTCGACCTCGATGAAGTAGGCTTCCTTAGAGAAGTTGGTGGATTAAGGAATGTTAGTAGTCTATATGAGCTCATTCAACTTTTCATTTGCCATCTTGATCTCTATAGTCAACTTTGTGTACTTCTTCACGAGATTAATTGTTTCATATTTATCTTTGGAATTAATTATGATTATTTGCTAATATTGCACATGTTGAGCATATTATTAAGTTTAAATTTATATGTTGATTTGGGACACTTGCAATCCATTTTATTGCATATGTAACTTATATAGATAGCAAGTAAGTGAGATGGCGGAGAGGTACAGTTTTGCTGGCCACCACAACGCCAGTAGATGGAAGAGGCGCCGACGAGGCCGTAAATCACCGACGCCTTGAGATGGAAGAGGCGCCGACGAGGTCACCATCACCGTCGGCGATAATGACACAGGCGAGATGGCAGAGGACAATCGAAAATGCTGTGGGCCGGTGGTCATCACGAAGGTCGGTGACTTTGGGGTCCCTCTCGAGTCCCAAGAGATCGTGGCGAGATTCCGGACCATCTACGGGATACTTAGAAGGAGCGGGTCTCCATCACCACACCAAGGTGGAAGGACTGTGAAACTAGCGAAACGCCTTGTGGGCAGAACTCTCGAGAAGTTCACTATTCGAAGCGAGCGCGCGGCACGCGTGCGGCGGACGGCGATGCTCACGATGGATAAATCGTGGAGGACCTTTAAGAGCATTCTTGTCACGGCACGTGAACACGGGTCGAGCGCCTTCGCAAGTATAGATTCTTGACGCGGGGAGCATGGGACACCTTTGTGGCTATGAAAGCGACGGCGAATTTAAGGAGCAAAGTCACGGTGTACAAAGCTCTCCAAACACGAAACACTCACCCGACAGACTTCGGCACGGCTGGGTATGCGGGTAAATCTGAGGAATGGGCGGTGGAGGAGGAGAAGCATAGCAGGGCTATTTCACGATATCACGAGACCCGCGTTCCCTAATTTGGTTTAAGCGAGGGCAAAAGTCTCGTCTTGGGCAAACATCTCTTTCACAAACCCGGCAGACTAGGAAGTGTCCCAGCGTGTGGTAAATATGTCGAACTACCTAGTTAATAAGTCCATAACTTCATAGCGTCTATAATAACAGGATGACCTCTTGCGGCGTGACTTGATCGCCCAAGCTTCCCAAGGCTCCTTCCATGCGAGCGAGGAGAAGGATATACTATCTCTGACCTTGGGAAACAAGGAGCACTGGGTCGCACGCGAGCCTTGGGGTTAACGTGCCTTGGAGTCATGGATTCGCGGACGACTCTTGCGTATAGGAGTAGGAAGAGATTCAAGGCGAGCACGACGGCCGGTTGGTACAGATGATTACTAACAAATTTGAAGAAAAGATAGCGACATTGCGAGGTCAAATGAATCTACTCTGAGCGGCGATGCATAAGTCGCCCAGATTAATTTGGGAGGCGGTCCTCCTCGGCGTCGGAGTGGCGTCGCGTCGCGCATAATTCTGAACATGACGACGTCCGACACCGATAGAGCGACATCAAGGTAACACACATCTATGGAATGCACCAAAGATAGACCTATAGGACACCTTAGCTAATTGCGTGTCGTTTTGTAGGAGCCGACGACCGCAAGCTCCAAGTGAGGATGGATGGGTCCTTTGTATTGAGTCTTGCGAGGGATGGTGTATCCATACGAGGAAGGGGCGGTCTGACACGGTGCCCGGCTAAGCGCGAGGTTACGCCAGGTCGATGGATATGGTACATGGCAATTTCCTAGCCGCCCCGTCGAAGATTCGCCCGACGAAGAGATCATAACACTAGGGATCTTGTCCACTCTTTTATCCGATGGCCCAAGAAGGACATCATACTGGACCCAGCGAGGCCGCGATCTGGACACGACCATTCCTCTCCAACGGACCCTCGATGACTCCACCTCATGTTTCGCCTCGAAGGCCACCTCTTCGATTCCGTGGAGAAGACGCCAAGGAACGACAAAAGCGTGCCGCCGTGTCGGTTCGAGTCGTCTCACAAGAAGACGCCGCCAATCGCTAAGGCCAAATCAAAATCAACGAACGTTAAAGCGCCTCCCAAGTCCGGAAGTCCGCGATGCAGGAACTACATCATCGGAAAACCGTTGTGCTCGCAGATATTAATGCACGTTGGATATGCTTGTTAGGCTTTGCATGCACGGTACTTGGAGAAGACCCAAAAGAAGGGTGCGATCTTGGAATCACCGTCGGAATCGAGGAGAAGCATTTCTTCAGCGGACGAGGTACTTGCCGTCGTGGGCTTCAACGACTTATATGACCTATTCAACCTCGTTGGCCTCGAAGTCTCACTTCTACGATGTTGGACAACGTAAGTCGCGTACAATCAAGTTCTACATTCATGTAATACCGATAAATATCACAACTCATTGCTTATGTATAGATACATCTTTGAAAAATGTCAGGGAATGGAAAGAACGGTGGGTTTCCTCGACCCACATGTGGTATCGTTGCAAACCATCCAAGAAGACTAGATCCTTAAATAGAAATACATAACGAGGTCATTGCTTCGTCGACGAACATGAAGTACATAGTGGTGCCCTACAACCGGGGTAAGTGTCACTACTTGCTATACAAATTTTATTTGTAATTTATACACAGCACGAACTTAGGTTTAATGACTATAGCGACATACATGAGTAGGTACCACCGGATCCTTTTAGTTATTATACCCAAGAGGAATCATGTGATATACCTTGATTCCCTAAAGCGCAACAAACACGACTTGGTGTTCTAAGAGGAATACTCGAGGGTATGCTCATTTCCTCCTTACATAACTCTATTGTAGTCTTCATTAGTTTGAAATGGCGAGAAAACTTTTTTGAATCATGTAGGTCGTTCATCAATTATGTTGCCAACAAAGGAATATATAATGGAAAGAGCGTCCAACTAACACACAGGATGGATTTTCGATGCAGCGCTACAACACGATAATCCTATATCATACTTCATAATAGCAGCGTCTCGAAATGACTATACCTATATATGTAATTCTATTTTTGCGATCTTTGCCCGACAAAAAGATGATGAGTTATGTGCAATCTCGTGCGCTATCATATGCGGCTAATCCTTAGAGCTAGGAAGAATGATCCTGAGGTTTGTCAATCTCGAAATAATTATTTTCTAATTATAAATTTAAATATATATAGCTTACCACTTTACTCTTGCTAGCGACAGGCTTTGGATTTACAATGTGATGGACTCGTTGCGGAAGAGATCAAGGACATTCGAGGGAAGCTCTGCACCTTTATCAACTCAGAAATCATTAACGACAACGGAGAATTTCACTCCGTCGCCAACCCAGAGCATCACCCCACCGACACCTCTTAACGTAAATAATTGTAATCCAGTTGTAACTATAGCGACAATACTTGAACAAATGCGATCTTTTGTAATTTATTTTGAGTAATGATCACTTTGAGTTGTCAACAATTGATTATCTCTGATGAATCTGTTTTTGTGCATGCTTGAATCTGTTTTTATGCATGCTTGTTTTTAGAGGGCATGGCTAGCAATTCCTGAGGCTAGCCAGAAAAACAGCAAAAATGTAGTCAGGGGTATGAGCTATCACAAACGATTTTTTGTTAAAACCGTCTATGAAGGCAAGTATTACAGACGGTTTCCACAAAAACCAAATGCGTGATCTGAGAATATCCTGACGGTTATCAAAACAAACCGTCTGTGATCGCGAATATCACAAGCGGTTCTCAACAAAAGCGTCTGTGATATTCACGGATCCTGAGCAGTTTTTCTTTAAACCAAATCGTGATATTACGCATATCCTGAGCGGTTTTTAGTCGAAACCGCTGCGTGATACTAGACTTCCTGAGCGGTTTTTATTAAAACCGTGCGTGATATGCGTATCACGATGGTTTGTTACCATCTGTGATAGCGGCTGTTATCACAGACCAACAAACATAGGCGGTTGAAGCAAATGCGTGATGACGGATCAAAGCATGCGTGATGTGGCTTCCTATAGTAGTGCGGGAAGAATGGCGGCGTCGGCGGCGGCGGGTCACTTTCGGGTGGGGAGAGCAGACGAGAGTAAGGCATTTGAGGAGTAGCGAGTTAGGCGCAAACCCTAGCGGCCTACGGGTCCTACTTATAAAGAGACTTATCACAGAGCGGTTCTATTATGGGCAAATGCGTGATAATTATCAGACGGTTATGGTTTTTTCTCAAGTATATTTATCTTATATATACACTTACATGACATGAAAAAATTACATATTTATATTAAAAAAGTAGAAACCTATAATTAAACAAAGTTTTTCTAGTGGCGGAGGTAGGCTTCTATCTCTATCTTCAATACTTCATAAGCGGCGGTGTTGGCATCGGACGGTTCTCGATCATCGTGAACGAAGCTCGAAATCGTCCACCATTGTGGCGCTCGTTCGAGTGTCTCTGAAGACCCTCGGTGTTGAACCAAGAAGAATTGAGCCCATAGGCTCTCTTCCTTGCTTGAGGGTCTCGGCACAGTCGACTCGATCGCCTCTTGCCTCGATTCTGTGGTCAAGTGACGGCAAGCTTCACGAAGGCGTGCAGCGTTGTTTTGGAGAACCACGTCGATGACGCGTAAACTCATCGAAAGTGGGAGATCACTGGAAGACACGGCGGGACGAGGATGTCAAGGCGGCGGAAGGTGGCCGTCATCTGCTTGGCAAATTCTCGGCGGCGTAGGAGTGAAGACACTGTTGAAGCAGTGTTCTTACGTACGCAGTTCAACGTCTGGCGAGAGAGGTGCTCGTGCGGTCGCGGCGAGTAGGCCATCAATGCGGTGACAAGGAAGAAGCGACCATTTCATTTTTTATAAGTATGTGGGGATGATCACATCTTCGATGGCGAGATGATCTTTTTATAAAACAAGGTATAAATTCGGGCGTGAGGCGAAGAGGCGCATCGAGGCGAAGCGGATCGATCGACGAAGAGACACATCGAGGCCGAAGTGGATGACGACGAAGAAAAAGCGCGCATTGGAACATGGCGATATTATCACGAGATGGTTATAACAAAAACCGTGCGTGATATGTGGTAATATCACGAGCGGTTATTGTTAGAACCGTGCGTGATGTTCCTGAGCGGTTGTTTGTTGAAAACCGTCGTGATATGTAGAATTATCACGAGCGGTTATTAACAAGAACCGTCGTGATACTCCTGACGATTTTCAACATGAACCGTCGTGATATTACCTCTTCACAAAGCGGTTTTAAGCGCGACAAGTAACCTGAGCGGTCTCTAAACCAAAACCGATTGTGATTGCATATAATTGAGCGGTTTTGGTTAAGCTATGCGTGATGAAGCGTCGATATTAGCATTTTTATAGTAGTGGTGAAATCTATTTAAGCACAAAGCGATAACTTCTAATAAATACACACAACACAAAATAAATTAATGTAAAATTCAAATGAAGTCCAAAATTATGATTTTGGTACTGATGAAAAGATTTTAAATTTAGATGAATTTATAAACAAAAATTAAATCATTTAGATTTAAAACGGGGGAAAACAAGCTCTCTAAAGTGTGATCGGAGAGAAATTCCAAAAAATCTGAAATTGTTTTGGTAAGTGGATGGACCTTCCGACCCAGAACTCCGAACCTAACATACTTGTTTTGGTTTGAGAAATAGGATGAATTGGTCCATTACCACGTGATCCCTCGTAACAGTCAAGGATGGGGGTAATCTCACCAAAATGATGGGATGATCCCAAGATGAAAGGGTCATGTGATCTAAAAACTGGTTATATACTTATATACTGGTTTTCATGTCTAGAGAGACAATTTGCTCATTAACACTACAAAGATTTCACGAGTTAAAAAATAAAATCGGTTTGTTACTGACAAATGGGCTATGACGTACCTGTTATCCTCGTATTAGATGTTATTTTTTAATTTGTACAAATTTGCAATCTTACCGAGCAAAACTTCCCTAGTTAAAGGCTTAAAGCTAGGGATGAGGATGCGATGTTTGTCGATTTTTATTTGAGTCGAACAAATTCAAGTAGCTCACACGTACGCTCTGACTAGCGTTTCTGCAGCATGTAATCTCACACGCTCATAATCTGTCTTTTTAATGAAGACAAATTATGAGGGGCGCTAAACGTCTATACATGAACTTTTTTTATTAATTAATCTTCTTTTGAATTTTATTTTAAAATTAATTCCGACGTACTTTATTTTCAATTCTGACCTTTTTGGTCACGCGTCAGGATAAGTCTCCAAAATAGCACTTTTTGTCACGCCACTTGTTGCGGTGTGACCAAATAACACTCTCACGCTACTTCCAGTGGCGTGACAAGAGTTTGATCAGAAATGAGCTGGTGTGACAGTGTTATTTTATCACGCCACGGGTGGTGGCGTGACCAAAGATGTCAGAATTGGAAATAAAGTACGCCGGGGGTTAACTTTAAAATAAAATTTCAAAAAAGATTAATTAATAAAAAAAATTCTCTATACATAGCTAGCTAGACTTGATCTCTCGATAATAATATAACGATCGCTTAAGTCTCTAATGATCTACTAAAATCTCTCTCTGCCAGTGACAAGTGCCAAAAGGGTCCTAGAGCAAATTTAATTATTTTGCTTGTCGTTGGAAATGTGGAATTTCCTTAAAAAAAATGGTGCACGACTGATGTCTTCAGAACCAGACCACATTGTCTATAGGAAAAGGAATCAGGGATATATACGTTGTTTGTCATCTCCTGAAACGTACCAAATGTTGGGTTCTTAACTAATTTGGAAAAAGGATAGGTCAGCAAAACTCAGCTCATTTCTTTGAAGTCAATATCGACGCAAATAGAAGAAAGCTGAACAAATTAAATCCAAGTAGGTCTCATGAATCTAGAGCCTTTTTGCAGCCTAATGCATCTCACATGCATGATGCATGCACACGGTCGATCAAGGACGAAGGACGACTTAATTAAAATTTTAATGACTTACCGCCTGTCCTTAATTGGTACAACACACTATACATTAGGCGTATAATTAGGCAGCCCGTACGTAACTAGCAAGACGATAGGTAGACTCCTAAGCAGTAGATGTGATTCAAACATGCACCCATTGCTTATTCATTCATATACTAAGCATATGCGTTGGCGTAAATTAAATTGATGCTGTAGCTAACAATGGTGGTCTAACTTAATTACGGTTTTTTGTTTTACTTCAGTGGTTCGACGAGAAAGATGTTGATAGTACAGGAAAAATAATAATTTACAAAGTTAATTTCACTTAATTTGGAGTTAAGATGAATTACTTATGAATTTTTAAGTTTGAAACTAGTTTCTAGTATATAAACAATTCACTTTTAGCAAATAATTTAATTCCAACATTTTCTGGAACAGAAGCATACTTGTAATCTAATCCATTAAAAATTACAGTAAATATGAAAACCAACAAAATTGGTTTCATACAATTTGGAACAAAATTGAATTATTTATGAATTTTCTAAGTTTAATTGAATTTTCAGTTCAAAAATATTTAATTCGGAATTTTCTAAAAGAATTTCTAACTTTTTCCACGAGTGCAGTGAGACCCACAGTCCTTGACCGAGTGGGGGCAAGAAAGCGTTGACTGGGTCAACTTGACCTAGCCTCATTTGTCTTTGCTTGAAAAGCGTGTTTAGAAAACATCTCCCTTAAAGAGAATACGTCCTTCAAAAATTACACTTCTACTTATCCAACCGGGAGGGCCCACATGTCATTGTCTCAGAGATTCAAACGGTAGAGTTTTAAAATTTCTAAACACGTTTATCCCAGTGGGGTCCATAAGTCATACACACCACAAAACAGATCATTAACTACTAATGATTTACCCTTTGCCTTAATAAGTCGATAGCTACTTTGAGTTCACATGCAGCGGCAGCAGTGAGATGAAGGATCCGCAATTCGGCGGGTTTCTAGGCTTGGCGAGATACCACTAGATCGCAAGGACCTCCTGGCGATGTGATGATGCAGTCGTTGTGGAGGCCGGCGACAAGCTGGCGGCGGCCGGAGGTGGAGACGAACAACTGACTCACGCAGAGGAGGTGCTACGGGCTTCTAGAAGATTCTGGAAGGTGTGCATCAGCTTCGCCTTGGATCCATGAGCGATAAGCACAAGACCTTCACGCTGGAGAAGGTTGGAGGCGGCCGAAATCGACGCTGTGGCGCTTGACCGTGCACGGAGAAGAAGAGGTCGCACGCCCTCCTCGTTGCACCAAACATGAATTAAATTCACCGGAAGACTCAGTGAGATATTGCGATCAATATGGGCCGGGGCGAAGGATAAAACTCACCGAAACGGCGATTTGTCTGCCGAGGCTATCGGACGTGAAGACGAAGAAGTTGTCCTGGCGATTTACTAGACTAAAGGAGCTTGAAATTTGGGCATAGCAGGTAGCATGTGAAGAGGGAACTTCGATTGGGGGTCTCGGGTGTTCGAGTGGCTTCAAGACGAGCTCAAGCTCCTCGGTTTCTCCCATGGCAAAAACAAAGAATGGGTCAGAGGGAGCGAGAAGTTGCGAGAGAGAGGACGTGGATGGTCTCAGAGGGTTCAAGGTGGCCAGGCGATGCCTCGGAGACGGACAAGCGTGCACGAGGTGGTACCTGTGGCGATGTGACGCACATGCGCGAGCTCCAGCGCCACTCGGGCTGAGGTGAGGCAAGGAAGAAGACAAGACTGACAGGGGAGTCCCACTCGTTAGCGGCAGAAAAGAAATGGCGCGGCTGAGAGATTAGGTTGGTTGGTTTGAGCCGTGCGATCACAACGGAGGGTCCAGATGCGAGCTGGGTTTGAGTTGTCCGAACGGCCAAACCGATCTGGCCGTCGCGATCGACATCGACGGTCCACGTGTTTGAGCGTTCGTGATGCGAGCGTCACCGGCAGATCTAACGGTAGAACCAAGATCGGACGGTCCACACGATTGGATACATTTGGACGGTCCGAACAGAGCTAAGGATCTGGGCCGTTGAGCTCAGATCGGACGGCCCACAAAAGCTAGCGCTTAGAGAAGGATTTAAGGATTGAATTTTGAATTGACCGAAATAAAGCAAGTTTGACTAGGCCGTTTTAAATAGCAATAAATTTCTAAAAATTCTTAAACTTTTTGTGGACTCTCTCAGGTTCCACCAAGACTTATAAAAAATAATTTTGGCCACTTTTCATGCACCAAAAATCAAATTTAAATTCCTTTTCAAATCTGTTTTAGCAACTTGGCTAGAATTTTTAGGAAGTCAAATTAACTTCTAAAAATGTGGGATAAATTATTTTAATTCGTGATAAGTAATCTAGTATTTTACAAAATTATTTCCAGCAACTTTTGTACAAACATTTTTCTGGAATAAAAAAGAAACTTGATTTCATTTCAAAAGTTTGAAATTTAAGACAAACTTATGAACTTTAACAAAAGTTTTTGAAATTCCCAAACTTTCATACATTTGAAACACAAATCATTATTAGGGATGTTACATGAAATTTCCTTCTTTTCCTTTTGATTTGCTGCATACTTCAGTTCTATGTATTAATAACTTGACTGTAACGGATCCCATGGGTATTTTACATCTTTATCTTCTGGAAACGCAACAGAGATGAAGATACGCCAAGATGCAGAACGTGCACATCTGAAGATTTTAATCCAAGACCTTGAAAGTATGAAATCATTACCTCCATTTAGCTTTTAATTATTGATTTCAGCCACAACTGTTCTTTCCGGCATGTCTTTGCTACATTAGTTGATTTTCTCAGGCCCCTTGTTGTTTTAGTCGTGATACAAACCTTTTAGGTTGTAGGATACAATATGTTTCATCCATCAAAACCCTGACAAACTGGTGCCTCATGCACATGGTTGCCTCCTCCATCCATGGTGCACTGTCTGACAACATCTGAGTCGATGTTTCATCTTGGAATTGTCATGTCTTTTTCTAGAAGCAATATAGATTCAAAATCTTTTTTTTGTGACTTCTATATATGAAAGTATTTTGACCTTGGCATGCCATGTAGAAATAACTTGAGGAAAGATTGTTAAAAA
Organism: Phyllostachys edulis; assembly: GCA_036346405.1. Lineage (NCBI taxonomy): Eukaryota > Viridiplantae > Streptophyta > Magnoliopsida > Poales > Poaceae > Phyllostachys > Phyllostachys edulis. The sequence continues at coordinate 39,653,781 of CM070551.1, read as the reverse complement.
ATGGCAATCGCAATAAATGGTATTATGAAACAAATAACAATCGGTGAAGTTTAGTTGAATAGTGTTCGCTGAATGCCAAAATATAAAAGTGGACTATATATATATAGCTGCATGCAGGCTAGATTCAAAGGAGATGGCTATAGAGTTAATTTTCAGCGTAAAACCATATTTATTTGCAATAATGTAATAGATTGAAGGCAATTTACCAAATCAGTTTTTAATTGATCAAATATCAGAACAGTTATAAACATAATTATCATCCTGCAGCTCCACCCTACACCCTCGTTTCGCCATCTGCCCGAGACTGAGTATGTTGTTGCACAAACTTGGTATAAAGTAAATTCCAGATAGCACCTTCTGATCGCCATTCTTGCATTGTAGTAGCATTGTTCCTTTGCCTCTTATCTGCACCGTGGAGCCGTCACCAAACTTGACTTTGCCCGAAATCTTCTCGTCAAGCTCATGGAACTTGGAGCGATCTCCCGTCATGTGATTGCTTGCTCCATTGTCCAAGTACCACATATCAGTGTGATTGTGGTTGCCTCCCTCTGTGCGTAGTTTAGGAACTATGTTCTCCTCGTTCAACATCACCATGACCGGCGCCTCGTTGACACATAAGGAGAGAAGCAGAGCAGGCTCGTCGTCTTCACTGGCTCGGGCGAGGTTTACCTCCTCGTTCTTCTTCTTGTTTCGGCAATCTGAAGCGTAATGCCCGTACTTATCGTAGTTGAAGTACTTTATATGGCTTCGGCACTCCGACGCGCAGTGTCCGAATTTGTCACATTCAAAACACTTGATATGTCACTTATCATGGTATTTGTCACCACCGCTTTGTCCAGATTTGTCTCCACGTCCACCTCTTCTCTCTGCGCTACTACTTGAATTATCACTGACATTTCTTTCTTTTAATGTCAGTGCCTCCCATTGAGAACATGATAGCATCAACTGTTCACCTTCTTCTTTGCGATGTCTTCTTCCCTTCAAACTTTCTTTGAATGGCCGTTGACGAGGATTAAAACCTCTATGTATTAATTTAAATACATAAAAGACCATACGTCTTCATGGTGCGTAACCCCTAAGGCTAACGACCTCCTTTGGTCGTAAGGATTCAGAGGTTACATGATGGGTACCCTGGTCGGACTAGGTTTCGACCAGGTAGCTGCTCGAAAATGCTATGAACAGGCACCCTTAACCGTATGATGAATGGAACACGTAAAAAACGTTCCATACCTTACGATGATATACAAGACAACGACGATAAACCACCTTACGGTTAAGTGTCTCACAAATACTTAACGCAAGGCGATTAGCACATTGTTAAGCGCCTTGAACCTCAAACCGATTATAGCGTTTCGCCGAGGGCGTCTTCTCCGAGAATGCTTGCCGCCTCTTGGGAGTTATTTAATGGTGGAACGCAGAAGATGAGGAGACACGCACACACAACGGCCGAACAACGAAGGCAACCACGAAGCCAAAGCGGTAGTATTCAATACATTGATGTAATTAGAGATAGTCCTAGTTAAGTCTTGTAATCCAGTTCATATTAATAAAAGCGACCCCATTCTCTTCGGGATACTCCGTCATTTTCCTCTTTTTATTTTCATAAGATCGGCGATTCGATCGTCGACAGCTGGCGCCGTCCGTGGGGAAGAAGACGTAAGTTTCCTGAAGAAACTCTTCGCTCATACAATCCTCACCCAAGTTCCTGCAATCGTTAATGCGAATATGCCCGGAGTTTGGAATGAGGAGAATTGGTTCGACTTGGCGGATTACGCCAACCTTGATATGGAAGGATGCATTCGTGCCATGGAGCAAAATGGCAGATCATCCTCCTCTTCATCCTCCGCCGGCTCGTACATCGCTGACGATAGCGAGATCGGCCAGGATGGGCGAGATCGCCACCAGTTACCGATGGCGCAATCGGAGAACCGACCATTCGATCAGCTCGGAATGTCGGGATCTCTTCAAGCGGCCTTTTGGCCAAGCAAAGCAGTGAAGAAATTTCAGCACCACCACTCGAAAATCTCTATACCCTCGATGAAATCATGGTGAAAGATATTCTCCTACGACCACGGCAATTCGAGTCAGCAGACATCTGATAGCGGTGTCGATGAAACCTCCACGGTCATAGGCCATGTGGGGATGATCACGCTTCGAAGATACGATCTGCGATCGCCGAATCGGTGAGGAGACCTCAGGAGGTGCTCATTTCCGACCTCTCTCCGTCGTGGAAACTTCTGGCGAAGCGATAAGCTCTCCATTAGTTACGATGGAAGCTCATCGGAAGATCGATGTTGGAGCCACGAAGTCACGCGATCGGAGATGAAAATCAAGATGCCTGCGGTCCTACATTCTCTACCACGCCATCACGTGTTGTTAGAGATGATCCGAGCCGTCGAGCACCAACCGGAGTCCACGGGCGATCGGCGTCCATCAACTAATTCACGGTGTTGCCCGCTAGAGTAGTTGATAGGGCGGATCAAATCGAGGGTCGGGGAGAGGTTCAGTCTGCGTACACCTCGACGGTCTGAACCTCCGAGACCTTCGATGGCTGTACAAAACTTGCGGCGTGTTCAAGATATGTTAAATAATTTTGACCCTGCTTTAGCGGGAGCTCCAGGTTTTGTACATCTTGTAGGTCAAGTATCCGAAATTCTCCAACAGACCATGCAGCGCACGGAAGCGTATCGGGAACAAAGGGTTTCAGGAGTCAAACTATGACTTCATCCCAACGTTCCTCCCTCGGCGAGGGACAGCATGGTCATGCTCGGAACGATCGATACCAAGGCCTCCTCGGCGATTCGGCCAAGGAGTCACGAGGGAAAGATTATTTCATGAAGCTACTCCTCCATCCGTCGAGAAGAACCATCGCTTGGACTGACGATCTTGGCATCGTCTGAATCAAGTAAGCGATCGAAGGCATCATACCAATGTCCACGACCGGATCGGCACACCGGAGTTCCAGCGTTCCAATCTTAGGAACCGGTCTCCAACCGATTATAATCCGGCACCCTCCCAGAGAAGGCGCCATGAATCAATCACATGTTGTCGAGCCTTCTCTGCAGGGCTCCAAGCTGTGCGTTGGCCTAACCGGTTCCGACCGGCCAATTTGGACAAGTTTAATGGAACTCAAGATCCATTGGAATTTCTCCAAATCTATACCACCGCCATCAGAGCTGCTGGAGGCGATGAAAATGTGATGGCCAACTATCTACCCACCGTGCTCGAAGGGTCTACCCGGTCGTGGTTGTTGAACCAACCAGTCGGATCGATCTATACTTGGGAGCAACTCTGTGACCTTCTAATTGTAAATTTCGAGTGCGTCTGTATACAGGAAGGAGGATGATCTCCACTGAATCCGATAGGGCTCTGATGAGACTCTACATCAATACATAAAGAGATTCAGCCAGGTTCGCAATTCTATACCCGAGGTCACAGAGTCATCTGTTATTCAGGCTTTCAAAACAGGTCTGAGAAGTCGACGGTTTACGGAGGACATAGCAATGAACCCACCAAGAACAACCGTTGAGCTTTTTGACATGGCCGACAAGTATGCCACCGCTAAGCGAAGCAATCGAGTGGTCTTGAAGCCATTGATCGGAAAGACAAAATTCCTCGGCCCGACTGGACAAACCGAGAAAAAGAATAAGAAGTCTCTCAAGAAGAAAAAAGAACCGCGGGCAGAGCGACAAGGAGGTCCTAGCCATTCTGATAAATTCATGAAGGGTAAGAAGGACTACACCGGTCGGGGCAAGGCGAAAACTCGACCGAGGATTCGAGAAAAAGAAGAAGTGGTGTCCACTTCACCGTGACGAGGGCATGATCTACACACCTGTCGAGTCTGGCAAAAGAAATTGGAGGATTATTATGCAGGTGAAGGACCATTTCCCGCAATACAAGAACCCAGAGAAACGAGCTCCAAAAAGGACAAGGATGGCGGCGAAGAGATGGAATACCGGGATCCCCAACATACTGATCAACATGATTTTTGGAGGATCTTCTTCATCTGAATCAAGCGTCATCCGAAAGCCATGGAGCGGGAGGTCAACCTCGTCGAATCGCCGAACGTTATCAAGCAATCGAAGTGGTCGGACATCGCAATTTCCTTCAGCAAAGACGACTGCCCCATTCCTTCGACTCGACCAGGTAGGTTCCCTATTATTGTTGAACCAACCATTAATAATTGTAGGGTTAATCGAGTCCTAGTAGATGGAGGTAGTTCTTTGAATATATTATTTGCGGGAGCTTTAGAAGAAATGCAGGTCTCCATGTCAAAGGTGAAACCAGTGAAATATGCTTTTTATGGCATAGTTCCTGGCTCCACCGCTAAGCCGATAGGGCAAGTTTCCTTACCGGTTACGTTCGGAAGGCCCGATAACTTTCGAACGGAAAAAATTTCGTTTGACGTGGTAAACTTTGAATCCGCATACAACGGAATTCTTGGTCGACCGGCATTAGCAAAATTCTTGATAGCCACGCATTACGGTTATCAAAGTTTGAAAATGTCGGGGGCCAAAGGGAGTCATCACTATTCGGGGAGATCAAAAAATGGCTTATGAATGTGACCGAAAATCCTTTAAACTGGTCGATGAACTCCCGACCAGAGAGGCTAATCCATCTGCCATGCAGGCCAAGCACTCAAGACCGAAGGTGACACCCAAACCCTCCGACCAGTCAAAAGAGGTATCTCTCGACAAAGGCACTTCTCGGACGGCGCCAAGTCACTACAGGCGAAGATCTTGGCCCTTGCGCCTAAGATTACGGCCTGAGTAAGACTCGATCCTAAATAGGAAGAGTTGCTCGTCTCCTTCCTCCGAGCAAATCGTCGGGGCGTATTCGCTGGCGGGCGTCCGATATGCCCGAGTCCCGGAGGTGATCGAGCCGAGCTAGCTCTCGGCCGATAAGAAACCGATCAAGCGAAGGCTGCGGCGTTTGGCGCTGATCGGAAGGAGGCAATCGGTCGAGATTGACAAGCTTCTCAAAATTTGGATTCATCGTGAAGTCAACCACCCTCGATGGCTCGCCAACCTGTAATGGTTAGGAAGAATAATGGGAAATGGCGAATGTGTATCGACTTTCTGAGATCTTAATAAAGCTTGTCAGAAGGGCGATTTTCCCCTTCCACGCATTGATCAACTGGTAGATTCTACCTCTGGGTGTGAATTACTAAGTTTTTTAGATGCGTATTCAGGGTACCACCAAGAAACTTTCAGCAACTTGAGAAGGCATAACCTCAAGTTGAATCCGAAAAAGTGTGTGTTCGGAGTTTCTGCTGGAAAATTGCTTGGTTTCCTAGTCTCGGCTAGAGTTATTGAAGCAAATCCAGTAAAGATAGCAGCCATCGACCAGATGCGACCTCCGACCACGAAGAAGGAAGTCCAAAAACTAACCGGCTGTATGGCAGCGCTAAGTCGTTTCGTAGCAAGGTTGGGGGGAAAAGGGTTACCTTTCTTTAAACTTCTTCGGAAACATGGGAGTTTCGAGCGGACTAGAGAGGCAAACGATGTCTTTGAAGAACTTAAAAAGTACCTTACAAGTGCTCTGGTTTTAGTCTCTCTGAGACCGGGAGAAACATTGTTAATGTACGTGGCAGCAATACCACAAACAGTAAGCGGTGTACTGGTCGTTGAAAGGAATAACATCCAACGACCAGTTTATTACGTAAGCGAAGTCTTACATGGACCAAAGGAAAGATACCCACAGGTACAAAAGTTGCTCTATGGTCTCCTTATGTCTTCAAGGAAGCTAAGGCACTACTTCGAGCCCACAAGGTGGTCGATCGATTGGATATCCCTTGGTCAAGTCCTTGAAGCAGGAATCATCGGGACGAATAGCCAAATGGGCGGTTGAGCTAGAGGCGTTCGACCTCCATTTCATTTCACGAACAACAATAAAGTCGAGCGATGAGCGAAATTCATTGCGAATGGACAAACCTGAACCCACCCAAGGGCAGAGTTTGAACACCACGAGTGGACAATGTACTTTGACGGTTCTTTGATGTTAAAAGGGTCGGGGCTAGAGTGATCTGATATCCCTCTTGGCGAACACATCAAATCGCCATCTAGTTAAATTTTTACGCCACAAATAATATGGCGAGAATATGAAGGTTCTTGGCGGGACTCGGCGGCTCGTTCGCTCGGGATTAAATGATTACTAGTGAAAGCGATTCTCAAGCGGTAGCGAATCAAGTAGGGAAAGAGTATCAATGCTCGAGTACCAAGATGTCATCTTATCTGGCGGAATACGGAAACTCGAAAAGCACTTCTTCGGTTTCGGATCAACATATTCCTAGAAAGGAAAACTTTCTGGCGCACCGGTTAGCACGGATGGCCTCCACGAGGTCAGCCGTCCCGCCCGGAGTTTTTCTCGAGCAACTCGATTCACCCTCGGTAGTCGAGCCTTGAGAACATACATGATTCTTTATAGGTCGAACAAACCAATCAAAGGAACATGGATGCTCCATGTGTCGTTGACGGTTGGTATTGTCGCGATCAAGGTAGAGATTGGATGACATTGATCTACAATTATCTTCAGCATGACATAATTCCGGAAGATGATGTAGAGGCTGATCGTATAGCACAAAAAGCCAAATCATACACTCTAATCGAACGTACCTTGTACAAACGAGGATCTCATGGAGTGTTGATGAGATGCATACCTCAAACGGATGGCATTAAGTTGCTGACCGAAATCCATGAAGGAGTCTGTGGAGCACATCATTCCTATAGAACACTAGTCGGTAAAGCCTTCAGGCAAGGATACTACTGGCCAACTGCCCTTCATGATGCAAAAGAACTTGTGACGAAGTGCGGACAATGTCAGTTTCATAGCAGACAAGTACATCAGTCGGCATAAGCCTTACAAACAATTCCTCATTCTTGGCCTTTTGCAACATGGGGACTGGACATTCTGGGACCTTTTCCAAGAGCACCCGGGGGTTTCGAATTCCTTTTCGTCATGATTGACACGTTTACAAAATGGATCGAGACCGAGCCGGTTGTTAAAACAACAACTGAGGCCGCTAAGAGATTCCTCATGAAAAATGTGATCACACGATTTGGTGTACCTAGTCGTATAATCACAGATAATGGCGCCCAGTTCTCTAGCAGTCAATTTCAAGAATTCTGCGATGAACTTGGTGTAAAAGTTCATTTTTATACATTGCTCATCCGCAGAGCAATGGAGCGATTAAGCGAGCTAATGGTATCATTATGCAAGGATCAAACACCGAGTATTCGACCGGTTAATCAAACGGTCAGGAGCTTGGGTTCAAGAACTCCCGTCTGTATTATGGGCCGTTCGAACCACGACCGGAAACACCATTCTTTTTGGTTTGCGGGGCTGAAGCCATGCTTCCTCCAGAACTCAAAATTGGCTCTGCTCGACTTGATCGCTTTAAGAAAACGATCGGCATGAGCGAAGACTTCGGCGGCGTCGATTTCCTTGAAGAACGATGAAACCAAGCCCTTGTACGATCAGCAGTCTACCAACAAGCCATGCGAAGGTACCATAGTCGTAAGGTGCAACCTCGCTGACCTTCTTTGTAGGTGATTTGGTTCTTAGAAAAATTGAGCGGACAAATCGCAATAAACTTTCCCCAAGTGGGAAGGTCCTTACTTGTGGTCGAAGTTACAGACCGGGTTAAAATCTGTTGGCTATGTCTGATGGGCAAATTTTGTCAAATTCTTGGAACATTGATCAATTGCGTAAGTTCTATGTTTAATTATTGTTTACTTTCTTTCAATTCTTTCAATTTCAATAAATTCATTTATTCTTTAAAAATAATAAGTAACCTTGCTTATATATATACATATAGACTGGTCGTTCATGATTGTTAATTTAAACTGGTCGGAGAAGACAATTTTCTCTCCGATATCCTTTCAAAGGATCTCTGTTACTCTATGTAGCGACTTCTAAGTCATCGTCGTATTGGTCCTAGTCGTGAGCATTTTTTCACGCAGCGACAACACTCTTTTCTTAAGGAATATATGAGTAATGTCGAGCATCATACAAATAACTTTTTATCTTGAGCGATATGCCTAAGATTATGAAGGTTATATTTCATTATTTCAAGATTACCTTTCTGCTCTTGTCAGCTCTTGGTGGGACACGGAAAGCCTCCTAGTCGAAGTCTCTCCTTTTTACGACGTGGTGCGCCTTTGGAAGGAGCTTCCTAGCGACGGTTCTTTTCTTCGATCCTCGCTACGATCGGATAGAGAGTTTGAACATGTTTCACGAAATATGATATATGATTTCAGATCTAAGCATTCCTTTCGACCAGACTTTAGGATAATAGATATAAACAAAGTTCACTTATAATTTGTTGCATTCATTTTTGCATTTCTTCTTATGTCAAATAACAAAGTCTTTTATCCAACCATATATAACTTTTGATTGGTATTTCGATCATGACAAACAAAGATCTATAACTAAGCGAAGTCATAAGCTGGCTCCGACCACAATGATTTCCTAGTATTACTACGATCAGTTGACTTCATATCGGCACATACCTTCAAAATGATGGTTTCGACTTTTATTCTCTTTCTTGGCTACCTGCTTTATACTAAAGTCCTTCTACTATAAAGCAGTCGGGGGCTAGGAGGTGTGTGAGAATTAAAAAAAAAGAGTCAAACAGGATAAAAACAAAGGCATTGTTAATGATATAAAATGTAAGTTTTACACATTTTCAATATTTTTTACACTTTTTGCAGGAGTCTACTCTAGAAATATTCCCAGACTAATTACTGCTTGATGGGGATCCGACCTCCATCTCCTCTACTACTTTATCTCCGAGTGGCTTGAGTTCTTCCATGAACTTGGTTGCCTCCTCAGGTGGGCAGTTGAAGTCATCTTCAACAACTTGGAAATCAATGGAGAGGTCGGAAGCTTTCAGTTTTGCCAAAGCAAAACTAACACCACTAGCAACGCCTGTTTTCATAGCCTGGGCATAGTTCTTCCGAGTAGTCTTGAGCAGAGTATTAAGATCCTCTAGAAGTTGACCCAAGTAGTTCATTTTCTCTCTTTGGATCTCTTAGGGTAGGCGGGCTTGATCTCGATCCCATATCAAAGATCATCTTGTTAAAAATACGATCTTTTCATCTAGACTTTGAACGAGAGCCACCTCCTTGTCTTGCTCAAATTTCAGAGTCTTTTCTACTCTGTCCAAAACTTGTTTTTGCTCTGCAAGATTAAAACAGGTGATAAGCACAAAAATAATTGGAGGAAGATAATAAATCAAGTTTACAACCTATTACCTTCAATTTTTTTTGTTAAGATCTTCCTTGCTGGTCGTAGCCTCAGCAATCGACTGGTCTTTAGCTTTGATCTCTTCAAGCAGAGCTGTCTTGGCTTTCTCAGCCAGGATCTCTTCTTTTATTTTCTCCAAATCTATCAAATACGATAAGGGAGAATAATTAGCAAAGGGCGAAGCATTGAAGAAAGAAAAAGGCTAAGGGGAAAGTTTTTACTTTCTAAGTCCGAGTGTTTCTGCTCCAAGTCTTTAATCCGCTGGGTCAGTCCTCCGACCACAGCAAAATTCTCGACCATATGCCGTTCAAATAGCATTTTCCTCTTTAAAAATTCTCTTTAAAAGATTTTTTTAGAGATTATGAAACTGGTCGTAGATACTTACCCGGATCGCCAAATCATTATATCCGCCAAATATTGAATCAGGATGCATTTTGATTTGATGATCCGATATCTTTCCCCATGCCTCGTCAAGCTCCTTATCCTCGATGAATCGGGGGCAAAAAGGGAATTTGTCAGGTTGAGGAGAATTACCAACAATGGTCGGAACCTGTTGAGGGCCTTTAGGGGCATCTACCTCCGCAGAAGGAGTTAGAACCACCAATGGTTCCAACTCAAGCTGTTGGCCCCGGCCGCTGCGGGGGCTTCTCCGACCACCCTTTCTCGGGAACTTTGTCTGGGAAGTGGTGCGCTCATGGACCTCTTCAAGTACTGGTCCTTAGAAGGAATCGGTGGGAAGCGACAGGAATGCCGGAGGACCTATACCAAGCAAAGAAGGAAGTTATAAAAAAAGGGGCATCAAATCATCAAGAAATTATTAAAGGTATGCGCTTATCGACCACTTTCATTTGAGCGTACCTAGTTAATTTCGAGATTTGACTCTAAAAGCGGAAGAGTAAAATCTGAAATCACCCTTCCTTTTCTTTTCTTGACCTTGCTTGGGTTCGAACCGGCGAGGATTAACCAAGTCATTGCATCATCCAACGGGATGTCGGAGCGATGCCCTCGATCGGCTCGTCAAAAGTCACATCCTTGATCATCACGGTGGGCGGAGTGGTTTCACCGACCTCCATACCGGTTGTTCGATAACAAGCTGTCCGTTAAATCAACGACGATGCAGGGTTAGCAACCTCGTAGTCGCGCCGGTGGCCTTCAACCTTCTCCACCTAAACCAACAAATGAATTTGGTTAGGTGATAAAATCTTTTATCTAAACTACATATATATATTCTTATGAAATGTTACATTACCTCGGAGATTCATCCTCTTCGGTGCATCTGAGCGCGAATCGGTTGGAACAACGGTGGGATGTTTAGCCTCACCAGTTTGTGTGATTCGCAACCCGACCAACTACAAAAATAGAGCATGATCAAAAATCTGATCGAAGAATATATATATATGCATGATAAAAATAGATGTTTTATTGTTTACCTTAAGCCTTGTTGCTCTCTCTTCAGCAGGAACTATGGCCAAGATCTCAGGAAATCCGGCCTTTTCTCCGGGCTCCCCTTTCGAGATCGGCTGATCCTTTCTCTAATTTCCTCGGGAAGAGCTTTAAAGAAGAGAAAATAAGACATAAATAGGTTTTAAGGTAGTACATTAATCAAATGAAAATCTTGGTCGAGTTTATCTCAAAGACTTACCACCTCACAGGATAGCTTCATCATGACCAATGGACCGTCGGGGAGTGAGTCAGAAGCTTGAGTGGACTAATCTGGCGCTTAGTGAAATCCTCACCACGTGCCAAGAGGTCAAGCCCTTGACTCGCGGTCGTAGATGGCATCCACCCATCGTCCGACCACTCTGTCTTCTCCATGGTCTTTCTCCATTTGGGATTTTCATTTGCTCTCATCCCGGCGAAGTAGAGGCCATCATCCCTCGTAACCGTCATATAGAACCAGTTTTTCTTCCATGACGACCATGAGGACTTCGAGTACATATGAATGTACTCACTGGCCTTTCCGTTGTGAAGACGCAATGTACATTCCCCGGGAGTATCCGTGGTTTTCCCCATTACCATTCAGTAGAAATACCTGAAGAGTCTCAAACTCGGAGGCACTCCCAGGTATGCTTCACACAAATATGTGAATATGCTGATGTTGGCGATGGAATTTGGAGCCAAATTCACCAATTCCACCCCGTAGAACTCAAGAACACGGAGAAGGAATTTGTGTACTGACAATCTCAGCCCACATTCGATGTAGGCGAGGAAAACAGGAATTTCCTCATCTTCGCGACTTGGGAAATGCTCTCCAAATGCCGATCTCCATCTGATCAAATTCTTGTCCGGAAGCATCCCAATCTTCTCCAAAGACTCAAGCTTTTTCTTGCTCAAATCCGAAGGCAACCACTTTGTGATTTGCTCTGACATGATGAAAATCCTCAAGGATGAGTAGAGTTCGTAGGAGATTTTTGTGGTCGGAAGAAGAAGAAAAGAAGGACGAAGATTTTTTTTGTCTTGGTAAAGGAGATCAGAAAGGGGGATCTAGAAGCATAAAGAATCCAAAAGATCTAGCGATGGGGATTTTTATAGCCTCGGATCTTTAAAATTACGATCGGAGGTTATCCATAAAAGTCGAGCGGCAAAAAGCTTATTTTTAAGCCCAGCAGACGGAGAAACTCTTGAGTTCCCAACACAAGTTCTCAACTTTAAAATGAACACAAACCACCTCGGATGTCACGACATTAAATGAGGGTCTGCCCGATACAAATTCATCGGAAGAAGGCGTTCACACGACTGTTCATTTAAAGTTAGGGGCTAGGCGGCGAGGATTAAAACCTCTATGTATTAATTTAAATACATAAAAGACCACACGTCTTCATGGTCGTAACCCTAAGGCTAACGACCTCCTTTGGTTGTAAGGATTCGAGAGGTTACGATGGGTACCACTGGTCGGACTAGGTTTCGACCGGTAGGCGCTTCGAAATGCTATGAGCAGGCACCCTTAGCAGTATGATGAATGGAACACGTGCAAAAGCGTTCCATACCTTACGATGATATACAAGACAACGACGATGAACCACCTTACGGTTAAGTGTCTCACAAATACTTAACCGCAAAGGCGATTAGCACATTGTTAGCGCCTTGAACCTCAAACCGGTTGTAACATTTCATCGAGCGTCTTCTCCAAAATGCTTGCCGCCTCTTGGGAGTTATTTAATGGTGGAACGCAGAAGGCGAGGAGACACACACACACAACAGCGAACAACAAAAGGCAACACAGAAGCCAAAGCAGTAGTATTCAATACATTCAGTGTAATTGAAGATAGTCCCTAGTCAAGTCTTGTAATCCCAGTTCATATTAATAAAGAGCAGCCCCCATTCTCTTCCAGGATACTCCATGTCATTTTCCTCTTTTTATTTTTATAAGATCGGCGATTTGATCGACGACAGCCGTAAACGCCCTAGTGCCTCAGCCAGGAACATAGATGACACATCTCCCCATTGTTTAATTGTGCCGATTATTAGGAGGAATTTGTCGGGAGCGGTATTAAATAATTTCTCTACAACGACTGTGTCCTTTAGTTCTGTCCCAAGGGAACAGATTTCACCCACCATGCTAGTGAGCTTCTGGGAGAATTCAACAATATTTTCGAAATCTTCCATGATCAAACGATCAAATTGCCATTTCAACACTTGTACCCTTGCCTTCTTGACACGATCTTCACCAACTCGCATATCCCGGATAGCCTCCCATGATTCTTTTGTTGATTACTTGTCTGCAATTGCCATCATTACACCATCTAGCATAGCTTAAGAGATTACAGCCCAAGCACCATGATTTTTTCTTCTTCGACCAGAGTATTGCCGCCCATACACCAAGAGCACGTAAGATAATCTTTATCTTTACAGCCCATAATCCATAGTTAGTATCATTAAGTAATGGGTACTGAATTGGTATAGAAACTCCTTTTGATATGGATTTTCCTTTCGATGACGACTCTACTGCAGCCGCTTCTTCTTTTAGCCGTAGTCCCTTCTTTGGTAATTGATCACCAGCCATCGCCACCAAACAACAAAGCTCTCATACCAAATGTTGGAAATCTTCCTTTGAATCGCTCGAGAGAAACTTCATTCCAGGGACACGCTTGATCCTTTCCACTATGAGGCCCGCTTTTGTTGTAGTCAATGGAACAACACCACTGCTGGTTCCTATACACGAAAAAGCAAACACGAAGCAGACAACTAACAAGCAGCACCTCTACTCTTCAGATGTCTTCATGTGATGATGCTTTGACGTGATCCTTCATGTACAGCAACCCCCCAACGCCTCCTGCCTTCATGTGTTCCTGCTGGAGACAAGAGAAACTCCGAGACAAAGTGCAAAAACAGCACCGAGAACACGATCTTTTTCTTTCGGGAGCACCCGCTATTCTTTTTGGTTTTTTTCTATTTCTTCTCTCAACTTACTTTTGATTACATTGCTGGCCCTTTTAAAGGGCTGGTTGCATGGACTCTGAAACCAACACGGTTTCATCTACTACTCGGACTCAACTCCAAAAAACAGAAATCTAAATGGAAACTAAAACAGATTACCAAAAAATCAAGATTAACTGTAACAGCTATATCAACAGCTTGTCCTGATGGAAGAATCTCATGAGCAATTTCCATGGTCCCATCAGGTTTCACGCCACATTCAAATGCATCCATGTCGACCAAAACTTTCTGTGTGTTCTCATCTGCCATTCTCTGGCCCTGCTTCCCCTGCACTGTCAGTTCCTGCTTTGGTGTTATATATTACTACAATATAGATATTTGTTTTCTTGATTTGTTGGTTTCAAAAGAATGTTATTATTCCAAGCTGACTGATGGTTTCTTTGTAGCAAAGTGGTTTTGGCTTGCAAATACTTAAGGGGCGACTAGCCACTCTGAGCAACACATGCAAGTTGCGGGCGTGGTAACTTGGTAGATTGCGAGAAGAATTCAACCTGAGAACTTTCATATTGTATTGCAAAAAAATCAATGGAATTACTACAAAAAAAATTGTCGCATTTTTTTGGAGATTAGTGCTCCGGCCGGCGACGTCGTCTTCTCCGATGGCGGTGGCGGCAAGTTAGGGCGAGGCTTCACCAGATTAGGGCTTGGGTTCACCAGGTTAGAGGGAGGGAGGGACGGCCAGTGGAGGAAGAGGATGTGGTAGTGGTGGGCCGGTGGATGGGGTTGGGGCCCACGGCGGAGGGGAATGGGGGAAGCGTCGGTGGCGCGCGGTAGGATGGAGAATGAGCTTGGGTTCAGGTTGGGTTGGGGGTTGGAAGAGTTAGTATAGGATTTAGGGTGATGATCAGAGGCATTGGATCTCCATCCGACGGCTCAAAAAACCGTCTATTTTGCAAAAGAAAAATTATCAAATGTTGTGTAGACAATCCCAAAATCCAAACCAAGAACTTTCGATTCGGATTGCAAAAAAAAGTCAAAACAAGAAGTTTCAAAATAGAATGCAAGGAAAGAGAACTTTCAAGTCAGAATCCAAAAAAGAAATCAAATAGAATCGGCGCATCGGAGCAGCCATGGCACCCCTACTGCTTGCTTACCATGGACTCCGGAGCGCTGGATTCAGACTAATTGAATCGCGAGTTCTAGACGGAGTCCACGGGAATTGACTAGAGCTGGCCAAATGGGCTGGGCCAAACGGGCCAGCATGAAGCACGGAACTGTAGGCCCGGCCCAGCACGCAGCAGCCCGCCTTGTTTATGGGCGTGCCCGGCCGACGATACCGGGCGTGCACAGGCTACCACCTCAACACGGTGGGCCGGCCCGGCACGGCACGAACAGTGTTGGGCCGTGCTAGGCATGGCACGCACGAAACGGCGGCAACGCGCCCATAATAGCAGGCGAGGCGGGCGGGCGGAGCCGAGGCGGAGGGAGGCCGAGCTGGCCGGCGCCGATGTCTTGCCGGAGGCGAGCCAAGGAGGAGGAGGCGTCGTGGAAGCGAGGAGGAGGAGAGCGGGCGAGACGGTGGCGCGGTGCAGTCTTTGCCGGGCCGAAGCGACGGCGGAGGAAGGCGGCAATTTGTGTCGTCGGCGGCGGGTGCAGTCTTTGCCGGGCCGGCGGAGCAGACGGAGGAGGCGGCAGCGGTGTCATTAAGGCGGCGTCGTTGGAGGCGGCACCGTGAGGCGAGGAGGCGGCGGGTCGGCGACGCGGGGCCGCAGGAGGCGGCGAGGCGGCGGGGTCAACGGCGTGGGGCATGAGGAGGCGAGGCGGCGGCAAGGTCGTCTCGGCGCCCTTGGGAGGCGGCGAGGTCGCGCCGTCGGGAGGCGAGGAGCGATGGAGTCATGCTTGCAAGTGGGAGGCGAGGAGCCGGCGGGGTCGTCGGCGCCTGGCGGCAGGCGGCAGGCAGTGTTGGGAAGAGGGAGTGGGGAATACGGACGGGGTCACGAGGGACGGGGAGAGATAGACAAAGTGGTCGGGCGTGTGTCGTGCCGTGGGCCGGTGCGTGCAACACGAACCAAAAATTCGGCCGTTGGAGACTTTTTTGACCGTTTTTGACTGTTGGGGGCTTAAAAAATAGCAAAAAAATTGAAAAAAAAATCCAAATTTTTTTCTATAAATAGGCACCATACCCCCCCTCATTCAGCACCCCTTCATTCTCTATTCTCTCTTTGAAATTGTGTTGTGCAAATTCAAATCCGTGTTGAGCTCATTTGGCAAAATTCAAAAATTTGTGCCAAAATTTGGAAATTTCAATTTTAAATCGACAAGTCGTGAAAGAGGTACAATACTATTTTTGTAATACTTTTATTGTTAATTATTGTTATGCTAAGATTAAAGTATTAATAGTGTTAGTTTCGATTTTGCATTTTTCATTATGGGCGATCCTTACGATGACTTTGCTCTTAGTGAGTTCGGACTTTCATCGGACGAAGTGCGTCTATGGGTATTGCCTCAAACCAACCGGAGGTTTCACCGGAGGAGTAAGGTGGAGTTCCGTCATCGGCGCCCACGTCGACATCGAGCTCAACGCAGCCGGAGCAAAGAGGTCGAGGCCGTCTACATCGGGAGTGTGGGAGAATTTCGACGGGACAACCGGGCAAGGCAGGCGGAAATGAGGTACCATATGCTATTTGTGAAATTTGTCGCCATGAATTGTCTGCAAAGTCTACAGGTGGAACGGGGCACTTGCTTAGACATGCTACAAGGTGTCGAACTAAGCAAGGATTGGCGATGAGGCAGACACAGCTGCAATACAACCCCGACGGTATGGTATCTAGCTGGGACTGTGATCCTCAGGTAACTCGCCAATCTCTCTGTCGTTTAATTGCTTCTGAGGATTTACCGTTAGGCTTTGGCGAGTCTGCTTCTTTCCAAAATTACATTAGGACTGCGCATAATCCTAGATTTACTTCCGTTTCTAGACAGACAACAACTAGGGATCTAGCGAAATACTATAATGAACGTCGTAATAAAATAAAGGAACTATTTAGTACGAGCACATTTTCGGTGGCCCTGACCTCGGACTTATGGAGTGGTCGGGCTAGGGAGGATTACCTTAGTGTAGTTGCGCATTATATTAATGACGACTAGGTAATGGAGAAAAGGATTATAGGTTTGAAATTAATTGATGTAGCACACACAGGGGAGAATATTGCGAACTGTATTATCAAAGTCATGAAAGACTTTGGTCCTACAGACAAAATATTCGCAATTACTTTAGACAACGCCACTTCAAACTCTAGGGCCATGGACATTCTTACTGCAGTGTTGAGTACATATGCCGATTCCTTCCTGCTACATCAACGACGCGCTTGTCATATTATCAACCTTATAGTCAAATGTGGTTTGAAGAGGTTGAGTCAGTATATAAAAGCTTTTCGCGATGCGATTTCTTTCTTGAATAATTCTAACGTAAGAATAGCACAATATAAGAACTTCTGCAGGGCGATAGGTGTTTTCCTAGAAAGTTCTGTTTGGACATGCCGGTAAGGTGGAACTCTACTTACCTCATGCTTAGAATCTTTTACCATACAAGAGCATTTTTACGTATTTATTCAAGCGTACTATCCTAGCAATGATGGTACTATGCTATTAAGCGAGCAACATTGATTAGTTGTTGAGAAGGTCTTGTCATTTTAGAAATTTTTATGAGGCAAGCTGTTGCTTTGTCCACTGTCTACTATCCAATATCTCCTATCATTGTACATACTATTTTACGGATTGCTACTCAATTGAAAATGTTTGAAAATGATATAGTTTTATGTGATGCTGTTGTTTCCATGAAATCTAAATACCTTAAAATTGGAGAGAAATCCCTTACCTATATGCATTTGCATTTCTTTTTAGATCCTAGGGCTAAAATTGATGCATTTATGCTTGTACTTGATCTTCTTAGTGATGCTACGGGGCTAGACTATCTTGACTATTTTGCATAAGTTTGTTCTCGGTTATCTGAGGTTTACCAAATGTATGAAAATAAGTTACGGGGAGTCCGTTCATAGCGACCTCCGATAGCCCCACCTCAAGTGGGAAGACAAATATGTGGGCGTGATCTTGGTGCCTCTTCCTCGAGTCCAAGTCCGGGGTTCTTTTTCTTCTTCTACACCTTGCTTTCGGCCAAGACCCACAAGGAGGCGGAGAACTATCCACCTATCACGGGACAGCGATACGGTGGATTTCAACTCAGAAGGCTTTGACATCTTGCAATGGTGGCAAGCCCATAAGTTAACATATCCCGTGCTATCCATACTTGCACGTGATGTGTTAACTATTCCTGTCTCTACGGTTTCCTCCGAGTCTGCTTTCAGTCTTTCTGAAAGGATATTGGAGGAGAGAAGAACAAGTCTCACAAGTGAGATGGTACAAATCCTTCTAACTGTGAAGGATGGGGAAGAAGCTGATTCACGAACACAACACTCTGTGAAAAATCCAGAATTGTCGGAGGTGTTCGAAAATCTATACTTAGACAATGACACCGACACATAGAACAAAGATGTATCATGTATGTAGAATTGTAGAGTTATAGGCTGTACTCTTTTTCCTTTGCTAAGGTTTTCTCATTTTGAGTTTTTACTTGGCAAAGGTTTTAACGAGGCAGCCAGTTGGACATCAATAAAGCTCTTTATTACATTTTCAATATGATTGTCTCAATTTTTTAATTTTTATGTCTACTTTGAATTCTACACATTTTCTAATTTTTCGGATTTTTTCTGGATTTTTTGGATTTTTTGTTACGATGGGCCAAGCAGACTGCGTCCGACACAACTGACAAGAATGCTGTCGGGTGCGTGCTGGCTGCCACCGCCCGTGGGTCAACACGACACGCACGAATAGTACTGCAGGCTGAAGCGGGCGTGCCTAGCCGGGCAGCGTGCCATCTTGAGGCGATGCCCATTTGGCCAGGTCTAGAATTGACTGATTTGAGCAGGGAGTATAAATACTTAGGCCCCAATTAGAAAAACGTACAGATTTTTGTGCACAGATAATCACAATGGCAAGCTAGGGGATACCTAGGGGATTTGATCTTAACCATCTTATTGGAGGCCCCAATTAGAAATACTTGGAATACGAGATTTGCTCAACTTGTCAAGTCCATGAAAAACGTAAGCATCATCCGTGTTTGATCTGCGATGTTAAATACAATATTGATTTGGGTTTCAACTATACTCTACACTCTGTAGCAGGAATACTTGGATATAGATGAAGACAGCTGCGGCGGGGAGGAGGAGGAGGCGGAGATCGCAAGGGCTCCGAGGCATGGCCGCTAATCTCGAGCCCAGCCGTGGAGGGAGGGAGGAGAAGACTCCCTAGATGTAAATTATTTAGGACGAATCTTCCAAGGCAAGGCAAGGAAAGGAAAGGACCCCACCTCTCAGTGTCACGGGAAATGTCCACGACTCGATATGTATCATAAGCGTAGGCTCGAGACGCCACAAGAGTCACAACTCCGATTCGATTCGGTTCCCCTCCTTTCTCCGCTTCGCTAGGGTTTCCTCCCATGCCTTGTAGTCACCTTCGCCATGTACGACCCACATGGCAAGCCACCACCCTCCCCTACTACCCTATCTCTGGAGATCGTCGTTAAGTCGATGAAAAATGGGCAAGGCGTTCGTTGTTAAGTCCATGAAAAACGTAAGCATCATCCGTGTTTGATCTTCGATGTTAAATCTGATATTGATTTGGGTTTGAACCAGCCCATGCCATAATCAAGATTGATTGGATATTGGCGTCTTGAAACCTTGCCTTGTCGATGCAACTGTGACGAGTTGATATTACCAATTGGACTAGTGAGATCATGGGTGGATTTGACCAAAACAAAACATGAAGCAATTATACGGAGGAACAAGCTAGGATCACATTTCTTGCGCATCATCCTCTTCTGTTCCATCCTACGAGAGCATGTATAATGCATGTGCTTAGCAAATAAAAATTGATTTTTCTTACCATGTAGGATAGATAATGTGCTTATTTTGTAATATTAATGCTTAGTATTCAAGGCGTGCTTATGTATATAACTATATATAATTAATAGATAATACAATCATCTAAGCACCTACAAAAGAAATGTTTACATTGGAGGAAATGACTTTTAAATAGATGCTTGATGACATGATTATATTCTCTTTCTTTAACTACTCGTATATAAACATCTCGTATTGTACGTGCCCTAAAGAGATTAATTATATTTATTAAACTCTACTAGATGTATACAACATAAATCGGTTTCGATTGTACGTTGATTGGCCCGGCCCAGCCCAGCCCAGCTGAGTGAAACGATACTAGCAAAGCCTCCGTGCCACCTGTCAGTGTCACGGGAAACGACACGACTCGATATATCATAAGCGTAGCTCGAGAGTCGAGACGCCATCGCCAGATCAGTTCAGTTCCCCTCCTTTCTCCGCTCTGCTAGGGTTTCCTCCCCGCCACCGCCGCCACCTTCGCCATGTACGGCCACCGCAGGTAAGCCCCCTCCCTCCCCCTACCACCCTATCTCTGCTAGTTTCTCCCCCCTCTCTGATCAGAAGGGGAACTGAATCGAATCGGAGGAGTTACGGCTCAAACCTACTCGTATGATATATCGAGTCGTGGTGTGACTCGACTCGATTTCTGTTTCCTTGCCTTGCCTCGCCTCGGAAGGTTGGAGTTGCTACCAGGCTGTGCTCGGCGGCCCCGACAATAGGGCAAGGCTAAGCGGCCCGAGGTTAGCGGCGTGGCGGCAACCCCTCGTCCGGCGCCGACCACTTCTTGCTTCTTCCGAGTCGGCGACATACGACAAGAGATCGAGACTCCAGAGGAGGAGGCCACAGCCCAAAGCCCCAAAGGAAGGCCTCATTACCTTGCCCGCCCAGATTAAGCCCATCTGCATTACATCACCCCGGTTCCCCCAAATCCCCAATTCTCCAAATCTTCAATTCTCCAAATCTCCAAGTCCAACCCTACGAGTAGTGGCGGTGGTAGTGAGGCACCTGCAGGAGGCGAGGCTTGCTTCTTGGCCGGCCGAGGCGGCCTTGGCCGGAAAGCTCAATGTCAGCCGAGCCAGGCCAGGTAGCCGACGGCAAGCACGACACACAGCGTCTGCGGGCTGAGGGGCAGGCAGGTCGCCGGGAGGGAGGCCTTGTGTTGGAAGCAGAGGTGGCGCTGGGAGAAGGAGCATGGCGCCAGAGCTACTGGTCGGGAGGAGCCGGGCGGCACCGAGCCGAAGGCGACGTTGGGACCCGGGAGGAGGAGCGCGGTGCCAGCCGCCAGGCCGCTAGTCGGGGAGCCGGGGAGGAGCGAGGAGCGGCGCGTGGTCCAGCCGGGTGGTGGCAGGGAGAGGCAGGGGAGGAGGTCAGGAGGAGGCGAGGAGTCGTGAGTGAGGAGGTGTGGTGAATTTGAGTGAGCCGGTGAATTTGAGACTTTGAGTGAATAGAGAGTCGTGAGGTGAGCTGGTGATTGTGAGAAAATAGAAATTGAAGATGGCTCCTCCTAAGTCTAAAGAAAAAGGTAAGAATTAGATTATTGGATTGTGAATGCCTAAATGTATAAATGATTATTGATGAATGAATATGAATATATGATGATTTGTGAATTTGATAGTGTCATCGTGTGGTGAATTTGCTAGATTTGAAGAGCTATTTTACCATTGCGTCGTCGAGTGGGTCGACCCCAAGAACCGGTGCAAGCGGGAATGTTGTGGTAGCTAGAAGAGCAAGTACTACCAGTTGAAGCTGTCAATATTGAAGATGCACAAGTAGCACAACAACCACAACCGTAGGAAGAAACTGAAGGTATTAAGGATTTTAACCCGGATGTTCATATTGTTGCCGATCCAACACTTCGTATACCAATTGAGAAATTCCATCAGGATATTAGAGATCAAGTGAGAAGGGCTTATTTGTTGAAGGGTTCGACTCAATCTTTTGTTCACAATTTTCCCTGTAAATAATATGGAAAGGATTTTAGGTGCTTTCGTGAAACATGGTTTAAGAGGCACGACTGGTTGGAATAGAGTGTAGAGAAGTGACGAGGATCTAATAATCCTTATTTTATCTTTAATCTATAATTCTTATTATGGGTAAATATGATGTCATGTGGTCCCTAGGTATACCCTTTATATTTACAAGGGAGAAGCCTACCAGGTGGTCGTAAGTTCTTCTACGACCACCCCCATAGTCGTAAGTCTTGCTACGACTACCTTATGGTCGTAAGTTCTTCTACGATTATTATCCAGTCGTAAGTTATTCTACGACTACCCCATGGTCGTAAGCTCTTCTACGACCAGATCAGCTACGACCACCTTATGATCAATAAAACCTACAGACGAGTGGGTCCAATTGATTAAGGAATCCAAGCAGTCAACATACACTGTTATTCTACGGAGTAATAGCACGTAATACCCCATTATCTCTGACAAATAACTGCTAGGCGGCATGAAAGAGTTAACACTCCGGTGATTACTGCAAACATACGCCCGTTACAGGACATGATGAGGCGCCTCTTCACCTGGAGAAACGGCTACTCCTTCACGGCCATATAAAGGCGACGATCAGAGAAGAGAGGGGGGCAATCAGAGAACACAGCAAGCAATCGGGAAGACAGGCACTATCTTCTACAATAGTCTTAGTCTTTTCTCCCGATTGTACAAGATACACTCAATATCATACACACACAGGAGTAGGGTTGTTATTCTCCTCGGAGAAGGCCTGAACCTGTATAAAAATACTCGTGTCAATCTCTCTGCGTGATTCCATTCTAGGAGACCCCCCGAATCAAACAATCTTTACGTAAGATCGGTTCTAAAACACCGACAAGAAGGATGTTGTTTATTGCTTCTATTGTTTTATTTTTAAACAGCAACCCTTAGATGAAAAATTTAGCCACGATGTCTTCACTAAATTAGGGTACAACAACTGGAAGAATGCATATGCATCACTACCTCTTCATGTTGGTGGGGTTAATAGTAAGAAACAATTTCAAGCCATGAAATCTCAGAGAATGAAATTGCCTCAGCCTCATAGACGTAATTAGTACTATAATGGTATGTCTTTCTATTTGTTATGTTCAGTAATTTTTTTATGATTTATGATGGATTAATCTGAATACAAACCATTCATCTAGTTTTGACAGGTTGTTACTAGTAATTTAATAATTTGGTATTTTGGTGGCAAATTGTTCTGTAAACTTCATTGATGAGGTACATTTTCTATATTTGTCCTATCTTTGTATGTTCACATGATGCGGATTGTAGTTTTGAGATCCATTTAGTGTCATATACTCTATTAAAAATGATTGCAATGTGTATTATATATAACTTGCTTTGTTATCGGATAAATTATTAGTTCGTTCCGCCCACCTGAGTCCGCCACTGCCTGTACTCTGATCTCGAGTCCATCCCTCATCTAGTAGAGATGCTTGCATGGGAGGAAATGACTTTTAAATAGATGCTTGATGACATGATTATATGCTATTTTTTTAACTACTCGTATATAAGCATCTCGTATTGTACTTGCCCTAAAGAGATTAATTATATTTATTAAACTCTACTAGATGTATACATACATAAATCGGTTTCGATCGCACGTTGATTGGCTCAGCTCAGCCCAGCCCAGCTGAGTGAAACGATACTAGCTAAGCCTCCGTGCCACCTGTGTCACGAGAAACGACACGACTCGATATATCATAAGCGTAGCTCGAGAGTCGAGACGTCATCGCCAGATCAGTTCAGTTCCCCTCCTTTCTCCGCTCCGCTAAGGTTTCCTCCCCGTCGCCGCCGCCACCTTCGTCATGTATGGCCACCGTGGGTAAACCCCGCTCCCTCCCCCTACCACCCTATCTTTGCTAGTTTTCTCCCCTCTCTGATCAGAAGGGAAACCGAATCGAATCAGAGGAGTTGTGGCTCGAGCCTACGCTTATGATATATCGAGTCGTGGTGTGATTCGACTCGATTCCTGTTTCCTTGCCTCGCCTTGCCTCGGATGGTTGGAGTTGCCGGCCTGTACTCTGATCTCGAGTCCATCCCTCATCCTATCGGCGGAAACTCGGTCGGTGACCCTCCCTTTCACAAGACCAACCAAGCGGCTGCCCTTGGTACGGAGGAAACGCGGTTACCTCCCTTCGTGATTCGTTGAGTTGGCTTTGGCTACCCAAGCGCTATCTCAAAGACAAGTTCCCCTCCTTTCTCCGCTCCGCTAGGGTTTCCGCCGCCGCCGCCTTCGCCATGTACGGCCACCGCGGGTAAACCCCTCCCTCCCTCCCCCTCCCCCTCCCCCTCCCCCTACTACCTCCCCTCTCTGATCTGAATTAGACTTTTAGCCTAGCCTTCAACGGACGGGTAGGGTGAATCACTACTTGTTTTCTTCATCAATTCCATTCGATGGGATCAGGTTGTCGCGCTACATACAGACAGACAGAGGTGCTTCTTGCTGGGATTTTAGCCTGTTAATCTCCTAGGCGGACCCTATTTATTAGGGAAATCATTGGGGAATTACTTTTTTTTTTGGGGTGGTCTTTGATCCCCCCACCTTGATATTGGGAAATTAACTGTTAGCTCTGCCTGATGTGCCTGTGGTGACTCGTCTAGTTAGTTTTCAAAACAAAACGCCTGTATGAATTTGCATTTGCCGCAGCCTGTTAGTTTTTTGTTTATGGCTTTTCAGATAACTGTTTCTCATATATAGTGCTAGATCGACCAATTGCCACAACCTGCTTCCTATTATACAATGAAAAATATTCTAGTCCCATTTTTCTTGAGAAAAATAGCTTGCCATTGTGATTATCTGTGCACGAAAATTTGTAACAGAATCATTCAAGATGAATTCGAAATGTGGTCTTAGCCATCTTATTCAGAGCTAACTAAACGTGGACAAACGAATTGCAATGGTAAGAGATACCTGAATTCTAGATATCCCATCCAACTGTCATCAAGCAAAGAATGCTACCCCAATGTCATGTCAATCTAGTTTATCTTGTTCCCTGCAATTAAATCTCATGACTTGGACAAGTATCCCCTTGGACTGGTTTTGTCCGCTTAGATTAGATATGAAGTTATGAACTGTTAATTGTAAGTTTCGGCTCGATTCATTAAATGCAATATAGGACCATCATGTTGTTGTACTCAAATATAGCTTTTGACTGTTCAGGAAGCTAATACGCCATTTACTTCTAATCATACTTTATTTGGGTTCAAGTGATGGATGCTTATCAATGAGTGTAGTCGCATTTCAATTCCGTTTACCTATCAAACATTAATATATTCTGTAGATCATTTATTTTCTGAGCAATTGCTTTTATATTTGGGCTATTCTTATGAAATGGGGATTGAGAGATGGGGGGATATTCTCCTTTTTCTTTTTCTTTTTTTTGGGACTGGATTATCTGAAGGGCAATGATGGGAGGCGGGGGGGTTTCGGATGGGTACGAGGGATCAAAGAGGCCACGAATGATGGAATCGAATCCATACTTCGCAGTGACCGCAGGGAGTCCGCTGGATGTCTCAAAGAGGGCCAGGATGATGGAGCCAGGGCCCCCCTATTTTGGAGCCATGGGCAGCAGCACCGCCGGTGGCGGCGGCAGCGGCGGCTTTTACCAGCCCTACAGCGGCAACTTAGCTGGTGCTGCAGGGGTTAACAGTGGCATCCAAAACTTTCCAGGGGTCCGTCTACGAGGGCTCCCTTTTGACTGCGACGACCTTGACATCTGCAAGTTCTTTGTGGGGCTGGACGTAGTGGACTGCCTCCTGGTTCACAAGAATGGCCGCTTCTCCGGTGAGGCTTTTGTTGTCTTCCCGTCGGCCATGCAGGCTGAATTTGCACTGCATCGCAACAGGCAGAACATGGGCAGGAGGTACGTTGAGGTGTTCAGATGCAAGAAGCAGGAGTACTACAGTGCAATAGCTGCTGAGGTGAACCAGGGCGGTTTCTTCGACTCAGAGTACCGGCACTCCCCACCTCCTCCGCGGCCCAAGAAACTGGCTGAAGACAAGAGCAGCATGGAGTACACTGAGGTGCTGAAGCTGCGTGGACTTCCGTACTCTGCTACCACGGAAGACGTCATCAAGTTCTTTGTGGAGTACGAGCTGACAGAGGATAATGTGCACATTGCATACCGCCCGGATGGGAAGGCCACTGGCGAGGCCTACGTGGAGTTCCCAACAGCTGAGGTTGCAAAGACGGCCATGTGCAAGGATAAGATGACCATCGGGACAAGGTACGTGGAGCTGTTCCCATCAACCCCAGAGGAGGCCAGCAGGGCGAAATCGCGATCCAGGCAATGAATGATTGGACTCAAAGTCATCAAGGAATGCCCAACCGTGGGTGGCTGCATTGGAGTTTAGCTTTCACTCTGCGTGCTTAACTGTATCGTTGTTAGGCTGTGTTAGTTTGCGTCCTGTTACTTGTCCTGCTGCTACTAGTTGGTGTGGTGACTTTTATGAATTGTTGCCTAAGACAAGACAAAAAGTGGTGTACGATGAATGCCTTTTCTTCCTCTCTGAGTTTGTTGATGTTTTTATTGGATCCTTTTGGTGAAGCAGGGGGTGGAGTTTGTTTTGTTGATGCTGCACTGAAAAAGTTATTGTTGATGCTGCACCGAAAAAGTTATCAGGATTAGGATTACTCGTGTAAAAAAGAGGAGATTCTGTTCTTGTTTACATTGTTTGGGAGCGAAACGATTAGAAATGGAGGCTAACACGGATATTCTAGACGTTCTGTATTACTAGTGACGAGACTTGAGAGCTCATGCGCATTAACCAAAAACAGAAATAAATAAAAAATACTAGTACTACCGTCAAAAGGTTTATAAGCCTCTCAGACCCTTTTGTTTGGCAAAATTTGATATCTGTCACTCAGAAATATGCCGCTTCGAGATATACCATTCAGTATCACGAAATTAGAAATATGCTACTTCAGTTTCCTATTCATTTGAAATTTACTATTATCTCCACTTTTTTCTTATTTTCCATCTATTCATAAGTGAACTACATATTTTGCCCCTCATCTATCCAACTCCATCCCTTCTGCCATTTCTGAACCAGTAGAATCTCATCGGTCACTGTTCATAACGCTTTTTGCAAAAGAAGAAGTGTGTAGCAGAGAAGACAATGTATGTATGTGTGGTGGATAAAAGAAGCTTGTTGATTAATTCAGATTCTACTTGGAAGGAACAAATGGGCAGAGAGAGAGAGAGAGAGCGCTACAAGGGTGCACGTGGAATCCATCAACCAATCAGCAGTGCCTTCCTGAATCCTGACGCTATGAACAAGGGAAAGAAGAATAAAAGAAAATAAGATTCCTATCCATCTCGAGTTCTCGATCGATCTTCTAGCTGGAGAAGAGGAACTGGGAGGCCTGCGCGACGGCGTCGTCGAGCCACCGCCACGGCTCGTCCATGAGCTCAGGGCTGAGCCTGACCATGAGGATGCAGAACTCCATCTCGCTGAGCGCGTCGTCGCCGTCGAAGTCGCCCTCGGCGAGCATCGCGCGGAGGTCGCCGTCGGACATGCCACCGAGCCCCAGCAGCGACGCGTTGCGGCAGAGGCTGTCGAAGGTGATGAGGCCGGCGGCCGGGTCCATGAGCAGGCGAAACCCGCTGGCCAGCTCCTGCATCAGCCCCTCCTCCCCCGGCCGCTTCGCCATCACCGGCAGGTAGTCCTCGAACCCCACCGCCCCAGCCCCACCTGAGTTCGCTCGGGTTTCTCTGGCATGACTAAATGGCGGAAATCATTTGGGGATGGAATCGATCAGATCAGGGCAGGGCAGACAGGGCAGGGCAAAATAGGTAGTTCACTGATGATGAATTGATGGAAAATAAGAAAAAAGAAAAGAAAATGGGAGAAAAATGGAGATAATGACAAATTTCAAATTAACAAGAAACTGGAGTAGCATATTTCAAATTTCGTGATACTGAGTGGTATATCTCGAAGTTGCATATTTCTCAGTGGCATATATCAAATTTTACACTTTTGTTTTGCCACTAGACCCTTTATGGGAATCTGCAAGATGCACATGCCTTTCCCGCCTTTTGCTAGCATGCAACATTAAGGTACAAAGGGTAGTGCAAGACGACTCTGGTGCCCCCTGTCATTACCCTGGAGTACACTGAGTTGTACATAGAATTAAGTTGCATTATTGATTGCAACACCATATTGTTTCAGCAGTTTCTATACAACATTTATAAGGAAACATACACTGCATAACTTCCTAATCTGTTTATGAAGCCTACTTACTCCATTTAGATCCATGTAGCTTGAGTGCGTAGAACACCCCTGACTGAATAATGGATGATAATTCTTCCAGGTATCAGACATCAGTTGCTTCAAAGTTTCCACTATTTATATCTCAGGTACTGGTGATACCAATTTCAGTTCTTGTTCTCAGTCTCATTACTTGTGTGGGAAGGACATTTTTCATTGCTTCTTCCAATCGCAGGACGGAACAAATGGAGAAGTAAAAAAGAAAGCTTAGAGTTATACTCAAATAACATTTATGCAGGTGTGGAAAGAAATATTTGCTTTATGCTTAATTGCCTCATACACTAGAACAAAGTCTGTTTCTCTTGTAATCTTGCAAGCATAGCTGATACAAGTTATTTCTGAGTGCTTATTCTAAGTAGCCCTATCAGATGGTCCGTTGCAAAGATAAAAAGAAACATTTAGCCTGCAAAAAGCTGTAGATATACCGAGAGGTGTTTAGCAGACCTAGATGGAGGTAGGGCTTGAAGGCGTGTGAGACATGTTGGAGCAACTCTAGATCCAATGGCTGCAAGCTCAGTTGGGAGAAGCAAGAGCTTAAACTAATGGAACTGCTGTTTGCTAGGGCAAACATGCTTAGCCAGCAGGGAGGTGATGTTCACTTGTGACATCTTGATGTGGCTGTGCTGTAAGAAATCCCAGATTATTTTGGTAGCAGGAAGATTCTGTATGTTGATGAGGATGGCAAATGGGATGGTGGCAATGGTCCAATATGTATGTCTTTGCTCAAAAAAATATGTCTGTCCCCTGGTACTATAATCCATAGGTAGAGGATCAATGTGAAGGGGTGGTGAATCGCCGCTACCATCAAAGTAGCCGTGAAGTTCACAAAGTAGTTATCCCAATTTAATTTGCACAAAAAAAAGTGGGACGGTAGTTCTAGAAAATTCAAATGGACCAATTGTAGAGTAAGAAGCATGCCATAGAGTGGAAGTTCTAGGATCATCCTTAATGGTGCACCAGCAAACAGCTACTTTTGTGTGTGCGTGTGTGTTGGGGGGTGGGGGGGTGTTGTCACTGAGCTTTGGATGATGTAGCTTCCCCCCTTCATTCTTCTCTATATAACACTTCCGGTATTTCTAAGCGAAGCAGTAAATGTTTTGTTTGACCAAGACTCTTGTTGGTCCTTTTGCTTTCTATATGTTGCAGCATGTAGATCTTGAACCTGTGCGCACTGAAAGGCCAGGAGAATTGACAGCATATTACAAGATAGCTAGTAGGTGCCCCTTAATTGACGTTGTATTTTAAAAACTTCGATGTTACCGATTCTTGTCCTAATAATCTTTCTTATTTCATAGCATTATAAATGGGCCTTGGATGAGCTATTCATTAAGCATAACTTTGGTCGAGTAATCATTCTGGAAGGTCTTATCTCTGTGATGATCCTTTGACTATTTTGTTCTTAAGATATTTCCGCTCTCTATCTCATTTCTATGATTAATTGGTTAATAGACGACATGAAGATCGCCCCAGATTTTTTTGACTACTTCGAAGCTGCAGCTAAATTACTTGATAATGACAAGTATGTTACATTACATTTTGATTATACTTGGGCAAGCCTAGGAATTTATATCTAATGTGTAATTACTTTGCTGTAATTCTTGTCATCGTGGTATGGAAGAACAATAATGGCTGTTTCTTCTTGGAATGACATTGGGCAAAAGCAGTTTGTTTATGACCCAAGTCAGTACTATGATAGGCCTCCTCTGTTCAACTTTCTTTCTGCATTGATAGGGAAAGCTACTCATTTTTCTACATAAACATTTTGCAGAAACTCTTTATCGTTCGGACTTCTTTCCTGGGCTTGGATGGATGTTGACAAAGTCTACATGGATTGAGATGTCACCAAAGTGGCCCAAAGCATATCCTTACTGTTGTCTACTGATTTTTTTTTTATTAGCAGATATTCTTTTCTTTACTACCTTTTATCATCTATTTCTTCCTTGACAAGATCTTACTTATTGGGATGATTGGGTGAGGCTAAAGGAGGTACACAGAGATCGGAAATTTATCTGCCCAGAAGTCTGCAGAACATACAATTTTGGCGAGCATGTATGTTGGCTATTCTACATCACTGCAAAACAATGACCAGTTGTAATATCCCTAATAAGGGTTTGTGTTTCAAATGTATTAAAGTTTGTGAATTTCAAAATCTTTCAATGAAATTCATGAGTTTGCTCTTGGTTTCAAAATTTTGTTTTGAAAATTCAAACTTTAGACTTGAAACCAAGATTTTACTTAGTTCCAGAAAAATGTATTCATAAAAGTTGCTGGAATTAATTTTGTAAAATACTATATTATTTATCACGAATTAACATAATTTTCCCAAATTTTTAGAAATTATTTGAACCTTATTAAAATTCTAGCCAAGTTTCTAGAACAGATTTAAAAGGAATTTAAATATGGTATTTGGAATATGAACAGTGGCCAAAATTATTTTTACTAAGTCCTAGGTTAACCTGGGATCACCCACAAAAATTTTCAGAATTTTTAGAAATTTATTGCTATTTTAAACAGCCCACTCAAACTTGTTTTGTTTCGGTCAAACCAAAAATCCAGATTTAACCCTAGCAGCTTAGTCCGAAGTGATGCGATGATTTTGGACTGTCCGATTCAATCTCAACGGGCCAGATTCTCAGAGCCGTTCGGACCAGTTCGAGTTGATGCAACGTGTTTGGACCGTTCGATCTGATTTCAACGGTCAGATTCCTAGAGCTGTTCGGACCGTCCGAATGTATCTCCATCGTGGACCGTTTGATCTGATCTCAACAGTCAGATCTGTGTGAAGCTGTTCGGACCGACCGAGTCTCCTGTCCTGGCTCAACCGCGTCATCGTTTCGGCCGGACCCGAGTCAGATTCGGGCTCAAACCAGTCTCGTGCCGCTTTCGCCTCCGTCGCAGACAGGTGGGCCCCACTTGTCAGACGCGTCGTCTTCCTCAGCGCCGCTTAGCCGAGCAGTGCTGGAGCTTGCGCATGCGCGCCACGACGCCACAGGTGCCACCTCATGCACGCGTGTCCGTCTCTGAGGCATCGCCTGGCCACCTTGGACCCTCTTAGACCCTCCACGTCCTCTCTCTCATAGCTTCTCGCTCCCTCCGACCCATTCTTTGACTCGGGCGTGGGAGAAACCGAGGAGCTTGAGCTCGATTCGAAGCCGATCGAACACCCATGACCCCTCCACTGAGTTCCCCTCTTCACACATCGCGCGTTTTGCCCAGCCCGAGCTCTTTTTGTCCAGTAAATCGCCAGGACGACTTCTTCGTCTTCACGTCTGGCAGCCTCGGCCCGTAGAGCTCGCCGTTGTTCTGGTGAGTTTTATCCCTTTCCGTCTTGTCCATCTTGATCGCAATATCTCACTGACTCTTTTGGTGAATTTAATGCATGTTTGGTGCAACGAGGAGGGCGTGCGACCCCTTCTTCTCCGTGCACGGTCAAGCGCCGCCGCGTTGATTCCGGCCGCCACCGACTCCCTTCGGCGTCAAGATTTTGGGCATAGTGTTCCTGGAGCCAAGGCGATCCCGGCGTGACCTTTCCCGAAGCTTCTCATCGCTCATAGCGTTTTCTCCGTGGGAGCAGAGTCTTCGTCTCTGCCTCCGGCCGTCGCCATCTCGCCGCTGGCATCCTCAAGGACCCGCGCCACCTCGGGTGAGTTCGTGAGCTCCATGCGCACCCGTACGATTTAATCCTGAGTCCGGAGTGTCTCTCCTTCGCCATGTTGCCTTCCTCACTGTCGCGCTCACACGCGGGAACGCTGGTTTGCCACCGGACGGGTTAGGCTTTGTGCGGTCATTAGGTGTTAAGAGTTTTGTTAGCTGTGAGTATGACTTGTGGACCCAACTGTTTTAAATGTGTTTAAAGATTTTAAACCACACTGTTTAAAACTTCTGAGCCAGTGACATGTGGGCCCTCCCCGCTGAGTAAGTGAAGGAGTAATTTTCTAAAATACGTGTTCTCTCTAGGGAAGACGTATTTCATAATACGTTTTTGATGTCGTTCAGCCGGAGCTGGGTTAGGGCTGACCCAGTCAACCCTTCGCCTAGGTCCCACCTGTCATCGGCTGTAGCTAGCTGAGCGTGAGTAAGAAAAAGGATTTAATTCTTTTCAAAAACCCGAAACACATTACTTTTGAACTGAAAATTGATTAAACTTAGAAAATTCATAACTAATTCAATTTAGATCCAAATTGGATGAAACCAATTTTGTTGATTTAAATTTTTAATGTACTTTTAAATGGAAAAGATTTCAAATGTGTTACTGTTCCATAAATTTGTGATAATTATTTAATTTGAATAATTATGCTTTTAACTTGTTTAAATCATAGAAAATCCAAATAAAATCCTTTTGGACTGAAACTTTCACCTAAAATCTTTGATATTCAAACTCTTCTTGCTGTGTATGCATGATTGAATGAATTGAATTTGTTTACATTTGCTCGATTATTAGATTTTGACGAGTCGGGTATTATCGAGAGTGATCCTTAGCAGCCAGACGACTATCTGCAGCAAGGCAAGCAGTTTTAACAATTGATGTACATTGATCCTATTATTTGCGCATGCTAATATTTCAAATATTTCAACTGTATGTAGGCATGCTATGTTGACAAATTATTTCTCAGCTGCGATAATTCACCTCATTAGTTAAGTGAATTGTAGGTAAACATCCATCCTTTACTTCTGAGCCTAGGTTATATCCGCTGTGATTTAGAGCTCGCTGGATGGGCTCTAGTCATTTTTTTTATTTAGTATGCGAATTGATGATGCTTAGCCATGCTTAGAACGGTAGTCTAGGGATCATCGCCTCGGCGATGGTCATTACAACATCACTTTAATTACTTGAGTCGGGGTACTCATGTTTGTATTCTATTTGGAAAAACTAAAACTGAAAATAAAATATTTTAGACTGGGGCATATGGATGATGGTGTGCTTATCGGGTATGTGGTTGTATGCCTATGTCAACAAGGACCGAAAATCTTGTCCCATTGAACCAAGCATTATTGTGTGCAACCACATGAGTGAGGTATTATTGCGTGCAACCACATGAGGAAGGTATGGGACCCCTCTTCACTTAGTACTTTGGCGTGTGTTACCTCCGAGTCGTAGGTGGGTGTGTGTGTGTTAGAGTTATTTTTGGGTGTACTGGGTGTGAGGGGTGGGGTACCTGTCTAGGTCCTTCAGCCCAAGGAGTATCGGCAGTTGCTACGGCTGGGCCGATACCCGACACAACGTGTGGGTCCTCCGTGAGAGCCCCGTCTGCACACACAAGGGTGGTTCACGGAGGGTTTTACCCATACAGGTGACTCGTAGTTAATGCACAATAATGGAAAAAGTCTCATAGTTCTTAGCCGTGCCAGCATACCTAAGGAAGTGTGCTTTATCCGGTGGCAAAAAGGCGGTCTGACATGTGGGTAAAGCTGTACACCCCTGTAGGGTTTAATCTATTCGAATAGCCAAGTCCTTGGTTATGGACACGTTTGGGGAGGTCTTTCAAGAGTTAGACTATAACATTTTGATAAAACTTGAGAATGGGTGGTACGAATGGGTAATTCGTGCTATTGTTGTGATGGCTAGGGTTAGTCACCTCCAGGATGATAATTATGCTTATTGTTATTGTCTCACTGATATTTGAATCATTAAAAACTACTTTGATAAATTGCCTTCAATCTACTACCATATTGCAAACAAAAGTGGTTTTACGCTGAAAATTAACTCTATAGCCATCTCAATTGAATTAAGCCTGCATGTAGCTATGTATAGGTTTGTTATACATAAGCCTTGCGAGTACAATTTTTATTGTACTCAACTACATAGTGTTTTTGCTGCAGAGGAGGTTGACCCCCAAGGGGTTGATGTATGTGAGGCTGACTACACTGTTGACGGCTAGCTTGGGAGTTTCCGGTCCGTTGCCTTGTGGGTAAGGGCAAGCTGATCGACTTTTGTTTCAGCCATCTTATGGCAGGTGTTTTCCGCTGCAAACTTTTCTTTTGTTGTAGAATCCTTTTGTATGCTGGACATATGTAAATTATGAAGTTTTAAATAATGCAAGAACTTGTGTATCGAATTGGTGCTCAATTTTTGTGAGGTGTATGTGTACTGCAGTTCTGGGAAGTACATATACATCGAGAGCGGGGAAATTTGGTTTGAAATGCTAGGACCAATGGAAATGTTAAGCATTTCAAATTAAATCGCCTAGCGGCTCTCACAAGAGTTGGTATCAAAACCATACTGACCGTAGAAACCCCTAGCTTGGTCATCAATAGGATGTTTTGGAAAATTTAGTTTCAAAATATCAAAATTTTGATAAAACTTAAGTAAGTGCTCAGATTTTATTCCTCATCTGTCTTAGTTTTTCTATCTTACCTTGTTTATATTTGAAAAGTTTGCTCCCCTCTCTTCTACTTTCAAATATTAGTTGGTTGTTGCGAAAAACTTGGATTGGAGATCCTAGGAGAAGATGTTAATTTTGAAGGCTAGTGTTTAAAGTGTTCCTAGCTAAAACCATCTTACCATACTAATGTGTTAAAATTTGATTTTTGTGCTGGCTTTTATGTCTCCTTACTTGGTTGAAGTTTAATGTTTGTTAAATAACTGTTTGTGCAAATGGTAGGGTAATATTGCGCTATTCTGTAGTAATTTATTCTTTCAGCTACTACCTTTGCATCTACTGTTGGGTTTTGTTGCTAACCCTATTTGCTGGAATAGGATGGCTGGACGAACCCACAGTGGGCAAGGTCAGCAAGCTGGCCATGATGAGGAACTTCCGCCTCCACCCACCATTGCACAGGTTCTCGCTCAGATCGAGCGGAACCGGATGGATCAGACAAGGATCCTGGAGGCTATTGCTTTGAACACTTTTGCTCTGGTAGGCTCCTCTAGATCAGAAGGAGGTGGGCATCAGTCGCGGGGAGGACTCTCAGAGTTCCTTTGCACTCAGCCGCCGACTTTTTCGCGATTAGAAGATCCACTTGATGTAGATGACTGGCTGCGTCTGGTTGAGCGGAAGCTCAGCATTGCCCAATGTCAAGATCATGAGAAGGCGCTCTTCGCCTCTCATCAGCTGGAAGGAGCAGCTCTCTCTTGGTGGGAGAATTTCCTTGCCATGCAGCCCTCAGGCCGAGCCATCTCTTGCGAGGAGTTCCGTACTGCTTTTCGACAGGCTCATATCCCCGCCGGCTTGATAAAATTGAAGAAGAAGGAATTTCTGTCGCTCAAGCAAGGGTGTAGATCAGTGACGGAGTATTTACACGAGTTCAACCACTTGGCTCGGTATGCTCCCGAAGACGTGCCCACTGATGCAGCCAAACAAGACAAGTTCATGGATGGTTTGTCCGAAGAGTTGTAAGACAAGCTGTTCATCGTTGATTTCCCTGATTTTTAGACATTGGTTGACAAAGACATTGTCGCTGAGTTCAAAGGGAGAGCGCTTGGTGAATCTCGCAAGCGCAAGGGGGAGGCGCAGAGGGCAGCAAGGGGCAGCATTCCCCATCCTCACGTCGGGCAAGCTCTAACGCCCCACCCTCAAGCTCCACCACCACCGAGGCCGCCGACTTTTGCACCTCGCCCTCTGCAAGACGTGGTTCTACCACGTGCACCTGCGGGACAGCAAGGAGGTCTCCGCAATCTAGCTGCCGAGGTTATTTGCTTTTACTATCACAACAAGGGGCACTACACCAATAATTGCCCTGTGAAGCATGAAGCAGCCAACCGCCATAATCAGGGGCAAGCGCAAGGACAAGGACGTGGACATCCCCTAGCTCAGAAGGTAGCCCAGTAGGCTCAGAAGGTCGATCGTGGGCGAGTCAACCACATCTCAGCCGAGAAAGTACAGGAGGCACTCGACGTCATGTTGGGTACGCTTCTTGTTAATTCTCGTCCTGCTACAGTTTTATTCGATTCTGGAGCTTCTCATTCTTTCATATCGCAATCTTTTGCTGCAAGTGGTGATATTCAAATTGCTCATATGCTTTACACCTTTGATTATTCATTCCTCGGGATCGGAAATGAGAGCTGAACTCGAGTGCCGGGACGTATCCATTGAGATTGAAGGAGTGGGATTTCTGTCTAATCTAATCCTCTGAGATCAGCAAGTCTAGATGTGATACTTGGTATGGATTGGTTGTCTCAACACTTGGGGCAAATCGATTGTGCCAAGAAATTCATATCCCTCACTAGTTCATCTGGCAAGCAAATTGGAATTTCGCCAAGGTTGCAAAACCCTCATCTTTATGCATTTGAAGTGAAGCCAGCTCCAGAGATTCATGAAATCCCAGCTGTGTGTGAATTCCCATATGTTTTTCCTGAAGATTTGCCTGGGATGCCGCCAACCCGAGACATTAAATTCGTCATCGAGTTGTTGCCTGGTACTGCCTCGATCTCGAAGAGGCCATACCGGATGCCTTCATATGAATTGGAGGAAATGAAGAAGCAACTTGGTGAACTTCTAGTGAATGGTTTCATTCGCCCTAGCTCATCACCGTGGGGTTGTCCAGCAATCTTTGTGAAGAAAAAGGACAAGATCTTGCGAATGTGTGTTGATTACCATCCACTTAATGAAGTGATGGTGAAAAACAAGTACCCACTGCCTCGGATGGGCCGTTCGGACTGAGCGAACGCTTCAACAGGTTGGGGCCGTCCGATATGGATCGAACGGTCCACAAGCGATGTGAACGTTCGGACCGCCCGAACGTCTCACCAGATCGGGCTGTCCGACGCAGATCGTACAGCTCAGAAAAGAGGGGATGTTCGGACCAAGTGAACTAGCATTCAAGACCAGCCCATCCGATATAGATCGAATGATCCTAAAGCAATGAAGGTCAAGATCGAGGGGTAAACTCGCGCGGGCGCGAGGGAGGTCCAAAAGAACGCAAAGGAGGTCCAAAAGAGGTGGAATACAACCCGAATTTGAATTTCGGATATCAAAGATATTTGAAACACAAACCCGAGCTTGAACCTTAAAAGGAGGTCCAAGACAAGGAAGGTGTGAGCTCTTAGACCTAAACGAAAGGAGGTCCAAAGGCACAGAGGAGGTCCAAGGGACTCAAATGAGGTCCTATGAACACAGAGGAGGTCCAAAGGACTCAACAAAGCCAGTAGTACCGGCGTCCATGGAGCGGAACGACCGGGAAGAGATGATCCCCATTCTACCGCTCAAAGCATTTCTAAGCGACATCAACTCGTATACTACAAGTAAAGTGACTAGAGCCCATCCATCGAGCTCTAAATCACAACGGATATAAACCTAGGCTCAGTAGTAGAGGATGAACATTTATATACAGTTTATGCAACTATTTAGGATCAACTACTCGAACGATAATTTAAACATCAAAATAAAGCATGCATACATACGCTTTGCAAACAAGATAATGGAATTTGAAAGTAATGGAATCAACATGATCAATGAAAAATTGCTTGCCTTGCTGGAGATAACTTTCTTGCTGTAGAGGATCACTTTCGTACTCAATATAATTGTCGGAACCTATTGAAATAATCGAGAAGAACAAATAAGAACGAATAACACCGAAAATACTCAACACTTCAAATTCATCCAAAAATCATGAAATTTACACAGAAGGTAGAGCTTGATTTTAAATGAATTTAGCAATAAAAATCAATTTATTTTGATGTTCTATGCAAAAGTTATAGCAAAAACAAAATCGGCTTTTGAATAAATGATGAAAAATCCATCTTGGTTACTGTTCATCCGAATTAAAAATTTTGGCAAATATTTCCAGAGAGCTGGTGAACATGAAAATTTTATGGCAGCCATAGCACCACATGAGATGAACAATGCAATTTGATTCACTTCATTTGGAGTTAAGATGAATTTTCTATGATTTTTTAAAGTCATGCAAGTAGTGCACAAATCATATGAAAAATAAGATTTTCAGAGATAGTACTATACTCAAAACCTATTCTACATTAAAGTACAGTAATGAGGAATCCATCAAGCTTGAGTTCACTCAATTTGAAGTTACAGAGAAATACTTATGCATTTTTCAAGTTAAATCCATTTTTAGTGGAAGAATTAATACTAAACCGAAAGAATTTCTACTTAACAACAATTTTGGAATAGTAACTAGCCTTAAAAACAATACCAAAATAAAGTACACTAAAAATGTAACCCAACAAAATTTGAATCACCCAAAAAGGAGTTAAAATGAATTACTTATGCCATTTTGAAGTTTAAGCAATTTGTTAGTACAAAAATAAAGCATTTCGGAAAATATATAAGCATATAATACTTTCGGTACTCAACCTATTCTAGCCACAGTCACTAACCGAAGGGCCCCACGATTTCTTTTCTTCTTCAATAAAAATCCTAAGGAAATCCTTTTCTTACAGGCGGGGCCCACATGTCATATGCATGGTCTACCGTATAGTGCGTGGACCACTAGTTCACAGCACAGTTCTCCGGTCCATGGACCTCCGGGTGGTTCACTGTGCACTTAAAGTTCTCATGCCTACTCGTCAGTCACTCACTACACAATTAAATCCGAGCCAATTAATACTAATCATTGCTTAAAGCACTAATGACCGGGATTTCCTCTAATCCCCATGCTAGAGTACCTGTCCGAAACGGACACGCGTAGAGGTGCTCTGGCCGTGAGTTTCTCCGGCCAATCGCCGGCGAGCCAGAGCACGGCGGCGCAGCCGGGTGGTCAAAATGGAAAGCCACGACCCAGGTGAACCTACCGGTACCGGCGGTGAGGTCTCCGGTGACCGGAGGCAGCGACGCGATGAGGAGAGGTGGAGGAGAACCCTGTCCAACATGGTATAGTGCGAAACAACGACGCCCGCGGCAAAATAGCGCGCGCACGGGCGACCCTACGGCTCTAGGAACTCACCGGAATGACGCGGTGGAATGGAGTTTGCCGGAGAAGGGCTGTGGCAAAGAACAGCGGCGGCGGAGGTGGTGCTTCCGAGGAGGGGGTGGCCTGAGCAAAAACAGGAGAAAAGGGGGGGTAGGGGAAGCTTGAGTGGGTTAAGTACATGGTGCTGGAGCAAGGAATCAGAAGATGGAGCTCCTTACCGGAGATGGGGAAGATGAACACCGTTTGCGGTCGAGTTAGAGCAAATCCAAAATCCGATGATTCCTTTGAATGCAAACCAAAATTGGGTTTGGGGTATTGATGAAGGTGGTCAGGGGCGCAACGTGACGCGAATTGATTTGCAAAGAAACCACTAAGGCGGCCGGGAGCAGCGACGGCGTCTCGGCCGAAGCTCTAGAGCTTGAGCTCCAATTGTGCTCTCGCTCGGTGAAGGAGGAAGAAAGGTGGGAGAGAGCGAGGGAGTGTCTCAGAGCTGCGAAAAGAACAAATGGAGAAGCTCTAGGGGCTTTTATAGCCGGAGGCGACGGAGAGCACGAGGAGAGGCCGGCGAGGTGAGCTCGGTGCACATGGCTCACGGAAAGACGTTGAGGCGATAGCGAAGTGACCAGGAGCATGGGTGGGTGCGGACAATGCGGAGGAACCGTGGGCGCTCTCCAAAACCAGGTGCAGGCGATCAAAGCCGGTGAGCGGAAATGGCGCGCTGGAGCTTGGGTGTTGGCGAGGCCACGTCACGTTGGAGAAGAAGACCTGCAGCGGGGGCCCACACGTCGGCGAGTGAGTGAGAGCGACGCGGTGAAACGATTGAGCTGAACCGTTGATCTTAAATCGGACGGTCCTTGCGATGGGAACGATCGGACAGTCCGATCAGCTCATTCAACCCGGACCGTTGAGATCCAATCGGACGGCCCATAGCGAGGGGCTAGGTGGTGCGGTGCGATGCAGTTAGACCATGCTGAAAGGTTACTGGATCTAAGAACAACCTTGTATAATTTGTCAAGAAAAATCACAAGCTGCTGCCCTAGGTGTTTGACTAAGGGACCCATAGGTTTAACTAGCTGTTTTAAAATAGCAAATAAAATATAAAAATTATGAAATTTTTCAGAGAAGTCACTAGGATGATTTAGAACCTAGGAAAAATAATTCCAGAGGATTATCACAAGATTTGATATAAAAAGTTTCAAAGGGTTATGCTTCTAGTCAATTGAAGCATTAGGTTTTTGAATTCAACAATTCTTTTGAAAGAGTTTCCAGAAAATTCAAATAACAACATGATGCATCAAAAGTTTTAATTTCTACTCATTTTTATATATTTGAAACACAAACCATTGTTTGGGATGTTACAGCGCACCCCGTCCTCCACCGAGTTCCAATAACGTTGGCCGGGGCGCTAACCCAACACTCCACCTTGCACTACTATAACGCCCTAGATCCCCCACTTTCGGACTTTTCCTACCGGTCCTGGGTTTTTCCCAAACTCAACACATACAATATTACTTACCCGTTGTGGAGAGGATAATCACGTAACAAGATAGGCATTTTCTGCCTGCCGGAACGGAAAAATGGTTGGCACTTAAATACGGCCGTGACTCGCCACCTGCGCCCATCCGACATTCGCTTCGTGCCTCAGAGATCTCGACCCCATTCGGCACTTAGTCTGTGGATTGCATCGACGGCGTACACGAAGATGAGGGGATGTGACAGCGTACGAGGTGGCAGTGCGGGGAGGTAGCGCCGACAACAGTAGGAGGTACGGGGAGGGGAGGCAACGTCGGGGATGGGAGAAGGCACTGGGAGGGAAGGGAGGAGAGGAGGAGCTCGTATCTTGGAGGAGAAGCGGTGGCGCCGAAAAAGGGAGGGGAGGCAGCGATGGTGCACAAGGAAGGGGCATAGACGAAGGCGCCCTTCCCTTGCCGTGTCGCCATCTCGAGTTCACCGCATCGTGTCATCTTCATCTTGATCTTCCCCTGTGCCGTCGTTGCCTCTAGCTGCGCGCTGGCTGAGCAAGCATCACCATCTCCTCCTCGCTTAGCACCGTGACGCCGCCACTGCCTCCTCCCACCTCCTCGCCGCAATGTGGCTGGCGAGGGCTGCAGAGGCCAATGACCATGAGTACGGAGTCGTGGCTTGGGTTCAGGGTGGAAGAAGGTGGCCATCGGCGCGTAGCCCTCTTCCTTGTCAGCCGATAATGGCTGGAAAAGTCGACATCAACATCAACTTCCAAAGATAAACAATCTATGAGCTTAAAATTTTAATTTTTGGGTAGTAGCAGTAGTAGGTGATGCAATAGGCAGAGTTAATGTTTTTGTTTATATGTGTGTCAAAAAAATTGACATTTATTATGCGGTTTATGATCCCGTCTGCTGATATGTATCACTTTTTTTTGGGTCTCATTGTAAGGTACGGGCACCCTACTGGTGTACGACGAAGAGAGAGATAAGAGAGCGCGTGTGCATATATGGTTCCAGCTCTTGGTCGTTTCGTCCTCCCATTTTTTAGCAACGCTAGCTCGATCGCCCATTTTAGAGGAGGGCGAAATCATGGAAATCACCAAAAATTTGTGCCTGATCCTTCTTGGATATACAACAATAGCACATGCATTCTGCTATTGATATATTGCTAGTTTGCTCATGTTGTGATCTCGCTGATTGTTTTTGTCCTAAATAATAATAATAACAATAATAAAGACTATCCATATGTCATCTTTCTCATACAAATATCTTTTCCCAAGCTTTTTGAAATTTCCTCCTTTTCCTTTTGATATGCTGCATACTTCAGTTCTATGTATTAATAACTTGATTGTAGTGGATCCCATGGGTATTTTACATCTTTATCTTCTGGTAACACAACAGAGATGAAGATACGCCAAGATGAAGAACGTGCACATCTGAAGATTTTAATCCAAGATCCTGAAAGTATGAAATCATTACCTCCATTTAGCTTTTAATTATTGATTTCAGCCACAACTGTTCTTTCTGGCATGTCTTTGCTACATTAGTTGACTTTCTCAGGCCTCCTATTGTTTTGGTCGTGATACAAACCTTTTAGGTTGTAGGATACAATATGTTTCATCCATTAAAACCTTGACAAACTGGTGCCTCATGCACATGGTTGCCTCCTCCATCAATGGTGCACAATACAGCAACATCTGAGTCGATGTTTCATCTTGGAATTGTCATGTCTTTTTTCTAGAAGCAATATAGATTCAAAATACTGTTTTATGTGACTTCTATATATGAAAGTATTTTGACCTTGGCATGCCATGTAGAAATAACTTGAGGAACGATTGTTAAAAAATGGCACTACAATAAATGGTATTAACAAAACAAATAACAATTAGTGAAGTTTAGTTGAATAGTGTTCAATGAATGCCAAAATATAAAAGTGGGCTATATATATAGCTACATGCAGGCTAGATTCCAAGGAGATGGCTATAGAGTTAATTTTCAGTGTAAAGCCACATTTATTTGCAATAATGTAATAGATTGAAATCAATTTACCAAATCAGTTTTTAATTGATCAAATATCAGAACAGTTATAAACATAATTATCATCCTGCAGCTCCACCCTACACCCTCGTTTCGCCATCTGCCCGTGACTGAGAATGTTGTTGCACAAACTCGGTATAAAGTAAATTCCAGATAGCAACTTCTGATCGCCATTCTTGCATTGTATTAGCATTGTTCTTTTGCCTCTTATCTGCACCGTGGAGCCGTCGCTAAACTTGACTTTGCCCGAAATCTTCTCGTCAAGCTCATGGAACTGGAGCGATCTCCCGTCATGTGATTGCTTGCTCCATTCTCCAAGTACCACATATCAGTGTGCTCGTGGTTGCCTCCCTCTGTGCGTAGTTTAGGATCTACGTTCTCCTCGTTCAACATCACCATGACCAGCGCCTCGTTGACACATAAGGAGAGAAGCTGAGTAGGCTCGTCGTCTTCACTGGCTCGGGCGAGGTTTACCTCCTCATTCTTCTTCTTGTTTCGGCAATCTGAAGCGTAATGCCCGTACTTGTCGTAGTTGAAGTACTTTATGTGGCTTCGGCACTCCGACGCGTAGTGTCCGAATTTGTCACATTCAAAACACTTGATATGTGACTTATCATGGTATTTGTCAC
This sequence comes from Phyllostachys edulis, assembly GCA_036346405.1. NCBI lineage: Eukaryota > Viridiplantae > Streptophyta > Magnoliopsida > Poales > Poaceae > Phyllostachys > Phyllostachys edulis. Next base: position 39,610,939 of record CM070551.1, on the reverse strand, counting down.
CATCGCTTTGTCCAGATTTGTCTCCACGTCCACCTCTTCTCTCTGCGCTACTACTTGAATTATCACTGACATTTCTTTCTTTTAATGTCACTACCTCCCATTGAGAACGAGATAGCATCAACTGTTCACCTTCTTCTTTGCGATGTCGTCTTCCCTTCAAACTTTCTTTGAATGGCAGCAGACGCCCTAGTGCCTTAGCTAGGAACATAGATGACACATCTCTCCATTGTTTAATTGTGCCGATTATTAGGAGGAATTTGTTGGGAGCGGTATTAAACAATTTCTCTACAACGACTGTGTCCTTTACTTCTGTCCCAAGGGAACAAATTTCACCCACCATGCTAGTGAGCTTTTGGGAGAATTCAACAATACTTTCGAAATCTTCCATGATCAAACGATCAAATTGCCATTTCAACACTTGTACCCTTGCCTTATTGACACGATCTTCACCAACTCGCATATCCCAGATAGCCTCCCATGCTTCTTTTGTTGATTACTTATCTGCAATTGCCATCATTACGCCATCTAGCATAGCTTGAGAGATTACAGCCAAAGCACCCTGATCCTTTTCTTCTTCGACCAGAGTATTGCCGCCCATACACCAAGAGCATGTAGGATAATCTTCATCTTTACAGCCCATAATCCATAGTTAGTATCATTAAGTAACGGGTACTGAATTGGTATAGAAACTCCTTTTGATATGCATTTTCCTTTTGATGACGACTCTACTGCAGCCGCTTCTTCTTTTAGCCGTAGTCCCTTCTTTGGTAATTGATCACCAGCCATCGCCACCAAACAACAAAGCTCTCATACCAAATGTTGGAAATCTTCCTTTGACCTTCGCTCTGTTTACTACTTGTTCCAGAGAAAACAAATCGCTCAAGAGAAACTTCATTCCAGAGACGCGCTTGATCCTTTCCTCTGTGAGGCCCACTTCTGTTGTAGTCGATGGAACAACACCACTGCTGGTTCCTATACACGAAAAAGCAAACGCGAAGCTTTCAACTAACAAGCAACACCTCTACTCTTGAGATGTCTTCACATGATGATGCTTTGACGTGATCCTTCATGTACAGTAGCCCCCCAACGCCTCCTGCCTTCACGTGTTCCTGCTGCAGACAAGAGAAACTCCGAGACAAAGTGCGAAAACAGCACCAAGAACACGATCTGTTTCTTTCGGGAGCACCCGCTCCTCTTTTTGGTTTTTTTTTAATTTCTTCTCTCAACTTACTTTTGATTACATTGCTGGGCCTTTTAAAGGGCTGGTTGCATGGACTCTGAAACCAACACGGTTTCAGAATTTTTTTGAAAATAATCTATTTTTTATTAGAAATTACAAATATATTCTTGTGACTTTTTTTACAGATTATACTCACGCTTGCCTTGATTGGCGATCGAACCACGCCCAACGTAAAAGCGATTGACTTCGTTGTCACCCAACCGCTCAAAGATTTAGATCAGACGCGCCAACCGTTGGTCGGTAATAATTGCAGTCGCCTAACAGTTGGGCAATATCTACTATCATCAAACCGCTGCGACAGAAGCTCCATCGCCTGAACCGTCGAGCATGGATGGCCTATATAAAGAGCTGCTGTCCCCAAGAGAGTGCAGAGAGAGAGAAAAGAGAGAGAGGCGGAGGAGGAGAAGAAAGAGGAAGGGGGAGGAGAGGGAGTAGAAGAAGAGGAGAGGGAGAGGGACAAGAAGAAGACTTCGTCTGTGAGGTAAGTTTTTTTTACTTTGTAGTGTATATTTTTTTAGTAAGTAAATAGTTTATGTAGTTAAAATAGTAGTATAGGTAGCACCTGCAAGAAATTTTAGTTAGAGAAAAAAAATTAGAAAATCGAAATGTTGTTAATTTGTATGTAAGTAGCAGCGATAGAAAATTAGTTTATGTAGTTAAAAATAGTAGTATAAGTAGCACATGTAGGAAATTTTAGTTAGAGAAAAAAAAATAGAAAATCGAAATATTGTTAATTTGTATGTAAGTAGCAGCGATAGAAAACTTTAGTTAGAGGAAAAAAATAGTCCGTGGGGGAGTATTAGTGCTATTTATGAGAAGTGTTGTAGTTGTGTCGGTGCATGCGTGACCGACTATTATTGGGTGAATAATGTGTGACTGAGCGCATAAGGAGGATGAATTATTTGTATGAACTAATTAGTAGAGGTTAATTAGTATGAACTAATTGACTTAGGTAATTGGTATAGCTCTGTAGAAGACTGGAACACCACTTGTAGCATTTCGGATTGCAAGTTAGCGTCAGAATCGGATAATGCCTGCTATGGAATAGCTTGGTTTTGAGGTTGAATCTGAATATTGTACTGCACGTTCATTGTGGCCTCTGCCTTAGGGAATGAATGACGTCTTGATCCTGCTGTAGTGTAGTTGTTGACGATAGGCGAAGGGTGAAGGGCCTTACATATGTAAATTACAATTTAGCAGTACTTGCATGTCGTGCGTTGCAATCTGACTAGTTGCAATATTGGAAATATTTGCAGGCATACAATAAGTCATGCCTGTACCTACTACATTGAAAGTGCATTACGGTGTTGGCACCGTTCGTGAAGGTCCGTGCGGTGTTGACTTGAGCAGTTTTCCGCAAGCCACTCTGGTACACCCGGACGACGAGAATGCACGAATCGCACATGTGATGCACTGGCTCACCCGCAGCTTCTCCTTGGACCCTGAGGCATGCATCGTCTTCATACAAGGGCTTTGGAGCTGGTCTCCCACGTACATCAAATGGGAGTTGAGAACACTGATGCGCACGGCTGTGTGGAAGGGCTTTATAGAAGGCTGTTGGCGCCATGGATATGAGTGTGTACTGCTTGTGCAACCATGCCAAAAAGAAGCTGTGCAGGGCCCCGCCGTCGGATATCATCCGGGTGGTGGGAGTAGCTCGGGTGCTCAGCATGTTGGTGAAGAAGAGGAGCCGGAAGGCGGTGTTAGGATGGGTTCGAAGGATGTTGCTTGTGATGAGCCTGACGCAGTAGATACAGGAGAGGAAGATCGGTCACCGCATGGTGAGCCTACATGACAGGCTAATGAAGGAGAGCATAGGGAGTACATATTGCGTCAAATGGATAGCGATGACCAGATAGCGGTTGGGCGACAGCCACTTGTCGCCGAACGATTGGGTGACAGATATTCAGTCGTCCAATGGTATGGCTAGTACATTTCAATTGTTGTTCGGTTGGGCGACTGGCTCTAGTCGCCCAACCATTAGGCGACAGGAGTATAATCCTGTAAAAAAAAGATCGCAAGAATAAATTTGTAATTTCTAATAAAAAAATAGATTATTAAAAAAAAAATTCCACGGTTTTATCTACTACTCAGACTCAACTCCCAAGAATAGAAATCTAAACGGAAACTAACATAGATTACCAAAAAAGCAAGATTAACTGTAACAACTATATCAACAGCTTGTCCTGATGGAAGAATCTCATGAGCAATTTCCATGGTCCCATCAGGTTTCACGCCACCACATTCAAATGCATCCATGTCGACCAAAACTCTGTGTGTTCTCATCTACCATTCCCTGGTCCTGCTTCCCCTGCACTACTGGTTCCTGCTTTGGTGTTATATATTACTACAATATAGATATTTGTTTTCTTGATTTGTTGGTTTCAAAAGAATGTTATTTATTCCAAGTCGATCGATGGTTTCTTTTTAGCAAAGTGGTTTTGGTTTGCAAATACTTAGAGGCGATCGCCACTCCGAGCAAACGATGCAAGTTCTTGGGCGTGGTAACTTGGTAGATTGCGAGAAAAATTCAAACTGAGAACTTTCATATTGTATTGCAAAAAAATCAATGGAATTACTAAAAAAAAACTATCGCATTTTTTTCGGGGGAGGGGGGGGGGTGTTATTGGAGATTAGTGCTCCGGCCGGCGACATCGTCTTCTCCGATGGCGGCGGCGGCGAGTTAGTGCGAGGCTTCACCAAATTAGGGCTAGGGTTCACCAGGTTAAGTTTTAGGTTCACTGGGGCCAGCTATAGAGGGAGGAAGGAGCGGCCAGTGGAGGAAGAGGAGGCGGTAGTGGTCTGCCGGTGGATGGGGTTGGGGCCCGCGACGGAGGGGATGGGGGAGGCGTCGGTGGCGCGCGGTAGGATGGAGAATGAGCTTGGGTTCGGGTTGGGTTGGGGATTGGAAGAGTTAGTATAGGATTTAGGGTGATGATCAGGAGCATTGGATCTCCATCCGCCGGCTCAAAAAACCGTCTGTTTTGCAAAAGAAAAATTGTCAAATGTTGTGTAGACAATCCCAAAATCCACACCGAGAACTTTGAATTTTTTTTATTAATTAATCCTTTTTTAATTTTATTTTAAAGTTAACTTGGCGATTTTATTTCCACTCGACCCTTTGGTCACGCCACGGGTGGTGGCGTGACAAAACAACGCTGTCACGCCAGCCCGTATCTGGGGCATGCTCTTGTCACGTCACCACTCGTGGCGTGACAGTGTTGTTTGGTCATGCCAAGACCAGTAGCGTGACCAAAAGTGCTATTTTGGGGACTTATCACGTGGCGTGACAGTATTGTTTTGTCACGCCACGGGTGGTGGCGTGACTAAAGGAGTCAGAATTGAAAATAAAGTGCGCCGGAGGTTAACTTTAAAATAAAAATTAAAAAAGGTTAAATAATAAAAAAAAGTTCGAGAACTTTCGATTCAATTGCAAAAAAAGTCAAAACAAGAAGTTTCAAAATAGAATGCAAGAAAAGACAACTTTCAAGTTGGAATCCAAAAAAGAAATCAAATAGAATCGGCGCATGGGAGCAGCCATGGCACCCCTACTGCTTGCTTACCATGGACTCAGGGGCGCTGGATTCAGGCCAATTGAATCGCGAGCTCTGGATGGAGTCCATGGGAATTGACTGATTTGAGCAGGGAGTATAAATACTTAGGCCCCAATTAGAAAAACGTACAGTTTTTTGTGCACAGATAATCACAATGGCAAGCTAGGGGATACCTAGGGGATTTGGTCTTAGCCGTCTTATTGGAGGCCCCAATTAGAAATACTTGGAATATGGGATTTGCTCAACTTGCTAAGTCCATGAAAAACGTAAGCATCATCCGTGTTTGATCTTCGATGTTAAATACAACATTGATTTGGGTTTGAACTATACTCTACACTCTGTAGCAGGGGATACTTGGATATAGATGAAGACAGCTGCAACGGCGAGGAGGAGGAGGCGGAGGCGGAGGTCGCAGGGGCTCCAAGGCACGGCCGCCGATCTCGAGCCTAGCCGTGGAGGGAGGGAGGAGAAGACTCCCTTGACGCAAATTATTTAGGGTGAACCTTCCAAGGCAAGACAAGGAAAGGAAAGGACCCCACCTCTCAGTGTCACGGGAAATGACCACGACTCGAGATATACCATAAGCGTAGGCTCGAGACGCCATGAGAGTCGCATCTCCGATTCGATTCAGTTCCCCTCCTTTCTCCGCTTCGCTAGGGTTTCCTTCCCGCTGTCGCCGTCGCCACCTTCACCATGTACGGCCACCACGGGCAAGCCACCACAACCCCCCCCCCTCTCCCCCCTACTACCCTATCTCGGGCAAGCCACCACAACCCCCATCTCCCCCCCTACTACCCTATCTCTGGAGATCGTTGTTAAGTCGATGAAAAACGGGCAAGGCGTTCGTTGTTAAGTCCATGAAAAACGTAAGCATCATCCGTGTTTGATCTTCGATGTTAAGTACAGTATTGATTTGGGTTTGAACCAGCCCATGCCATAATCAAGATTGATTGTATATCTGGCGTGCCGGCCTTGCACTGTCGATGCAACTGTGACGAGTTGATATTACCAACTGGACTAGTGAGATCATGGGTGAATTTGACCAAAACAAAACACGAAGCAATTATTCGGAGTAACAAGCTAGGATCACATTTCTTGCGCATCCTCCTCTTCTCTTCCATCCTACGAGAGCATGTATAATGCATGTGCTTAACAAATAAAAACTGATTCCTCCTACCACGTAGGATAGATAATGTGTTTATTTTATAATATTAATGCTTGGTGTTCAAGAGGTGTTTATGTATATAACTATATATAATTAATAGATAATACAATCATCTAAGCACCTACAAAAGAGATGCTTGCATTGGAGAAAATGACTTTTAAATAGATGCTTGATGACATGATTATATTCTATTTCTTTAACTACTCGTATATAAGCATCTCGCATTGTACATGCCCTAAAGAGATTAATTATATTTATTAAACTCTACTAGATGTATACATACATAAATCTGTTTCGATCGCACGTTGATTGGCCCAGCCCAGCTGAGTGAAACGATACTAGCAAAGCCTCCGTGCCATCTGTCAGTGTCACGGGAAACGACACGACTCGATATATCATAAGTGTAGCTCAAGAGTTGAGACACCACCGTCAGATCAGTTTAGTTCCCCTCCTTTCTCCACTCCGCTAGGGTTTCCTCTCCGCCGCCGCCGTCACCTCCGCCATGTACGGCCACCGCGGGTAAACCCCCCTCCCCCTACCACCCTATCTCTGCTAGTTTCTCCCCCCTCTCTGATCAGAAGGGGAACCGAATCGAATCGGTGGACGCTTATGATATATCGAGTCGTGGTGTGGCTTGACTCGATTCCTGTTTCCTCGCCTCGGAAGGTTGGAGTTGCCGGCCTGTACTCTGATCTCGAGTCCATCCCTCGTCCTATCGCGCTACGAAAGGAAACTAGCAGAGATATATCGGACCAACCAACCAACCGGCTGCCCTTGGTACGGAGGAAACGCGGTGTGATTCGTTGAGTTGGCTTTGGCTACCCAAGCGCTATCGCAAGACAAGTTCCCCTCCTTTCTCCGCTCCGCTAGGGTTTCCGCCGCCGCCGCCTTCGCCATGTACGGCCACCGCGGGTAAGCCCCTCCCTCCCTCCCCCTCCCCCTCCCCCTACTACCTCCCCTCTCTGATCTGATTTAGACTTTTAGCCTAGCCTTCAACGGACGGGTAGGGTGAATCACTACTTGTTTTCTTCATCAATTCCATTCGATGGGATCAGGTTGTCGCGCTACATACAGACAGACAGAGGTGCTTCTTGCTGGGATTTTAGCCTGTTAATCTCCTAGGCGGACCCTATTTATTATGGGAAATCATTGGGGAATTACTTTTTTTTGGGGTGGTCTTTGATCCCCCCACCTTGATATTGGGAAATTAACTGTTAGCTCTGCCTGATGTGCCTGTGGTGACTCGTCTAGTTAGTTTTCAAAACAAAACACCTGTACGAATTTGCATTTGCCACAGCCTGTTAGTTTTTTGTTTCTGGCTTTTCAGATAACTGTTACTCATATATAGTGGTAGATCGACCAATTGCCACAACCTGCTTCCTATTATACAGTGAAAAATATTCTAGTCCCATTTTTCTTGAGAAAAATAGCTTGCCATTGTGATTATCTGTGCACAAAAATCTGTAACAGAATCATTCAAGATGAATTCGAAATCTGGTCTTAGCCATCTTATTCAGAGCTAACTAAAAGTGGACAAACGAATTGTAGTGGTAAGAGATACCTGAATTCTAGATATCCCATCCAACTGTCATGAAGCAAAGAATGCTACCCCAATGTCATGTCAATCTAGTTTATCTTGTTCCCTGCAATTAAATCTCATGACTTGGACAAGTATCCCCTTTGACTGGTTTTGTCCGCTTAGATTAGATATGAAGTTATGAACTGTTAATTGTAAGTTTCGGCTCGATTCATTAAATGCAATATAGGACCATCATGTTGTTGTACTCAAATATAGCTTTTGACTGTTCAGGAAGCTAATACGCCATTTACTTCTAATCATATTTTATTTGGGTTCAAGTGATGGATGCTTTATCAATGAGTGTAGTCGCATTTCAATTCCGTTTACCTATCAAACATTAATATGTTCTGTAGATCATTTATTTTCTGAGCAATTGCTTTTATATTTGGGTTATTCTTATGAAATGGGGATTGAGAGATGGGGGGATATTCTCCTTTTTCTTTTTTTTTTTTTTTGGGACTGTGGATTATCTGAAGGGCAATGATGGGAGGCGGGGGGGTTTCGGATGGGTACGAGGGATCAAAGAGGCCACGAATGATGGAATCGAATCCATACTTCGCAGTGACCGCAGGGAGTCCACTGGATGTCTCAAAGAGGGCCAGGATGATGGAACCAGGCCCCCCCTATTTTGGAGCCATGGGCAGCAGCACCGGCGGCGGCGGTGGCGGCGGCTTTTACCAGCCCTACAGCAGCAACTTAGCTGGTGCTGCAGGGGTTAACAGTGGCATCCAAAACTTTCCAGGGGTCCGTCTACGAGGGCTCCCTTTTGACTGCGACGACCTTGACATCTGCAAGTTCTTTGTGGGGCTGGACATAGTGGACTGCCTCCTGGTTGACAAGAATGGCCGCTTCTCCGGTGAGGCTTTTGTTGTCTTCCCGTCGGCCATGCAGGCTGAATTTGCACTGCATCGCAACAGGCAGAACATGGGCAGGAGGTACGTTGAGGTGTTCAGATGCAAGAAGCAGGAGTACTACAGTGCAATAGCTGCTGAGGTGAACCAGGGCGGTTTCTTCGACTCAGAGTACCGGCACTCCCCACCTCCTCCGCGGCCCAAGAAACTGGCTGAAGACAAGAGCAGCATGGAGTACACTGAGGTGCTGAAGCTGCGTGGACTTCCGTACTCTGCTACCACGGAAGACGTCATCAAGTTCTTTGTGGAGTACGAGCTGACAGAGGATAATGTGCACATTGCATACCGCCCGGATGGGAAGGCCACTGGCGAGGCCTACGTGGAGTTCCCAACAGCTGAGGTTGCAAAGACGGCCATGTGCAAGGATAAGATGACCATCGGGACAAGGTACGTGGAGCTGTTCCCATCAACCCCAGAGGAGGCCAGCAGGGCGAAATCGCGATCCAGGCAATGAATGATTGGACTCAAAGTCATCAAGGAATGCCCAACCGTGGGTGGCTGCATTGGAGTTTAGCTTTCACTCTGCGTGCTTAACTGTATCGTTGTTAGGCTGTGTTAGTTTGCGTCCTGTTACTTGTCCTGCTGCTACTAGTTGGTGTGGTGACTTTTATGAATTGTTGCCTAAGACAAGACAAAAAGTGGTGTACGATGAATGCCTTTTTCTTCCTCTCTGAGTTTGTTGATGTTTTTATTGGATCCTTTTGGTGAAGCAGGGGGTGGAGTTTGTTTTGTTGATGCTGCACTGAAAAAGTTATTGTTGATGCTGCACCGAAAAAGTTATCAGGATTAGGATTACTCGTGTAAAAAAGAGGAGATTCTATTCTTGTTTACATTGTTTGGGAGCGAAACGATTAGAGATGGAGGCTAACAAGGATATTCTAGACGTTCTGTATTACTAGTGACGAGACTTGAGAGCTCATGCGCATTAACCAAAAACAGAAATAAATAAAAAATACTAGTACTACCGTCAAAAGGTTTATAAGCTGCTTTGCACACTAAAGTATAGCAACCAGAAATACCAGCTTCTACCTCACTAATATCAGACTTTGAAGCTAACAAAACAGAACCCTTCAATCTAATTTCACCGTTCTTAGCACTAGGTTCCTTCTTCTTATGCGGTGCAAGTTCTGTAGCTATAATCTAATTTTCGCTTTTGCTACTCTCCTTTTCTCTATTAGCTCTTTCTAATTCATCTTTTAAAATTGCTTCTAGAAACATGGGCAACAAAGTGATTCGCTTTCTTTTAGAAATGAGAGTATATTGATTAGTTCGATCATGATGTACAGTGTCTTTATCATATTGCCATAGTCTACCTAACAGTAATGAACATGCTTGCATAGATGCGATATCGTAATCAGCATAATCACGATATGAACCAATAGAAAAGTGTACTCACAATGCGAGTTACCTTTAGCTTACCATATGAATTAAACCATTGAATGTAGTAAGGACGAGGGTCTTTGTTGTGTGGTCAAGGCAAGCTTCTCAACCATATCAATGCTAGCCAAATTGTTGCAACTTCCTCCATCAATAATCACACGACAAGAAAGCTCATTGACCACAAATTTTGTTTGAAATAGATTGTGGCATTGATTCTGTTCAGTACGCTCCATTTGAGCACTAAGGACATGCTTCACAATTATGCTCAAAAACTTATCACTTGTTTCAGCTCCAAAACGTTCTTCATCACGTTCAGATTCATATTGCTCACCTGTTGGGTCAGTTACAAGCAATGCATGTTCTTCATCAATATCACTAGCTGAAGTATACTCACCATCGTCTCTAACAAGAAGTGCACGCTGATTTGTGCAATCTCTCATCAGGTGCCCGAAGCCTTTGCAGCGATGGCATTGTATGTCTCGTGTTCTCCCGGTGGAAGCAACCGAAGTAGAACTCTTAGCTTGCTGAACCGAAGTTGATTTGCTTGCGTCGGAGCCTCGGGGAGTGGGCGTGGTGCTTGCTGATCGCCCACGGCCAGAGGGGTGCGGGGGACGGCTAGGAGTGGCAGGGACAGCAGGGGGTGGCGCCTTGCTCGTGGACTGCGTTTGATTCTGCCTGCCTGCAAAAGAAACTCCAAAAGAGCCTCGGGAACGAGACTGTCTTCCCTGCACTTCACGTTCAGCTTTGCAAGCAAGATGGAACAAACGGGTGATAGAATTATACTCCTTATAATCTAGAATGTCCTGAATGTCCCGGTTAAGCCCTCCTAGAAATCTAGCTATTTTAGCATCTTCAGTTTCTTCTAAACCACAACGTAACAAGCCAGTTTGTAATTCTTGATAGTAATCTTCTACTGTGTTACTACCTTGTCTTAAACGTTGTAATTTATTCAGTAAATCACGAGAATAATATGAAGGCACAAATCTAGCTCTCATAGCTCTCTTCATAGCATCCCATGTTCTAGGTACGTTTTGTGCATTACGGCACAATTCATTCCACCAAATAGATGCAAAGTCAGTGAACTTACTAGTAGCAGCCCTAACCCTTTTATTTTTAGGAAATTCATGGCATGCGAATTTTTGGTCTATGACTAACTCCCATGTGAGGTAAACATCAGGATCATGTTTACCAGCAAAAGGAGGCATAGAGAATTTAATTTTACCAAGTGCATCATTACGATCATGTACCTCACGTGGTGGGTCTCTTCTCATACCTTGTCGATTGAACCGTCCTTGTCGATGATCACGATCATTGTTGGGATTGAAACCACCATCGGACTCTGTATTAGCAACATATGGGTTCACGTCCTCTGCTAGCTCGTCGGCCCCTGAGTTAGCAACAGATGTGGTACAGCGCAGTTGTTCAATGCCGACAGCAGCGGGGGCAGCAATAGGAGGTGGAGCTCCCTCTAGCTGTGCCACACGTGTAGCAATCGCAGCAAGTTCGGTATTAGTGCGATCTAGCACCCTCTCAATACGCTCTGTATGGTCATGCAGCAAGCTTGAAAAACGTTGCATGATGTCCTTCGTGCGAGGCGTGAGAGATGCATCTTCCTCAATGTTGGGCCTGTTATTCGCCCATTGTGACCATGAATCTGCCATTGTTAGTATCAAAGCAAGAACACATCATGGTGAATATGTTCCTATCAACTACTAAGTTCTGGCGTATCAATAGTCACTCACACTCAAGCTTATACCAAGTTCTTACAAACTCTTACCAATGCAGCAAGGAAGTGGTACAACCGGTGGCTGGTTCGTGATATTCTCACTTGCGATTAGCCCAACGATTGCGAGGAACGATACCTGCTGAGTTAGTAGGAAGCGGAGCTTGGAAGGCTTCAATATGGTAGCAAGGATCAGCAATAATCAAATCAGTAATGCAAGTTGAAAAATTGTTCAAAGTACTAGTCACTGTTGCTGATCCTAGCCTAATCAAAGGCGAGCCAATCAGAGCCCTACTAAGAGATGCGAAGAAAATGCACACACAAAGATAAATGTGACCTAATGCAAAACAAAGGACTGAGCTACTGTAACTGCAAAGCAACAAGCTCGTTTTGCACCAAGTACTGGAAGAGACGCTAGCCAATTGCAAAGAAAGAAGGGCACAAGATTGCTCAAAGAGATTAAATACACAATCTGAAAATATGGACTAGGGTTTCCCACTTTCCAAGTTTCGGCCAGCAAGTATTGCTTTTCTCTTTTCTTTCTCAAACCGTATGCACAAAATCTGTTCCGTCGGTTATTAAGGTCACCGAAGGAAAAATTGGCACTAGTATGTGCGATTTGTTCTATTTTTTTTAACACTTTGTCAAGTTGTGGCTTTTCTTTCCAAAATGTCGGCTGCCTTTTTTTTGCTTCTTTCGTGCGTTGGGCGAACAAGGTGGAGATTAGCAAGTCGTAAGAAATTCAGAGGTGTAAATTAATGACAAGAGTAGCCCGAAAGCAATGTTCAATAGCTAGTCTCAACGATAAAAGGATATAAGTGAAGCTCAAGATTACCAAAAAGGTTTTGGACTGATTCAAACTCAATTGCCGAGATAGAAACCGATTCCAAGGTGGAAACGCAATAACAGATTGGTTTTTTTTTCAAAAGAAATTTCTATCGTTTAGCCAAACCGAGAGTAGATTGGTTGCGCAAAAAGCTTCGGCCACAATATGAAATCAACCGCAAGCAAACCAAGAATAGATTGGAAACAAGATCAAGCTACGCGAAGGAAACACGAGATGTAACTAGACTCTAACTAGAACTAGAAATCAGCAAGTAGACACGACGATGCAACCAAAAATTCAACAAGCAAAAACTAAAAAGAAAAAAATTGCAACGGCACAGATTGGTCTGGACAGGGAACTAAACCTATATATATATTTTTTATTTTCGTGGCTATGTGAACTGTAGGAAAAAAAATTCTCACCGATGAACTGTAGCTCTGATACCACTTGATGGACTATGTTGTCTCGATCTTTCGATGAGAGGGGTAGTTTCTGATTGAACGATGGTCAACTCTCACGACTCCAAAGCTATGAACGCAAAGACGCACTAACCCAAAGAATCGTTGAACTAACCATTGTCGTTATCAACCGTGCCAAAGACCCGGTTGACCTGATCACGAGGATCAATTCCTGCAAGCAATCGAAGAACAAGCAAGAACGAGGTAAAAAGGAATCTGAATTGCAAATATTTGATTGAGTTCAAAATGTGGGATTCCGCAGAGGTTCTTTACGGTTGGTCTAGTCGACACAAGCGAAGAACGAGAGTTTTCACAACGGAGAAACTAAGCAAACAAAATCCAACCAAACTAGAGGGCGGCGGCCACTATGTATAGAAGCAAGAGGGAGGGGCGGCGGTACTGTTCATGTGTGAACAGTAACCACGTGGATAGTATGGGCCTAGGGTTTCTATCTGAATTACAAGGCCCACGGCCCAAACAGGTGACACAACATTTGTTTTCGATGATTCTGATGCGCTCGAAATGAATTTGAAGGTGAGACTAGATCCGTTGGAAAGATCTCGGAATATGCTTTCCAACAAGTACTCGTGGACCTCCAACGGACTCCGTATGTGAAAGTTATGCACGTTTGAAGTCGGTGCTGTCTTCGGAGGCCGAATTGGATTGCATATGCTTCCCTTCATGATCAGCTCCTAAGTTCCTGATTAAAAGAACATCACATGCATTAGGTAGCAGCATATTCTTAGGTTGAACAAAATGTACTCCTAGAAACGAAGTTACCTGATAGTTCAATTAACGTGCACGAGCTCTGGTGATTGGACCTTGCAAGTGCATAGGTTCAGATCTATTAGGAGTGTTGGGTGTATGTATCGAAGTGATGTCCTCACCAGGGAGCCCTGTCTGCACACACAAGGGCAGTTCACGGAGGGTTTTACCCATGCGGGCGACTCATAGTTAATGCACAATATTGGAAAAAGTCTCGTAGGACTTAGCCGTGCCGGCATACCTAAGGAAGTGTGCTTTATCCGGTGGCAAAAAGGAGGTCTAACATGTGGGTAAAGTTGTACACCCCTGCAGGGTTTAATCTATTCGAATAGCCAAGTCCTTGGTTATGGAGACGCTTGGGGAGGTCTTTCAAGAGTTAGACTATAACATTTTGATAAAACTTGAGAATGGGTGGTACGAATGGGTAATTTGTGCGATTGTTGTGGTGGCTAGGGTTAGTCACCTCCAGGATGATAATTATGCTTATTGTTATTGTCTCACTGATATTTCAATCATTAAAAACTGCTTTGATAAATTGCCTTCAATCTACTACCATATTGCAAACAAAAGTGGCTTTACGCTGAAAATTAACTCTATAGCCATCTCAATTGAATTAAGCCTGCATGTAGCTATGTATAGGTTTGTTATACGTAAGTCTTGAGAGTACAATTTTTATTGTACTCAACTGCATAGTTTTTTTGCTGCAGAGGAGGTTGACCCCCAAGGGGTTGACGTATGTGAGGCTGACTACACTGTTTACGGCTAGCTTGGGAGTTTCCGGTCGGTTGCCTTGTGGGTAAGGGCAAGCTGATCGACTTTTGTTTCAGCCATCTTTTGGCAGGTGTTTTCCGTTGCAAACTTTACTTTTATTGTAGAATCCTTTTGTATGTTGGACATATGTAAATTATGAAGTTTTAAATAATGCAAGAACTTGTGTATGGAATTGGTGCTCAATTTTTGTGAGGTGTATATGTACTGTAGTTCTGGGAAGTACATATACACCGAGAGCGAGAAAATTTGGTTTGAAATGCTAGGACCAATGGAAAGGTTAAGCATTTCAAATTAAATCGTCTGGTGGCTCTCACAAGAGTTGATATCAGAGCCATACTGACCGTAGAAACCCCTAGCTTGGTTGTCAGTAGGATGTTTTGGAAAATTTAGTTTCAAAATATCAAAATTTTGATAAAACTTAAGTAAGTGCTCAAATTTTATTCCTCATCTGTCTTAGTTTTTCTATCTTACCTTGTTTATATTTGAAAAGTTTGCTCCCCTCTCTTCTACTCTCAAATATTAGTTTGTTGTTGCGAAAAACTTGGATTGGAGATCCCAGGAGAAGATGTTAATTTTGAAGGCTAGTGTTTAAAGTGTTCCTAGCTAAAACCATCTTACCATACTAATGTGTTAAAATTTGATTTTTGTGCTGGCTTTTATGTCTCCTTACTTGGTTGAAGTTTAATGTTTGTTAAATAACTGTTTGTGCAAATGGTAGGGTAATATTGCGCTATTCTGTAGTAATTTATTCTTTTAGCTGCTACCTTTGCATCTACAGTTGGGTTTTGTTGCTAACCCTATTTGCTGGAATAGGATGGCTGGATGAACCCGCAGTGGGCAAGGTTAGCAAGCTGGCCATGATGAGGAACTTCCGCCTCCACCCACCATGGCAGATGTTCTCGCTCAGATCGAGTGGAACCGGATGGATCAGACAAGGATCCTGGAGGCTATTGATTTGAACACTTCTGCTCTGGTAGGCTCCTCTGGATCAGGAGGAGGTGGGCATCAGTCGCGGGGAGGACTCTCAGAGTTCCTTTGCACTCAGCCGCCGACTTTTTTGCGATCAGAAGATCCACTTGATGCAGATGACTGGCTGCGTCTAGTTGAGCGGAAGCTCAGCATTGCCTAGTGTCAAGATCATTAGAAGGCACTCTTTGCCTCTCATCAGCTGGAAGGAGCAGCTTTCTCTTGGTGGGAGAATTTCCTTGCCATGCAGCGCTCAGGCCGAGCCGTCTCTTGGGAGGAGTTCCGTACTGCTTTTCGACGGGCTCATGTTCCCGCCGGCTTGATGAAATTGAGGAAGAAGGAATTTCTGTCGCTCAAGCAAGGGCGTAGATCAGTGACGGAGTATTTACACAAGTTCAACCACTTAGCTCGGTATGCTCCCGAAGACGTGCCCACTGATGCAGCCAAACAAGACAAGTTCATGGATGGTTTGTCCGAAGAGTTGCAGGACAAGCTATCCATCGTTGATTTCCCTGATTTTCATACACTGGTTGACAAAGCTATTGTCGCTGAGTTCAAAAGGAGAGCGCTTGGTGAATCTCGCAAGCGCAAGGGGGAGGCGCAGAGGGCAGCAAGGGGCAGCATTCCCCGTCCTCGCGTCGGGCAGGCTCCAGTGCCCTGCCATCAAGCTCCACCACCACCGAGGCCGCCGACATTTGCACCTCGCCCTCTGCAGGACGTGGTTCTACCACGTGCACCTGCGGGGCAGCAAGGAGGTCTCCGCACTACGCCAACAATTGCCCTGTGAAGCATGAAGTGGCCAACCTCCATAATCAGGGGCAAGCGCAAGGACAAGGACGTGGACATCCCCCAGCTCAAAAGGTAGCCCAGCTGGCTCAGAAGGTCACTCGTGGGCGAGTCAACCACATCTCTGCCGAGGAAGCACCAGAGGCACCCGACGTCGTGTTGGGTACGCTTCTTGTTAATTCTCATCCTGCTACAGTTTATTCGATTCCGGAGCTTCACATTCTTTCATATCGCAATCTTTTGCTGCAAGTGGTGATATTCAAATTGCTCCTATGCTTACACCTTTGATTATTCATTCCTTAGGATCGAAAATGAGAGCTGAACTCAAGTGCCGGGACGTATAAATTGAGATTGAAGGAGTGGGATTTCTGGCTAATCTAATCCTCCTCAGATCAGCAAGTCTGGATGTGATACTTGGTATGGATTGGTTGTCTCAACACTTAGGGTAAATCGATTGTGCCAAAAAATTCATATCCCTCACCAGTTCCTCTGGAAAGCAAATTGGAATTTCGCCAAGGTTGCAAGAGCCTCATCTTTATGCGCTTGAAGTGAAGCCAGCTCCAGAGATTCATGAAATCCCAGCAGTGTGTGAATTCCCATATGTTTTTCCTGAAGATTTGCCTGGGATGCCGCTAACCCGAGACATTGAATTCGTCATCGAGTTGTTGCCCGGTACTGCCCCGATCTTGAAAAGGCCATACCGGATGCCTTCATATGAATTGGAGGAAATGAAGAAGCAACTTGGTGAACTTCTAGTGAAGGGTTTCATTCGCCCTAGCTCATCACCGTGGGGCTGTCCAACAATCTTTGTGAAGAAAAAGGACAAGACCCTGCGAATGTGTGTTGATTACCGTCCATTTAACGAAGTGACGGTGAAAAAAAAGTACCCACTGCCCCGGATTAATGATGTTTTTGATCAATTGACCGGAGCTCGGGTATTTTCCAAGATTGAGCTGAGATTGGGCTATCACTAAGTCAGAATCAGATCTGAAGATATTCCAAAGACGGCCTTTTCTACTCGCTACGGATTGTATGAGTATACTGTCATGTCTTTCGGCTTGACGAATGCTCCTGCCCTTTTCATGAACCTTATAAATATGTTGTTTATGAAGTATTTGGACAAGTTTGTGGTGGTCTTCATAGATGATATCCTCATTTATTCGAAGAATGAAGAAGAGCATACTCAACATCTACTGCTAGTGTTGGAGAAGCTGCGTGAGCACCAGCTATACGCAAAATTCAGCAAGTTTGAATTTTGGTTGGACGAAGTGGAATTCTCGGGCCATGTTCTTTCAGCGGGAGGTGTAGCTGTGGATCCTAGCAAGGTCAGTGATCGGCCCACCCAGCTCGGTCCAGCCCATCTAAGGCCTAGTGACCATAGGATGTGGGGATGGACTCAGGGTCACGGGAAACGACCCGACTCGATATATCTATCATAAGCGTAGGCTCGATTCGCCGCCCCACGAGTCGCAACTCCGATTCAATTCAGTTCCGTTCCCCTCCTTTCTCCGCTCCGCTAGGGTTTCCTCCCCGCCGCCGCCACCTTCGCCATGTACGGCCACCATAGGTAAGCCACCCCCTCCCCCTACTACCCTATCTCTGCTAGTTTCTCCGCTCTCTGATCTGATTTAGACTTTTAGCCTAGCCTTCCACGGACGGGTAGGGTAAATCACTACTTGTTTTCTTCATCAATTCCATTCGATGGGATCAGGTTGTTGTGCTACATACAGACAGAGGCGCTTCTTGCTGTGATTTTAGCCTGTTAATCTCCTAGGCGGACCCTATTTATTATGGGAAATCATTGTGGAATTACTTTTTTTGGGGTGGTCATTGATCCCCCACCTTGATATTGGGAAATTAACTGTTAGCTCTGCCTGATGTGCCTGTGGTGACTCGTCTAGTTAGTTTTCGAAACAAAACACCTGTATGAATTTGCATTTGCCACAGCCTGTTAGTTTTTTGTTTCTGGCTTTTCAGATAACTATTTCTCATATATAGTGCTAGATTGAAAAAATTGCCACAACCCGCTTCCTATTATACAATGGAAAATATTCTAGTCCCATTTTTCTTTAGAAAAATAGCTTGCCATTGTGATTATCTGTGCACAAAAATCTGTAACAGAATCATTCAAGATGAATTCGAAATTTGGTCTTAGCCATCTTATTCAGAGCTAACTAAAAGTGGACAAACGAATTGCAGTGGTAAGAGATACCTGAATTCTACATATCCCATCCAACTGTCATCAAGCAAAGGTTGCTACCCAATGTCATGTCAATCTAGTTTATCTTGTTCCCTGCAATTAAATCTCATGACTTGGACAAGTATCCCCTTTGACTTGTTTTGTCCACTTAGATTAGATATGAAGTTATGAACTGTTAATTGTAAGTTTCAGCTCGATTCATTAAATGCAATATAGGACCATCATGTTGTTGTACTCAAATATAGCTTTTGACTGTTCAGGAAGCTAATACACAATTTACTTCTAATCATACTTTATTTGGGTTCAAGTGATGGATGCTCTATCAACGAGTGTAGTCGCATTTCAATTCCGTTTACCTATCAAACATTAATATGTTCTGTAGATCATTTATTTTCTGAGCAATTGCTTTTATATTTGGGTTATCCTTATGAAATGGGGATTGAGAGATGGGGGAATATTCTCCCTTTTTTTTGTGACTGTGGATTATCTGAAGGGCAATGATGGGAGGGGGGGGGGGGGTGGTTCGGATGGGTACGAGGGATCAAAGAGGCCACGAATGATGGAATCGAATCCATACTTTGCAGTGACCACAGGGAGTCCGCTGGATGTCCCAAAGTGGGCCCCGCTTGTCAGACGTGTCGTCTTCCTCAGCGCCGTTTAGCCGAGCAGCGTTGGAGCTCACGCATGAGCACCACAACGCCACAGGTGCCACCTCGTGCACGCGTGTCTGTCTCTGAGGCATCGCCTGGCCACCTTGGACCCTCTGAGACCCTCCACGTCCTCTCTCTCGCAGCTTCTCGCTCCCTCCGACCCATTCTTTGACTCAGTCGTGGGAGAAACCGAGGAGCTTGAGCTCGATTCGAAGCCAATCGAACACCCGCGACCCCTCCACTGAGTTCCCCTCTTCACACCACGTCTGTTTTGCCCAGCCCGAGCTCTTTTCGTCCAGTAAATCGCTAGGACGACTTCTTCGTCTTCACGCCCGGCAGCCTCGGCCCGTATAGCTCACCGCTGTTTCGGTGAATTTTATCCCTTTCCATCTTGTCCATCTTGATCACAATATCTCACTGATCCTTCCGGTGAATTTAATTCATGTTTGGTGCAACGAGGAGGGCGTGCGACCCCTTATTCTCCGTGCATAGTCCAGCGCCGCCGCGTTGATTCCGGCTGCCACCGACTCCCTCCGGTGTCAAGACTAGAGCCCATACATCGAGCTCTAAATCACAACGGATATAAACTTAGGCTCAGTAGTAGAGGATGAACATTTATCTACATTTTATGCAACTATTTAGGATCAACTACTCGAACGATAATTTAAACATCAAAATAAAGCATGCATACAAACGTTTTGCAAACAAGATAATAGAATTTGAAAGTAATGGGATCAACATGATCAATGAAAAACTGCTTGCTTTCCTGGAGATAACTTTCTTGCTATAGAGGATCACTCTCATACTCAATAGAATTGTCGGAATCTATCGAAATAATCGAGAAGAACAAATAATACCGAAAATACTCAAAACTTCAAATTCATCCAAAAATCATGAAATTTACACAGAAGGTAGAGCACGATTTTAAATGAATTTAGCTACAAAAATCAATTGATTTTGATGCTGTATGCAAAATTTATAGCCAAAACAAAATCGGCTTTTGAATAAATGCTCAAAAATCCATCTTGGTTACTGTTCATCCGAATTAAAAAATATAGCAAAAATTTCCAGAGAGCTAGTGAACATGAAAATTTTATGGCAGCCATAGTACCACATGAGATGAACAATGCAATTTGATTGACTTCATTTGGAGCTAAGATGAATTTTCTATGATTTTTTTAAGTCATGCATGTAGTGCATAAATCATATGTAAAATAAGACTTTCAGGGACAGTAACATACTCAAAACCTATTCTACATTAAATTACAGTAATAGAGGAATCCATCAAGCTTGAGTTCACTCAATTTGAAGTTACAGAGAAATACTTATGTATTTTTCAAGTTAAATCCATTTTTAGTGCAAGAATTAATACTATACCGAAAGAAATTCTACTTAACAACAATTTTGGAACAGTAACTAGCCTTAAAAACCATACCAAAATAAAGTACACTAAAAATGTAACCCAACAAAATTTGAATCACCCAAAAAGGAGTTAAAATGAATTACTTATGCCATTTTGAAGTTTAAGCAATTTGTTAGTACAAAAATAAAGCATTTTGGAAAATATATAAGCATATAATACTTTCGGTACTCAGCCTATTCTAGCCACAGTCACTGACCGAAGGGCCCCACGATTTCTTTTCTTCTTCAATAAAAATCCTAAGAAAATATTTTTCTTACAGGCGGGGCCCACATGTCATACGCATGGTCTACCGCATAGTGCGTGGACCACTAGTTCACAGCACAGTTCTCCGGTCCATGGACCTCCGGGTGGTTCACTGTGCACTTAAAGTTCTCCGGTCTACTCGTCAGTCACTCACTACACAATTAAATCCGAGCCAATTAATACTAATGATTGCTTAAAGCCCTAATGACCGAGATTTCCTCTAATCCCCATGCTACAGTACCTGTCCGAAATGGACACGCACAGAGGTGCTCTAGCCATGAGTTTCTCCAGCCAATCGTCGGTGAACCAGAGCACGGCAGCGCGGCCGGGTGGTCAAAATGGAAAGCCACGACCCAGGCGAACCTACCGGTACCGGCGGTGAGGTCTCCGGTGACCGGAGGCAGCGGCGCGATGAGGAGAGGCGGAGGAGAGCCCCGGCCAACATGGCATAGTGCGAAACAACGACGCCCGTGGCAAAATAGCGCACGCACGGGCGACCCTATGACTCTAGGAACTCACCGGAATGACGCGGTGAATGAAGTTTGCCAGAGAAGGGCTGTCGGCGAAGAACAGCGGCGGTGGTGCTTCTGAGGAGGGGGTGGCCTGAGCAAAAACAAGAGAAAAGGGGGGGGGGTAGGAAAAGCTTGAGTGGGTTAAGTACATGCTGCTGGAGCAAGGAACCGTAAGATGGAACTCCTTACTGGAGATGGGGAAGATGAACACCGTTTGCGGCCAAGTTAGAGGAAATCCAAAATCCGATGATTCCTGTGAATGCAAACCAAAATTGGGTTAGGGGTATTGATGAAGGTGGTCAGGGGCGCAACGTGATGCGAATTGATTTGCAAAGAAACCACTGAGGTGGCCGGGAGCAGCAGCGGCGTCTCGGCCGAAGCTCTAGAGCTTGAGCTCCAATTGTGCTCGTGCTCGGTGAAGGAGGAAGAAAGGTGGAGAGAGAGCTAGGGAGTGTCTCAGAGCTGCGAAAAGAACAGATGGAGAAGCTCCAGGGGCTTTTATAGCCGGAGGTGACGGAGAGTGCGAGGAGAGGCTGGCGAAGGTGAGCTTGGTGCACATGGCTCATGGAAAGACGTTGAGGCGATAGCGAAGTGACCAAGAGCATGGGTGGGCGCGGACAATGCAGAGGAACCGTGGGCGCTCTCCAAAACCAGGTGCGGGCGGTCAAAGCCGATGAGCGGAAATGGCGCGCTGGAGCTCAGGCATTGGCGAGGCCGCGTCGCGCTGGAGAAGAAGACCTGCGGCGGGGGCCCACACGTTGGCGAGTGAGTGAGAGCGACGCGGTGAATGGATTGAGCTGAACCGTTGATCTTAAATCGGACGGTCCTCGCGATGGGAACGATCGGACAGTCCGATCGGCTTATTCAACTCGGACCGTTGAGATCCAATCAGACGGCCCATAGCGAGGGGGTAGGTGGTGCGGTGCGATGCGATGCGGTGCGGTTAGACCAGACCGAATTGGTCGGATCCAACTCGATCAGAACCGGGTTGGGTCCGGTCGGAGGAATAGTAAAACCAGATTTTGATAAATAGGCTGTAACACCCTGGTTTTCTGAGCTTTTTGAAGATTTTCAAAATAAAAAGAACCATTTTGTTTTGATGAGAATTCAAAGCTTAACCTGAGGTTTTCAGAATTTGAAGTGTTTAAAACGACTAAGTCAAACTTCAATTAATCACAACCTTGTTTTATTTGGTGGTATTCGAGCTCTCTAGAGCTGTTCTCCTTTTCTGGTCTGCTCGAACCTTCCCTTGTCTTTTGGAATTCCTCCTTGTCCAGACCACTCTCCTGGTCCAGCCACCTTTGGGCTAGGACCTTCTTTAATCTCTTCTTGTGGTTTAAACCTCCTCTGAGGTTTAGACTTTTCTCTATAGTTTAAGCCCTCCTCAGAAGGTTTGGACTTTTCTTTTTGTAGTAGTTTAAGCCCTCCTCAGAAGGTTTGGACTTTTCTTTTTGTAGTTTAGACCTCCCCTAAGGTCTAGGCTTTCCTTGCAACTAGATCTCTTCGGAGGACTAGACCATCTTGGTGGTTTTGACCTTTCTCATTGTTTGGGCACTCCCTAGGTCTAGACTTCCTTTGTGTTTAGCCCTTCGGTGTATCTAGGCCTCTCTCTGGTTTGGGCATTCCTTTATGCCCAGACCTCCCTCTTGTTGGCCATCTCCTAGAGTCCAGGTCTCCTTGTATCTGGAACTCTCCTGTGAGGCTAGACCTCTTTTGTGTCTAGACTACCCTTGTATTTAGACCTCCTCTTTATTGGTTTGAATCTCTTTATGGTTCAGACCTCCCCTATGGTTCGGACCTCCTTCCTTGTCCAGACCACCCCTTCGGATTGACCTTCTCTTGGGACACGTCCACCCCGTGGCGTTTTAGCTCGGGTGTGTGTTTCAAATGCCCTTGATTTCGAAATTCTAATTTTGGGTTGAATTTCCCCTTCGTTTGGACCTCCCTGAGTTCATTTGAACCTCCTCGGGTTCATTTGAATCTCCTTCTGTCCTTCAACTGAATCTCCCTTTACTCGGTTGAACCCTCCAGTGTTCAATTGGACCTCTTGGCGTTCAATTGGATCTCCTTGTGTTCAATTGAACCTTCCCTGTGTTCAATTGGACCTCATAGTGTTCATTTGGAATTCCTCGTGTTCTTTTGCACCTCCTTGTGTTCATTTGAAGCCCTTGGTGCTCACTTGAACATCTTTAGGCTACATTGAACCTTCTTCTAGTTCGTTTGGACCTCCTTGTGTCCATTTGAACTTCTCTTTGGTTCATCTAGGCCTCCTGTGTTCACTTGGACCTTCCTTGGATCCTGTGAACTCCTCTGTGTCCCTTGGACCTCTCTGTGTTCATTGGAACCCCCTCTGAGTTCATGTGGATTTCCTGGTATTCAATTGAATCCCTCTCTTGTTCACTGGAATGCCCAGTGATTCATTTGGATCTTCCTCTGATCAAATGGACAACCTTCTGTTCGTTGGATCTCTTTATGTTCAACTAGATCGTTTCTTGTTCAATTGAACCTCCTTGTGCCCAATTGGGTCTCTGTGTGCTCAAGTGAACCTCCCCGGGTTCATTTGGAACCTCCCTTGGGTACAGTCGGACCTCCTAGAGTTCATTTGGACCTCTCCGTGTCCATCTGAACCTCTTTTGGACCTCCCCGAGTCCATAAGGATCTCCTTTGGCTTCATCTTGACCGCTGAAACCTCCCTTGTGTTGGTCTCGACCGTCGAGATCTCCTTTGGCTTCATCTTGACCGTTGAGACCTCCTCGTGTTGGTCTTGACCGTCGAGATCTCCTTTGGCTTCATCTTGACCGTTGAGACCTCCCTCGTGTTGGTCTTGACCGTCGAGATCTCCTTTGTTCTCATCATGCCCATCAGGACCACTCCCAGGTTCATCCTGATAGTCGAGACCTCCCCTTGTTCTCGTCTTGACCGTCAGGACCACCCTTCGGGTTATCCTGGTCGTCCAGATCTCCTTTTAACTCGTCTAAACCGTTCAGGACCTCCTTTGAGTCATCTGGACCGTTCAGATCACCTCCGATCTCATCTGAGCCGTTCAGACCTCCCTTTGTGTTGATCTGAACCGCTCAGACCTCCTTGGATCTCATCTGACCGTCAGGACCTCCTTTTGCTCTGATCTTGACTGTCAGGACCTCCCCTTGGTTCATCCCGATCGCTAAGACCTTCTTAGGAGCACCACAGGGACTCCTCGAGACCCGTCTGGATCTCCTCGTTGATCTCCTCCGTTTGATCGTTGTCCTTAGGACCTCGTTGTCCTCAGGACCTGTCACGACCCGGCCTAGGGCACACTCGAGAGGTCCCTCTGGACCTCCTGGGAGGTCCAGAGAGGAGTCCCCAGGATGTCCCGAGAGGTCCCTTAGGACCTCCTGGGAGGTCCACAAAGGACTTCGGGGCGCCCCGAGAGGACATCCGGTAGGACCGCCTGAGACCTCCCGGAGGTCGAGAAGACCACTCGGAGTGCAGGAGGTCTGACCCAGAGGTCATTGGACCTCGAGACCTCCCCAAACTCCACGCAACCACTCGAGGGAGGTCAGGGAACCACCGAGGAGGTCGTGGGGCTTGGGGACAAGCCCAAAGTCCTCTGTGATCCAAACCCGCCCCCAGAGATCATCATTGGTTCTCACTGACAAACAAGTGATAACATACACATCCACAAGACTTTATTAACAGCAAAAGGAGGTTTGTTTACAAAGGTTGCTTACAAGCTCCAGCAACAGAGAGCACACAAAAGCAGCGGAAAACAAAGACAGGGTCCACCCATTACACCACATGTGACTGGCTGGAGGGCGCGGCCTAATTGAGCTGGTCATCTTCATCATCATAAGAATCTTCATCTGCTCAATTCATGAATCAAGCAAGAGTGAGCACAACAACCGTGCTCGCAAGTTACACCGTCAATTAACAGAATGACATGCATAGGGATATATCAAGGGATAGCATAATAGGGTTGATTTGCATAAAGCCAGTTTTATTTCCAATACAAGTATTAAGTTGCAAGGCAGATTACAATAATTAAAATTCATTTTTGTGAAATTCATTTTCAGTTGGATAGCATTCATCATAAAAATGGTGAAGGATACCCTCCTGCACAAGGCTTCCCGCCCACACCCAATTTGGTTAAACCACCAAGACCATTTTCATGTTTCTTTTGAAAACCAAAACCAAGAGCTAACTTTGAGTGACATTGCGGCATGTCCATGACCGTGAACACGGCTATTGAATAGATTTACACTCTGCAGAGGTTGCACACTTTACCCACATGACATGAATTCTCTAGTTTGCTTGACATCCGTCGATGCCACCTCACACTTCCTTTGGTGAGAGGTCTAGAGCACATGACAAGGCCTTTACAATGCATTGCTCCACATGACTCACCCCCATTAAGGTTTATAATCCCCTTTGGGTAGAAACACCGGGTTAATGGGGTGCCCTCTTATGCGGTGGGACTACAACTAGTCTTAACATGACAAACCCACAGCGTCCATGAGATGAACCACGATAGAGCTTTGCAAATTAGTTAGCAGGTCCCACGCCCCATCTTTGGAGACATGTGGTTGCACAATTTTGGCATATCCCATTATAGGCTTAGCAAGTGGTGTCTCAAAGACCGGTCCTTAACCGACATGGGTGACAAACCTCAACCCTGGGGAGTCGGATCACACGACCCCCCGTGCATAGACATGCACCCACCAAGCAACCAGTTTCGCCCAAGTCAAAACCATTTTTCATTTACTTTGCTTTACAATCCTCCATGGCACACCAATGCCATGGCCATAAGTAAAACATCCATGACACACCAATGTCATGGCCGAAATCTCCATGACACACCAATGCCATGGCTCAAATCATTTGAGTAATTAATATTTTTGGTCAAAGCTCCCCAAATCAAGACTTTGGTCTAAGCATCACTAAGCATTTCATTTTCTTTAAAGCTTCGGGTCCTTACTAATGCAAGAACCAGATTTACCTAGTGTGACAATGTGGTTGATTCAACATGGATGGGGGTCATACCAAGTAGTAGGTTTAACTAGGGATTGAAAGATAGGCATTGAAATACTTAGTAAAGTAGGCATGCATACATCTTTGAAAACGACATACGTAATTTGAATTATTGGGTGCAACATGTTCAAGAGTGTAACTTGCCATGCTCAAGATCTCGAGCTGCTTCCTCTCCCTCACTGAACTCAGGCTCCCCATAGTCTGGGCAATCTACACGTGAAGAACCAAATATTCAAACAAAGCTCAAGCAAAATCCAAAGAACTCCAAATAAACTTAAAGACAAAACCAACAGAGAAGCTGGGAGGTCAAGAGGAAGTCCAAGGAGCTTGCTGGAGAGATCTCAGGACTCCAGAGAGGATGTCCAAAGACCTGTTGGAGGAGGTCCAGAGACTAGAGAGAGGAGGTCTATGGTGGCTCGGTTGAGACAGAGAGTAGAAGTGAGGAAGAAAGTGATAAAGGAGGGCTCTCCCAAACTATATATAGGGGAAATCATTGCACATGACCCAGGATAGAGTCAACAAGAGTTGGTAGATAGGACAAGGGAGTAGGCAAGACATGTGACATTCGGTATGACATGAGTACTGCGAAAGGTGGGGGCATTTAATGTGATACAACATGCATTAAATGCTGCGGAGACTTCCTTGCCCAAAAGACACAGTCAAATGTATAAGAAAACTGGGTGTGTGACTGCCTAGTAGGGCAGCCAAGACCCGCCGAAGAGGTCCTGCTTGTAATACCTCGAATTTAATTTAGAGGGAGTTGAGTCGGAAAAAGGTTTTAGTGTGATTTTCAGTTTGGAAGGGGGGTTAAATAGGAGGGCCTCGGGCCCAGAATACCTTGGTTTTGGGGGTGGGCCTGGCAACCCGAGAGGGGAGGTGCCCTGGGCCTAAGGCCCATGCACCCCACCCCTTTAACCCTAGCAAAACAGCAACTTTTATTTTTTCCCTTGGCTGCCTCCTGTTGCTCCCAGGTGGTGGCGCCCTTCTCCCCTACTGCTCCCAGGTGGTGGCGCCCCTCCTCCCTGCTGTCCCCAAGCAGTTTCTTCCTCCATTGGTGGCAGCCGAGCTCCCCTTTGCTGTTGTCCCTTGTTGGCCGACCAATAGAGGAAAGGGAGAGGGGTGGAAGGGGAGGTTCTTGGGGGAGCTTGTTCATCGACTTCCTGGGATCGTTAAGGGTAACGGTTGTCATTCTTAGTTGTTGATCTGTTGGTATTTGCGATTTGGATCAGATTTGTTTGGATCGAATGGTTTCTGCTGTAGTCCTGTTCTGTCCAGTCAGTTGCGTGGTTGATTTCGAGCCCTTAGTGACAGAATTCGAGATGCCCATCTCTTAGTGAAAGTTAGATGATGTTCTTAGCTTTCCGTGGCCGCCGAGAGCGCCTAATTCCGACATTCGAGTCAAAAGATATCATCGTTTTAGTTTCTGCTGTCTAGATTCCTGACGAGATTTAAACTGTTGTGATAATTCATAAATTATGAAATTGTAAGTGGCAGAATCTGGGATTTCTCCCAACTAGGTTATTGTAGGTAATTTGATAACCTTTCCGTATTGATAAAGATTGATCAATTTGGACTTATAGATTGAAAGTTATGGTCGTTTTAGTGCTGCTGATTATTCTGTAGACAGTTTTTCGGTGCTGAACGTTCATATATCTGTTAGCGTTCTAAATTGGCCGAATCAAATTATCTTGTCAACTAGAGTATTGTGGGTTTGTCAGTTAAGAGTCCACAGAAACTGGGTTCACCTCATTTGGAGTTCCAGATCAAGAATTATGCCATTTACCGTGCTGCTGCCCAGGGGCGGTTTAGGGCAGAATGTGTTGATTTTCAGTTTAGAATTTCTAGTTAAATTTTGAATCGCCGGGGGAGCGTTGTAGAACTTTATCTAGTATTGTCGTGTTAAATCGTATCCTTATTTCAGTTATTTATTTGTTAGGAGGTGAAGCTACAGGTTTGGGAGCACCGCAATTGCCTACTAACGCGTCCACGATGCTAAAGGCAAGTACCTTAGTGTTCCTAGGATTATGACATGTTGTGTGCTTCTTTGTTGGTATTAATTTCTAAGTACCATGTTATTACTTAAATGTTCATATTCAATCCATGTGGTTACCTCCATGATGGAGGGCATGTTTCTTGTTGTTCATTATTCATATGTCATGCTCAGCATCCACATTTCATATTTCATCCACGGGAGTGGATCATTATATAAGACCCATCAATTCCAGCATGGGCACGTAAGACCCACCATTCCAATATGGGCAGTTTGGGACACCCGTACGAAACGTTCTTCGTACGGGGCTTGGGTCCCCGCACTTTGTTAAGTGCGGGCTTAGGTGAACACCGACGGGTGTGTCACCAACAATACCGGTATATGCGTGTGTGTTGTCCCTTCCTTCTATCTAATTCATTCATTGCATTCATTCGAATACTTGTTCTGCAATTCATTCATGTCCTCCGATGGTGTTGTCTTATCCATGGATTGTTGTTTGTATTTTTATTACGTTCTGTACTTGCTGAGTCTCGGACTCACTCTTGCGTTGTTTGTTTTTTTTAGGTGATCCTTGAGGTTGGCTCCATGGGGAAGGAATAGACACACACCCTTTCACATCACTTTATACAAGTTCAGAATTTCATTTTAGTTTGATTTAATCATTCAATATTGATGAACTGTAATAATCTTGGGTTGGTGGTGGTGAATAACCCTTCTCCTTTAAGATTGATTAAATCTTGTGTGAGAACTTAGTTCATCTTTTGATATAGTTACTTGAGATCGGTTTATACTCTGTGAGGATTCGATATTTGTTGATTTCATTATTGTCTTGATGTTTATGTTGTTGGAACCTCCGGTATAGCTTACTATACAGGGGAGGTTCTGCCGAAAGTTTGGATTTATTTTTTCTTCCATTTTAATTTTGATAATCTGTTAGATTAGTAGCGTTCCAGGCCCTTGTAGGACTGGGGTGTTACACTGCTATGACCTGAGGAGGTCTTGCGGTGAATCGAGGGGAGATCCTCACCCACCGGGGAGGTCCTGACAGTTGGATCTCCAAAGGGGAGGTCCAAACGGCCAAGATCAAGTGCTTGAGAGGAGGTCCGCAAGGGCAAGGAGGAGGTCCTCACCCGCAAGGGAGGTCTGACAGTTGGATCTCCAAAGGGGGTCAACGGTCAAGATCGATTACAAGTAGAGAGGTGCGCAAGGTCAAAGGAGAACCTCACTGCAAGGAGGTCTAGAACCAGTAGGATCAAATCCAGGAGGTGCGAGCGGTTAGGATTTCCAAGGGAGGTCCCAACGATCAGATCTGCCCAAAAGGGGAGGTCTGGACGGCCAAGATTTCCAAAGGGGGAGGTCTTAACAGTCCAGATGTGCAAGGAGGAGGTCGGAACCGTTGGATTTCAATCGGACCACTCACAACTGGTTGGGATGTTTGGGCCGCCCGAACGCCACAGCAAATCGGACCATCCAATGAAGATCTAAGGGCTCAGAGGAGGCGGGACGTTCGGACCATCCGAACGTCTCACCAGGATCAAACCGTCCAATGCAAATCGGACGACTCACATTTGATAGAGGTGGGAAATAGATAGGGAGGATATCCTGGGGGACTTGGGGAGGTCCAGTAGGACACAGGGAGGTCCATTAAAGGTAAGGGGAGGTCCTAGAGGACATGGAGAGGTCCTGAAGGACACGGGGAGGTCCAATAAAGGTAAGGGGAGGTCCTAGAGGACATGGAAAGGTTCTGAAGGACACGGGGAGGTCCAATAAAAGTAAGGGGAGGTCCTAAGAAGCGGTAGTACCACCAAGTTCGAGCGGTACTACCGGACTGGTACCAAGGGAACCTCCAGAGAAGGTTTCCAAGGCTACAAGCAACGAAGGACGTCCAAGAAATCACGAAAAGCTTCACAGGGTTCCAAAGGAGCTCAGACGCACGCAAGGGTGGTGCAGACTTGGGGAGGTTGCAAGTCAGAGAGGACCCGAGAGGGAGAAATGGGACTCGGGGAGGTCTAAGCGTTTGGGAGATCTAGACCCAAGGAGTTCTGGACCATAGGAGGACTACACAGAGGAGGTCCGGGCCCTTGGATCCACTCGAAGGAGAGGTCTGGGCTATTAGATCCCAGACAAAGGGAGGTCTAGATTAGAGATGGACAAGAACATGGACAGAGAAGGGAAAATCTTCAAAACTCCAATAACTCGGCAACCAACAAGGAACTTTTAGTTGTAGTTTGAGTTAGTCAACTTAAATCCATTATGAAATTTCAGGTTAAGCTTTGAATTCTCATCAAAACAAAATGGTTCTTTTTATTTCAAAAATTCCAAAAAGATTCTAAAATAAATTCAGGGTGTCACAAACCTACCCCCCTTAAGGGAATCTCGACCCGAGATTCAAGCTTGGCTAGCAAAGAGATATGGGTAGTTTGCTCTAAGGTCTTCTTCCTTTTCCCAAGTGCCTTCACTCTCTGGATGGTGGCTCCATTGCACCTTGTAAGTTCGAAGGATTCTGCTCCTGGTGACACGCTCTATGACATCCAAAATTTTGATTGGTTTCTCCACATAAGTGAGGTCTTCTTGGAGGTCAATGCTTTCCAGTGAGGTGTGGTCTTCAGGTAGCCGAAGGCATTTCCTTAATTGTGACACATGGAAGGTATTGTGCATTGCCGATTGAGAAGCGGGCAGCTCAATTTTGTAAGCCACTTCACCTTGTCTTGCCAATATCTTGTATGGTCCAACAAATCTTAGAGCTAGCTTCCCTCTGGTTCGGAATCTCCTAACTCCTTTGAGTGGGGTTACCCTAAGGTACACAAAGTCTCCAACTTCAAAAGATAAGTCCCGGCGTCGAGTATCGGCATAGCTCTTTTGTCTAGTCTGAGCTTCTCTCAAGCGCTCCCTTATGAGCTTCACCTTTTCTTCAGCTTCTTTGATGACATCAGGTCCATAAAATTGGCACTCACCCACTTGATCTCATAGGAGAGGGGTTCTACACTGCCTCCCATATAGAGCTTCAAAGGGTGACATCTCCAAACTAGCTTGGTAACTATTATTGTAGGAGAACTCAGCATAGGGGATATTCTTATCCCAACTTTCCCCAAAGTCCAAAGCACAAGCTCGAAGCAGGTCCTCAAGCACTTGATTCACTCTCTCTGTTTGACCATCAGTCTGAGGGTGGTAAGTAGTGCTGAAGTTAAGTCTTGTCCCCAAGGCTTCATGGAGACCTTCCCAAAATCTTGAAGTGAACTGGGAACCTCTATCAGACACTATGCTCTTGGGTACACCATGTAGACATACAATTCATGCCAAGTACAACTCAGCCAACTTGTTGCTTGAATAGGTGGTCTTGACGGGGATAAAGTGTGCTACTTTGGTCAACCGATCCACAATAACCAAAATGGAGTCATAACCCGATTGGGTTCTTGGTAATCCAGTGATGAAATCCATATCAACTTGCTCCCATTTCCACTCAGGAATTGGTAAAGGTTGAAGCAAACCAGCAGGTCTTTGGTGCTCGGCCTTGACCCTTTGGCATACATCACATTGTGCTACATACTCGGCTATTTCTCTCTTCATGCCGACCCACCAATACCTCTCCTTGAGATCTTGGTACATCTTTGTGCTCCCAGGATGGATGGAGTAATGTGACTCATGGGCTTCCTTAAGTAGGAGGTCCTTTATGTCCTGGCAGTTCGGCACACATAGCCTTTTGCCGAACCAAAGGACCTCATGCTCATCCAATGAAAATCCAGGAGCCTTGCCTTGCCCTACATTGTCTCTTATCTCCAGGAGGTCTTTATCCTTGAATTGATTCTCTCAGATCTGCTTCTGGACCACAGGCTCCACTTCAAGCGCATGCAAAGAGCCTTGTTCCACAATTTCCAGATTGAGACGTCTCATCTCTTCATATAGTCTGGGCTGATTTTCTTGGACCAATAGGAGATTGCAGTAGCTTTTTCGGCTCAAAGCATCAGCCACCACGTTTGCTTTACCTGGGTGGTAGTGAATTCTGATATCATAATCTTTAATGAGCTCTAACCATCGCCTCTGTCTAAGGTTGAGGTCGGCTTGGGTGAAGATATACTTCTAGCTCTTATGGTCTGTGAAGACCTCGCAGCGATTATCGATAAGGTAATGATGCTAAATTTTTAGAGCATGCACCACAGCTGCTAGTTTCAAATCATGGGTGGGGTAGTTGGCTTCATGAGGCTTTAACTGCCGAGAGGCATAAGCTACTACCTGGCCTTCTTGCATTAGCACACAACCGAGACCTTGTCTTGAGGCATCACAAAAAACTTCAAAATCCTTTCGAATATCGGGCAAAATCAACACTGGAGTAGAGGTCAGTCTTTTCTTCAACTCTTGAAAGCTGTGCTCACAAGCTAGGGTCCATTCATACTTGGTTTCCTTTTTGAGCAGTTGTGTGAGAGGTCTTGCTATGCTTGAGAAACCCTCAATAAACCTACGGTAATATCCTGCCATTCCAAGGAAGCTTCTTATCTGCGCCACTGTCTTGGGTGGTTTCTAATCTAGGACGTCTTGGACCTCGCTAGGGTTGACTGCCACTCCAGCAGCCGACATAATATGGCCCAAAAAGGTAACTTCATTCAACCAAAAGTCACACTTCTCAAACTTTGCATAGAGCTGGTGGTCCCTGAGTTTGTCTAGGACCAACCGAAGATGACCTTCATGCTCTACCTCGGTTTTAGAGCACACAAGGATGTCATCTATGAAGACAATGACAAACTTATCTAAGTACTCCAGAAACACCTTATTCATCAAGTTCATGAAATATGCAGGAGCATTAGTTAGTCCAAAGGACATAACTGTGAACTCGTAAAGTCCATACCAAGTGGAGAAGGCTGTTTTTGGAATGTCCTCTTGTTGAATCTTCAATTGGTGGTAACCTGACCTTAGGTCAATCTTGGAGAAAACTGCTGCTCCTTTGAGTTGATCAAACAAGTCATCGATCCTGGGCAAGGGATACTTATTCTTGATGGTAACATCATTGAGAGCTCTATAATCCACACACATACGCTGTGTACCATCCTTCTTTGCCACAAAGATCATAGGAGCTCCCCAAGGAGAGGAACTTGGCCTTATAAAACCTTTACTTTGCATTTCTTCAATTTGCTGCTTTAGCTCAACTAGGTCATTCACAGGCAATCTATATGGCCTTTTGGAAATAGGTGCTGTCCCAGGGACTAGGTTAATGACAAACTCCAAATCTCTATCTGGAGGCATTCTAGGTAGTTCACTGGGAAACACATCAGGGTACTCCCTTACCACAGGGAGGTCTTCAAGTTTCACTTCTCTTAAGCAGGACACCCTAGGACCTGCCTTAGGAGAGGTCTCGGGGCTAAATTCCACTTGCACCCCTTGCTCATTGGTGAGCACAATGGACTTGCTGGCACAATCTATTTGGCCCTAGTTCTTAGATAACCAGTCCATTCCAAGAATCACATCTAATCCTTGGGAGTGCAGGACTATCAAGTCGGCATAGAAGGGAACTCCCAAGATTTCCAAGGAAAGATTTGGGCACAAGGAGTTGGTTCTCATTTCCAAGCCCGGGGAATGGATGAGCATAGGGTTTAATAAAGGAGTAATAGCTAACCCATTGCTACCCACAAACTTTGAAGAAATAAACGAATGAGAAGCTCCGGAGTCAAAAAGAACTGAGACTGGAATGGTATTAACAAGAAACATACCGAGGACCACATCCGAAGCTTGTTGAGCTTCCTCAGCTGTGAGGTGGTTCACTCGCCCTTTGTTGAATTGCACTGGAGGTCTTGAATGGCTGCCATGAGCTGAGGACCCTTGAGCCGATCGGGTGGGAGTTGGAGCTGAAGCTTGAAGTTTCTTCGGACATTTGTTTGCATAGTGCCCAACTTCATGGCAATTGAAACACGTCACCCCTGCTGCAGAGTTTGTGGCTGGTCTTGCTTGAGATTGACCTTCTGGGGAGGTCTTATGAGAGCTAGAGGTGCCAGACCTTTTGATCTGCATTGAGGTCCTGATGGGGGAGGAGGTCGTAGACCTCATAGGCTGAAACTGGGAGGTCTTTGGCCTGGAAAATCCCTCTGACCTAAACTGCTGGGCTGCCTTCCTCTTTTTACGGTTTTCCATCTCAACATGTTTGGCCTCTTGCCGAATGGTCTTGCTCACCAGATGCTGAAAATCTAGGTAATCATGAGCAAGGATCTGGACTAAGAGTTCATCATTAAGTCCATTCAAAAACCGTTCTTGCTTGGACTCATCGGTGGCCACATCCTCAGGTGCATACCTTGCCAACTGGTTGAACTTGTGTAGATATTCGCTGACTGTGTAGTTCCCTTGGCGTAAGGCTCTAAACTCATTCTTCTTTAATATCATCATTCCATGAGGAATATGTGCACGTCTAAAAGCTTGAGTGAATTCCTCCCAAGTGATTTCTTGAGCATCGGGGTGGGATTGAGTAAAGTTTTCCCACCAATCTGAAGCTGGTCCTTGGAGTTGATGGGAGGCAAACAGAACTTTCTCTCTGTCGGTACATTGGATCATGTCCAATTTTCTACTCACAACCCTGAGCCAATCATCAGCTTCAAGAGGTTCAGTGGTGCTGGAGAACGTAGGTGGCCTCATCCTCATAAACTCGGAAATGTTAGCTCTAGGAGGAGGTGGAACATGCACAGGAGGTTGGCCTGCTGCTGCGGCTTGGAGGTTCTGAGTATTGGTGATGGACTGAGCTACGAGGTTGATCAATTGTGCTTGATTGGCCATCATTTGGTTCCAGTCTGGACCTTGGGCTGGAGGAGGAGGTGGCTGCTGCACTGGAGTCTCTGGATCATTCCCAGGGGCTCTACCCTGGCCACTAGCGCTACCACTACCCCTTGTGGTCACCATCTGCTAAGGTCCAAGAGGTAAAAAAGATAAGAGATCTAGGGGGTAAGGCTTAAGACTTAAAGCAACTAAACCCACGATAACCCCAAAAGCCAGAACTACAGCAATCAAATTCACCACAGACTACGCGAGGCTTGCTGCCCTCAGGGTTGCAAGTAAAGAGGTCACGACATAGAGGGGAGGTCTTTTGTAAAGTAGCCCAGAGGTAACCTTCACAAAAGAGCCGCCACTCATGCCACAACAGGGAGGTCCTTAATGCTACCACAACAACTTAGATCGGTCCTATAGAGGTTCCAAGGAAACAATTCCATTTAATTTTATAAAACGTTGAGGCAAGCAAAAAATAAGGAGGAGATAAGGTGAGATAAAGCACAGTAGAGGGGTAAGAATAGATAGACGACTCAGGTAAGGAGAGAACAATTTCATTTCTCTTGCTTAATAAAACATATTTTCAACTCTTTCTAACGGCCATTCTATTAGGCTGCGCCCTGCAGTCACGATGCTCTGATACCACCTGTCACGACCCGGCCTAGGGCACACCCGAGAGGTCCCTCAGGACCTCCTGGGAGGTCCAGAGAGGAGTCCCCAGGATGTCCAGAGAGGTCCTCGGGACCTCTGGGAGGTCCACAAGGACTTCCCGGGGCGTCGAGAGGACATCCCGAGGACCACTGAGACCTCCCGAGAGGTCGAGAAGACCACTCGGAGTGCAGGAGGTCTGACTGCAGAGGTCGTTGGACCTCAGACCTCCCAAACTCCACGCAACCACTCGAGGGAGGTCCGGGGAACCACCCGAGGAGGTCGTGGGGCTTGGGGACAAGCCCAAAGTCCTCTGTGATCCAAACCGGCCCCAGAGATCATCGATTGGTTCTCCTGACAAACAAGTGATAACATACACATCCACAAGACTTTATTAACAGAAAAGGAGGTTTGTTTACAAGGTTGCTTACAAGCTCCGACAGAGAGCACACAAAAGCGGCGGAAAACAAAGATGTGGTCCACCCATTACACCACAGTGATCGGGCCGAGGGCGGCCTAATTGAGTGGTCATCTTCATCATCATAAGAATCTTCATCTGCTCAATTCATGAATCAAGCAAGAGTGAGCACAACAACCGTGCTTCGCAAGTTACAATCAATTAATGAATGACATGCATAGGGATATATCAAGGATAGCATAATAGGGTTGATTTGCATAAAGCCAGTTTTATTTCCAATACAAGTATTAAGTTGCAAGGCAGATTACAATAATTAAAATTCATTTTTGTGAAATCCATTTTCAGTTGGATATCATTCATCATAGAAATGATGAAGGATACCCTCCTGCACAAGGCTTCCCGCCCACACCCAATTTGGTTAAACCACCAAGACCATTTTCATGTTTCTTTTGAAAACCAAAACCAAGAGCTAACTTTGAGTGACATTGCCAACATGTCCATGACCGTGGACACGGCTATTCGAATAGATTTACACTCTGGAGAGGTTGCACACTTTACCCACATGACATGAATTCTCTAGTTTGCTTGACATCCGTCGATGCCACCTCACACTTCCTTTGGTGAGAGGTCTAGAGCACATGACAAGGCCTTTACAATGCATTGCTCCACCACAGCTCACCCCCATTAAGGTTTCGCAATCCCCCCCTTTGGGTAGAAACACCGCCGGGTTAATGGGGTGCCTCCTCTTTTGCCAGGTGGGACTACAACTAGTCTTAACATGACAAACCCATCGCGTCCGCGGGATGAACCACGATAGAGCTTTGCAAATTAGTTAGCCAGGTCCCACGCCCCATACTGGAGACATGTAGTTGCGCAATTTTGGCATATCCCATTATAGGCTTAGCAAGTGGTGTCTCAAAGACCGGTCCTTAACCGACATGGGCGACAAACCTCAACCCTGGGGTGTCGGATCACACGACCCCCCGTGCATAGACATGCACCCACCAAGCAACCAGTTTCGCCCAAGTCAAAACCATTTTTCATTTACTTTGCTTTACAATCCTCCATGGCACACCAATGCCATGGCCATAAGTAAAACATCCATGACACACCAATGTCATGGCCGAAATCTCCATGACACACCAATGCCACGGCTCAAATCATTTGAGTAATTAATATTTTTGCTCAAAGCTCCCCAAATCAAGACTTTGGTCTAAGCATCACTAAGCATTTCATTTTCTTTAAAGCTTCGGGTCCTTACTAATGCAAGAACCAGATTTACCTAGTGTGACAATGTGGTTGATTCAACATGGATGGGGGTCATACCAAGTAGTAGGTTTAACTAGGGATTGAAAGATAGGCATTGAAATACTTAGTAAAGTAGGCATGCATACATCTTTGAAAATGACATACGTAATTTGAATTATTGGGTGCAACATGTTCAAGAGTGTAACTTGCCTTGCTCAAGATCTCGAGTGCTTCCTCTCCTCATCGAACTCGGGCTCCCACCAGTGCGGGCAATCTACACGTGAAGAACCAAATATTCAAACAAAGCTCAAGCAAAATCCAAAGAACTCCAAATAAACTTAAAGACAAAACCAACAGAGAAGGTGGGAGGTCAAGAGGAAGTCCAAGGAGCTTGCTGGAGAGATCTCAGGACTCAAGAGAGGATGTCCAAAGACCTGTTGGAGGAGGTCCAGAGACTAGAGAGAGGAGGTCTATGGTGGCTCGGTTGAGACAGAGAGTAGAAGTGAGGAAGAAAGTGATAAAGGAGGGCTCTCCCAAACTATATATAGGGGAAATCATTGCACATGACCCAGGATAGAGTCAACAAGAGTTGGTAGATAGGACAAGGGAGTAGGCAAGAAATGTGACATTCGGTATGTCATGAGTACTGCGAAAGGTGGGGGCATTTAATGTGATACAACATGCATTAAATGCTGCGAAGACTTCCTTGCCCAAAGGACACAGTCAAATGTATAAGAAAAATGGGTGTGTGACTGCCCAGTGGGGTAGCCAAGACCCGCCAAAGAGGTTCCGCTATGACCTGAGGAGGTCTTACGGTGAATCGAGGGGAGATCATCACCCACCGGGGAGGTCCTGACGGTTGGATCTCCAAAGGGGAGGTCCAAACGGCCAAGATCAAGTGCTTCAGAGGAGGTCCGCAAGGGCAAGGAGGAGGTCCTCACCCGCAAGGGAGGTCCTGACGGTTGGATCTCCAAAGGGGAGGTCCAACGGTCAAGATCGATTACAAGTAGGGAGGTCTGCAAAGGTCAAAGGAGATCCTCACCCGCAAGGGAGGTCTAGAACCGTAGGATCAAATCCAGGGGAGGTCTGAACGGTTAGGATCTCCATGGGGAGGTCCCAACGATCAGATCTGCCCAAAAGGGGAGGTCTGGACGGCCAAGATCTCCAAAGGGGGAGGTCTTAACGGTCCAGATGTGCAAGGAGGAGGTCGGAACCGCTGGATTTCAATCGGACCGCTCTGGCCCAGTCGGGGCGTTCGGACCGCCTTAACGCCACAAAGAAATCGGACCATCCAATGAAGATCTAAGGGCTCAGACGAGGTGGGACGTTTGGACCATCCGAACGTCTCACTAGGATCAAACCGTCCAATGCAAATTGGACGACTCACATTTGATAGAGGTGGGAAATAGATAGGGAGGATATCCTGGGGGACCTAGGGAGGTCCGGTAGGACACAGGGAGGTCCATTAAAGGTAAGGGGAGGTCCTAGAGGATATGGAGAGGTCCTGAAGGACACGGGGAGGTCCAATAAAGGTAAGGGGAGGTCCTAGAGGACATGGAGAGGTCCTGAAGGACACGGGGAGGTCCAATAAAGGTAAGGGGAGGTCCTAGAGGACATGGAGAGGTCCTGAAGGACATGGGGAGGTCCAATAAAGGTAAGGGGAGGTCCTAAGAAGCAGTAGTACAACCAAGTTCGAGCGGTACTACCGGACTGGTACCAAGGGAACCTCCAGAGAAGGTTTCCAAGGCTACAAGCAACGAAGGACGTCCAAGAAATCACGAAAAGCTTCACAGGGTTCCAAAGGAGCTCGGGGACGACGCAAGGGTGGCGCAGACTTGGGGAGGTTGCAAGTCGAGAGGACGAGAGGAGAAATGGGACTCGGGGAGGTCTAGCGTTTGGGAGATCTAGACCCAAGGAGGTCTGGACCATAGGAGGACTACACAGAGGAGGTCTGGGCCCTTGGATCCACTCGAAGGAGAGGTCTGGGCTATTAGATCCCAGACAAAGGGAGGTCTAGATTAGAGATGGACAAGAACATGGACAGAGAAGGGAAAATCTTCAAGACTCCAATAACTCAGCAACCAACAAGGAACTTTTAGTTGTAGTTTGAGTTAGTCAACTTAAATCCATTATGAAATTTCAGGTTAAGCTTTGAATTCTCATCAAAACAAAATGGTTCTTTTTATTTCAAAAATTCCAAAAAGATTCTAAAATAAATTCAGGGTGTCACAGGACCTCCCCATTCCTTTGGACCTCTTAGTCCTTTGAACCTCCTCTTCCTCCTCGTGGCTCTATGGTCTTTTTGCAAAGACCACCCTTAGTGGTCTTTTGCCAAGACCACCCTCTGTGGTCATTTTGCCAAGACCACCCTGGTGGGTCAGACCTCCCTTGACCCTTTGGTCCAGACCTCCTCAGGACCTTTTGTCCTCAGGACCTCCTAGCCCCCTTTTGCAAAGACCTCCTTTGCGGGTCAGACCACACTTGTGGTCAGGACCTCAGGTCTCTTTGCAACGACCTCCCTTGTGGGTCAGGACCTCCCTT
This sequence comes from Phyllostachys edulis, assembly GCA_036346405.1. NCBI lineage: Eukaryota > Viridiplantae > Streptophyta > Magnoliopsida > Poales > Poaceae > Phyllostachys > Phyllostachys edulis. The sequence goes on along the minus strand of CM070551.1, from coordinate 39,571,197 downwards.
GTTGACCATATGGTTTTCTAAAGCTTGACTAGCTCCACCTACCAGTCTGGCTCATCTCTCTCCTTTTTCGCCACATAAGTACCTTGTGCACTTAATATCTATTTTTTCACATTAAATGCGGCCATATACATGGATACATACACTGAATGTGGTCACTTACATGGCACCTTGTTTTCTCCCCTTGTCTCCTCCCTACTCAGCATACCTTGTCCTTTTTGGGCCTTCACCAAATTGGTGGTGACACCTGCCCTGTCCCCCACCTACTTTTGACCCCGTTTGTCCTTGAAGCTCTCAGCAGCCCAGGTCATGTAAGCTCGAGTAAGCTTCCTATCTTTGCCTTCTTTTCTCATTTTAGCTCTCTAGTTTCCCTGACTTGCTCTCGGGACCTCCTCCCAAGCTGTTGGTTCCTCTCTGGACCAGCTCTTGGACCTCCTCCCTGAGCCGCTAGACCTCCCTGGACCTCCTCCCAATCCCTCCAAGCCTCTTTGTGGTTCTGGTTTGGTGTTCTTCTGGAATTATTTGGATTTTATTTGATCTCTCTTTGAAGTTGGTTTTGTCTCTCGTGTAGATTGCGTCGTTGCCTTGGAGCCCGAGTTCTTGGAAGAAGACTCTTAAGCTTTCAGCTAGGCAAGTTACACTCTTGATCATGTTGCACCCAGTATCACAAGATTATTCAAGTTCTGTTTCAAAGACTATTGCATGCTTATTTATGCTAAGTATTTCAATACCTGTTTTAAATCCATAGTTATGCCGAATCCTTTGTATGGCCATTGTTGATATTGATTCCTCTCTGTTGTCACCATAGTTGAAATCTGGTTGATGCAATAGCGTGAACCAGGACCTCTTGGAAAATGTATGCTTAGACATACTTAGTCCAAGATCTTGTTTTGGGAAGTTTTACTGCCAAATGACCAATGTTATCTAAAATATTAATCCATGACATTGGGTTGTCATGGTAACTTGCAAATGTTTTTGAAAGAACAAGAAATAGGAAAACTAGTTTGGACTAGGGCGAATTGATTGCTTGGTTGGTGCATGTCCATGCACGAGCTCAACTTGGGTAGAGTTGAGGCTCAGGGGTTCTGTGGTTGTCGCCCTAGTCTTTTAAGAACCGGTCTTTGAGTGTATTTTGCCATACCTCACCGTGCAACCACATGTCCTGTATGGGCAGGACCTGGCTGATTAATTTGCAAAGTTCCACCGCGGTTGTTCCACTTTGATGTGTGGGAGGTCTTTTATGGCCAATGGTCTTTTATAACCTATGTTTCCCACTAGCGCAAGAGGGGGCTTTTCCGGTGAGTTTCTATCCAATGGAAGCGAAACCTTAGCGAGGAGGGACTGTGGTGGAATGATGCATTGTAAAGGCCATGTCATGAACTCTAGACCTTTTACCTTCGGCAGTGAGATGTGGCATTGATGAATGCCAAACAAACTAGAGAAATCATGTCGTGTGGGTAAAGCTGTGCACCTCTGCAGAGTGAAAATCTATTCGAATAGCCGAGTCCGCGGTCAAGGACATGCTGGCAAAGCTGCTCTTAGTTAGATGTTGTTTTTGTTTTCGAAAGGCTTTGATAAACTGGTTTTGGAATTTCTATCCCATGGGTTTGGGCAGGGAGCCTTGTGACAGGAGGGTATCCTTTACCATCTTGATGATGAATGTTATCCAACTGAAAACTGAGATTTAGAAGACGAATTTTAATTATTGTTATCAGCCTTGAAACTTAGTACTTGTATTTGAAATAAACTTGGCTTTATGCAAATCAACCATATTAAGCCTTCCTTGAGATATCCATTTATGCATGTCATTCTGTTATTTGACGGGTGTAACTTGCGAGCACGGTTGTTGTGCTCACTCTTGCTTGAAATAATCTTTTGAGCAGGAAGGAAGCTTTAAGATGAGCTGTGCAGTGGACCAAGTGGTCCTGGACAACTAGGATACGCCCTCCAGCCGGTTGCCTGTGGTGTATCGGATGACCTTCTTGTTTATCTTCCGCTGTGTTCTGGTCTATTGGCTTGTAAGCTTCCCCTTTGTAAACAACTTTGTTGATATTAATAAAGCTCTCATTGAAGTGTATGTTACCACTGTTGTATGTTGTGAAGAGCTAGCTATTGATCCTTGGGACTAGCTCGGTTCACATAGAGGAGCATGGGGTGATTCCTGACCACCACGACCACCCTCGGGTGCAGTGGGTGGGAGGTCTTTAGGTGATCGGCCCTCCACGACCTCCTCGGAACTGGTGGGTGGGATGACTTGACCACCTCGGGTCTCACGACCTCCTTAGGAATTGGTCCTTCGACCTCTCCTGAGTTGGCTCGTGGCTGTTGTGATCTCCCTATGCCTCACACTCCCTCTCGGTTTGGTCTCCAGACCTCCAGGAGATCCTGCTGGACCTCCTAGGTGGTCGTGGAGATTCCCCTGAGCGGTCCTACCAGACCTCCTAGGAGGTCCTAATCGACTTCCTAGGAGATCCTAAAGGACCTCTCGGGTGGCCTCCGGGTTGGGCGTTACATAGGCTGAGATGGTTTGAGAATTTTTAGAGGTAGTAGTTTAATTCCAAAAATTCTAAAATTTGTATGGAAGGTTACTGGATCTAAGAACAACCTTGTATAATTTGTCGAGAAAAATCACAAGCTGCTGCCCTAGGTGTTTGACTAAGGGACCAACAGGTTTAACTAGCTGTTTTAAAATAGCAAATAAAATCTAAAAATTATGAAATTTTTCAGAGGAGTCACTAGGATGATTTAGAACCTAGGAAAAATAACTCTAGAGGATGATCACAAGATTTGATATAAAAATTTTCGAAGGGTTATGCTTCTAGTCAATTGAAGCAGTAGGTTTTTGAATTCACCAATTCTTTTGAAAGAGTTTCCAGAAAATTCAAATAACAACATGATGCATCAAAAGTTTTAATTTCTACTCATTTTTATATATTTGAAACACAAACCATTGTTTGGGATGTTACAGCGCACCCCGTCCTCCACCGAGTTCCAATAATGTTGGCCGGGGCGCTAACCCAACACTCCACCTTGGGCTACTATAACGCCCTGGATCCCCTACTTTCGGACTTTTCCAACCGGTCCTGGATTTTTCCCTAACTCAACACATGCAATATTACTTACTCGTTGTGGACAGGATAATCACGTAACAAGATAGACATTTTCTGTCCACCGAAACGGGAAAATGGTTGGCACTTAAATACGGCCGTGACTCACCACCTGCGCCCATCCGACATTCGCTTCGTGCCTTAGAGATCTCGACCCCCTTCGGCACTTAGTCTACGGATTGCAACGACGGCGTACACGAAGATGAGGGGATGTGACAGTGTAGAAGGTGGCGATCTTGAGGTGGTAGCGCCACAACAACGATGGGAAATACGGGAGGAGGCGGCGTCGGGGAGGGGAGGTGGCGTCTGGAATAGGAGAAGGCACTGGGAGGGAAGGGAGGAGAGGAGGAGCTCGTATCTTGGAGGAGAAGCGGCGGCGCCGGAAAAGGGAGGGAAGGCAGCGATGGCGCACAAGGAAGAGGCATAGACGAAGGCGTCCTTCCCTTAATGTGTCACCATCTCGAGTTCACCACACCATGTCATCTTCATCCTGATCTTCCCCTGCGCCGTCGTCGCCTCTAGCTGCACGCTGGCTAAGCAAACATCACCATCTCCTCCTCGCATAGCACCGCAACACCGCCACTGCCTCCTCCTTGGCCTCCCACCTCCTCACTTAGCACCGCGACGCCGCCACTGCCTCCTCCCTGGCCTCCCACCTCCTCGCCGCAATGTGGCTGGCGAGGGCTGCAGAGGCCAATGACCGTGAGTACCGAGTCGTGGCTTGGGTTCAGGGTGAAAGAAGGTGGCCATCGGCGCGTATCCCTCTTCCTTGTCAGTCGGCAATGGCTGGAAAAGTCGACATCAACATCAACTTCCAAAGATAAATAATCTATGAGCTCAAAATTTTAATTTTTGGGTAGTAACAGTAGTAGGTGATGCAATAGACAGAGTTAATGTTTTTGTTTATATGTGTGTGAAAAAAAATTGATATTCATTATGCGGTTTATGATCCCGTCTGCTGATATGTATCACTTTTTTGGGTTACATTTGCAAGATGCAAGCTGACCTACTCGTGTCTGACGAGAGAGATAAGAGAGCGCGTGTGCATATATGGTTCCAGCTCTTGGCCCTTTCGTCCTCCCATTTTTTAGCAACGCTAGCTCGATCGCCCATTTTGGAGGAGGGCAAAATCATGGAAATCACCAAAAATTTGTGCCTGATCCTTCTTGGATATACAACAATAGCACATGCCTTCTGCTGTTGATATATTGCTAGGTTGCTCATGTTGTGATCTCGCTGATTGTTTTTGTCCTAAATAATAATAATAATAATAATAATAATAATAATAATAATAATAATAATAAAAATGTCCATATGTCATCTTTCTCATACAAATATCTTTTCCCCTGCTTTATGAAATTTCCTCCTTTTCCTTTTGATTTGCTACATACTTCAGTCCTATCTATTAATAACTTGACTGTAACAGATCCCATGGGTATTTTACATCTTTATCTTCTGGTAATGCAACAGAGATGAAGATACGCCAAGATGAAGAGCGTGCACATCTGAAGATTTTAATTCAAGATCTTGAAAGTATGAAACCATTACCTCCATTTAGCTTTTAATTATTGATTTTAGCCACAACTATTCTTTCTGGCATGTCTTTGCTACATTAGTTGATTTTCTCAGGCCTCCTGTTGTTTTAGTTGTAATACAAACCTTTTAGGTTGTAGGATACAATATGTTTCATCCATCAAAACCTTGACAAACTGGTGCCTCATGCACATGGTTGCCTCCTCCATCCATGGTGCACAATACAACAACATCTGAGTCAATGTTTCATCTTGGAATTGTCATGTCTTTTTTTCTAGAAGCAATATAGATTCAAAATACTGTTTTCTGTGACTTCTATATATGAAAGTATTTTGACCTTGGCATGCCATGTAGAAATAACTTGAGGAAAGATTGTTAAAAAATGGTAGTGCAATAAATGGTATTAACGAAACAAATAACAATTAGTGAAGTTTAGTTGAATAGTGTTCGCTGAATGCCAAAATATAAAAGTGGGCTATATATATAGCTACATGCAGGCTAGATTCAAAGGAGATGGCTATAGAGTTAATTTTCAGCGTAAAGCCACATTTATTTGCAATAATGTAATAGATTGAAGGCAATTTACCAAATCAGTTTTTAATTGATCAAATATCAGAACAGTTATAAACATAATTATCATCTTGCAGGTGAGTAACCCTAGCCACCACAACAATAGCACGAATTACGCATTCGTACCACCCATTCTCAAGTTTTATCAAAATGTTATAGGCTAACTCTTGAAAGACCTCCCCAAGCGTGTCCATAACCTAGGACTTGGCTATTTGAATAGATTTAACCCTGTAGGGGTGTACAACTTTACCCACATGTCAGACTGCTCCTTTTGCCACGCGATTTAGCACACTTCCGAAGGTATGCCGACAGAGCTAAGTCCTAGGAGACATTTTCCAATGGAATGAGCTAATTAAGAGTCACACGTATGGGGTTAATCCACCGTAAAACCCGGGGACCCATACGTTGTGTCGGAGTCATTGGACAGTTATAACCACTGCCAATGCTCCTCGGGCGTGGGAACCTATAACCAGAACCCACCCCGTCACATGCCCAACGCATAAGAACAACAGACATTTTTTTTCTTTCCCCTATACCTACCACCAGCAACTCATTCATTAACACGCCCCAGAGTACTAAGTCAAGAGGGGTCCCATACCTCCCTCATGTGGATGCACGCAACAATGGATGGTTCAGTGGGACAAGATGTTCGGTCCTTGTTGACTTAGGCATACAACGACATATCCGATAACCACACCATCATCCATATGCCCGAGTCCAAAACTTTTTATTTTTCATTTTTAGTTTTTTCAAATATGATACAAACATGAGTACCCTGACTCAAGTAATTAAAGTGATGTGGTAATGACCATGGCCGAGGCGATGATCCCCAGACTACCGTTCTAAGCATAGCTAAGCAACTATAATTCGCATACTAAATATAAAGTGACTAGAGCCCATCCAGCGAGCTCTAAATCACAGCGAATATAACTTAGGCTCAGTAGTAGAGGATGGATGTTTACCTACAATTCAATTAACTATTCAGGTAAACTATCGCATTGAGAAATAACTTGATAACATAGCCTGCATACATCTAGTTGAAAGATTGAAATACTAGCATGCGCAAATAATAGGATCAACGTGCATCAATTGTTAAAACTGCTTGCCTTGCTGCAGATAGTCGTTAGGCTACAGAGGATCACTCTCGATAAAACCTGACTCGTCAAAATCTATCAATCGAGCAAATGGCGAATAAGAACGAATAAAAACCGATAACACCAAAATAAACAACATACAAATTCATCAAACATGCATTCACAGCAGGTAGAGCCTAAGTTTTAAAGATTTTGGGTTCAGTTCAAAAAGGATTTCATAAGAATTTCTAAGTTAAAAGCATAGTTTCACAATTAAATTAATTAGCAACATCTTCTAAAATAGTAACAAGAATCAATCTTATGCCCAGGTAAAGTACAGGAAAAATAAGAATTTACAAAGTTAATTTCACTTAATTTGGAGTTAAGATGAATTACTTATGAATTTTTGAAGTTTGAAACTAGTTTCTAGTATATAAACAATTCACTTTTAGCAAATAATTTAATTCCAACATTTTCTGGAACAGAAGCATACTTGTAATCTAATCCATTAAAAATTACATTAAATATGAAAACCAACAAAATTGGTTTCATACAATTTGGAGCAAAATTGAATTATTTATGAATTTTCTAAGTTTAATTGAATTTTCAGTTCAAAAATATTTCAATTCGGAATTTTCTAAAAGAATTTCTAACTTTTTCCACCGGGGTGCAGACGACCCACGGTCACTGACCGGTGGGGGCCCGGCGAAGTGTTGACTGGGTCAACTTGACCTAGCCTCGGTTGTGCTAATGCCGAAGGCGTGTTTTAGGAAAATGTCTTCCTTAAAGTGAAATACGTATTTAAGAAATTACACTTCTACTTATCCAGCCGGGAGGGCCCACATGTCATTGTCTCAGAGACTCAAACGGTAGAGTTTAAAATTTCTAAACGTGTTTATCCCAGTGGGGTCCATAAGTCATACACACCTCAAAACAGATCATTAACTACTAATGATTTACCCTTTGCCCTAATAAGCCGAAGCGGCTCATCGGAGTTCTTGCGCAGCATGGCAGATGAAGGATCTGGCGATTCAGCAGGTCTCCAGGCTTGGCGAGGATACCACTAGATGCGCAAGGACCTCCTGAAACTGATGACGATGATGCGGGTCGTTAATTAGGCCGGCGATGAGCTGGCGGCGGCCGGAGGCGGAGACGAATAACCGACTCACGCGGAGGAGGTGCTACGGGCTTCTAGAAGATTCTGCAAGGTGCCCATCAGCTTCGCCTTGGATCCAGGAGCGAAAAGCACAAGACCTTGACGCTGGAGAAGGTTGGAGGCAGCCAGAATCGACGCGGCGACGCTTGACCGTGCACGGAGAAGAAGAGGTCGCACGCCCTCCTCGTTGCACCAAACATGAATTAAATTCACCGGAAGACTCAATGAGATATTGCGATCAAGATGGACAGGACGGTAAGGGATAAAACTCACGAGTAATGGCGGTAGTCTTGGCCGACTCTGGGACGTGAAGACGAAGAAGTCGTCCGGCGATTCTTGGACTAAAGGAGCTCGGATTTGGGCATAACAGGTAGCGGTGTGAAGGGAACTTCGGTGGGGAGGGGGTCGCGGTGTTCGGCGGCCGAGGCGAGCTCAAGCTCCTCGGTTTCTCCCACGGTCGAAACAAAGAATGGGTCGGAGGGAGCGAGAAGCTGCGAGAGAGAGGACGCGGATGGTCTCAGAGGGTTCAAGGTGGCCAGGCGATGCCTCGGAGACGGACACACGTGCATGAGGTGTCACCTATGGTGATGTGGCCTTTGTCTGTGAGCCCAGTACGCCTTTCGCCGAGGTGAGGCGAGGAAGAAGACAAGATTGATAGGGCGGCCCCACTCATTAGCGGCGGGAAAAGAAATGGCGCGGCTGAGAGATTAGGTTGGTTGGTTTGAGCCGTGTGATCACAACGGAGGGTCCAGATGTGAGCTGGGTTTGAGTTGTTCGAACGGCCAAACCGATGCGAGCCGTGCGATCAGCATCGGACGGTCCACGTGTTTGGAACATTCGGCGGTCCGAACGTCACCGGCAGATCTAACGGTTGAACCAAGATCGCACGGTCCACATGATTGGATATGTTCAGACGGTCCGAACGGCGCTAAGGATCTGGGCCGTTGAGCTCAGATCTGTCACGACCCGGCCCTGGGCACACCCGGGAGGTCCCTCAGGACCTCCTAGGAGGTCCAAAAGGACCCCAGGGGCGTCGAGAGCTCCTCGGGACCTCTGGGAGGTCCGTAAGGACTTCCCAGGGCGTCGAGAGGACATCCCGTGGGACCTCCGGACCTCCCGAGAGGTCCGATAGAACCACTCGAAGGTCTGGGGTCCCGACCCTGAGGAGGTCGTTGGACCTCAGACCTCCTCAAACTCCACGCGCTACTCGGGGAGGTCCGAAAGGAGCCAACCTGAAGAGGTTGTGAGGCTTGAGGACGAACCGAAAGTCCACTGCGATCTAAACTGGTCCCCAAGGATCATCGACCAGTTCTCACAGCAAGCAAGTGACAGCAAAACATCCACACAACTTTATTAACAACAAAAGGAGGTCTGATTACAAGGGTTGCTTACAAGCTCCAGCAACTGAGAGCACACAAACGCAGCGGAAAACAAAAGATACTGTCCACCCATTACACCACAGGTGACTGGCTGGAGGGCGCGACCTAATTGAGTTGGTCATCTTCATCATCAAAGGAATCTTCATCTGCTCAAATCATGAATCAAGCAAGAGTGAGCACAACAACCGTGTTTCATAAGTTACACCGTCAATTAATGTAATGACATGCATAGGGATATATCAAGGGAAAGCATATTAGGGTTGATTTGCATAAAGCCAATTCTATTTCAAATACAAGTATTAAGTTTCAAGGCAGGTTACAATAATTAAAATTCATTTTTGTGAAATCCATTTTCAGTTGGATAGCATTCATCATGAAGATGGTGAAGGATACCCTCCTGCACATGGCTTCCCGCTCAAACCCAATTTGGTTAAACCACCAAAACCAATTTCATAGTTCTTTTGAAAACTAAAACCAAGAGCTAACTTTGAGTGACATTGCCAGCATGACCATGACCGTGGACACGGCTATTCGAATAGATTTACACTCTACAGAGGTTGTACACTTTACCCACATGACATGAATTCTCTAGTTTACTTGGCATCCATCGATGCCACCTCACACTTCCTTTGGTGAGAGGTCTAGAGCACATGACAAGGCCTTTACAATGCATTGCTCCACCGCAGTCCACCCACATTAAGGTTTCGCAGACCCCCCCCTTTGGATAGAAACCCGCAGGGTTAATGGGGTGCCCCTCTTATGCGGTGGGACTACAACAACGTAACATGACAACCCACCGCATCATCGGGGTAAACCACGATAGAGCTTTGCAAATTAATTAGCGATCCCACGCCCTGCTGGAGACATGTGCTTGCACAATTTTGGCATAGCCCATTATAGGCTTAGCAAGTGGTGTCTCAAAGACCGGTCCTTAACCGACTTGGGCGACAAACCTCAACCCTGGGGCATCGGATCAGACGACCCCCGTGCATAGACATGCACCAACCAAACAACCGGCTTAGCCCAAGTCAAATCCATTTTCATTTACTTTGCTTTTCAAACCTCCATGGCACACCAATGCCATGGCCATTTATAAACCTCCATGACACACCAATGTCATGGCCGAAATCTCCATGGCACACCAATGCCATGGCCCAAATTATTTGATTAAGTGATATTTTGGTCAAAACTCCCAAATCAAGATTTTGGTCTAAGCAAGACTAAGCATTTCATTTTCTTTAAAAGCTTTGGGTCCTCACTATTGCAAGAACCAGATTTATCTAGGGTGACAATGGGGTTGATTCAACATGGATAGTGGTCATACCAAGCAGTAGGCATAGCTACGATTTTAAAGGTAGGCATTGAAATATCTTAGTGAATTAAGCATGCATACATCTTTGAAAAGCGACATAAGTAATTTGAAGTATTGGGTGCAACATGATCAAGAGTGTAACTTGCCTTGCTCAAAGTCTTGAGTTTCTTCCTCTCCCTCACGTAACTCACGGTTCCACACGCCTTCAGTAATCTACGGTAAAAACCAAATATTCAAATAAAGCTCAAACAGGATCCAAAGAACTCCAAATAAACTTAAATACAAAACCAACAGAGAGGTTGGGAGGTCAAGAGGAGGTCCAAGGAGCTCGCTGGAGAGGTCTTAGGACTCAAGAGGGGATGTCCATGAACTTGGAGGGAGGTCTAAGGTAGGCTTGGTTGAGACAGAGAGGAGAATTGGAGAAGAAAGTGAGAAAGGAGGACTACCCCAACTATATATAGCTGGAGCCAGTGTACATGACCCAGAATATGGGTCCTCAGGAGTTGGTGACGAGGACAATGAGAGTAGGCGAGGAATGTGACAATGGTATGACAGGAGTACTGCAAAGGTGAGAGCATTTAATGTGATACAATATGCATTAAATGCTGTGGAGACTTCCTTGCCCAAAGGACACAGTCAAAGGTAAGAAAACTGGGGGTGACTGCCCAACGGGGCAGCCAAGACCCACAGAGGACGTCCTGCAAAGACATTGAGGAGGTCTTGCCGTGAACAAGGGGAGATCCTCACCCACCGGGGAGGTCCTGACGGTTGGGTCTCCAAAGGGGAGGTCCAGACGGCCAAGATTAAGTGCACCAAAGGAGGTCCACAAGAGCTAGGAGGAGGTCCTCACCCGCAGAGGAGGTCTAGAGCCATAGGATCAAATACAGGGGAGGTCTGAACGGTTAGGATTTCCAAGGGGAGGTCCTAACGGTCAGATCTGCCAAAAGGGGAGGTATGGACGGCCAAGATCTCCAAAGGGGAGGTCTTGACGGCCAGATGTACAAGGAGAAGGTCTGGACGGTTAAGATCTCCAAGGGGGAGGTCTTAACGTCCAGATCTTCAAGGAGGGAGGTCTGGACGGTTAAGATCTCCAAGGGGGAGGTCTTAACGTCCAGATTTACAAAGAGGAGGTCTGGACGGTTAAGATCTCCAAGGGGAAGGTCTTAATGGTCCAGATTTACAAGGAGGAGGTCTGGACGGTTAATATCTCCAAGGGGGAGGTCCTAACGGTCCAGATATTCAAGGAGGAGGTCTGGACGGTTAAGATTTCTAAGGGGAAGGTCCTAACGGTCCAGATGTTCAAGGAGGAGGTCGGGACCGCTGGATTTCGATCGGACCACCTAGAATGATCTAAGACTCAGGGAGGGTGGGACGTTCGGACTATCCAAATGTCTCACCAGGATCAAACCGTCCAATGCAAATCGGAGAACTCTCAATCCATAGAGATGCAAATAGGCAAGGAGGAGGTCCTGAAGGACCCAGGGAGGTCCGGAAGGACACGGGGAGGTCCAATAAAGGTAAGGGGAGGTCCTAGAGGACATGGGGAGGTCCTGAAGGACGCGGAGAGGTCCAACAAAGGTAAGGGGAGGTCCTAGAGGATATGGAGTGGTCCTGAAGGACGCGGAGAGGTCCAACAAAGGTAAGGGGAGGTCCTAGAGGACATGGAGAGGTCCTGAAGGACGCGGAGAGGTCCAATAAAGGTAAGGGGAGGTCCAAAGAAGTGGTAGTACCGCATGGTGCGAGTGGTACTACCGGGCTGGTACTGAAGGGAACCTCCAAAGAAGGTTTCAAGGATACAAGCGGCGAGGGAAAGTCCAAGTAAACCCGAAAAGCTTCAACAGGATTCCAAAGGAGCTCAGATGGACATAAGAGTGGCGCAGGCTTGGGGAGGTTGTAAGACAGAGAAGACCCGAGAGGGAGAATCGGACCCAGGAAGGTCCAAGCATTTGGGAGGTCTAGACCCAAGGAGGTCTGGACCAGGGGAGGACAACACAAAGGAGGTTCGAACCTTTGGATCCAAATGAAGGAGAGGTCTGGGCCATTAGATCCCAGACGAAGGGAGGTCTAGACCAGAGGTGGGTAAAAGATGGACAGAGAAGAGAAGACCACCAAAACTCCAATAACTCAACAAACAAACAAACAAGGAACTTTTAGTTGAGGTTTGGGTTAGTCAACTTAAATCTATTATGAAATTTCAGGTTAAACTTTGAATTCTCATCAAAACAAAATGGTTCTTTTTATTTTGAAAATTTCAAAAAGGTTCTGAAAAAATCAGGGTGTCACAAGATCCGACGGCCCACAAAAGCTAGGGCTTAGAGTAGGATTTAAGGATTGAATTTTGAATTGACCGAAATAAAGCAAGTTTGCCTAGGCCGTTTTAAATAGCAATAAATTTCTACAAATTCAGAAAATTTTGTGGACTCTCTCAGGTTCTACTAAGACTTAGAAAAAATAATTTTTGCCACTTTTCATGCACCAAAAGTCAGATTTAAATTCCTTTTCAAATCTGTTTTAGCAACTTGGCTAGAATTTTTGGGAAGTCAAATTAACTTCTAAAAATTTGGTAAAATTTATTTTAATTCGTGATAAATAATCTAGTATTTTACAAAAATTAGTTCCAGCAATTTTTGTACACACATTTTTCCGAAATAAAAAAAGAAACTTGATTTCATTTCAAAAGTTTGAAATTTAAGACAAACTTATGAACTTTAACAAAAGTTTTTGAAATTCCCAAACTTTCATACATTTGAAACACAAACCATTATTAGGGATGTTACATGAAATTTCCTCCTTTTCCTTTTGATTTGTTGCATACTTCAGTTCTATGTATTAATAACTTGACTGTAACGGATCCCACGGGTATTTTACATCTTTATCTTCTGGTAATGCAACAGAGATGAAGATACACCAAGATGAAGAACGTGCACATCTGAAGATTTTAATCCAAGATCTTGAAAGTATGAAATCATTACCTCCATTTAGCTTTTAATTATTGATTTCAGCCACAACTGTTCTTTCTGGCATGTCTTTGCTACATTAGTTGATTTTCTCAGGCCTCCTGTTGTTTTAATCGTGATACAAACCTTTTAGGTTGTAGGATACAATATGTTTCATCCATCAAAACCTTGACAAACTGGTGCCTCATGCACATGGTTGCCTCCTCCATCCATGGTGCACAATACAACAACATCTGAATCGATGTTTCATCTTGGAATTGTCATGTCTTTTTTCTAGAAGCAATATAGATTCAAAATACTGTTTTCTGTGACTTCTATATATGAAAGTATTTTGACCTTGGCATGCCATGTAGAAATAACTTGTGGAAAGATTGTTAAAAAATGGCACTACAATAAATGGTATTAACGAAACAAATAACAATTAGTGAAGTTTAGTTGAATAGTGTTTGCTGAATGCCAAAATATAAAAATGGGCTATATATATAGCTACATGCAGGCTAGATTCAAAGGAGATGGCTATAGAGTTAATTTTCAGCGTAAAGCCACATTTATTTGCAATAATGTAATAGATTGAAGGCAATTTACCAAATCAGTTTTTAATTGATCAAATATCAGAACAGTTATAAACATAATTATCATCCTGCAGCTCCACCCTACACCCTCGTTTCACCATCTACCCGAGACTGAGTATGTTGTTGCACAAACTCGGTATAAAGTAAATTCCAGATAGCAACTTCTGATCGCCATTCTTGCATTGTAGCAGCATTGTTCTTTTGCCTCTTATCTGCAACGTGGAGCCATCACCAAACTTGACTTTGCCTGAAATCATCTCGTCAAGCTCATGGAACATGGAGCGATCTCTCCTCATGTGATTGCTTGCTTCATTGTCCAAGTACCACATATCAGTGTGATCGTTGTTGCCTCCCTCTGTGCGTAGTTTAGAAACTACGTTCTCCTCGTTCAACATCACCATGACTAGCGCCTCGTTGACACATAAGGAGAGAAGCAGAGCAGGCTCGTCGTCTTCACTGGCTCGTGCGAGGTTTACCTTCTCGTTCTTCTTCTTGTTTCGGCAATCTGAAGCGTAATGCCCGTACTTGTCGTAGTTGAAGTACTTTATGTGGCTTCGGCACTCCGACGCGTAGTGTTCGAATTTGTCACATTCAAAACAGTTGGTATGTGACTTATCACGGTATTTGTCACCACCGCTTTGTCCAGATTTGTCTCCACGTCCACCTCTTCTCTCTGCGCTACTACTTGAATTATCACTGACATTTCTTTCTTTTAATGTCAGTGCCTCCCATTGAGAAGGTGATAGCATCAAATGTTCACCTTCTTCTTTGCGATGTCGTCTTCCCTTCAAACTTTCTTTGAATGGGCGTAGACGCCCTAGTGCCTCAGCCAAAAACATAGATGACACATCTCCCCATTGTTTAATTGTGTCGATTATTAGGAGGAATTTGTCGGGAGCGGTATTAAATAATTTCTCTACAATGACTGTGTCCTTTAGTTCTATCCCAAGGGAACAGATTTCACCCGTTATGCTAGTGAGCTTCTGGGAGAATTCAACAATACTTTCGAAATCTTCCATGATCAAACGATCAAATTGCCATTTCAACACTTGTACCCTTGCCTTCTTGACACGATCTTCACCAACTCGCATATCCCGGATAGCCTCCCATGCTTCTTTTGTTGATTACTTATCTGCAATTGCCATCATTACACCATCTAGCACAGCTTGAGAGATTACAGCCAAAGCACCTTGATCCTTTTCTTCTTCGACCAGAGTATTGCCACCCATACACCAAGAGCACGTAGGATAATCTTCATCTTTACAGCCCATAATCCATAATTAGTATCATTAAGTAACGGGTACTGAATTGGTATAGAAACTCCTTTTGATATGGATTTTCCTTTTGATGATGACTCTACTGCAACCGCTTCTTCTTTTAGCCGTAGTCCCTTCTTTGGTAATTGATCACCAGCCATGGCCACCAAACAACAAAGCTCTCATACCAAATGTTGGAAATCTTCCTTTGACCTTCGCTCTGTTTACTACTTGTTCCAGAGAAAACAAATCGCTAGAGAGAAACTTCATTCCAGAGACGCGCTTGATCCTTTCCTCTGTGAGGCCCGCTTCTGTTGTAGTCGATGGAACAACACCACTGCTGGTTCCTATACACTAAAAAGCAAACGCGAAGCAGACAACTAACAAGCAGCACCTCTACTCTTGAGATGTCTTCACGTGATGATGCTTTGACGTGATCCTTCTTGTACAGCAGCCCCCCAACGCCTCCTGCCTTCACGTGTTCCTGCTGGAGACAAGAGAAACTCCGAGACAAAGTGCAAAAACAGCACCGAGAACACGATCTGTTTCTTTCGGGAGCACCCGCTCCTCTTTTTGGTTTTTTTTCCTATTTCTTCTCTCAACCTACTTTTGATTACATTGCTGGGCCTTTTAAAGGGCTGGTTGCATGAACTCTGAAACCAACACAGTTTCATCTACTACTTGGACTCAACTCCAAAAAACATAAATCTAAACGGAAACTAACACAGATTACCAAAAAAGCAGGATTAACTGTAACAGCTATATCAACAGCTTGTCCTGATGGAAGAATCTCATGAGCAATTTCCATGGTCCCATCAAGTTTCACGCCACCACATTCAAATGCATCCATGTCGACCAAAACTCTCTGTGTGTTCTCATCTGCCATTCCCTGGTCCTGCTTCCCCTGCACTACCGGTTCCTGCTTTGGTGTTATATATTACTACAATATAGATATTTGTTTTCTTGATTTGTTGGTTTCAAAAGAATGTTATTTATTCCAAGCTGACCGATGGTTTCTTTTTAGCGAAGTGGTTTTGGTTTGCAAATACTTAGGGGGCGACTGGCCACTCCGAGCAACACGTGCAAGTTGCGGGCGTGGTAACTTGGTAGATTGCGAGAAAAATTCAACCTGATTAGGGCTAGGGTTCACCAGGTTAGGTTTTAGGTTCACTGAGGCCAGCTATAGAGGGAGGGAGGGGCGGCCAGTGGAGGAAGAGGAGGCGGTAGTGGTGGGCCGGTGGATGGGGTTAGGGCCCGCGTCGGACGAGATGGGGGAGGCGTCGGTGGCGTGCGGTAGGATGGAGAATGAGCTTGGGTTCGGGTTGGGTTGGGGATTGGAAGAGTTAGTATAGGATTTAGGGTGATGATCAGGGGCATTGGATCTCTATCTGACGGCTCAAAAACCGTCTGTTTTGCAAAAGAAAAATTGTCAAATGTTGTGTAGACAATCCCAAAATCCAAACCGAGAACTTTCGATTCGGATTGCAAAAAAAAGTCAAAACAAGAAGTTACAAAATAGAACACAAGAAAAGAGAACTTTCAAGTTGGAATCCAAAAAAGAAATAAAATAGAATCGGCACATGGGAGCAGCCATGGCACCCTTACTGCTTGCTTATCGTGGACTCCGAGGCGCTGGATTCAGACCAATTGAATCACGAGTTCTGGATGGAGTCCATGGGAATTGACTGATTTGAGCAAGGAGTATAAATACTTAGGCCCCAATTAGAAAAACGTACATAATTTTGTGCACAGATAATCACAAATGGCAAGCTAGGGGATACCTAGGGGATTTGGTATTCTACACATTTTTAATTTTCATGCCTACTTCTGAATTCTACACATTTTTCTAATTTTTCTAGATTTTTTCTGAATTTTTTTGGATTTTTTTTATTCGATAGGCCAACGGACTGTCTTACCGACACAAAGAAGAATGCTCGTCGGCCGTGTTGGCTGCCACCGCCCGTGGCAAGACTGCAACACACGAATAGTACACGGGTCGAAACGGGCCGTGCCTAAATAGGCCATGCCTCAGTCCGTCTTAGTGGTGGTAGGCAAGCGCCCATTTGGCAGTCTAGAATTGGTGATTTGAGCAGGAGTATAAATACTTAGGCCCCAATTAGAAAAACGTACAGATTTTTGTGCACAGATAATCACAATGGCAAGCTAGGGGATACCTAGGGGTTTTGGTCTTAGCCATCTTATTGGAGGCCCCAGTTAGAAATACTTGGAATACGGGATTTGCTCAACTTGTCAAGTCCATGAAAAACGTAAGCATCATCCGTGTTTGATCTTCGATGTTGACGAGGATTAAAACCTCTATGTATTATTTTAATACATAATAAAAGACCATACGTCTTCATGGTCGTAACCCCTAAGACTAACGACCTCCCTGGTCGTTAGTATTCTAAAGGTTACTTAATGGGTACCCTGGTCGGATGAGGCTTTGTGCCTAATCCCCGACCAGATAACCGCTCGTAAAATTACCGAATCGGTATTTCTTATCGTATGATGAATGGAACACATGTTATCGCTCCATTCCATGCGATGGTACAACCCGAGACATCGACTATTAACCACCCTACGGTTAAGCTCTTCACAACAACCGTAAGGAAGTTAGCACGTTGCTAATCGCTCCACCGTTCAAACCGGTTGTAACGTTTCACGAGGACGTCTTCTCTAGGAGTGCGCCACCTCTTGGAAGTTATTTAAAGGTGAAGCGCAGAAGACGGCGAGGGGCGTAACACAATGAGAGAAGACCAAGACCAACAAAGACAAGAACAACGACAGCTCAACAAGAATACACGAAGCCTAAGCGGTGGAATTAGAAGCTAGATAATCGACTTAGACTTATATTCTAAGTCCGATTACGAGACATTCCCCATTCAAGTATAATTCAGGGTAGTACTTAGCCACATCTTGTAAAACCAGTTCATATCAATAAAGAGCGACCCCATTCCATTCCGTGATATTCCACGCCATTTTCCTCGCTCATTTTCAGTAAGATCGGCGACTTGATCGCCGACACCGGGCGCCGTCGTGGGGAAGAAGGCGAAGTTTCTCAAGAAAATTCTTCGCTCAAGAAAATCCTCGCCCAAAATCTCGCAATCGCCATGCGACTATGCCCGAGTTTGGGATGAGGAAATTCGGTTCGGCGGACTACGCCGACCTCGACATGGAAGGATGTATCCGCGCCATGGAAGAAAATGGCAGTCATCCTCCTCTTCCTCCTCCGCCGGCCGACGTCGCCGGCGTTAGCGAGGTCGGACGGATGGATGAAGTTGCGCCGCCACTCTTGGTGGCGCAATCAGAGAACCGGCCGTTCCACCGATTCGAATGCGGAGGATCTCTTCAAGCCCGGTCTTCTCGGCCGTGAAACAGTGAAGAAATTTCAGCCCCATCACCCGAAAACTCTATACCATTGATGAAATCATGGTGAAAGATACTCTCGCTTCGGCAATTCCAGAGTCAACCGTCACTGATAGCGGTGTCGATGAAACCTCCATCGGTCGAGGCCATGTGGGGATGATCACACTCAAAGATAATGATCGGCGGTTCGTCGGATCAGCCGTGAAGACCTCGGGAAGTGCTCATCTCCGACCGATCTCCATCGTGGAAGATTGTAACAGCCCAAAAATTTCAAATTTGATTAAAGTTTAAAACTTATTTGAATTTGTGAATTTTCTGAAATTTTAAAAGCTTTTTCCTATGGTTTTAAAGCTAAAATAATTTAATTACAAAATTTATTATCAAGTTTAAGTTGGGAATAATTTTATTAAGTCTAAAATGTCTCTAAGGATTTATGAGAATTTTTGTAGAATTTTTGGACTCTTTTTGCTATTTTTCTAAGTCTAAAAGGAATTAATCAAATTATTTAAAATAGAAAATCAAAATAAAATCCTAACAGTTGCTTGGGCGAAAGTCTCCGGCCCATCTCTCTCTCCACGCAGCTGCCCACCAGCTCAACCTTTGCTCCACCGCGCCTCCTCTCTCTCCACCCTTGATCGCCCATCAAGCGGCCCGCGTCGCTTCCACGCCACCCGTCTTCTCCGCACTGTCAAGCAAGATCCGACGGCCCCGCGTCATCGTCTTTCCGCGTTCTTCTCCAGCGGTCAAAGCCGACTGCCGCCATTTTTCGCCATGGCAAGCTCAGAAGCAGCACCGCTTCCAACCGCCTCCGCTCCTCCCGGCGATCGCACAAAGCGCCCACCTCCGCATGACCCCACGTCCTCTCCCCTCTTCTCGCGCATCTGACGCCACAACCGCCGCCAAGAATCGCCGCAAGACGACCTCCACCTCCTCCACGCGCTCTGGAGCTCCCGGCCCCTATAAAAAGCGGCCGGTGCGCCTTCCATCCCATAACTCCGCCGCCACCCACATCCCTCCTTCTCCCTTTGGAGCCCGATTTTGGAGTTCTTCACGGCGGGAGCTCTCGATCCATCTCCGATTCGGCGACACGGCCGACGCCGCGTCCTCGCCACCGCCTCCATCTCCATCGTCGTGACCCGCGATCCCGGATCGCGCCTCGCCCATGGGAGGACCCGAGGCTCGCCGCCGACAACCCGGCTTCGCCGCTTCTTCCTCGCCGCGCGCCTCGTCCTCGCCGACGTGTGGGTGAGCGCTCGAGATCGCCGTCTCCTCCTTTCCTATCGCGCCTCCTCGCCTTGTGCCTGGCACATGTAGCCGGCGACCATGAGGACCGTCTTGCGTCGCCGCCGCCGCCGCCATGTCGGCCGCCACCACCGCGCCACGCAGCGCCACGTCGCCATTTCACGACGTGGCGACGGTGGCACGAGCCATGCCACCTCACACCCTCCTCACTGCGCAAGGCAGTGGACTAAGTCCACGTGAGCCGTGTCTCGACACAAGGGCCGCCGTCGAGAATCTTTTTAATTTCTTTTAAATCCGAAAATTCTTCGCGACGTCGCCTTGCGCATTAATAGATTTTCCTTTAGAAAAATAATTCGAGAAATTGATTTAAATAACAGATTTAGGATTTAATTTGTAAAATTCATAACTTTTGCATCCTAACTCCAAATTAGGTGATTCCAACTTCTAAAATTTTATAAAATTAATACCCAGATAAATAAAATATAAAAATTTGAATTGGAGTAGGTTTGAACTGTCTGTTTGAATTTGAAATAATTTAAACTACTAATTTAGGAATTAAAGTTGTAAAATTCATATCTTTTGAATCATAATTCCAAATTGGATGATTTCAGTTGCTAAAATCTTAGAAAACTATTATCTAACTAAATAAAATATAGTTATTCAATTAGGAGTTCAGTTTAGTTCTGTTTTAGAATTTAGAAATTCATTCAAATCCAAATTTAGGTTAACATTTGTAAAATTCATATCCTCTGAGTTCCAACTTCAAATTTAGTGAATTAAATTTCTAAAATTTTATAAAAAGTTATCTAGCTTAATAAAGTAAGACTAGTTTATTTGGAATTAGTTTAAATTGTCATTTTGAAGTTGAAACTATTTAAATTGCAAATTTAGGATTTAAACTTGCAAAATTCATGGCTTTTATTTCTGTTTCCAAATTGAGTGTTCAAATTTATAAAATCTTATAAAATTATTATCTAGCCAAATAAAATATAATTATTTTATTTGGAGTTAGTTTAAACTGTCGTCTTGTATTTATTTGAGTTTCAATTGATTGTCGTATTTTCACGCTTAGATTCTGACGATTTCTGGGAATTTGATTCTTAGAAGCTTTAGAATTTCAAGACTTCAGCGAAGGCAAGTTACACTTTGACCATGTTGCACCTACTATGTTAAAGTTATTTAATTCAGTTTTAAAATTATTATTGCATGCATATTTTTAGTCAATTATTTTAATACCTTGTTTAAATGCTTAGTTATTCCATTTGTTGTGGTATGGCCAACTTTGAATATTGAAATGTCATCCCTTGTCACCATAGATAAATTGTTTGGAAATGCTTAGCAAATGCTCAAACCATGATTTTGATTTTGGGAGGATTTAGCCAAGCCAAATCATTACAAATTTGTTTAAACTTGAACCTATGGTATTGTTTTACCATAGTGTTATTGTAAAGGTGGTTTTACTAAATAAAATAAAGATGGTTTGGACTTGGGCGTAACGGATGAAAGGTGGGTGCAGGTTTATGCGGGTTTAATCTGGTTAGGATTAAAGCCCGAGTTTAATTGGAAAGACGCCCAAGTCAATTAAGGACCAGCCTTTGAGCGTTCCTTTGCTATACCAAAACGTACCACCACATGTCCTGTATGGGCAGGACCTGGCTTAATAATTTGGGATACCTCATAGATATTCGTGCCATGTTGTATGAGTGGGTGTTGGTTAGACAAGAGTCCCACATGGCGCAAGAGGGGCTCGGGAGGATGGTTAGTCCAATGGAAGCGAAACCTTAGCGGGCATGAGTATTGTGAGGTAGATCATTGTAACGGCCTTGTGATATTTGCTCTGTCACACGCCTTAGGAAGCGTGGATTGGTAAACGTAAGAGCAAATTATCTCGTGTGGGTAAAGCTGCATAAACTCGCAGAGTAGAAAACTATTGAATAATGGCGTCATGATCATGGACATGCTAGCAAAGCCACTTTGAGTTAGACTTGTTTTTGGTTTTAAAATGGTTTCAACAAATGTTTTCGGATGGTTAGTCTGTGGGAAAAAATTGACGGTTAGCCATTGTGATTGGAGGATATCCATCACCTTTCTTGGAGGTTATCCACATTATTCAATTGTCATTTACAATATGATTTTAATTAATGTATGAAAATGGCCTTGCAATCTATTATGATTATTTAAATTAAAGCTAGCGCTTTCATAAAATAACCTCGCTAATGTCCTTTGTTTACCTTATGCATGCATTACAATTCCATATTGGTGTAACTTGCGAGCACGCAGTAGTTGTGCTCATGCTTGCTTTATGCAACAAAATTTCAGGAGAAGATCGCTATCGTGACGGTGAGGACACCGACGCTTAAACTACGCCCCAGCACGATTACTGTGGCGGATCGTTCTCGCCTACTACTATCTTTTCATTTCATTGTGTTATTTACTTCTTTATTTGGCTTCATGCCCAATTGTATCGAACTCTGATTTACTATTAATGAAATGCGAGATTTGGTTATGTTATCATTTTTTGTAACTGTGTACACCGGAAATCCTGGACTGGTGTATGAACACAGAGGGTTCGGGATCTTTCGTTCCCGGGTCCGACAAAGATTCTGGCAGAAGCACTGACAAGCTCTCCATTAGTTATGATGGAAGCTCATCGGAAGTTCAATGCTGGAAGCACGAAGTCAACGCGATTGGAGATGAAGATCAAGATGCCCTGCACGGTCCTACACTCTCTACCACGCCATCACGTGTTGTTAGAGATGATCCGGGCCGTCAAGCACCAACTTCCGGAGGCAACAGAACTAATCGACGTCAATCGCTTAACTCGCTCGCATCGCTCCACCCAGAGTGGTGATGGGACCGAACAAATCCGAAGGTCGGGGAAGGTTGAACGACAGCATACACCTACGACCAAGATGAACCCCCGAGACTTTGATGCTCGTACAAAACTTGCGACGTATTCAAAACATGTTAAATAATTCCGATCCTGCTCTAGCAGGAACGCCTAGTTTTGTACAACTCGTAGGTCAGGTATCCAAATTCTCCAACAGACCATGCAATGAATCGCAGGCGTATCGGGAACAGAGGGTTTCAGGAAGTCAGACTATGACTTCAACCCAACGCTCCTCCCTCAGCAGGGGACAACACGGTCATACCAGAGAGCAGTCGATACCGAGACCTCCTCGATGATTCCGACCAAGGAGTCACGAGGGGAGAAGGTTATTCCAAGAAGCTACTCCCCCACTGTGTCGAGAGGAACCACCACTAGGACCTAACGATCTCCGACATCGTTTGAACCAAGTGGGCGGTCGGAGGCATCATATCAGTGTCCACGACCGGATCGGTACACCGGAGTTCCAGCGTCCCAATCCTAGGGATCGGTCTCCGACCGATTACAATCCGGCACCTTCCCAGAGAAGACGCCATGAATCAATCACAGGTTGTCGAGCCTTCTCTGCAGGGCTCCAAGGCATGCGCGTTGGCCTCAACTTGTTCCGACAAGCCAACTTGGACAAATTCAATGGAACTCAAAACACATTGGAATTTCTCCAAATATATACCACCGCCATCGTGGCTGCTTGGTGGCGATGAGAATGTAATGGCCAACTATTTACCCACCGTGCTCGAAGGGTCCGCCTTGGTCGTGGTTGTTAAACTTCGCAGTGGGATCAATATATACTTGGGAACAACTCTGTGATCTTCGATTGCCATCTTCGTGGTGCGACGACCATACAGGAAGGAGGACGATCTCCACGTAATCCGGCGAGGATCGATGAGACTTTACGTCAATATATCAAGAGGTTCACCAGTTCGTAACTCTATACCCGAAGTCGCAGAATCCTCTGTTATTCAAAGCTTTTAAAACAGTGCGAGGAATCGGCGGTTTCACGGAGGACATAGCAATGAACCCTCCAAGAACAACCGTTGAGCTTTTTGATATGGCGGACAAGTATGCCACCGCTAGCGAAGCAATCGAGTGGTGTGAAGCCATTGATCGGAAGACAAGATTCTCACCCGCTGGACAAACAGGAGAAAAAGAACAAGAAGTCTCTCAAGAAGAAAAAGAACCGCAGACCGACGACAAAGAAGTCCTCATTGTTCGAGAAAAAGTTCGGGAAGGGCAAGAAGGACTATGCGGTCGAAGCAAGGCAAAAGCTCCGTAGAAGGATTCTGCATTTAACAAGAAGTGGTGTCCACTTCACCAAAGACGAGGGCATGATCTGCGACTGCCGTGTCCGCAAAAGAAACTGGAGGATTATTATGCAGGTTAAGGACCATTTCCCGCAATACAGGAACATGGAGAAACGAGCTCCAAAAAGGACAAGGATGGCGACGAAGAGATGGAGTACCAGGATCCCCAACACACAGTCAACATGATTTTTGGAGGATCTTCTTCATACGAGTCCAGACGTCATCTGAAGGCCATGGAGCGAGAGGTCAACCTAGTCGAATCTCCGACTGTAATCAAGCACTCGAAGTGGTCGGACACCGCAGTTTCCTTCAGCAAAGACGACTGCCCCATCCCATCGACTCGACCGGGTAGGTTCCTATCGTTGTTGAACCAACCATTAATAATTGCTCGGGTTAATCGGTCTTAGTAGATGGGGTAGTTCTTTGAATATATTATTTGTGGGAGCTTTAGAAGAAATGCGGTCCCCATGTCAAAGGTGAAACACGTGAAATATGCTTTTCATGGCATAGTTCCGGTTCTACCGCTAAACCGATAGGACAAGTTTCCTTACGATTCGTTTGGAAAGCGACAACTTCGAGCAGAGAGGATTCCGTTTGATGTAGTAAACGTCGAATCCAAGATACAACGGAATTCTCGATCGACCGGCATTAGCAAAATTCTTGATAGCCACGCATTACGGTTATCAAAGTTTGAAAATGCGGGGCGAAGGAGTCATCACTATTTGAGGAGATCGAAAATGGCTTATGTATGCGATCGAAATCCTTTGCCTTTGGTTGATGAACTTCCACCGAGAGAGGTTAACCCGACTCCCATGCGAGTCAAGCACTCGAGGCCAAAGATGACACCCAAACCATCCGACCGGACAAAGGAGGTACCACTCGACAAAAGCGCTTCTCGGACAAAGGTCAAGTCTTCACATGGGTCAGACATCCGCACCTAACCGCCATAAGATTACGGTGGGGCAAGACTCGACCCTAAATAGGAAGAGTCGCCGTCTCCTTCCTCCGAGCGAATCGGGGACGTGTTTGCACGGCAAGCGTCCGATATGCTCGAGTCCCCGAGGTGATCGAGCACAGGCTTGCTCTCGGCGACGAAAAAACCGATCAAGCGAAACTACGACGTTTACTTTTTGATCGGAAGGAAGCAATCAATCGGAGATTGACAAGCTTCTCAAAGTGGATTTATTCGTGAAGTCGACCACCCACAGTGGCTTGCCAATCTGTAATGGTTAGAAAAACAATGGCAAATGGCGAATGTGTATCGACTTTCTGAGATCTTAATAAGGCTTGTCCAGAAGGATGAGTTTCCTTCCTCGCATTGATCAACTGGTAGACTCTACTTACGGGTGCGAGTTACTAAGTTTTTAGATGCGTATTCAGGGTACCACCAGATTAGTATGTGTAAAGAAGATGAGGAGGAAACTTCCTTCATCACCCCATATGGCACTTACTGTTATATTAAGATGCCATTTGGTCTCAAAAACGCTGGTGCAACTTTTCAAAGGTTGATGCAAAAAACCTTTAGTCCACAAATCGGTCGGAATCTAGAAGCTTACGTTGACGATCTGGTCGTAAAGACCACCAACGCCGCAACCACATTTCGACTTACAAGAAACTTTTAATAACTTGAGAAGACATAACCTCAAGTTAAATCCGAAAAGTGTGTGTTCGGAGTTTCTGCTGGAAAACTGCTCGGTTTCCTAGTTTCGGCTAGAGGTATTGAAGCAAATCCAGCAAAAATTGCGGCCATCGACCAGATGCGCCCTCCGACCACGAAGAAGGAAGTCCAAAAACTAACCGGCTGTATGGCAGCGTTAAGTCGTTTCATAGCAAGGTTAGGGGAAAAAGGATTACCTTTCTTTAAACTTCTTCGGAAACATGGGAGTTTTGAGTGGACTAAAGAGGCAAACGATGCCTTTGAGGAACTTAAAAAGTACCTTACAAGTACCCCGGTTTTAGTTTCTCCGAGATCGGGAGAAACATTGCTAATTTACGTGGCAAACAACACCACGCACGATTAGCGGTGTCTTGGTTGTAGAAAGGATAATATCCAACGACCGGTCTATTACGTGGCGAAGTCTTACATGGACCAAAGGAAAGATACCCACAGGTACAAAAGTTGCTCTATAGCCTCCTTATGTCTTCAAGAAAGCTAAGGCACTACTTTCAGGCCCACAAAGTGGTCGTACCTACCGGATATCCTCTTGGTCAAGTCCTTGGAAACAGGGAATCATCAGGACGAATAGCCAAATGGGCGGTCGAGCTAGGGCGTTCGATCTCCATTTTATTTCACGACCAAACAATAAAGTCTCGGGCAATAGCGAATTCATTCTTTGAATGGACAAACCTGAACCCACCCAAGGACCCGAGTACGAACACCACGACAGTGGACATTGTATTCAGACGGTTCCTTGATGTTACAAGGATCGGGTGGAGTGGTCTTGATATCCCTCTTGGCGAACACATCAAGTACGCCATCCATTAAATTTTCCCGCCACCAATAATGTGGCGTAATATGAAGGTTTATTGGCGGGACTCGGCGGCTCGTTAAGCTCGGGATTCGCATGATTACTAGTGAAAGGCGATTCTCAACTAGTAGCGAATCAAGTGGGAAAGAGTATCAATGCTCGAGTACCAAGATGTCATCTTATCGACGAAGTACGAAAACTCGAAAAGCACTTCTTGGTTTTCAGATCCAACATATTCCTAGAAAGGAAAACTTTCTGGCGCACCGGCTTAGCGCGGATGGCCTCCACGAGGTTGACCAATCCTTGGGAGTTTTTCTCGAGCAACTCAATTCACCCTCAGTAGTTGAGCCATCCGAGAACATACATGATTCTTTGCAAGTTGAACAAACTAATCAAGGGAACATGGATGCTCCACAGTCGTTGACGGTTGGAAATTTGTCATGATCAAGGTAGAGATCGGATGACATCGATCTACAATTATCTTGACATGACACAATTCCAGAAGATGATGTAGAGGCCGATCGTATAGCACGAAAGCCAAATCATACACTCTAATCGAGCGTATCTTGTATAAGCGAGGATCTCATGGAGTGTTGATGAGATGCATATCTCAAGCGGATGGCATTAGATTGTTAACGAAATCCATGAAGGCATCGTGGAGCACACCATTCCCTGAGAACCACAGTCGGTAAAGCCTTAAGCAAGGCTATTCTTGCCAAGCGCCCTTCATGATGCAAAAGAGCTTGTGATTAAGTGTGTACAATGTCAGTTTCATAGCCGACAAGTACACCAGCCAGCACAAGCCTTACAAACAATTCCTCTTTCTTGGCCTTTTGCAACCTGGGGACTGGACATTCTGGGACCTTTCCCAAGAGCACCCGGGGGCTTCGAATTCCTTTTCGTCATGATTGACACTTTTACAAAATAGATTGAAGCCGAGCCAGTCGTTAAAATAACAACTGAGGCCGCTAAGAGATTTCTCCTGAAAAATGTGATCACGCGATTTGGTGTACCCAGTCGTATCATCACAGACAATGGTTCCTAGTTCTCCAGCAGTCAATTCCAGGAATTCTGCGATGAACTTGGTGTCAAAATTCATTTTGCTTCTATTGCTCATCCACGAACAGCGGAGGCGCTTGACCGCTAATGGTATCCTTATGCGAGGATCAAACGCCGAGTATTCGACCGCTTAATCAAGCGGTCGAGAGCTTGGGTTAAGAACTTCCCTACGTGTTATGGGCGTTAGAACCACGACGATCGTGTGACGGTGAAACTCCATTCTTTTGGTTTATGGTCTTTGAAGCCATGCTTCCTCGTAACTCAAAATTGGCTCTGCTTTCGAACCGATCGTTTTGGCGAAAATGATCGAGATTGAGCAACGACTTCGACGACGTCGATTTCCTTGAAAACGAGCGAAACCAAGCCCTTATACGATCGGCGGTCTACCAACAAGCCATGCGAAGGTACCATAGTCGTAAGGTGCGACCTCGCGATCTTGTTTGTAGGTGATCTAGTTCTCGAAAAAATTAGAGCCAAACAAATCGCAATAAACTTTCTCCTAAATGGGAAGGTCCTTACACTGTGGTCGAAGTCACCCGACCAGGTTCCGTACGACTAGCTATGTCTGATGGGCAACTTTTGTCAAATTCTTGGAACATCGATCAATTGCGTAAGTTCTATGTTTAATTTTCATTCTTTCATTTCTTTCAATTTCAATTTCACTAAATTTATTGATCAATTAAGAAGTGCAACCTTGCTTATATATATACACCTACATTCTGGTCGTTTATTATTGTTAGTCTGGTCGGAGAAGACATTTTTTCTCTCCGATATCCTTTTTAAGGATCTCTGATACTCTATGGTCCTCGTCGTGAGCATTTTTCTCAAATGATTCCCACACGCGACTATACTCTTTTCTTAAAAAAAAAATGAGTAATCAGAGCGCCACACAACTAACCATCTCATGAATGATATGCTTACGATTCTGAAGATTATGCTTCATTATTTCAAGATTACGGTCTATTCTTGTCAGCTCTTTGGTGGGACACGGAAAGCCTCCTAGTCGAAGTCTCTCCTTTTTCGCACGTGGTCCTGCCCACTGGAAGGAGCTTCCTAGCGACGGTTCTTTTCTTACGATCCTCGCTACCAGTCGGATATAGAATTTGAACACGTTTCAAAAAATATATGTCGTATGCCTTCAGGTCTTAGCATTAGTTCCGACCAGACTATGGGACAATAGATATAAACAAAGTTCACTTATAATCTGTTGCATACATATTTGCATTTCTTCTTATGTCAAGTTTGACAAAGTCTTTTTTCCGACCATATATAGTGTTTTTGATTGGTATTTCCATTATGACAAACAAAGATCTATAACTAGTCGAAATCGTACGCTGGTCCTGACCACATTTGATTTCCTAGTACTGCAACGATCAGTTTTGTCTTACATGTCCAAACATACCTTCAAAAACTCACATACATGGTTATGACCTCTTTTTTATTCTCTTTCTTGGCTCACTGCTTGTACAGTAACGTTCTTCTACTATAAAGCAGTCGGGGGCTAGGAAATATACGAGAATTTTAAAAAGTCAAACAGGATAAACAAAAGCTTTGTCAATGACATAAAAGGTAAGTTTTCATAGATATTCAAATATTTTTACACTTGCAGGAACCTACTCTAAGAGATATTCCCAGCCTAACTACTGTTTGTCGGAGATTCGACCTCCATCTCCTCTACAACTATATCTCCGAGTGGCCTGAGTTCTTCCATGAACTTGGTCGCCTCCTCAGGTGGGCAGTTGAAGTCTTCTTTAACAGCTTGGAGATCTATGGAGGGGTCGGAAGCTTTCAGTTTTGCCAAAGCAAAACTAACTCCACTTGCAACGCCTGTTTTTAGGGCCTGGGCATAATTCGTCCGAGTAGTTTTGAGCAGAACTTTAAGGTCCTCTAGAAGTTGACCCAAATAGTTCATTTTCTCTATTGGATCTCCTAAGGAAGGCAGGCTTGATCCTGATCCCATATCAAAGATCATCTTGTTCAAAGCACGAATCTTTTCATCAATATTTTGAGCAAGAGCCGCCTCCTTATCCTGCTCAAATTTCAGAGTTTTCTTTACTCTGTTCAGCATTTGCGTTTGCTCTGCAAAAAGCAAATCAGTTAATGAACACAAGCATAATTGAAGGAACAATCAAGTTTGCGACATATTACCTTCATTTGTTTTGCTAAGTGTTTCATATTTGGTCGTTGCTTCAGCGATCAACCGGCCTTTGGCTGAACTTGCTTTAGCGAATGATTGGTCTTTAGCTTTTATTTCTTCTCCAAGAAGAGCTGTCTTGGCTTTCTCAGCCACAACCTCCTCTTTTATTTTCTCCAGATCTATCGAATACGATAAGGGAGAATAATTGTAGAGGAGCAAAGTATTGAAGAAGAAACAAAAGTTTAAAAGGGAAAAGTTCTTGCTTTCCAACTCGGAGTGCTTTTGCTCCAAGTCCTTAACTCGCTGGGTCAGTCCTCCGATCACAGAAAGTTCTCGACCAAATGCTACACAAATAGCATTCTCTTTCTTAAGTTTCTTATAAACTTTTTAAAGAAGAACTGGTCGTAGAATACTTACCCGAATTGCTTGGTCATTATAACCAAAGCAAAAATCGAATCGAGGTGCATCTTGAGTTGAGTATCCGATATTTTACGCCACGCCTCATCAAGCTCCTTATCCTCGATAAATCGGGGACTAAAAGGAACTTGTTAGGTTGGGAAGGGTTATCAACGATGATCGAACTGTTGAGACCTCTCGAGGCATCTACCTCCACGAAGGGGTTTCAATCACCAAAGGATCCAACTCAACCGTTGCCCTTGTCACCGCCGGGCTTCTTCGACCACTACTTCCTCGGGAACTTTGTCCCGAGAAGTGCTCTGTCGAGAACTTCCACAGTGCAGTCATCAGAAGAACACAGTGGAAGCTCAAACGTTGGAACACCGAAGACCTATGCAAACCGAAGATGGGAAGTTCAAAGTATCAAATCATCAAGGAATTATTAAAGGTACATACTTATCGACCACTTTCATTTGTACATACCTTGTTAATCTCAGGGATTTGACTCTTAAACGCAGAAGAGAGAAATCTGCGCCGCTAGCCTTCCTTTTCTTCTCCTCCAATTTCTTTGGTTACGGACGGCGCCAGGTTTGTTGAAACCTCACATCCTCCAACAAGATGTCGGAAGCTATGTTCTCGACCAGTTCATCAAGGTCCACATTCCTGACTATCTGGTCGGAGGGAGTGGTTTCATCAATCTCTAGATCAGTTGTTTCAGTAGCAACCGTAAGGTCGTGCACGACCACTCTGGAGTCTACAGCCTTCGCAGTTATATTCTGCGGGCCTTCAGGCTTATCCACCTAAATCAAAGAACAAATTTTATTGGGTGACGAAATCCTTTTATCTAAAAAATTCGTACATATATGATTCCGAAATGTTCTATTACCTCGAGGGATTCATCTCCTTCAAGTGCCTCAGGGCACGACTCGGTCGGAACCAAGATGGGATGTTGATCCTCACCAGATTGTATGATTCGCAAACCGACCGACTGCAAATGTAGAGCACGATTGGAAATCTGGTCGGGATATATGTATATACGTGGTAAAAGGAATTTTTTGATTAAGTTACCTTAAGCCTTGCCAGTCTCCCTTCAATAGGAGTTGCGGCTAAGATCTTGGGGCATTGACCTTTTCTCCGTGCTCCCCAAGACAGATTAGCCTGACTCGTTCTCTAATTTCCCCATAGGAAAGAACTTTAACAGAAGGAAGAATAGACAAATTTTAAGGTAACACATTAATCAAATCAAAATACCGATCGGAATGTATCTCAAAGACTTACCACCTTCTAGGGCAACTTCATCACGATCAAGGCACCAGAGCAGGGAATGAGTCCAAAGCATCAATGGACTAATCTGGCGAGAGGTAAAATCCCTCACCACATGCCACGAAGTCGGGCCCTCGACTCAAGAAGTCATAGATGGCATCCGCCCATCTTTTGACTATCCTGTCTTCTTCTGGTCCCCTTCCACTTGGGGTTTTCACTTGCTCTAGTTCGTAAGTAGAGGCCATCGTCTTCGAATCGTCATGTAAAACCGTATTTTTCCATAGCGACCACGAAGATTTCGCGTACATGAGGATGTACTCATCGGCCTTCCGTCATGAAGGCGCAATGTGCATTCCCCAGAGTCGCTTCAGATTTTGCCGCAGATTTTCCCATCACCATGCGGTAGAAATAACTAAAGAGTTTCAAGTTCGGTTGTATTCCCAGATATGCCTCGCATAAATATGCGAAAATATCGATATTTGCGATCGAATTTAAATAAATTCACTAATTCCACCCGTAATGTTCAAGAACGGAGAAGGAATTTGTGTACGATAATCTCGGCCCACATTCGATGTAGGCAAGAAAAACATGGATTTCCTCATCTTCACGGCTCGGAAAATGCTCTCCGATCGCCGGTCTCCAATTAATCGATTCCTATCCGGGAGCATTCCCATCATCGCCAAAGCCTCAAGCTTTTCTTGCCTAATTCAAGGCAACCACTTTGTAACTGTTAGACATGGCGAAAATCCTCAAGGATGAGTAGTGAAAGTTGGAGACTTCGTGGTCGGAAGAACAGAAAAACTCGGAGGATTTCTTGGCGAGAAGCTAAAGGAATCGAAGGGATTTTGGAAGCATAAAAATTCTAAGATCGGCGAGAGGAGATTTTATAAACTTCCGATACTTTGAAGGATTCCCACAGAGTCCAAACCGACAAAAAGCCTCTTTTGCTCAAGCGAACAGAGGAACTCTTCGTTTCCCAAGGCAAGTTCTCAACTTTAAAGTGAACACATACCACTTCAGTATACCACGACATTAAATGGGATCGCCGATACGATTTCATCGGAAAAAGGTATATACACGACCGGTTCATTTAAAGTTAGGGGCTAGCCGGCGAGGATTAAAACCTCTATGTATTATTTTAATACATAATAAAAGACCATACGTCTTCATGGTCGTAACCCTAAGACTAACGACCTCACGGTCGTTAGTATTCTAAAGGTTACTTAATGGGTACCACAGTGGGATGAGGCTTTGTGCCTAATCCCGACCGGATAACCGCCATAAAATTACCGAAGCTGGTATTTCTTATCGTATGATGAATGGAACACATGTTATCGTTCCATTCCATGCGATGGTACAACTCTGAGACACCGACTATTAACCACCCTACGGTTAAGCTCTTCACGAACAACAGTAAAGAAGTTAACACGTTGCTAAGCGCTTCCACCGTTCCAAACCGATCGTAACGTTTCAAGAGAGACGTCTTCTCCGAGTAATGCGCCACCTCTTGGAAGTTATTTAAAGGTGAAGCCTTGAAGGCGAAGGGCGACGAACACAACGAAGAGAAGACCAAGACCAATAAAGACAAGAACAACAGCAGGTTCAACAAGAATACCACGAAGCCTAAGCGGTGGAATTAGAAGCTAGATAATCGGACTTAGACTCATATTCTAAGTCGATTACTGATTAGACATTCCCCATTCGAGGTAATTCGAGGTAGTACTTAGCCACATCTTGTAAAACCCAGTTCATATCAATAAAAGCGACCCCATTCCATTCCGGGATATTCCACGTCATTTTCCTCGTTCATTTTCGTAAGATCGGCGACTTGATCGTCGACAGATGTTAAATACAATATTGATTTGGGTTTGAACAATACTCTACACTCTGTAGCAGGGGATACTTGGATATTGACGAAGACAGCTGCAGCGGCGAGGAGGAGGAGGCAGAGGTCGCAGGGGCTCCGAGGCACGGCCGCCGATCTTGAGCCCAGCCGTGGAGGGAGGGAGAAGAAGACTCCCTTGACGCAAATTATTTAGGACGAACCTTCCAAGGCAAAGCAAGGAAAGGAGAGGACCCCACCTCTCAGTGCCACGGGAAACGACCACGACTCGATATATATTATAAGCGTAGGCTTGAGATGCCATGAAGGTCGCAACTCCGACCACCCTATCTCTGCTAGTTTCTCCCCCCTCTATGATCAGAAGGGGAACCGAATCGAATCGGATGAGTTACGGCTCAAGCCTACGCTTATGATGTATCGATTCCTGTTTGCTTGCCTTGCCTTGCCTCGGAAGGTCGGTGACGCTCTCTTTCACAAGACCAACCAAGCGGCTGCCCTTGGTACGGAGGAAACGCGGTTACCTCCCTTCGTGATTCGTTGAGTTGGCTTTGGCTACCCAAGCGCTATCTCAAGACAAGTTCCCCTCCTTTCTCCGCTCCGCTAGGGTTTCCGCCGCCGCCGCCTTCGCCATGTACGGCCACCGCGGGTAAGCCCCTCCCTCCCTCCCCCTCCCCCTCCCCTCTCTGATCTGATTTAGACTTTTAGCCTAGCCTTCAACGGACGGATAGGGTGAATCACTACTTGTTTTCTTCATCAATTCCATTCGATTGGATCAGGTTGTCGCGCTACATACAGACAGACAGAGGTGCTTCTTGCTGGGATTTTAGCCTGTTAATCTCCTAGGCGGACCCTATTTATTATGGGAAATCATTGGGGAATTACTTTTTTTTGGGGTGGTCTTTGATCCCCCCACCTTGATATTGGGAAATTAACTGTTAGCTCTGCCTGATGTGCCTGTGGTGACTCGTCTAGTTAGTTTTCAAAACAAAACACCTGTACGAATTTGCATTTGCCACAGCCTGTTAGTTTTTTGTTTCTGGCTTTTCAGATAACTGTTTCTCATATATAGTGGTAGATCGACCAATTGCCACAACCTGCTTCCTATTATACAGTGAAAAATATTCTAGTCCCATTTTTCTTGAGAAAAATAGCTTGCCATTGTGATTATCTGTGCACAAAAATCTGTAACAGAATCATTCAAGATGAATTCGAAATCTGGTCTTAGCCATCTTATTCAGAGCTAACTAAAAGTGGACAAACGAATTGTAGTGGTAAGAGATACCTGAATTCTAGATATCCCATCCAACTGTCATGAAGCAAAGAATGCTAACCAATGTCATGTCAATCTAGTTTATCTTGTTCCCTGCAATTAAATCTCATGACTTGGACAAGTATCCCCTTTGACTGGTTTTGTCCGCTTAGATTAGATATGAAGTTATGAACTGTTAATTGTAAGTTTCGGCTCGATTCATTAAATGCAATATAGGACCATCATGTTGTTGTACTCAAATATAACTTTTGACTGTTCAGGAAGCTAATACGCCATTTACTTCTAATCATATTTTATTTGGGTTCAAGTGATGGATGCTTTATCAATGAGTGTAGTCGCATTTCAATTCCGTTTACCTATCAAACATTAATATGTTCTGTAGATCATTTATTTTCTGAGCAATTGCTTTTATATTTGGGTTATTCTTATGAAATGGGGATTGAGAGATGGGGGGATATTCTCCTTTTTCTTTTCTTTTTTTTTTGGGACTGTGGATTATCTGAAGGGCAATGATGGGAGGCGGGGGGGTTTCGGATGGGTACGAGGGATCAAAGAGGCCACGAATGATGGAATCGAATCCATACTTCGCAGTGACCGCAGGGAGTCCGCTGGATGTCTCAAAGAGGGCCAGGATGATGGAACCAGGCCCCCCCTATTTTGGAGCCATGGGCAGCAGCACCGGCGGCGGTGGCGGCAGCGGCAGCGGCAGCGGCGGCTTTTACCAGCCCTACAGCGGCAACTTAGCTGGTGCTGCAGGGGTTAACAGTGGCATCCAAAACTTTCCAGGGGTCCGTCTACGAGGGCTCCCTTTTGACTGCGACGACCTTGACATCTGCAAGTTCTTTGTGGGGCTGGACATAGTGGACTGCCTCCTGGTTGACAAGAATGGCCGCTTCTCCGGTGAGGCTTTTGTTGTCTTCCCGTCGGCCATGCAGGCTGAATTTGCACTGCATCGCAACAGGCAGAACATGGGCAGGAGGTACGTTGAGGTGTTCAGATGCAAGAAGCAGGAGTACTACAGTGCAATAGCTGCTGAGGTGAACCAGGGCGGTTTCTTCGACTCAGAGTACCGGCACTCCCCACCTCCTCCGCGGCCCAAGAAACTGGCTGAAGACAAGAGCAGCATGGAGTACACTGAGGTGCTGAAGCTGCGTGGACTTCCGTACTCTGCTACCACGGAAGACGTCATCAAGTTCTTTGTGGAGTACGAGCTGACAGAGGATAATGTGCACATTGCATACCGCCCGGATGGGAAGGCCACTGGCGAGGCCTACGTGGAGTTCCCAACAGCTGAGGTTGCAAAGACGGCCATGTGCAAGGATAAGATGACCATCGGGACAAGGTACGTGGAGCTGTTCCCATCAACCCCAGAGGAGGCCAGCAGGGCGAAATCGCGATCCAGGCAATGAATGATTGGACTCAAAGTCATCAAGGAATGCCCAACCGTGGGTGGCTGCATTGGAGTTTAGCTTTCACTCTGCGTGCTTAACTGTATCGTTGTTAGGCTGTGTTAGTTTGCGTCCTGTTACTTGTCCTGCTGCTACTAGTTGGTGTGGTGACTTTTATGAATTGTTGCCTAAGACAAGACAAAAAGTGGTGTACGATGAATGCCTTTTCTTCCTCTCTGAGTTTGTTGATGTTTTTATTGGATCCTTTTGGTGAAGCAGGGGGTGGAGTTTGTTTTGTTGATGCTGCACTGAAAAAGTTATTGTTGATGCTGCACCGAAAAAGTTATCAGGATTAGGATTACTCGTGTAAAAAAGAGGAGATTCTATTCTTGTTTACATTGTTTGGGAGCGAAACGATTAGAGATGGAGGCTAACAAGGATATTCTAGACGTTCTGTATTACTAGTGACGAGACTTGAGAGCTCATGCGCATTAACCAAAAACAGAAATAAATAAAAAATACTAGTACTACCGTCAAAAGGTTTATAAGCTGCTTTGCACACTAAAGTATAGCAACCAGAAATACCAGCTTCTACCTCACTAATATCAGACTTTGAAGCTAACAAAACAGAACCCTTCAATCTAATTTCACCGTTCTTAGCACTAGGTTCCTTCTTCTTATGCGGTGCAAGTTCTGTAGCTACAATCTAATTTTCGCTTTTGCTACTCTCCTTTTCTCTATTAGCTCTTTCTAATTCATCTTTTAAAATTGCTTCTAGAAACATGGGCAACAAAGTGATTCGCTTTCTTTTAGAAATGAGAGTATATTGATTAGTTCGATCATGATGTACAGTGTCTTTATCATATTGCCATAGTCTACCTAACAGTAATGAACATGCTTGCATAGGTACGATATCGTAATCAGCATAATCACGATATGAACCAATAGAAAAGTGTACTCTCACAATGCGAGTTACCTTTAGCTTACCATATGAATTAAACCATTGAATGTAGTAAGGACGAGGGTGCTGTTGTGTGGTCAAGGCAAGCTTCTCAACCATATCAATGCTAGCCAAATTGTTGCAACTTCCTCCATCAATAATCACACGACAAGAAAGCTCATTGACCACAAATTTTGTTTGAAATAGATTGTGGCATTGATTCTGTTCAGCACGCTCCATTTGAGCACTAAGGACATGCTTCACAATTATGCTCAAAAACTTTTCACTTGTTTCAGCTCCAAAACGTTCTTCATCACGTTCAGATTCATATTGCTCACCTGTTGGGTCAGTTACAAGCAATGCATGTTCTTCATCAATATCACTAGCTGAAGTATACTCACCATCGTCTCTAACAAGAAGTGTACGCTGATTTGTGCAATCTCTCATCAGGTGCCCAAAGCCTTTGCAGCGATGGCATTGTATGTCTCGTGTTCTCCCGGTGGAAGCAACCGAAGTAGAACTCTTAGCCTCTCATCAGCTGGAAGGAGCAGCTCTCTCTTGGTGGGAGAATTTCCTTGCCATGCAGCCCTTCACTCGATTGCTGGTGGGCATATTGGGTGACCTTCGCCGGATATTTGGTTTCCACTGCAAGCTCTCTTTTGTTGCTAGCCCTGCGTGGCAAACTGTATAAGACTTGACCATAAGGTCCCTTTTGCTATTAAATATTAATTTGTCTGCTTCATCTATAGTTTAGGTGTACGGTTTTGATTACACCAATGTTGCAACTGTGTGCACTAGCTACTGATCCAGAAAATAGTGCAGTTATACACAGAGAGTCCTGAATCCAAAGATCCGGGGACTCTACAGAAACCGAGGTCTGCACGCATGTGTGTGGCGTGGGTGCAGCTCAGGAAGAGAGCTATTGCATGCAGCATGCATGTGTGTGGTGCGTGAGGACGTTTGATCCAGGAAGCAAGCCAAGGAACCAATAAAATATACTCAAGGACATGCATGCACATGAGACAAAGTTCAGCCGTGAATGCTTATTTAAATATTTGAGTCCAATTAAATACTCTATCTTGTCTTCAGGAGAAGGATTCGGTTATTAGTATTTGTCTCGGTTTGCTTTGATCGAGCATGAAGTTGAATCGGGCATTTTCGTATCATCTTGATATCAGAGCATCGGTTGTTATGGTAGGATTAATTTATCTATAGTTAGATTTATTTTTTATCTTATACATAAAAAGCCACAAAAAAATTTCCTTTAGCCTATAGTTTCAATCTGTTATTTTCTTGTGAGTTTCCTTAGGTTCCAATCTGTTAGAAACTGTGTTTAGTCACTAATCATAGTTTTCATTTGCGTTGCTTGATCTGTGCTCAATAAAAAAAAACACACATCTAGTACCGTAGCGCTGCATCAGTTCGCCGGCAGTGCGTGGAAAAGAAAAGATCTGCCGCAGCAGCGCACGCTGCAGCAGCTTGCGCGCTATAGTAATCGCTACGGTATGAATCTACAGTGCGTGCCGCAGGGCGCTACAGCACCTGGGAAAAAAAAAACTGCGCGCTGGAAGTGTTGTGAAATTACTGCCTGCTACAGTAGCGATTGCTGCAGTACTGGTGACTACTTCCCCTGCTACAGTGTCACGATTTTGGTGTTCGCAGCTGGGTACCAGTAAAAAAGATCCCTTCGCGTGGATTTTATCTTTGAGAGCCAATTTAATTCTTTGCGAATACTTTACTCCTTTTGAGACTAGCTATTGATATTACTCTAGGGTTGTTCATTTACACTTTGCACACCTCTGAATTGTTATAGCCGAAAGTAGGATTTTAAGTGCTGTTGTTGTGACAATTTGATTGGTCAGGTATAAAAGAAAGAAAGAAAAAAAGAAGAAAAACCAAAAAAAAGAAGAAGAAGAAGAAAAAAAAATACTTGGCCGATCACCTATTGTTAGCACACCCTATTATTGTCAAATTTTAGATTGTTCTATTTAATTATTTTGAACAATCTTGTGCCCTATTTTATATCATTGAGCAATTAGCTAGCGTCTCTCCATAACTTATGCAATACGAGCTAGTTGTCCATCATTTATATTTTTATATATTAACTCATTCCTTCGATTGCACTAAGTTCCATCATCTTTGCGTGTGAGTTGCTTCGTTCTGGATCAGCAACTAGGCATTGAATTCTAGCTTGGATTGTTACCTAGTTTTACAATATCTAGAATTTCAGATTGTATAGGTAAATACTTTCCTTCCAAGCTCCATAAATAAGCCATTGTCTAACAGTGCTTGTGCAATTGAATTCGCTTAATCTATCACCTTGTGTTGTCTACCGTCACCAAAGTGCGTGCAGCTCTTCAATTCCATCAAGGATGCATAAGAACTTCGGTCGGTAAGAGAAGGTGAGATTGAGTGATTTCCACAAATAAAAAACTTCCACATCCACATATATAGTTTTTCTTTGCTTTGCTACTAACCATGGCAGATCGTGAGTATACGTATATTCCCTTCTATGGTAGTAATGATCTAGAGGAGTATCTTGAGTGGGTACAAGACATGGAGTTCGAGCTTAAATCCCATAAGTTCGAATCAGAAGCCAAGGAAGTGAGAGTGGCCACTTTGTTTTTTGAGGACTATGCCTCTAGTTAGTGGCGACAACTAAGTGGGAAACGACTCATTACATCTTGGGTCAAATTAAAAGGGGCCATGAGAAGAGAATTTGTTCCATCCTATTATGAGTGGGAGCTACTACGCCATGTGGAGAGCATTGCACAAGGATGCAAAGATGTCCAAGATTATTATGATGAGCTGAGTCATGCAATGCGTCGTGCCAATATCACTAGTGCATCTCAAGAAAAGAAATACTTCAAAGCAGGCTTGAATTTTCAAATCATTGCTGCACTTCAAGATAAATATTATCGTAGTCTGCAAGATCTTGTGAAATATGCTATGAAGGTGGAAAAGAAACTTAAAAGCATGCACACATATCAATTAAATCTGCGCCAACTCTTTAGTTCTCATTCATCCACTGGCGTGTCACTTAAGAAGATGGTCAAGCATGGGAATTCTTCTTCGGCCAAGGAGACGAGTAGTGCTGCCCTGTCACAACCCGCAGTGCATGAGGAGATCATGGTTGATGGCAATTGCGCCATTGCTGGCCCACGATTAATGGAAGATAAGATGCTTCAAAACCCATGTGAGGATGAGAGCCACATAGCCAAATTGAGTGAGAGTGTTGAAAATTATGAGCTGTGTGATTCCACCATATGTGAGGTTGAGAGCATCCAATTTGAGAGTGTGAGGGAGACACCAAAAGAAATGAGTGAAGTAGAAAATAGTAAAAGTGAGGTTATTGCTGAAATTAACGATTTACTCTCTACTTCTAGTGTTGTTTCTCACATTGTGCAGGTTAATATTAAAGAAGAGGAGTTGAAGTTTCAACAACCGGCACCGTTCACTACTGGATTCCGGCTCTTTGCCGAGTGCCTCGAGCCGGGCAAAACTCCTTTGCACTCGGCAAAAGCTTTGCCGAGTCGCGACACTTCAAAAGGGCACTCGGAAAAAAATTTATCGGCTAAGAAGACCTTTGCGCGTGCCTTTAATCGGGCACTCGGTAAAGGCTTTGCGAGTGCCGAGTCGACTTCAAAAAAGAAAAGCCACGATCCGGCCGGCCCGTTGACGACCGCTTTCGAGAGTGCCAACCCTACCAAGACTCGGCAAAGATTTTTAATTTTTTTGAAAATTTCTTTGCCGAGAGTCGGATGGTCGCACTCGACAAAGTTTTTACAATTTTTGAAAATTCTTTGCGAGTGCCGCGGGCTTGGCACTTTCGGCAAAGTTTTTAAATTTTTTTGAAAATTAGTTGCGAGTGCCCCGATCTGAGCACTCGGCAAAGTTTTATTTTTTTAAAAAATTCTTTCTTGAGTGCCATGGTCATGGCACTCGGCAAAAGCTGAAAAGCTGAGGTTTCAGCGCCCATATTCAGCTTTGCCGAGTGCCATGACCATGGCACTAAACAAAAATCCTTGCCGAGTGTTGCACTTTCGGCAAAGTGACCCAAAACTGCGTTTTTATTTATTTTTACATTCCATCACGACAAACAAATCCATCCAAACATATATCACATCCATCACATATATATCTCATCCATCACATATTTATCACATATATAACAATAAGTGCTCAAGTCCATCCAAACAAATCCACAAGTTCATCACGATTATGACAAGTGCATCACAAGTATATCACAAGTCCATCACCAAGTGAACAACAAATGAAAATACAACTACCATTCATCTCGAAGGTGGCCACTGCGTTGTGGTGAAGGAAAAGCTCCATCATTCGGGGCGCATGAGGTGGATTATTGAACCCGCC
Organism: Phyllostachys edulis; assembly: GCA_036346405.1. Lineage (NCBI taxonomy): Eukaryota > Viridiplantae > Streptophyta > Magnoliopsida > Poales > Poaceae > Phyllostachys > Phyllostachys edulis. The sequence continues at coordinate 39,530,351 of CM070551.1, read as the reverse complement.
GATTGAATTTGCACAAAGGAGAAGAGATTGCATGTGAGACAAGATTACATTAGATACCTAATCTAGGAAGGTAGAGGTCATACAAGCAAAGCACAAGCGAAAGCAAAAACTTTCATACTCACAGGGTAGTAGGCTGCAGGGGGCGGAGGCGGAGGTGGAGCCAACAGCCCGGTGGCACAATGAAGCCCGTATGTTGCCCAAGACCTTGTAGGAACTCCGTAATGTCCTTGACCTCTGCGTCTGGGCTGCCGCTCGGCTTGCTCGGCCTCGGTTGGCCGACATCCTCTCGCTTTCGGCCTCCGGCTCGGCGTTGCCTCATTTCTTGTTCGGTAGGACTGCAATATTTCACTCCAATGTTTGATAATGCAAAGCTAATAAAGGTGTGTAAAGATCAATGTCGACGAGTAAAGCAGAATAACCTCGAGTCGTCGACCGGTGTTGTGTTGATGCTGCGGGCGTATGGCGGGCTCTCGCTCGTGCTCGTGCTTTCGGATCTGGAGAGAGATGGAGTAGAGGCCGTGTCGATGAGGCCGTCGCCAAGCGAACCGCCCATGCTTCTTGCCTTGTCCCACCCTCATGACGATCTCTCCATCAAAGTCACAGGTGCTCGGATCATGGTGCAGCCCATGGACCGACCTTGCCGCCGGCGATGTACTCACCGATGCGGGTGTGGGCCTTCGGGTTCGTGTCACGCTGGGCGGGTCCTCGAGTTGAAGGAGGCGTCGGACGTCGCCTTGCCCTTGTGGGCCATACACCATGCACGGAAGTCCGAGCAAAGTGGCCACTATGTGACGCCGAGCTGCGAGAAAGACTGACAAGATAATTAGATATCGGCGTAATTAAGCGTCACAATAGATAAATGAATTCGTGTACCCATGCTTGTTTGTATGCGGAGAGGCTGCGGTGCCTTGATGGTGTCTTTGGACCTTGCATCATCAAGCAGCGGTCCGGGCATCCTTGTGCATCTGGAGATACTCCTCCGTGAACCACTTGTCCACGATCATCGCCAAAGACTCGGGATACGATTGGCACCACCGGGGAATCATCTACCGTCATCAAGTATTTGACATATAAGAAGATCAAATTAAGCGTACTAAATCTCAAAGCGAATCAATATTAATGTTCTTCATCTACCTCAAAGTCTTGGTCGGGTCGTCATGTTTCTTGCGTCTTTCTTGGTGACCTTCTCTCCAAGCTTTGACCCGTGGTAGGTTACGATGGCTGGATCGCACCTCGTGATGCATGTCGGTGATGAGTTTTTACGAGGCTTTGGTAGCCACGGTCATACGGCCTCAAATCCTCATCGCATCTGAAATAAGTCGCATACAAACGCGATGTATCCATTCATTATTTCAAGAAAAGTCCAATGAATGCGATGTATTGAGCAATGTTGTGTGAGGGAGACTTACCCAAAACTCCGCCTTCACCCCGCCGCCTTGTTGGGGTACTCCGCGCCGGGGCGGCGGCGTAGTGGTCAAGCGAGTAGGCGGCTCCGTCTTCCGGCGTCGTGACAATCTTGGGGTAGTGTTACTGCCTGAAGACCGAGATGCCATTGGCGGGCGTCGCTACCACGACACAACCACCGGTTCTGCACAAGTGATTAAGAAAAATTATTAGTTTCTCTTTTTTTTCAACATATCATATGAGTAGTGGTGACAACATCTAAAGTTACTTACTTTTTGCCCTTGAGGCGAATCCTTTGGCGTCGGTGAGGATCACGGAACTGAGGAGGCTCGCGGGACCTCGCAAGTAGACACTCGAAGAGGAAGAGGAGGAAGCGGAACCCGTGCCTACCGCCTCGTCGTCGTCCTCGTGCGCCCCCTCCTCCTCGCCCGTCTGCCGAACCATCTCCTCGTCCAACTCGTCCACGGGCGCCACCTCCTCCTCCAGCACCTCCTCACGCGGCGTGGGAGGAGACGGCCCCCTCCTGCGGCCGGCGGTCCTCCTCCTCCTCCTCCTGTCCGACCCCTCCGCCTCCTCCTCCATGATCGTGGTCTCAGTAAGCGAGGACCGTCCCTCGACGATGCCGCCCGCCATCTTTGTTCACTCACCGCAATTAAAAAGAATAAGCAAGGCGTAATTAGAAATAGATGCAAAATGAACAAAACATAATTACAAAAACATAGTAATACATGTATTAGAAATAGATGCAAAATAGACAAAACATAATTACAAAAACATAGTATTACATGTATTAGAAATAATCTTCATTATTGGGATTAAATTTGGATCATAGGTCTCGTCATCACTATCAACATTGTCCAAATCATCAACACTATCCGAAGGAGGAATGTTGTATTCATTGTCATTGCCTAAACGTAATCGCTCAAGCATTTGTAAGTCCTTCACATTTCGCACCTCGTCTCCGGCGTCCTCGTCATCAACCCTTTCATTGTCTACTTCCATTCCTATCGCTTGGTTAAGTCTATCTCAAACCTCCCTTGTAGCCCCTCTTCTTGAAAGAACTCTCCATCATATGTGTTTGGGTTGAAGTTGTAATCTTCATCATTTGGGACAGGTAGTTTACCGTGTGGCGATACCTTGTGCACAATAGCCCAACCCTTAAGATGCTCTTTGTCTTGGCACGCGTATGGCGTATAATAAACCTGGACAGCCTGTTGAGCCACAATGTAGACATCTTTTCCTGGATAGACGGAATCCTGTCGAATCTCGACTAGCCCAAGCTTAGGGGTTCGTCTCGTTACTCCAGGATGAAACCAGTGGCATTTGAATATGACAGGATTAAGAGGTTTGGAACCATAAAATGGAAGTTCGTAGATTTCTTCAATTCTTCCATAATAGTCGAGGCCATCAATGCCGGGCGTAAAAACTCCGCTGTTTGTGGTTTTTCGATTGGGCGACTCGCTTTCGTAACTGTCGTGTGAAAGCGATATTCATTCACGTCATAACCGGTAAATGACTTGACCCTAACGACACGTACCGTTTGCAACTTTGTCTCAACTCGTCACTTATAGGCGCATCGGTTTGGGCCTGCAAGCTCAAGCAGGATAGATCGTTATATTATTCGAACGTACGATCAACTTGGAATGTCGAACTAAGTACGAGCTAAATTGGACAGTACCTTCTGTTTGAACCAAGAAATGAAATCGGGGCTCCCTGGTCCCGCACCCTGTGAAAGAAGGGTATCAGTTTCCTGCGGGGTAGGATCCTTGATTCATGCGAGATTGATGAAGAAATTCCCTGTACCAACGAGAAACAAGGGGGTTGGACGAAGAAACAAGGAGTGACGGCGTATTGAAACAAGTTCGTTGAGAACTTACACAATGAATGGCTGCACCTCGACAAGGTTGGTCAACACATATAGCATGATCTTCGCGCCACTCTTCATTTTTCAATTGCTTAGTGGTCGATGCACTTGCGCTTCGAGTTGCCCTTGGAAAAGGTGAGGTTCGATTCATTTTCGCTTGACATTATAACGAGGGTGGATTATAAATGCTAGGAAGGTTCTCGATGTAGTATTTCTCTGTGAAGTTTGACACCTCCTCCAGAATGTATGCCTCTGCAATGGAAGCCTCAATTTTGGCTTTATTTCTACATTTTTTGCGAAGAGTCTTCAGACATCTCTCGATTGGATAGCACCAACGGGCCTGCACGGGCCCCCCCATACGTGCCTCATACGGGAGGTGCACAATCAAATGCTGCATCGCCAAGAAAAAGCCGGGTGGAAAGATCTTCTCCAACTTACAGAGCAACACGGGTGCCACTTTTTCCAAGTCATCAATGGCGGTCCGAGATAGCTCCTTGGCACAAAAGTGGCGGAAGAAATAGCTCAACTCTGCCGGCACTTGCGGACATGCTCGAGGACATAGCCTCGAACCATCGGGAAGAAGCCGCTCAATCCATATGTGGTAGTCATGACTCTTCATCCCGTTGATTCGCGAGTGCCTAAGTTCCTCCCTCTTGATTATTTGCATACCCATCGAGGAACATTAGCGTCTGGATCCATTCAAGTACTTCCCTCCTTTGGTCCTTTTTCAAAGCGAAATCGGCCTTAGGCCTTCTCCATGTCTTGCTTGCGACTAGGAGGTGCATCTCTTGATTTGGTCTATCGCATAACGTTGCGAGTCCCTCTAGCCTTAGGGTTGTCCTTAGACTTTTCGGTGTCCATGAGTGTTGCCCAAAGTGCCTCGGCGACATTCTTTTCGATGTGCATTACATCAATGTTATGTGGCGGAAGAAGGTCATCGAAATAGGGAGCCTCGTCAAGCCCGACTTATGAGTCCACATATGTTGCTCACCATATCCCACAAAACCACCTTCTTGATTGGGCACGAGAGCATCTATGTGAGCATGAACCTCGGCACCATCATCATCCATGGTCGAGTGCATCACTCGACACCTTTCGTAAAGTTCTTGATGTCTTATGCGAATGGATGGTCAAGAGGGAGGAATTGGCGATGTCTGTCGAGCAGCAGTACTTGCCACCCTTGTGCAACCAAATGAACCTCACACCTTCCTTGCATATTGGGCATGGGAACTTCCGTGAACACACGGTATGAGAATAACCCATCGCCCGAAGTCATGCAGGAGTAGTGGTACCAAGCGTGCATTTTGAAGCTTGTCTTTGTAGCTCGGTCATATGTCCATACCCCTTCGTCCCAAGCACGGACCAATTCATCAAACACGGGCTCCATGAACACACCCATATTACTCCCGGGTGTCGGGAATTATCAACGACAAGAATCGCTATGTCGTTGAAAGGAGACACGCCGGGGAGATTGAGGGGATAACGAACACGGGCCAACATGTGTATGGGGCGACCATCGATCCATAAGTTGAACCCATCATTGCGGTAGCGACGCGTACATTTGCGAGCCTCATCTGCTTTCTCACGATGTTTGTCATCAAAGCGGGTCCATGCTTCACCATCGGATGGATGTACCATCTTGTCGAGATTATACCGTTTGCCATTTTGTGCCATGTCATACATTTAGCGGATTCCTTGGTCATGTATAGCCGTTGGATCCTCGGTAGGAGCGGAAGGTACCGTAGGATTTTCACGGGGATCGTAAAGTCGCCTCTTGGCCATCACGAGTCTACCTCCGGTACGGAGGATTTACACTGGACGGTGCTTTGCATCCTTGTGTTCTTTCCTAAATAGGGCGCACCCTTGAACAAGCATGTATCCGCTCATACGGCATCTTAAGTGCGAAGGAGTTTACGTGACTTCGTACATGCTCTTTGGCGAATGTGGCCCTCCGGAGCGAGGTGCCAATCACGGCCAACATCTTATCGAAGCCTTCTCGACTCGGGTTTAACTCGGACTTCAACCCCATTAAGCGTCCAATGGCATCGGTTGAGACACCGTTGACCGTCGTGAAGGGGTTTACATGCCGAGTCCATCATGTCGTAGAAACGCTTTGTCTGTTGCCTCCATCTCCTCCTTCTCCGTCCCTCATCGAATGTCCTTGGTGAAAGTCATCTAACATATACGCTACCCGGCATCGACATCATAAGCCTCGGCGTGGTCTCACCACCTCCTCTCTCATCGATGGGCTTCACCATGGTGGACCCACGGGTGTAGTCGGCGTAAATCCATTCTTCAAAAGATGTTTACCCATGTCCACCTTGTTTACCATTCTCCTGTTTCCACATTTCTTTGCGAGGACACAAAACTAGACAATGTCCTTTAGCGACCTTGCCAAATGCAGTTCAAGAAAGCATCGGTCTTGTTCATCCATTCCGTGGTGTAATCACTCGACTTCTCGGCCCGTGTACATCCAATAGCGGTCATCCATCCTCTAACATATGTATCGTGAGTAATGTAACCATCAATTGCATCTCGGAGGCGCCTAAGCGGGTTCGTGATCTCGACCATGATCTGAAAAGGGGTTATACCTAGGGTGGCGGTGGAGTCGGGCTAAGCGGGCCGTGGCGGGTCGGTGCGATGGCGGCGGCTTGTGCGAGAGGCAAACGCGGCGCCGGGAACTCCGACTTCGGCCGGCGGGCTCTTCTCTGCAAAAATGGAACAAAATCTGTCATTTTAAAAAATTAGTGAACCTCCCTGCAGTGAGGTTTCCAAAACACTGCAAAAACAACGGCACGATGGCCGACAACCACATATACAACCACAACCACAACTACTGCGCCACAACCACCCGCCACCTCCTCCACAAGCACATATATCAAGAAACCATATAGTTTAATTATGAAGCCATGTACTACTACTACCTCTACCACTACTTCTACTACTACCGCTTCTACCTCCACCACCACCACCTCCACCACCACCACCACCTCTACCTCCACCACCACCACCACCACCACCACTCCACCACCGTCAACCGCCACGACCACCACCACCACCACCGCCACCACCTCTACCTCCACCTCCACCTCCACCACCACCACCACCACCACTCCACCCGTCCACCGCCACGACCACCACCACCACCACCACCACCACCACCACCACCACTCCACCACGTCAACCACCACCACCTTTGCACAGCAGAACCTAGGGAGGGAAGGGAAGGCCATACCTCGTCGCGGTCTTTGGCGGGCACGGTCGTCTGCAGGCAGCGTGGTGGTGGCGGTGGCGAGGAGGCGGCAGCACCAGGCAGTGGGGCTCCTCCTCCTCCTCCTCCTCCGTGGTGGACGGCCGGGCAACCTCCTCCTCCTCCTCCTGGCCGTGGCGGCCTTGGCAGGCGGGCGGCCTCCTCCTCCTCCTCCTCTGGCTGGCCTTGTGCAGCCTTGGCATGGCTTGTGGGCAGGTGTGGCGGGGCCATGATGGCGTGTGGCGGAGCAGTGGGCGGCGCAGCCTGGTGTGTGAGGTGGTGGTGTGAGGCGTGGAAGCCTGGAGGCGCACAAGGCGGTGTGGCGGCGATGTGTGGTGGCGGTGTGTGTGTGTGCGTGTGTGCGTGTGTGCGATGTGCGTGACTCTAAGTCATAATGAGAAGGTTTGCGAGTGCCCGCGATCCGTCACTCGGCAAACAATTTTATTTTTTATTTTTTAATTTCTTTGCGGCGTCGGATCGGGAGGCACTCGGCAAAAGCCAAGATCGCCGAGTGCCCCGTCGGCACTTTCGGCAAGCGATAATTTTTTAAAAAAGCTTTGCGAGTGCTCCTGACGCGGCACTCGGCAAATAAATTTTTAAAAAATAACAAAACCCTTTAGAGTGCGGCTTTGTGGCACTCGGCAAAAGCTCCCTTCTTAGAGTCTTGGTGGCACGGCACTTTCGACAACGTTCTTTTTTTGGCCTCCAAATTTTTTGTGCAGCCCTCCTCTGATGCCGGTACTCTATGTTAGGATTTGGTACATTTTGTGGCTTTTGTTATATATAGTTAATTTATTTCATTTACTATAATTATTTGAGAAAATGCAAATTTGAGCTGCGTGCATCGAATAATGGAATTTAATGATTCAAAAATGATAGTCATGTTATTGAGTGTAGTGTGAGGCCGTATCGAGAGCGGACCGAAATTTCGGACATCTTGTTGTGAAACATGGCCAAGAACTTCTTGGCGAAGTGTTTTAAATTCTATAAAAAGCAAACAAAGTCGAAAATTATGAAACTTGTGGAATGTCATGATATCATATGTGGAGGTGTGAAAAAAATTTGAGAAGGTTTCGTAGTGCGTTGTCACGTCTGATGCTTACAAACGGGACATCTCCATGTAATACTTATATCGAGATGGAGATGTCACGGTTTGAAAGCATAAATGCGTGACAGCGTGCACGAAACCTTCTCAAATTTTATCACGGCCTCCACATATGATATCATGACATCTCCACAAGTTTCATAATTTTCGAGACTTTGTTTGCTTTATAAATTAAAATAAAATTGGAACAAATGTCAAAATTTGAGATCGTTCGAAAAAAAAATTCAGAATAAAAAAATAGAGTGCGGGGCACGGCACTCGGCAAAATGTCTTAGAGTGCCAAGCGGCGGCACTCGGCAAAATTGGCGTCGAGGCGGGAGCCGTTACCTCGGCCGCCTTTGCCGAAAGTGCCTCCTTTGCGAGTGCACGGCACTCGGCAAAGCGTCGTTATGAGTGTTATCATTTGCCAAGTGCGGTTCTTTGCGAGTCGACACTCGGCAAAATAGCTCTTGCCGAGTGCGATATTTGGCACTTTCGGCAAAAGTTTTACACTCGGCAAAAGACGCCGAATCGGTAGTGGTTGGAAGTAAAAGCGAGAAGATAACCACGGTGAGGATGGATTGCTTTCATTGCCCGTGGTTTCATTATGAAGATTTGATACCTACATCACCTACAACAAGCGAGGAGGGCGTTAAAGGTAGCAATAATGGTGTTGAATTGAATATTCATCAAGAAGAGGTAAGTAAGAGTGAGAACTCTCTTGTTCCTTTGAATATTCCATATCTTTGAATTTAATACGCTTAATTTCGTAATGTGGAATTGATTACTCATGATGAAGTTCTTACTAGAATACACCATGATGATTCTTTATGCTATATCATGTTCGATGAACCCATAGAGCTATCTAGTGTGATTAAAAGAGTTTATGAAATTGCATGTTCAAAATCACTAGTTAGTACCTACACCTCCACTTATAAATTCAATTTGATTGGAGACTATGGTGTAGACAACAAGTTTTATGTTTATTGAATATGCATTACATATGATAAGCTTGCTAAATTGAAATTACATATTGTGGACATACCATCTTTTGTACAATGGTGTGATCTTTCTGAGATGAGTTTAAATGATAGTGCTTACTGTTTAGAACAAAATATGTTGCATACTTGTTAGCCTCTCACATATATAAGAAATCAAAGTAAGCCGCAATTTGAAGCATGGAAGATACTAAAAATTTTCTCACCCATACTAGAACAATTTGATGTGAATAGTTTAATAAATACATTGTATACATCTTATGGGTATTGTCTTTGAATACATTGTGTAAAGAAGGGGACACTATAACAATTGACAATGAATACATATACCATGCATACACGTTGTTTTCTTTGTTAAGCACATTTTCGAGTTATCAAAAGCCGGGGCGGCTTTTCTTGAAGAAGGGAGGATGATCTGAATCTGAGACACACTTAATACTTTTAGATTAAATATATTATTTGTTGCAAAAGAATTATTGAGCGCATTAAATATTACGGGTGAACTCTAATTTAATTAGGTCTTTAATTACCATACTTAGAGACACGAGCTACTACTATTTTATTTAATTATATGCGATCGTGTATATGATCTGTACAAACCTAAAGTGAAGATGCGCTTCGAAGGCCTCGGAGAAATATATATATCATTTCTTATATTCGGTGTTCAGCCGCGGAAGGAGCAATCGGATTCATCTTGTACACCCAAACAATCAGAGTCGAGGATGACTCCTTTTCAAGAGGGGAAGGATGATGAGGACATCCCAGTTGGACTGATTACACGAGCACGAGATAAAAAAAATAATCAACAAGTGAACTCGCTTCTAGTTGAATTTGGTTTTTATTTACATGAGAATTGGTTACTACCTAATGCTAATACTTTAATTGTTCTCAAATTTATGAGTGAGGAAAAAGTAAAATGGCGCAAAGCAAGTACAACAATCACGTCTGTTGCTCCTTGCGCCAAGACAAAAATAATCTTGCCGCCCTTGCGTCATCGAGTTTCAGCAGCAGGAAGCAGCTCCTGTCAATCGCTAGCAACTAGAGAAATCAATCCACATGCTTTGGCGCGGAGACCGAGGTCTGCACGCATGTGTGTGGCGTGAGTGCAGCTCAAGAAGAGAGCTAATGTATGCAGCATGCATGTGTGTGGTGCGTGAGGACGTTTGATCCAGGAAGCAAGCCAAGGAACCAATAAAATATACTCATGGACATGCATGCACATGAGACAAAGTTCAGCCATGAATCCTTATTTAAATATTTGAGTCCAATTAAATACTCTACCTTGTCTTCAGGAGATGGATTCGGTTATTAGTATTTGTCTCGGTTTGTTTTGACCGAGCGTGAAGTTGAATCGGGCATTCCTGCATCATTGACCTATCATCTCGAGGGATCGACGGTCATATGTGTGCGTTATCTTTTTATCATAATGAATTGTGATCACTCTTTTGGGACCTGGCATCTTAAGACATTGATACCCATAATGAATTGCCATTAAGAATTTTGCCAAAACTGGTCGTCCGAGTATGGCGTTATATGCCATATTGAAATTGACCATATCAAAGGAGATCTTTTCCGTCCTGAAATTACTTGGTGTACCAAATGTTAAAGGAAGAGAAACTTGACCAATGGGTTTGGCCAAAGATCCTGGTATAATACTATGAAATGAATATCTTACCGGTCTTACCTTGGTCTTGGGTACTTGCATCTCGTCTAGGGTATTTGTCAACAAAATGTTTAACGAGCTCCCACCATCAATCAACACTCGATTTACTCGACAGTTGTTGATGGTGGGTTCGACCACAATCGGATAACGACCTGGTCGAGTCGAAGGGATCTGGCAGTCAACCTTCTCGAAAGAGATGGTGACTTCCAGCCACTTCGGTACTTTATTGACAAGAGGGGAGTTAATGGAGTTTACCTCGCGTTCGACTGCTTTAAGCTGTCGTCTTGACTCGTACGCCGATGACCCCCCAAAGATGTGCTCGATGGTGTGCTCGGGATCTTGAAACGGCATGTCCTTGTTGTCATCCGGCTGTGTACGACTACTGGGTTGCCCTACTTCTTCGAGGGCAGGGAGTGGCCCTTTGTCGTTGTAGTAGTCCTCGAGTTTTCGTTGGAAAACTCGGCAATTGCGAAGGTCGTGTCCTTCCTTTTTATGGAAAGGACACCACCTAGGATTATCGTTCTTCCGTTCAGGGCGCTTACCTTTGCCTCGATCAGGGTATTGCTTGGCAGTTCGTGGCTCCTTTTCGCTTACGGCCAGGACCTCCTTAGAAACATTGGCTTGAGGCTTTTGACCCTTTGCCTTGTTCTTGGACTTCTTGGCCTTCTTATCCTTCTTTTTGCTACCTTCGCCAGTCTCCTGAGGGTGCTAGTCATCTCGATCGATGATTTTGGTCCACTTAAATGCTTCATCAGCAATGGCGTACCGATCAGCCATCTCGAAGAGTTCGGCTACAGTAGCGGGAGGGTTCAAAGCGATGTCCTCCGTGATCCTTCTGCTATGGACTCCCTGCTTGAAGGCTCTGATAACAGATGAGTTAGAAACCTCGGGAATAGAATTGCGAACCTGACTTAAACGCCTGATGAATTGGCGTAGTATTTCGTGGTCGTTTTGTCGCATCCTGTGTAGGTCGTCCTCCTTTCCGGGGTGATGGTAGGTGCCTTGGAAATTGGCCAGCAACAGATCGTAGAGGTGTTGTCACGAGTAGATCAACTCAACTGGTTGGTTTAATAACCATGATCGAGCAAACCCTTCGAGCACAGTCGGAAGGTAATTCGCCATGATGTGCTCTCCTCCTCCTGCTGCTCGGATAGCGGTTGTGTAGATCTGAAGGAATTTGATGGGATTTTGAGACCCATCAACTTTCTCCATATTCCCTGGTCGAAACCACGGTGGCCAGTGAACTGTTCGGAGGTCAGGCGAGAATGTCCGACATCCGGTAATCATGTCGTAACGCCTCCTTTGTAAAAAAAGAGGGGTTGACGTCGCAAGGTGATCGTACTCGACGATATCCAGCAAGGGGTGAATCTGATTTATGGTAAGTCTCGATCCTACGAGGGTAATACTTCTCGTATTTTGTTTGCTGTTGCAGACCTCTGGGTCGGAGTGATGAATGATTACCTCTCCTAGGAGCTTTATGATCGTCGGGCGTTCAAGGAACTCTTTTCCGAATTGGGGAGCGATACACCTTGCGGTGATCTCCATGCGGTGAGTTATTCGATCATTGGAAGGCGATGGGGTCGTCTTTTCTCGACTTCGAGAATGATGTCGTGAGTCGTTCGAGCTTCCTCATCGTGCTCCATGCCTTCGTGCGATCTCTTCAAATAAGAGGTCGAGTGACCTTCGAGCAAGTTCTCGAGATGGGTTTTGAGTAGGTCATTGATATCTTTGAAGTTCTGAGCTTCTTCCGGGTATTGAGTGCGCCGAGCAATTTTCTCGAAATGCGGCTCGTTTGATCGGTTTGTTTCAGAATTGTCGGACGGGAGCGAAGATCCGAGCCCTCGTGTTCATACACGATCCAGATTTCCGGTGTACGATTACAAAAATGATAACATGACCAAGTCTCGCATTGCATTAATAATAAATCGAGTTCGATACAATTGGGCATGAAGCCAAATAAAAGTAAATAACACAATGAGTAAAAAGATAGTAGTGGGCGAGCGATCCGCCACAGCAATAAATGCAGGGGCGTAACCTAGGCGTCGGTGTCCTCACCGTCACGATAGTGACCTTCTCACGAAATTTGGTTGCATAAAGCAAGCATGAGCACAACTACCGTGCTCGCAAGTTACACCCAATCTGGAATTGTAATGCATGCATAAGGTAAACAAGGATCTTGGCGGGGTTATTTTATGTGGCGGCGGTTTTAGTTCAAATAATCATAATAGATTGCAAGGCCGTTTTCATACGATATTTAAAATCATAATTTAAATGACAATTGAATAATGTGGATAACCTCCAAGAAAGGTGATGGATATCCTCCAATCACAATGGCTAACCGCCTAATTTTCCCACGGGACTAACCATCGACAACGCTTTGTTGAAACCATTTTAAAACCAAAAACAAGTCTAACTTAAAGTGGCTTTGCTAGCATGTCCATGATCATGACGCAGCTTATTGAATAGTTTTCTACTCTGCGAGTTTATGCGGCTTTACCCACACGAGATATTATACCCTTTGTGTCGGCCAATCCACGCTTCCTAAGGCGTGTGTGAACAAATATCACAAGGCCGTTACAATGATCTACCTCACAATACTCATGCCGCTAAGGTTTCGCTTCCATTGGACTAACCATCCTCAGGAGCCCCTCTTGCGCCATGTGGGACTCTTGTCTAACCAACACCCACTCATACAACATGGCACGAATATCTATGAGGTATCCCAAATTATTAAGCCAGTCCTTCCCATACAGGACATGTGGTGATGCGTTTTGGCATAGCAAAGGCAGCTCAAAGGCGGTCCTTAATTGACTTGGGCGTCTTTCAAATTAAACCACAGGCTTAAATCCTAACAGATTAAACCCGTGCATAAAACTCGCACCCACCTTTCATCCGTTCGCCCAAGTCCAAACCATCTTTATTTTATTTAGTAAAACCACCTTTACAACAATCCTATGGTAAAACAATACCATAGGTTCAAGTTGAAACAAGTTTGTAAAAATTTGGCTAAATCCTCCCCAAAATCAAAATCATGGTCTAAGCATTTGCTAAGCATTTCCAAACAATTTATCTATGGGGACAAGGGATGACATTTCAATATTCAATATTGGCCATACAAGGATAGTTGGAATATCTAATCATTTAAGCAGAATTTAAAATACTTGAATAAAAGTATGCATGCACTTAATAATTGGAAAACTGAATTTAAATAACTTTAAAATAGTAGGTGCAAGATGATCAAAGTATAACTTGCCTTCGCTGAAGTCTTGAAATTCTAATTCTTCGGAAGAATCAAATTCCCGGAATAAATTAAGTAATCTAAGCGTGAAAATCGACAATAAATTGAAATTCAAATAAATACAAGGCGACAGTTTAAACTAACTCCAAATAAAATAATTATATTTTATTTGGCTGAATAATAATTTTATAAGACTTTATAAGTTTGAAACATTCAATTTGGAAGCAGAAGTAAAAGCTATGAATTGTACAAGTTTAAAACCTAAATTTGCAATTTAAAAGTCTAACAAAAAGGCAATTTAAACTAATTCCATATAAACTAATTTTAATTATTAAGCTAGATAATCTTTTTATAAAATTTTAGAAACTTAATTTCACAAAATTTGGAGTTGGAAATCGATGATATGAATTTTACACATTTTAATTTAAATTTGAAATTTAAATGGATTTCTAAATTCTAAAACAGAACTAAACTGAACTCCATATTGAATAACTATATTTTATTTAGTTAGATAATAATTTTCTAAGATTTTAGCAATTTGAATCATCTAATTTGGAGCTAAGATGAATAAGTTATGAATTTTACAATTTAAATCTGGATCTGTTATTTAAAAGGTTTTCCCGAATTATTTTTCTAAAGGAAACTCTAATTATTGCGCATGGGTGGCGTCAGCGACAATTTGGGATTTAAATCAATTTAAAATAAATTTCGACGATGGGGCCTCGTGTCATAGACACGGTGTATGTGGAGCTTGGTCTCTGCGGCTTTTGGGCTCGGGATTGGGTGTGAGGTGGCGCTCGTGCCACCCGTGCGCCTGTAGTGCCACGTCGGCAGCGGTGAGGTGGCGTCGGCGTGGGCGCCATGTGGCGGTGCCACCTCGGCAACAACCCATGGCTCGGGTCACCCGGCGGTGGCGGCGGTGGCGCTCGGCGGGTGTGAGTGGTGCCACAAGAAAGAGGGGACGTCGGGAGTCGTGGCGCTCACCTGTGGCGGAGGAGGAGGAGGCGGGCGGCGAGGAGAAAGCGGCTTGATCGGGTCATGATGGCGAGGTGTTGAGGCGCCCTCGAAGGCACGCGCCGCAGGGACGGTATGGAGGCGACAGTGATGATGCATGATCGAGGTCGCGGGGCCCTTGGACGCCGCCGAATTGGAGAAAAACACTTGCGGTAGGAATACTTCAAAAGCCAAAATCTGACTAAATGGTGGGGAATGGAGAGGTGTGAGTGAGGGAATAGGTGAGAGAGAAGGGCTCCTCATGCTCCAATTTATAGGAGCGGAGGAGGCGGAATGGGGAGATCATGGCTGGGTGCGCACGTCGGCAGCGATTGTGTGTGAGACCCAGCTGGGCGGAGAAGAGGGGATGGGGGAGTGGGGGCGGCGTGATCTTGCGGAGAGGTTCGTGTGACCGCGAGAGAGAGGCGGGAATCACGGAGAGGATGAAGCTTTAAGTGGCGAAAATGGCGGCGTCGGGCGGTTGCATCCGCTGGGAAGATGGCAAGGAAGAAGAAGCAAAGCGGGCCCACCCGGAAGAGAGGAGGAGAGGGTGTGGTGGGGTAGGGTGCGGTTGAGAGAGAGAGAGAGAGAGAGAGATCTGATGGGTAGGGTAGGGCCTAAAATGGTGGCGCGTCGTGTCTTGGTGTGGAGGTTTTGGGGCGAGCCAATTCGCCCAAAAACTTTTAACTGATTTTAATTGATTTTTCTTTTAAAGTAATTAGTTTAATTCATTTTAGATTTAGAAAATAGCAAAATAAATCCAAAAATTCTAGAAAAAATCTCATAAATCCTTAGAGACATTTTAGACTTAGTAAAATTATCCCCAACTTAAGGTTGGTAATACATTTTGGATTTTAAATTTGTTTTGGCTTAAATTAATTTAAAGGAAGCTTTTAAAATTGAGAAAATTCACAACTTCAAATAAGTTTTAAACTTTAACTAAATTTGAAATTTTGGGCTGTTACAAGAATCATTCATACCTGATCCTTGAGCTTGCCTTAGTGAAGCGCGATGATCTCAAGAATTTCCCGCACGCTCATTAGAGTATTGACTCTGGTCATCGTCGGAGGTGTCTTCGTCATTGCCACGAGCGGTCGTAGGGTGTGATCTTCAGGGAGCGTCCTCAGTCCTGTCTCTAGGAGAGTTATTGCTACCTAAGGGTAGGACGAAGACCTCCCGTTGATGATCTCCACTTGCGCTAGAGGTCTCCTTGTTTGAGGAATCGTCGAATGACACCATCTGGCGACTTGGAGTAAACCCCTCTAGGAAGGGGAATTCTGGGTTATAACTGTCTCTGTCGGCAAGCGAGTCCTGCGTTAGGATGGTTGAATTCACAGGAAGAGCATGTTCGATCGCATCCTTGGCAGGGCTAATAGGAGAGAGAATCACCAGATGCTGATGAAGATCTGGAATTATGACTTCCAAGAGTTGTCGCGCCAGGTCGGACTGTCTCAGGTGGACTTGGACACTTGGAGAGGGAACCCTCACCGTGCCCCGAGTCTGCCTTGGCACAACCCTCACTGTCGTCGAATTGACCCTTGCCCTCTGAGAAAGCTGGTTCCCCATCTGGACGTATAGTTGTGGGGGATAAGGATCCCTCCTCAACTCCATCGGTGGTAAAGTCTTCTGGAGAAAGATCTCCAGGGGCGACATCACCATCGGAGGTTGCATCACTCGGCTCATAGTCGAAACCGACATCCATGTCGATATCTGCATAATCTGCCAAGTTGAACCAGTTCTCCTCGTTCCACTCTCCTGTCATGAGAGCATGAGAATCGGAAAGACGAAGGTAATCTGATGACTCGAAGTTCCCCACGGTCGGCGCCAAGCCGCCGGTGTTTTAGGACCGAACTTACGTAAAGATTGTTTGATTCGGGGTTCCTCTAGGCTCAAAATCACACAGAGATGGAACACGGAGATTTTATCTGTGTTGGGCCTTCTCGAGAGAATAACAACCCTACTCACCGTGTGTATGTATTGAGTATCTTTGGATTACGAGGATAGGACCAAAGACTAGAGTATTCTGCTTCTAATGATCTCTTTTCCCTCTTTTCCCCCCTCTCTCTCTGTCCTGATGATCCTTGCCTTTTATACTGTCTCTGGGGTGCGCCGTTGGATCTTCAGTATAAAGGTCACATTAACGCACCAGATCACGGAGCCATTACCGGAGGTTATTACGGGAGTTGTAATGTCACCACATTGCTAGGCAATTATCACCATAACAAGAAGTTAAGTCGTGCTGTTATTTCAGGGAATAACAGCATAATTGATTGCTCATATCCTTGAATACGGTACATGAGATTCCTTGATCAACTAGGCCCACGTCTGTGAGTCTTGTCGACTGAGGACTGGTCGTAGAAGAGCTTACGACCAGGTGGTGGTCGTAGGAGAGGCTACAACCACAGATTGATCGTAGTAGAGCTTACGATCATAGGATAGTCGTAGAAGAGCTTACGACTATGGGGTAATCGTAGGAAGACCCACGACTACAGGGTGGTTGTAGGAGGACTTATGACTTCCAGCTTCTCCCTTATGAATATTAAGGGGTATACTCAAGAGTTATATGACGTCATTATTATCCATAATATGAATTATAGATATATAATAAAATACGGATTGTTATATCCTCGTCAGCTTGTTAGTTTTGATCTTATCTAAAACTTTAGCCTTGCCCTTTTTCTTGACCCAAGTCTTAGCCATCTTATTGAAGCTTGTACTCTTTTGCACCATCATCATATGACTATTGCTTTTCTTAATGCTACCCTCTACTGTCTGAAGCATCATATGCAATTCGGTGAGATTCTTGTCTAAGCCGTTCATATGGAAGTTCAAAATGAACTGGCCATAGCTCTCAGGAAGCGAAGCAAGAATCAAATCTGTAGCCAACACTTGACTAAGTGGAAAACCAAGTTTTTCCAAGCTCTGTGTGTAACGAACCATTTTGATCACATGAGGGCTCACCAGACTACCCTCAGCTAGCCTACATCCAAATAAGTTCTTTGAGATCTCATATCTCTCAGTTCTTGCTTGTGTCTCAAACATGCCTTTGGCGCCACGATCATATCGTGAGGCCTCAATGTTCTCAAAGCTATACGAAGGTGCGAGTTCATTGCGGCAAGCATGAGATAGCTAACATCAAGGATTCATCACATGCCTTTTATAGAATTTTTTTAAAAGCGGTGACAACATTCTCTGTAGGCACATCTGGAATTGGTTCCTCTAGAACATGTTCCTTTTATCTTGCCTAAGAACAATTCTCAAGTTGCGGGACCAATTCACAAAATTTGTTCCATTCAATTTTTCCCTTTCAAGTATCGAACGTAAAGCAAAACTAGATGTAGGTAAAGCAGTTGGTGCCATAATCTACAACATAAAATATGCAAAACTAAGACATATGTTCAAGAAAAGTAACTTCTATTAAACAATTTAATAAAGATACTCCCACTAAATACCATATCTCTCTTATGACATTTTAGTGATTCAAGATCCATAATCATTTAATCTACTAGTGAGCTTTGGCATCACTGTTAGAAGACTAGTGAAAATGGTAAGCAACCCTTTGCTAATCATATCTTTATATGACTCTTGTTATTGGGCGGCATCCATATGCTCTGGCACCCAACCCTCATGCCCCAAGGTCCACAACTGCTATGATAACCTTGTTAAATTAAACCAATGCTTAGCGTGTAAGTGTCTGACATAAACCCATCTAGTCAAGTAGAGTTAATGGCACTCTGCTTTGGCAAGACCTACCATTAAAATACATGACTTTGGATGGTGTAGCATATTTGGGATGGCATCAATTTAACTTAATATTATGTGAGGGAATTTTACTTCTACCATGTTAAAAGCATTTAAAGCAAAAACATGTATATAAATAAATGAACAGGAATACAAAGGCATTGACATACAATCAAATTGCATTGTGATATAGTATGACCCTTCTCCATGGTGATCTCCATCGCCATGCATCCTATTCATCGTGTCTCCAGTGGTCGACTCCTCCAAGCACTCTCACTAAGCCATTACTCCTACTCCTAATAGCTACTGTGCATATGCCAACGGGCTCCTTCTCCTCAGGCTCCAAGCGAATCTCATCCCTGAAACTAGGACAATCAAAACAAAAGAGATAGCCACAAATATCACAGGTGAATTGCTCCTTAATAGACATCATAAAAATCGTATATTCAAGCCTCTCGTCACGACGGACATCAACGGCAAAAGAACTACGATAAGATGCAAAGAAGCGCTCACAAGTTGGCACACTAGGTGCCATGCTCAAAGATCAGTTAAGATCATAAAAGAGCAAACTTGGCTCTGATACCACTTGTAGGACCGGAAAGGCGACTAGATGGAGGTGAATAGACGCTCGCTTAAAACTTCACCTTAATTAGATTCAACACAAACTTTTCTCCAATAGCTATGGGAGCTATGAAGATCAGTACAAGCACAGCGGATAACTTGTATTGAATCCAATCAACCCCCAAAGCAAAAGACTAACAAAAGGATCAAACCCTAATCTGATAAATCGGTCAGACCAACGGGCGGTTCGACCGGCATTTTGGGCGGTCAGACT